>CM060942.1:118768966-119409799 GCA_030765085.1 Allium cepa
GAGACAATGGCAGTTTGAATGTGAATGGCAATGTAAAATGTATGTGCATTGGAAAATGTGAATGGCAATGCAAAATGCAAAATGTGAAAAGCAATGAAAATGGAAATTGTATGTGAAAAGCAATGGGAGGTTGTGAATGTAAAATGTATGTGAAAAGCAATGGCAATGGAAAATGTATGGTAAATGTAAAATGTGAATGGCAATGGAAAATGTGAAAAGCAATGGCAGGTTGTTTTGAGAGAGTATTTCAGGTTGTTTGAGAGAATTTAAGTGTGTTATGGCAATGTAAAATGTATGTGCAGTAATATGAATGGCAGTTTGAAGGGGAGGTGACAGAGTTTGCAGCACCGGTGGGTAGGGAGGCAAGGCGAGGTGATGGTTTGATGTATGTGACAGTTTGAATGTGGCAGTAATGAAGGATGTGTTCAGAGAGGAGAAGTGGCAGAAGTGGTTGGTTTGGTCTGACCGGGTTTGAACATGGGGGAAGCAGTGAAGATGAATGGTGGTGTAAATGTAATGACAATGCTTGGTGTCTGGTCGTGTAGTTGAGTGGATTTTGTTGCAGCTATTATGGCCGTAGCAGAGTGTATTTAAATGGTGATGATGAAGGAATTTGCAATAGGGTGGTAGTGGGGGTAGTTGGGGATGGAATATGGTGCAGTTTGGTTTGATGTTCACTGGTGATGTGCACTGGTTTGTATTGATTATAGTGGTGGGTTGTTAAGCATTTACTCACTGATCACTTCAAATTTTTAGATCCATATAGTGATTTTTTGGCGCAGTTAAGCATTTTAGCATATAAAACTTCAAATTTTTAGATGGCGTTTACTCACTGATCATTTCAAATTTCTTCATTGCAGGTAATTAAAGATGACGATGACACATTCTTCTTCCGTAGCAAGTAGCAAGTAGCAAGCATATGAAACTTTTTAGATGCACGTTTTGTTGTTGGCATTTGGTGTGGACTTACTGTATTGATATTATACTTTTACTTAACATATAACGTGTCTTTGTTTAATAGAATTTGTGGCAACTTGGTTTACTTTGTTATTTTTGTTTATGGATATTATTGAAACTTGGTTTATGGATGTCTTTTGTTTATTAATATTGTCTTAACTAGTTTATGTAACCAATTAATAGTTATTAGAACCTGTTATATATACTAGTTGCTTGAATATGCTTAAAATATAGTTTTGGAATATTCAAAAATAGAGTGGAATATTAAAGCTGTTATATAAATATAAGACAGTGTTTGATTAATGCTGTCAATGAAGAAACAGCAGCGTTTAATTCGTGCTGTAATTATCTTGAAATTGTCAATAACAGCGTTTTTTACATGCCGTCGAAATAGTTGATGATTCAATAACAGCATTTTTAACATGCTGTCGAAATTGTTGATGATTCAATAACAGCGTTTAGAAAAAGCTGTTGTAAACAGTTAAAGTAGAATTTGAACATCTTCGACAACTAAATTATAAACGCTGTTGAAACATAATACAGCACGTCTGAAAACGCTGTAAAAACATTATTGACAGCTCGTAATAAACGCTGTCACAGAGATGTTTCAACAGCGTTTATAGAAAAGCTGTTGTAAGTTATGTATATACGACAGCATGTCGTTATACAGCGTTTGAAATAACGCTGTTGTATCATATTACAGCGTTTATCAAACGCTGTTAAAAGCCTTTTGTGGTGTAGTGTATGACTCCGAAAGATTCCCCAGTCGTCGTTCGTGAGGCCTTGGCTTTCTCGAATCATCTACCGAATCATAGTTGGAATATTCGATATCTGGACATTCTATGCGCGTTGAGCCAGAGTGTTGCTGGGTTCCATAGTGCGAGGCTGGACCGGGCGCTGTCGATGGTCCACGTCTCGCCTTCTTGGCTCATAGTCTTCTAGGACGTATGGTACAGGAGTACGTCCACGTCGATGATGGTTGAAATACGACTGATTCCGGGCATCAACCCCTGGTTCAACCGCGGCGGTGGTAGTACGGTTGTCTGTGGTGTATTGAGAAACAATACCTCCTTGGAAGGAGTGTCTAGTATGGAAACTGGTCGATGGGCCAACTCTCAGCTATCCAACGATCATTGCAGGTTGATGTCCAGTGGCTTGCATGTAACTACCATCTAGCTGAGGACGGTTGGACCTGTGGTTATAGTCAGACGAGGCAGAAATTTCTGTGGAGGGATGAGAAGCATGATCTCTTTTGGACCTTCTACGCCTTTGGTAATTTAGCTGATTAGTCAGTTCAGCATTAGCACACAGCTGTGGCAATTTAGCTGATTAGTCAGTTCAGCATTAGCACACAGCTGTTCAGTCAATTGCTGCCGACTCTGGGTCAATTCTTGAAGTAGCATCTGAAATTCTTGCCTCGTATCCGAAACTGAAGGATCTGAGGGTCCGGTAGCGTTTTGGTTAGATGGAGGCAATTGTGCGGGATTTTGACTATCCCGACCTTCTTGATCAACAACGGTGGAGGTGGTCCTTGTGCTAACCATTGCGATAGATGAAGTCCTTTCCTAGATTTTACACAAATCTGAATAGGTTGGAAGGATTCTGGATTAGAGATCTGGATCTTCTTCTTGGATTTATGCAATCCGGTATCGATAGTAGATCCAATGAGCAGGAGAAAAACTGTGTTTTCTCGGTGAAAGCATCAAAGTATTTGTACCAAAAATGGGCAAAACACTCTTTGGAAGTTTTTGAAGACATAAAAATGAAGAAAATAAATGTAAAATGTGGATTATCTAACGAAAACTCAAAAAACTGATAATAAATGCAAAGACACGTGACAATTTAGGGTGGTTCGGCATGTTTCCTACATCCACTATGAAGATTTATGATTTTATTAATATTCTCATGATGATTACACTTGATTACAGCAAGCTACATCGAGTTACAAGTCTGAAATTCAAGTACAACAGTAGTATGAAGTGCAAAGTTGAATTCGGCAGAGTCTGGGCACTTCTGAATCAAAAAGATCCTTCTTCTGTAGGCCCTAAGGCTCTATTTATTGATGTAAGAGGCTGATATCTCGCTCAAACTTCGAAAGACTCCTTCTAGCACGTGAGTGGGCCCACGCTATCGATCCCATGAAATTTTGACTCGATCCGTGATCGATGCGAACCCAATTCGTATCGATCGAGATGTTATCCAATGGAGTCGAAACTTGGTGTGAAAATTCTTTAGATTGAACATAAGCTCCTATGAAAATTTCATAGCATTTGGACTAGCGGATTGCGAGATATGATCGATACGAGTTGATGTTCTTTGGAAGGCTGTCTGGTTCGAATTGATGGTTACGAATCGATCTGTTCGAATTGATGGTTGCACGTGCCCACGTGGTGACATGGCATGCACTCTTTAGATCGATCCACCTTCTATGCCGAGTTGATCAACTCGTCCCTTGAACTTCGCCTCATTCGTATCGATGGCCATTGCCCATTTGTATCGATGGAAGTAGCTTCGTTCGTATTGATAAAGGTGGCATTGTTCGTATCGATTCGAGTTGCTCCAACTTAATGGATACGAATAAAGGTTCCCAGATAGATACGAAGTAATGTTTATTTGATGGATACGGGATTAATGAGCCTCAATGGATATGAATTATACAACTGCCATATGAAGTGGGGTTGAGTAGATTGATACGAACAAGCACATTCTCTTGATGGATACGAAATGGCACATCCTGATCGATTTGAACAAATACCTTTTCGATGGATATGAAGTAGACATTGGCTGATCGATACGAAGTGCACTACTGGATACGAAGTCGATCGATATGAATTAAGGCTTGACGATGGATACGAACCTGATCGATTCGAACTGTGGCCTGTTGATAAATACGAAAATGAGGCTATTTCCTCCAATTTGCATCTACCATAACTTGAGCATATGAACTCAGATTGACTTGAAATTTGGGACGTTGGCTTCCATGACCTTGATTGTCGTGTCTTGTCAATTGTAGCTTGATCCGAACTCGGACAAAATTCATCGATATCCATAGTGAACCTCTGTGTACTCGATATCCGGGATGAGCGATCCTTGGTTCTCGGTCGGTTCCTTGATATATCGCTCTTGCCAAAAAGTAGGATAATACATATTATATAAGTATTGATATACTCAACATATATTTTAGTTTAATGCATAACAACACGATAATAGAAACAAATATTATAAAGACCCATAATTTCAAACATTTCGCATTTAAATATTTGAATTATTTAAGTATTTGAACTTGGATTAAATATGATTAAATTGATTTGATAACGCTATTAATGTCCTTTTAATTAGTAACTAATGATGGAAGATTTGTTTTGGAAAAATGTTTACAGAAATAAGTAGTTCGAAGAAATATCGATAATGTAACAGAAATTCGTTTTATCAATAAACGACTTTTTACTTAACATAAGTTATTTGAACTTGTTGTGCTAATCTAATTAACTAATGTTTCATGAATTGGAAACTAAAAATAATTTGTGAATTTAAAAGCTTCCAGAAGGTTTTAGAAGATATTTTATGAAGATGTGTTGTATGGTAATTGATCAAGGAAGATAATATAGTAATTTTGGTTAAAGTGAGGTGTAAAATTATGCAATGGGAGGAGCATGAAGGGATGTGTTTGGCTGGTCAAAGAAGGGAAATTGGAGGTATTTTTATCTTTGTTTAAGTCTTCATAAAGTATTCATTTTTTCATAAACACCATTGTATAAGTTATGAAAAAATTTGCATTCATCAAGCCTCTTCTCTCTTCATAAACTATTACCAAAACAATTCCAAAATCTACCAGACTTTACCAAAGGCCCTAGAACATCATTAAAACATGGCATAGAAACTCAAACTTGGAAGAAAAGGAGCAAATACACCCACTTCCTTGGGCCATGAGCATGGAAGGCTTTCTGGGCCTAGGCGTGTGCATATGTGAAGGTAAGGTTGAACTTTAGGCTTGTTTGGTTGAGATAGGAAGTGGTGTCAAGGTTAAGGCATGTGCTTGGTAGGAGGTTGGAAAAGGGTGAGTTAACTCTCCATTTGATTGTATATGAAGTATATGCTTGTATAATTATTATAAAGTTATTAACTAATTAATGTTATATATTCAGACCTTACTTGCTTATCAAAGCAAATGATAAGTATTAAGCAAGTGATAAGTATTTATGGCATATATTCTCTTCCATGACCTTCTATAACATGTGACATGGCATTGACATTGTGTATATGTGGTTGACTTGATGGTGTTTGGTTTGAACTTGAATATGAAATGGTAATATAGCGATAGTCGCTATGAAAGCACTTTTAATCTGCTTATATTTAAATTTATTCAGATGGTTTATATGTCATAATATTATGATATAATATATATTGGTTGTGCTCCACATGTATATAAGTGTATGCGATAATAGGGATTTGGTTTGGAAAGTTGTAGAATTTATAGAACAAAGTTTGCAAATTTATAAGCAAAATAGTCGCTACGGATGCAATTTGAAATCATCTTGTGTTCAGCTATTTTCGAAGTTAATTTTGGAAGACATCTTTAAGGAAACCTTTAATGTTTTAACAAGCAAATAATAATTACTTCTTATTCTAAAAATTAGAGTTCAAAACATTTAATAATTGGTCAAACAAAGTTGAGAAAGTTTGGAGTAAAAAGGTCGTTATAAAAACATTCTAGTGAATTGCTTGTTTTGGATAATTTTTATAATTAATTTAAAAGATATTCTTAGGAGTTTCTTTTCATGGTTTTAAAGACCATATATATATTACTTACTATAAAAATTTCAAGTGTCGAATCATTTATATAAGAAACGAAAACTAACAACAAGGATCATACATTTTCATGTTGTTCTCTGTCCAAAATTTTAGATTGCATTTATAAACACTATCTTTGATCCGTAACACCTATAGTGTTACAAGCTTCTTTTGCAACATTCCTAAAATGCTGCAATTTGTTGTTTGAGACTTTCAATGTTTAAAAATGATACTTAAATTAAGACTTTTTCCTAATATTTTAGAAAATGTTTTGTAACATATTTTAAATTATTTTAAAAGTGGTTCCAAGTTTAAATATATTTTTAAGAACTACTTATAAAATTATTAAAAGTAAAGGCTTTCTTTGTAACATTAATTTAAAAATGGTTTTTCTAATTTCTAAGTTTGCTATCTTTACACAATATTTTATATAAGCATTTAATAACATATTCACAATTATTTTTAAAGTATATATAAGTTGGGAAAAGTTAATTAAGTGTTTTGTAAAGGATAAGTGGTTAAGTTATAACACTTAGTTATAATGAATGGTTTTGAGAAAATAATGTTAAGTATATAATGGTATGGCTTTGTAGTGACAATGTTTAAGCAACATTTGTTTAACCCTTGTAAATATAATTAGATCTTTAAGGGGCGTGTTTTTAAGGTAATGACAAAAGTATAAATGTTTTGGGTTTATTGTAAACTAGTTAAGTAACAATTGTTTTAACCTCTTTGATTATACTTTAAGAACGTGAAATCTTTTTTAAGATTTATGAATATAGGAATATGATTTAGGATGAGGATATGGATACATTTCTAAGCACCGTGTAAAGTAGAAATGAATAATGAAAGAGTAGAAATTAATTGTGAGATAGTAGTATACATGTATTTATCTTTTGTAATGGTATTTTAAATACACACACAAGTATTTACAAAGGAGTTTTAACTAGTAAAAGAATTGATTAAATAAAAAGGGGATAAGAAGTTGCTTATGTGACTTATCGTGCTTTGTGTGATTTAATCATGCTTTATGTGACTTAAGCTTGCTTTATGTGTTTATGGAAAGTATTTAGTTATGTACTTAGCACTAAAAGCTGACAAAGTAGATTTATTCTATCTATGAGAGTTAAGAATGATGTTCGAATAAGGTTTAGAAGCAATGGTGCTCTAACCTACCGGCTTTACTATTGACCAAGGTACAGTATAAGTTGAGAAAGTTGAAATGTGGTAAGTATAAGAGACTTGGTTTCCATATGCGATCATTTCTATTTTGCATTTGATAGCCCATTAGTCATTTATTGAAATTGAGAAAATTAACTTTGGAAGTATATGCAAGCATCATGTATTGATACGTATTGCGATCCCTTGAAAAGAACTCATTCATATGAATCGTCTCTTGCTTTAAGAACGTATATGTGTGAGATCCCCCAAGTAGGACCCCTTTATATCCTTTATTTACTTCTTAAAGAACTGAAATTGAGTTTAGTGAAAATTCATCAATTTAGTTTTGTAGAGTTGAACTGTCTATCCTAAGGCTGAGTCCAAAGGAGTGGTCAGCGTTAACATTTCAAACAATGTTATCGTGTTGTACTATCTATCTGTAGGTTGATTCAAAGAGAGAAGATAGAGATAGCATTCGTCGAATGCCATATGCTGGGATCCATGCAGAGATTCATGAACTATTTGAGATGTTGGAATCCAGCGAGAGATACGAGATATGTTTGAGTGATGAAGACTTGTTTGTCGAGATGTTGTATGCGACTTCACCATTAGTATTGGTAGAAAATAGAGTAAGGGCATAGCCCGGGGAGGGGGGGGGGGGAGGGTTAGCTAACCCAAAGGGTATAATAACTCCAAATATCTAGAGATGCTTTCAATTGAGAGGCACTGAGTTGTTGGTATTTGGTATCACGTGTTCGGACATGGACCAACCATGTTTTCCTTTGTGAAATATTTTATAGAGATATGCATGGTTTCAGGAGGTAGTTTTTGACCCTCCTATAAGAGGTAGGTTTTTGATTTTTACCGAGGAGACCTCCACCGGAATCCATATGTGAACGCACCTTAGCGGTTTTAGTTGTACTTCTAATATTATTGTATTATAAGATGCGAACAAATGGAAATTTTTTATTTATATTCTACATCCTATACATTATCAATTATATCACCTTATGCACTTATTAAATGAGTTTGGTTCTTTTGAGCGGATAACCGTTACGGTGATACGAATGGTCTCGGAAGTATTGTTATACGTTGATCGCATATTTTTTGAGTTTCTCATACCAGAATTTTTTCTAACTCGTGGTTTTATTTTCCCTTAATTCCTCGAGGGATCTTTCGAGCAATTTGAGAAAGGTAGATTTTCGTTGATATTTTCTGGAGCTCCAGGATATGAGCTGGATGCTTTCACCTACCGTAGTATTCTTATTTCCTTTGCTCTACTATTGTGTATATACCAGCATTTGTGAGGATAGACTATTATAGCTATCAAAACTGATGATAGTACTTAGGATTATAATTCTGAAATACTATGTATCTTAGAGTGATAGCTGCACTATCTTTTGATACTATATATTATCTTTCCGCTACGAGATATTGATATTGCGTTATTTATTTTTTGTTTCTTCTATTTTTATTTTTATCTACCTTAATAATTTTTCCTTTCGGCACTTGAATGTTTGATATATGAATACCATAGATGTATTAGTGTCAACATTTAGGGGTCGAAAGGCGAATCATTACACTTGATATCATAGCTAAAAGTTAAGTGAGAACCTTGGCTTTGGTTGCGTATAACTCATTAAAGATAGGATAAGCGGTTCCATAGAAAATGTTGAGTGTATTACATATATGTGAACATATACGTAATTGTTATATCTAATAATTATATAAGAACGACTTGCTAGTATAGTTTAGTTAATGCAGGGATTAATGATGTTCATTTTTTATCCCTCATTTATTAGCTTAGCCATGGTCGACCAGTCTATGAGCATTGTAATCCTTTGTAGAATGATTTGACATGCTCAACTATGTCATCATTTGTAAATTGATAAATTATGCTCGATTAGTTTATGAGCAGTTTACCTTTTACTACATGGGTTAGGCAAACAACATTTATGGGTTCATTGAAATAAACACCTTATGAATTGAGTTTCACAATTTGAGTATAAGGCGTTCAGTGACAATGGTGGATAATATTTAACTTTAATATAAGAAGTTTAGTATAAATTTTATTAATATGATTTGTAAATGAAGAGGATTTAAATTGATATTTAGAGAACTTATATCACGGTGTCTTCGAAAATGTTTTCTAAGATTTTGGAAAATAAGAATAGTATTATTTGAAAGTATTTGTAAATACTAATATTTTGAAAAGAGTTTTAAGATTTGTTCAAGTTTGAGATTTCTCTCAGAATCATGAATCAACTTAGGAACAAAGTACTTTCATGTTATCTAGTTCGAGTGGCTCAAAAGTGACTAAAGATGGACAAGAAATGTGTTTTGTTAGCAAACACTTCTCATGAGCATTACCCTTCTTAGTAAGGGAATATGTAGTACGACTTGGTAGGACCCCTTTTTATGGTAGCATTTTTGTTCTGCTCGATCTGTATTTATATTTCCTATGGATTTAAAGTAAATAATTGGGGAATTGGTTTATGAATTGAGATCATGATACTTGGTAATATTTACAAAGTATCTGATACAGCTTTGAAAATAATGTTAAATACCAAAAGTATGATTTGATATACAAAAGGATATATATATATATATATATATTATTTCAAATGATTTGAATAAAATCTGATGTTTAGTTATTAAGCTTTCTATAAAAGAAATTTGATATCAAATAAAAAGTAGTTTTGGGTAATACAGATTTTGATATAAGCTTTCTATAGAATTTTTTTGCATGTGTGGGTGCCATAGTGGTGTGGCATAACCAAAATAATTAAAGAACCCTTTTCTTGTTTTTCGTTCATAGTAAAGCATGCCTATAAATAAGTGAACCTTTGCTAAGTTAATTTATTAACTTATCTATCCTATGCGTTAGGATAGTGTGGCATGTTCATTATATTATGATGTGTTTGTTTGATACTTTTGATTTGTTAAAATGAAATGGATTTTTCAATGATTTTGGACAGCCTGAAACTTTCAAATCATTGTAGAATTTAAAGTTAAGTGTCTTGAAAAAATGAATTTATATAACTCTTGAATTTAGAATGTAGTAGGTTAACACATGTTTTAAATTTTTTGAACATCCTTAAGTAGGACATTCGATGTTATTGGGCCAACTAATAAATATCTTTACCTTAGGGCTGTCTAAAGAAAGTAGAGACTAATATTAAGGTTGGATACTAGTACCCTACTCTTCTTAGCTACTTGCCTAACCCGATGGTTAAAGAAGTTTAAATGGTTGGCTTGGATATAAGACTCAGATTGATTTTAGGCGTTCATCTCGATTTAGAAAGTAAAATGAATTTCACGTTTTTTGTTTACTCCTAGGATGTTGTAGAGTATTATACAAGTAATAACTTGAAGTAAGTTGTTGTGAAAAGTTTTATAAATAAAGTTATTTTTTTATAAAACTTCTATAAAATTCAATTATGTTTTTATGAAATGCTTTATAACTGATTTTAGCATCGAATGCGGTATACTATTTGGGTAAATGAATGTAATATGAAAAGAGTAATTGGTGTATTTAAGAAACCAATAAGATAAAAATACAAAAGTGGTATGTAGATCATTTTATTTGCATGACTGTTCTCAATCCATAATTCGAGTACAAATGTATTTAAAATACAAAAGTATTTAAAGAAAAACGAGATGTTCATATTGGGTATGAGAGAAGAATTTCATGAAAAGATAACCGCACATGTTAGGGAATCATTTGTAGATTTGGTAGATATGGCCTTAATGTATGAAGTGATTTTGAATAACAAATCAGCAGCAACACCTAGTGGCGGTACCATTAACCCAAATAAAAGAAAGTTTAATCCAAATTGAAAAAAGAAGTAGGGTTAGGGAAAACTAGTAGGAGGAAATCAAGGAGACAAGTTCAAGGACGTTACATGTTTCAAGTGCAGTAAAAAGGGGCATATTTCACCACATTGTCGGAAGGAGAAGGCTATCTCTCCAATGGTCCAAAAGACGCTTTGTTATAATTGCCACCTGCCTAGACACATGGTTAAGGACTATCCACTATTGAAGACGAGTCAGCAGATTAAAGTTTATGCTATTAAGGATGAGCCCTCAACCTCTGGAGATGTTAAAGGGAAGGGAGTTTTGGAAGGTAGTTTACTCGTAAATGATATTTTAGTTCATTTTTTATTTGATACTAGAGCTTCTCATAGTTTTGTCTCTAAAGAATTGATAGATAGGTTACAACTTATCCCGAAATTTGTAGAAACCCCTATTTATGTGTCCAACCCTGTAGGTGGTATAACTAATTTATGCTTAATTTATGACAGAGTACAAATTGATTTCTGAAAACATTATCTCTTTTTTGACCTATTTGTCTTGGATTTTAAGGGGTTTGATGTGATACTGGGTATGGATTGGTTGTTGAAATATGGAGTTATTCTAGATTGCACTAAGAGAAGGGTAGTATTGAAACCCAACTCCAGAAAGGTATTGGGAAACATAGTTTGTAAGAAGCCTGATAAACATATGAGTATTTTTCTTTATTCTTAAGAATAATCCTAGGAAGAGTTAGGATCGATAGAAGTTGTTAAAAAGTTTCCAAATATTTTTGAGCCAGTTAGAAGTTTGGCTCCCTATCAGGAAATTGAATATTGAATTGGTCTAGTTCCCGGTGCAAGGCCTGTCATTCAACCCCTGCGTAGAATAGCCCCAAGAGAGAAGAATTAGTTAATAAATCAAAGCAATGATTTGTTAAAAGGAGGATTGATTAGACAGAGTTGTTCGAGTTGGGGATCAGCTGTAGTTTTTGTAGCTAAGTCTAATGGTTCGTTAAGATTGTACATAGATTATAGGGAATTAAACAAATAGACCATTTGAAGTAAATACCCTTTACCTTACATAGATGATATGTTTGACCATCTTCGTGGGGCTAGAGTATTTTCCCAAATGGACCTTACGACAGGTTTCCATCAGTTAAGGGTAGTAGAGGATAGTATACCCTTAACTGCTTTTAGAGGGCTAGATCTTTTCTATGAGTGGTTGGTTATGCCTTTTGGCTAACTAATGCACCTGCATTTTTCGTTGATATTGTGAATCGAATTTTTTGGAATGTGTTGAATAAGTTCATGTTGGTTTTCATCGATGATATTATTATCTACTCAAAAACCAAGGAAGAGCACAAACACTGTTTGGAAGTGGTGTTGGAAACATTAAGGAAAAACGTTCTTAAAGCTAAATTTTGTAAGTGCCACTTTTGGCAATTTGAAGTGAGATACCTAAGACATATTGCATCAGGTGATGGCATCTCAGTTGATCTGGCTAAGGTAGCTATTGTGCAAAATTTCAAGAGATCCCAAACTCTAACTGATGTGAGAAGCTTTTTAGGGATGACGGATTATTATAGAAAGTTCATAAAGGATTACTCTAAGATTGTTGCTCATCTAGCAAAGCTGATGAAAAAGGATGTTAAATTCTAGTGGACTTCAAAGTGTGAGGATGCATTCCTTGAATTAAAAAAAAGGTTGATCAGTGCTCCTATTTTGGCTATTATTGATGAAGGAGAAGGGTTAACTATTTATACCGATGCATGTAGAGTTGGCTTAGGTACAGTGCTGATGAAACATAGAAAGGTTATAGCCTATGCAAGTAGATAGTTAAAGCCCCACGAGAAGAATTATGCAATGCATGATTTGGAGCTGTTAGCCATAGTATTTGCATTAAAGATGTGGAGGAATTACTTGCTGGATAAGAAACATTCTTTCCCTCTTTTGTTTATTTCTAGACTTCAACGATCTTAATTAGTAATTTCCTTCTTTAAATAGGTGAAAAGTTCAAGCTCTTCATGGATTAAAAGTCTTCGAAGTACCTTTTCACTTAGAAGGATCTTAACCTAAGGCAACAACGATGGTTGGAGTTTATGACAGCCTAGGACTTAGATATTCTTTACACTTCAGGAAAAGCGAATGTGGTGGAAAAAACTCTTAGTAGGAATGTAGTGTTGACTTTCTTTGAAGTTAAACCAATTTTATTAGAAAGGATTGCTAGTAAGCAAAGGGAGGACAAGCGTTTAAGGAAGATCATCCAGGATGTTGAGGGAGGGGATCCTCAAGGTGTCCCTAAGAGGCTTATTTGCGAAAGGAAAACTAGATAATGATAGATGAGGAAGCTTTGCCGTCGGCTGCTGCTTCATTCTAGAGTGACCGGTTAGTTGATGAGCAAATCTTTATTGGTTATCTTGGCCCCCGATTGTAGGATTCGGGTAGTTCTCCTTGAGCAAGTAGACCCTGGGGTCTTACAATTTCCCTGCCTTATGGGGGTTCCTTAACTTATTGCTGGAGATGGTTATTCCTTATCAGCTCCAAAATCAGACTTTTCAAATGTCGACATGGTAGTGTTATGTCCATGATTTTCATGGAAGTGGCAATACTTTATTGAGTGCTTTTGTTCATCTGTCACCTCTCTTCGGGGTGGATTCTTGTATTGTTCCATCCCTTACGTGGCAAGGTAGATATTTTCCAACGTATCATTCAGAGGTGTATATTCTTCAGGTTTTAAGCTGCTCGGGAGCTTGTTGTTCATTGCGTTGGCTTCCTAGAGTTGGTCCCTCTTTCTTTGATTATCATTCTTGTTTCCAACCTTCAAATCTATTTTTCAAAATCCTCCAAATTTCTTTACTACAACATTGCTTTGAATAACTTCGTTTGTTACCGACACCAATCCTTCATGAACGTTTACATGTTTCCATTTAGTGCAAATATTCATTAGCCTTTTTGTAAAAATCTTCTATTGTCGACGGTTGCTTCCATTCCAACAGTCCCTAAAATTCAAGTCGAGATGAATCACCCTAACAAGCACCGTCAGTACCATGTCTTCCTTAGGATCCGTTACTTCTATTACAGCCATGTGGAACCAATTCAAAAGTCCCTCGACGACTCTCCATTGGCTTGATAAAGGTTAGATAATGACATCACATGCTTTGGATGCAAAATCTGTAAGTGGAATTGTTCCAAAACTTTCATGATAATTCACTGAAAGACAACATGGACTTCGACGAAAGTCGAGTGAACCAAATCGTAGCCAACCCTTTTAGGAAAATTGGGAAACGGCGGCACATCATAGCATCTGAAGCTCTGCCTGAATCAATGTGCCATTCGTATCTCAATAGGTGATTCCTAGTATTTGTCGTTGCTCCATATAATGGCATAGTCGACTAAATTAAATCTCTTGGGATATCTCACGTGAAGGATGTCTTCTATAAATGGGTTCTGACTCGAATACATACCCTATTCATCATTGATTATGACCTTGTTTTCACTAACCAATCTCCTGACCATATCCTCCATATAGTCCGAGTCAACAAGATAGACGAGTTAGATAAACATGGTATATTACGTATGAATGGAAGGATCTATGTCCCTAATGTTAGGGGCCTTAGACAAGAAGTTTTATAAGAATATCATCGATCCAAATTAAATATCCACCCAGGTGTTTCTAAGATGTATAGAGATATAAAACGAGTATTTTGGAAGCCCAGAATGAAGAGGGATGTCTCAATCTTTTTTAGCAGATGTTTGAACTTTCAACAAATAAAAAGCGATCACCAGAAGAACGCTGGTTTACTTCAATCCTTAGAAATTCCAGATTAGAAATGGCAGATTATATTAATGGATATTATTAATGGTTTACCTAGAACGAAAAAAGGAAATGAAGTTGAGTGGGTCATTGTGGATCGACTAACAAAGAGTACTCATTTTATTCCAGTAAAGCCAATAAGAACTGCAGCCTCATCGGTAGAGATATATATATGAGAGAGATAGTTTAACTACATAGAGTCCCAATGAGTATAGTAAGCGATCGAGTTCCTATCTTTACAAGTTAGTTTTGGGAAGCCTTGCAAGTTGAATTGGGAATAAAGCTAAGTTGGAGCACTGCCTTCCACCCTCAAACCGATGGACAAACTAAGAGGGTTAAACGCATCTTGGAAGATATGTCGAGGGCCTGGATCTTGGATTTTGGAGGATCTTGGGAAGATCATCTGCATCTAGTGGAATTCTCCTACAAAAATAGCTTCCAACCAAACATTGGCATGACACCCGGTGAAGCTCTCTATGGAAGGCCATGCAAGTCACCCGCCTATTTGGTAGAGTCTAGAGATCATTTAGTGCTTGGGCCAGATGTTATTTGAGAGGCGATGAAGAAAGTAGCAGTGATTAAGAAAGGAATAAAGGTAGCCCAAGAATTCTAGAAGAGTTATGCTGATAAGAGGCAAAGATATTTGGAATTTGATGTTGGAGACCTTATATTCGTTAAGATTTTCCCAATCAGAGGAGCTTCTAGATTTGGGAAAACTAGGAAGTTAGCTCCAAGGTATATTGGACCTTTTCGTATTCTTGATAGGACCGAGTCTCTTACTTTTAAGGTTGAGTTGCTGGATAGATTGATAGGTGTTAATAATGTATTCCATGTGTCGCATTTGAGGAAATTTATGAATGATCCAACCTTGATTGTAGATCCATCTGAGCATGAGGATCTGGAAGTGGAGCCAGACATGAAAGTGGTTAGACATCTAGTCATATTGTAGATCAGGATGAGAAGCGGTTGCACTATAAGGTAGTGCAATTAGTTAAAATTCAGTGGAGTGAGGATCCTAGAGACTGTATGTGAGAGACTGTAGACCATATGAAGGAGGCCTATCCTGAGTTAATGCTAGCATAGCTAGTGTTTGTTTGTATGTATAGTTAAGCATTGTTTGCTATGGATGTTTAATGTATGCATATTGTATGTGTTTTATGATATGAATATATAGATTTTCAAGTAATTGAGTTATCTTCTTATGTGCTAATTTCGAGGATGAAATTCCTTTAAGGGGGAGAGTGTAACGACCTAGAATTTGATTACTTAAAGTATGGGTGTTTAAATATAACTCTAATAATTTATTAATGGACTTTATAACTAAACTTAACTCCTTTTAAATAATAATAAATGATAGTGAAATTATTTTTAATTTTTTTTACAAAAATAATTTGTTCGAAGGAAGACTGAAAATGTGACCGGAAGTCGTTTTTCGAATTTTTTATTTTCATAGACTAAAATTTATCGAAAATGTTGTAACACTTTTGTGTACACATGCACACATTTATAAATCACCTTAAACATGTTTTAATGTATGTGTACATGTATGTACAATTAAGTATGCATGTATTTGTTAATAAGGTTAGATTTTTATTTTAAAATATATATTGTATAATATAAAGATGCTACTTTAGACATAAGTACAAAACAAGTACTAAGGCATCTTGGCTTAAAAAATGGAATGGGGGCAAAGGTAAAACATGAGAAAAAGGGGGGAGACAAGGGGAATGAGGTGGAAACATGCGAGAGGGGGGTAAAGTACAAGGTCATTTTGGTAATTTCACATATGCACTTTATGTAAAAATTAAAATTTTCTAATTTTTATTCCACTTTTTTCATTTCCTTTCTTCGTTTGCAAAGTTCCTAAGCTCTTGGAAAATATTCGATGGTTCCCCAAAGTATTTATAAGTATAAATAATCATATCTTTCTACTTTAAATCCTCTTCGAAACTTGCTAGAATACTTTGCATCCACTTCTTCACCTTATCTTCCAAATACAAGCAAACATCCACCAAAAACTTCAACGTTGTACCCATAGTCCTCTATAGCCGAGCCATATAGTGCTTAGACTAATCACATTTCCAAAGTTTCAAAGCAATATCAACACTTTTTCATAAGGTTCATAAATCCTAAGCATTTTGCAAAAGGTTAAAAAGATTTTGTTGAATTCTGTGAGTAAAATTATAACCTTTTTTTGGAAAGATTTCACTTCGTATTTGTGTGGGTTATGTGATTACTCACACATGATATTGAATTATGGTTTGATTTGGATGTATATATATGTGTTAACATATGATTTAGCATTAGACTTTTGATCGGAAGTTAAAGTAATGTGTTTGGTTGTAAAGTTAAGATCTTTCGATGTTATAGTGATGCTATTGCAATATTATGATTTGGTTTATGTATATATGCTTGGATGATGGTTAAATGGTTTGAAAGTTAGAACTTGAAATGTTAAAAAAAGGACTTGAGATCCATTTCAAAAATAAAAAAATAAAAAAAAAAGAATCAAATGATTTACTAGTTTGATTTATAAAGTGTTTCCATTTTAGTTTTCTAACCTTGTTTTAAGATTTCAAAATCCTTTCTTTTTATGTGTAAAAATAAGAAAAAGGTAAAGAGGATGATGTTTGGATGGTAATTTAGATAAGTAAATACTAAATTACTGCACCCATAACGATAGTCGCTACGGTTGCAGCTCGGAAATATACGATTTTCAAGTTTTTTATGTTTTCTTTCAAAATTGTTTTAGAAAACATTTCAAACTTAATTAGATATTATAAAACTTAATTAACTTTTAATTTATGGGTTTAACAATCAATTTATTTAGTAAAAATAATTATTAATTAATTACGTAATTAATTTAAGTGATTAGGGCTTAAGAATTAATTAAGTTAATCATTTATGGCCAATTAAGAAGTTTTAATTAATGATTAATTAAGTTAAGGGGTAATTATTTTAATTAATTTTGTTTAATCAAGTTAATTATTTGATTAGTATTTAATTTTTTAATTAATTATTATTTAATTAAGAGTTATTTATTTACTTAATTATTAATTAATTAGGGTTTAAATATAATAAACGTTTATTAAATAAAGTTTAATTATTTATTTATTTTTAACTAATGAGGATTTAATTATTATTCAACTGGATTTTAATTATTTAATTATTTTTTGATTAATAAAATGTAATTAGTAGTAATTAATTAAGACTCAACTAAGATAATGAAGGTTTAAATTTTGATTTAAGTATAATTAATTTAGGATAAATTAAGCTTTAATTTATGATTTAATGATAATTTTTTTAACATGTTAAATTATTTTAAAACTCCAATAGTTCTTTATTTTAAATTAATCTTTTCTCTCAGTGAATTATATTAACTTAAGGATCTCTTTTCCATGCCATTAAGTAGCCAAACAAATTAAAGTAGTTATAGCAAAACATTGACATGTTTTATTGAAAGCAAGTTGACCTGTACTTATAATAAAGACTGCATTTCAGAAACGCGATAAATGCAAGGGAGTAAATTTCAATAAGCTGGTCATGATAACTTAAGCATATGAATGGTAATTCCATATGTAAATCCTTACATCTAGATAATGGAGTTGTTCACTATTTATAACTTGACCTACTTTAACTCAGGAATTATGTTGTGTATATTAACCCTAGTGAGAACTCAAATACTAGTTACATACTTCCAAAAGAACCAGAATTGAGTTAGCCGGGAATTATCGCTTAGTTTGGAGACACTGGTTTCACTAAGTATAATTTATCCGAACCACTCCAAAATAAAAACATTCATGATGGATTGTTATGAAGTATGTTATGGAGCTGTACTATTCTTCCCGAGGGTGATTCCATAATGGAAGATATTAAATGTTGAACGTTTGTTCGATCCCGGAACAACTTGTATGGATGAACGCTAGCATTGCATTGGTTGCTTGGAGGGTAGTGTTAGCATTCCAAGATGGTCTGCTTAAAGGAAGGGTTATCGTAACCTCAAGCCTTACAACTGGTAAGTGACTAAAGCAGGGATGTGCAATAAGGCTATGTGGGTCGCTCTTATTAGAGTATGATCATTGTTAAACCTAGAGCGATATATTTGATTTATGTATGCTTCGTGATACCTTTTTATGGTTGTTGATCGTAACCAAGTGGTGATCATATTCGGTGCTACCCAGTAAGGGGCATGGCTGGCCCTGAGTAGCAGAGGTGCAATGCGTTGTGGCCTCTCATACATTTTATCTAGAGGTGTATGGATTCGGTGGGTCGACCCTTACCCTTTATAGTTGGAAACCATTTTCCAGCATGAGCATTCAGACTTGATTGTGTACCTAATACGCTGGAATTTAATAATGTAAAAATTTCTGCTATGATTTTTTATTTATTTTAAACCTAAACATTATGATAATATCGGAGGATTTTATATAGAAATTTTTTGGTTATCGTAAGGTTAAAACCATCTGTGTTTATGTGTGGCGCGGTCTTATGAGATACCTTTAATTTGAAGTTTTTTATAAAGTAAAATATTACTCTTTCTTGACCCATATCTGACCCGACGTTTTATTTTTCCCCTTAACTCTTAAGTACTCAAATTTTTACGAGTAGTCAACTAGTCAGGTTACTTTGGAGCATTTTGGGAAGCAGTATGGAGCAGAAGCTTTCACTATATCCCATAGTTATGTTTATTTCCGCTGTGACTATCATTATGTATTAGTAATTTAGGTAGGCTGATATAGCTGTCCTTGTTGGGAATAGTACTTGTTGTAACTTTGATGTCACATTTTGGAGTAACCATATGTGCTATTCAATGATGATGTATATGTAACTTTGTCGTTTGTGAGAAAAATCTGTATTTATTTCCTTTGTCTTTTATTTTCTTTATCCCACGACCTTTCTTTCGGACACTTCGACGATTGGTACATGAATACTGAGGATGTATCAAGTGTCATCTTTGGATGTAAGTAAGGTAGATCATTACATGGACACTTGAGGAAGCAAAGTCCATTGAGAGGGAGAGGTCACATAAGCGATGGAAACTCTATGATGGATGAAAAACCAAGAGAATGTATTTGTATTTTGTTTTACTTCATTATATAGTAAATGCATGCATCCATTACACTATTTTGAGTTTAGTCTTAGTTGTTACTAGTAATCTTCAATGACATGTAGCAACAAAGATTTGATGAGATATGAGTCAAAGTGCAGCAATGAGAAATATTGAAGTTCTAGTACAATGACAAAGATAGGATGAGTCATATATGTTTGAACATGATTTGACCACATAATAGCGGATAACGTGAGGGCGCTATTTATGGATGTTCAAAGGGCTACTAGAGTAGGTGGATGAGCGTGTTATTCCTATACCAAGAGCAAGCTTTGTAAGTTCATATAAGAAGCTTCCCGAGATTTGATAGAAAGTCTATTGTAGGACGAACTCGGGATTGGCTAAGAACATATGACCATATTATTAGACACTTAGACTTTGGTAAGATGTTGAATGGTGGTGAAGGTTAAAGCGAATTCAGGCGAACCGTGGATAGGTGGGAATTCATAGAACAAAGACCAGTAGTAGTTTCAAATCCTATAAAAGTCGAAAAATCCTTTATGGTCTACTCTTAGGTGAAGACAATTTATATTAACTTTAGTTTAATGGATGTCATAGTTGTTTCTAACTTTCATTAACAATAATGTTACGTGGGACGTATATGGGAGGACGCTTAGAGGTACTTAGTTTAGCGAGATCATCGATGATGATTAGAGATCATAAAAGGTGTTGTCTAAGTAATCAACGAGGATTATCCATTTGAGTTCGCTTTTAAATCTATATATGAGTTAGTTTATGGTGAACCTTCTATAGGGTATTGAGATGTGTTTCCATTATTTCTAATTTACCTCCTTATATCAAGATTGAGCTTTGTATCAATTTCGAGCAAGGTTGTTACCCATTGTTATGCTTTTGAAGCAAAGGGTGGTAAGGGAACAACAAAAGGATGGGAGGTGTGAGTTAAGGAGAAACCAAGGGAAAGGTTTGTTTGGGATAAGTACTTCAAATCAAGACACACCTCTAGCATTGGCTATGAAGGCTAGTGGATAGCTTGGATAGTTCCCACACTTCATATGAGTAATTTTTTTGACTAGCACTAGTAGAGTAGAGTTCTCTTTATAGTAGATATAATTAATAGTTTCCCTTAACTTGGAGTTGTTGAGGGTAGTATGTCATTTTTATCATTTAGGACTCTAATTAAGTTCTTCATGTAGTAGCTTATGTCATTTGGGCTAACCAACACAATATCACGCTCAAGGTTATATTATGAGCCATAAGGTTGAGATCTCCTCTTTATGTTAATGCACGTATCAGGATAGATAACTTAGTCTATGATAATATTGAAGGAGGACATAAGATGTCATTGATAATAGTGTTAGAGACTTAAAGTAAACACCAGTACAGAGTTGATGGTATGTATCAATTCATGTGGCATTAGTCTTGGAGCCGTTCAGGCACAAGTACAAAAGAATTTTTTCTCACGCTAGCAAGAAACTCAAGGCACATGATTAGGTAGTCCAATTTGGGATATAGAGTTGGCTACTAGTGTGTTCATATTGAAGGGTTAGGAGGCATCCCTTTGGGAAAGGATTCGAGTTATACACTGATTATGGAATCAACATGAGTATCTCTTTTGGTTGAAGGATGAACATCGACAATAACTAAGGTGATTCAAGTTCCTTGCTTTCCATGACTTCAGCATTTCCCTCATGCTATAGGAAACCAAAGTAGTAGACATACGTAGCTTTAGGCATGCTATGATAAGTTTGAGGTTTGTCTTGCGATGGAGGTTAGGATGATAGCCATGTAGGATTTTCTACCTCGATGATAACCTGAACCAAAAGTGCAAGCATTATTGAAGTAGGATGAAGTGAGATTTAACTGATAGCTAAAGTATAGTAACCTTGTAACAACGTAAAGAGTATTGTAGCATTTGGAGAGGCGTTGGGTCGTAGGGTTTATCTAGTGGAGCCACGATAGTTGTTGTTGACATGGATTTGTGGTAGTATGTCTAGTTAGATTGGTCGTTTGTCTAGAGAACATTTTGATTTGTTTGCTTAGGTCGAGTGGACTAGGTGATGTCGTTCAGATTTAGTGCATGAGCACTTAGGCTGAGTGGGTCGATCAAAGAAGGGTAACTTGAAGTTAATTTCCAAGTAGGATTTATTAGTTGCTCGATAATGGAAAACAAGCGAATATGTGACTCTTACTCTTTTTTAGTCGCTCTTATTTAGGGAGTTCGACCTTGAGTTGTTGGATAATAGCTTACAGGATTATTTAAGTTGTGTTCTAGGATAACATTGTATTATAGCTGTTAGAAATTTAATCTTGGTATCTTAAATATTGTTGTAGTCAACACTGTAGTTACAGGTTTATTTTTGCAGTTAAAGTTAATATTAGTTAAGATTAGGGGTAGTTCGATGGAGGACTTCTTAATTTTGTTGTGTCAAGTTGGATAATCCTCTTAGTGGCAATATTTTGCTTGACCAGACAAGCATCGTGGTACACATAGTAAATTCTCCTTGTTGTCACCATGTAGTCGAGAGGCTATCAAACTTGACCGAGCCCTATTCATTTGTTGTAAGTAAACTGGTAAGTAGGTGATTTGTTAGAACTTCCTTAATGTAAAATGAGTTCGATTTGGAATGACAAGGAAACCTTAATAAATAATCTAGATGACCATTACATAATTAATTGTTCCATATATAAACTTACTAAAGGCGTTTAATATACTACATTCTGCATTTTGTAGTAAAATGTATTAGATAAGGCATGATTTTATTTCCTTTTCCTCTTTATATTAATATGCGAATTGATTCAATTACATATATATATATACATGAACGCACACTATAATATACATATATATAGAACACGTACATGTAAAAAAATATTTACTTCAGAACAAGGACCGCTAGCTCAAGTGGTAAGATCTTTAGATCGTTTTTCTAGAAGTCTTGAGTTTGATCATCGGAGACACCAAAATGAGTGTTCTGGTTAAATGAAGTATCACTCTTATTATAAAAAATATTGATAGTTAAGTTATAAACTAGGTCCTCTAAATTTTTATCCAATCATAACAATTAAGTACATGGTCATACTAGATCCTAATGTTTAAGATTTCTTTTTTGGCTTAAATTTCAGATATAAAATCGATCTTTAGATCATCGATATATTAAATGATTATTTTTTTAACATAAATGAATTAAATTATTTTATATATATATATTAATATTTGAAAATTAGTACAAATATATTAAATAATTATATATATACAATATGTCTATATATGTGAAAATCTTTTTTAGTGGCTGAATATATAAAATATATGAAATGGCCTGGATGACATATTTAAATCGATGATTAAGGAATTACCTTGATGAAAGTGCCAAATGCATACATATCAGAATTAGTACATTGACCTTCAAAAACTCTTTTTCGATTATAACTATGAATTACAAGGTGTAGGTTGAAGTGCGTTAATAGAGAAGATGAAAAGAAGATGAAGAGGAGAGCTTTTTTCTTTAATCAAGGAAATGAAGACGTGAGCTTTTTCCTTTGATGGAGAACTGTTTTTCACTAGAAATTGTATGAATTCATTCACAAGAAGGAGAGACTATGTGTTGTTTATAGCTGTGTAGTTAAAGCCTGCAAAATCCCCGATATAGCACTCTTCAATCGCTACACCTTTTCAGTTTAGTGCTATTAAACAGTAGATCCGCTTTAAGCCACGATATTTTCTACTACACCCACTAAATCAAGGTTTTTTAGCACTCCCTTTAGAAACATTAATACAAAAAGGTTGGTTTTACTATTTCTCTTTTAAACCAAATCAAAAAAGTTAGGAAAAAGACCTAATTTTAAGGCATAAGTGCTCAATGTAAGTTAGATATCTATTGTAGTCGCAAAATATGGACTGCATAAATCATGATATTCTTTAGTTTTGTAATGTAGGGTTAAATAATATTTCTTTTTCCTATAAAAATGATATGAGAATAAGAATAAAATAATTATAGATATTTGGTTTTATATCTAATGATGCTTTTTCCGCTTTATCCCCGTTTTATCCTTGCTATAGCCTTTTGCACCTCCACCGCTATAGAACTTCTAAGCATTTTAATTGCATAGGTTTATAGTGGGAATACAATCTCATTTATTTCTCCACAATTGATCCTTCCCTTTCTCCCTTGTATGGGCGGCCACCATATACAAGATAAATGCAAAATTTATTTGTATTTGATTTTGGTATTAATAAAAAACCATATATATATACACATATGATCTACATTTATCTCTTCCTTTAGACCAAACAAATTTGACCTTTCCTCTTACCATCATAGAGGAAACCATATTTGATCGATTAATTTATAATTGATTACTACGTGATATAAAGTGTATAAATTGTATATTTTATGTTATCCCTTTTACTAAACAAATTACCCATTCAAATTAAGTTAAATATGTACAACATTTATACATGTTTAACTCGATTAATTTTAGTAATTTAAAAATTAAACTATTTGCATATATATACACATGTCCACTCGCATAACTATTATATATATATATAAATATAAATCATCTCCAAATATATTTATAGCAGTCATTAATTATATTATAACTTTTAGGTCCATTGCTAAAGTTTACTATTCTATGACTCATAGGTGTGATTGGTCCTTGATTAATATATAAAACATTTAAATATCAAAGTCTGTTTAGACTTTGCTGAAGCATAATAAAGGTTATGAAGTCTTGCACTTATCAATCACTTGGGAGAATCTATTTCATAATCATTTTAAACATGCACCTTTATACAATGATATTTATGCATGTTTGCCTCTTCGTCGAATCTATGTCACTTAGATATCTAGAGTTAGATCATCAATCAATACCCAAATAATGTCCTTATTTAATTTTAAGTTTGAGCTCTAAAGTTAGTTTAATTGATAACAATTATCAATTGACCAAATTTACTTTGGACGTAGATTTCTAACTTTGAGTCAAACACCAATTACAATGACACTGACATGCTATATTAAAGGAGACGAATTCTAACCGGAGTAGTGTTCATTTTGAGTATCTAATTGCATACCCAATTATGGTCTTAACAAAAAATTATATCATGTGATTAACTATCATCAAAGTAGGACCACAGTAAATAAGACTATAGCACTCTCAAGTCAAATGACCACTACACGTCATCACGTGAGATCCTCAGTTTTGACTTAGACAACAACTACAAGTATGTAATCGCTTTATGTCACTAGTATATAACCATCCATTATATGGATAGAAGTATGTACACTAGTCTCGTAGTTGAATCAATATCCCTTTCCCGAATCACCTTGACTGTAAACAATCAGGGGTAAGTATTTATTTATATATGCTGATTCACTACATATAACTATGAACACATCCATAACTCTATTTGATAAGTAATTTATCCTAGAGATTTCCCATTACATATATTAATGTAATCATTTAGTTATAAATAAATGCACATACAATGGAAGCGGAAACTAGAAAACATACTTTTATTTCAAATAAGATTTTTTGTTCATGCTAACTTTCTTCCATGGCGACTCATTCTCTGTGTTTCGTTAACTTCTTCCAATCTGCACCTTTCCTCTCTCTAATTCCCCTTCTTCCATCCCTTCGCTCTCAAGCTTAGCCTTAAGGTCGTTCCCGCAGGTCTCGTCTGATTCTAGCGCCGCTTCTACAATGAGATCTAGTCGGCCATTTTCCTCCACTGCTCCAACATTACCTTCACCATTCAAAGGGTCTACAATCGATTTCCCTCCTATTTATGCATCAGCTACCCGCCTACAGCCCTTAAAATCGCATGTTCGCTTGTCAAACCCTTTCGATGCCTTTGAATCCTCCCTACAAATTTTCGAACCCACTATCTCCTCAGTTTCTGGTTTGCCGGCCACTATTGTTGGCCTTGCCTTACCCATTTCTCCTCTGCTGGCAGCCTATCTCATAAGTGGGCAGTAGTGCATTGAACATGTTGGCATTGAGGCTGAAAATATGGAAATTGGTAATGATTTTGTCAAAACTTGTGCTAAGCCTAAGAATCTGGTGCCTAGAATTGATAATGTCAACGCATGTGTTGAAGTTGAAATTGGCAGGGTAGATGTTCAGTTTGTTTCTCCTGAGGTTGAGGTTAGTTTACCTATTAAAAGAACACATGGTGATTGCTTAAATGTCGTGCATAGTTTGTGATGAAGCACTTACCTCGATAGGTCGTGGCCGACCTACCCTAGGTCGCAAGATCGAAGTCGCCCAGGTCGCGAGCGACCTACCAAAAGTCGCGATGCCTCGCGCTTCATCTGCCTCAGGTCGCGAGCGACCTACCCTAAGTCGCGCCACCATATGTCGCGAGTCCCCTTGGGAGTCCCCTTCTCTAAGTCGCGAAGCCATAAGGTCGCGAACGACCTTCGATTGATTCATCATAGGTCGCGAATGGCGAACGACCTTCGTTGTTTACCCTAACATCTCTACCCAGTAGGTCGCTCAAGTTCCAGTAAATAGCGAACAAACTAAGTCGCAAACTCCAGTCCTCTACCCTAAGTCGCGAATTACCTTAGATCGCGTGAAGATTATTAGCTCGCGTGAAGATTATAGGTCGCTGCCTTTTGATTTGGGAGCTGCTACTTGAAGTGAATATGTCGTTGGAGTCGTGCTTTGTATTCTTAGGTCATACTGTGTATTTTAGGTCGTGCTGAAGTATGTAATGTTAGGTCGAGATATTTTTAGGTCGTGTACGACCTATGCTATGTTGTAGCGTGTGTGGTTGTAAACATCTATAAATACCGGGTCGAGTGCTCAGTTGTTGTTGTTGTTGTTGATTTTTGAAATAAAATTGGTTTGTGCTTTGTGCCTCCATTTAAATTGGTAGTTGAGTGTTATCTCCTATCTACACTTTCGGCATTCGAGTGCGCTCGAATCAACGATTATTGAAGCCAATTCACGGAATCAAGTGCGCTTGATCAACGTTCGAAGAATTGAAGATCTTCTCCCGCGGTATCGTGCGCGATCAACATGTCGAAGATTGCTAAAGTCCGGTATCTTCGTGATCAACGGATTTGGGCCTTGCGGTATTTTTAAATCCATTGATTTATCATCGATTCGCCGATTATTTCCGCTAATCGTGTGAGATCCTGGACAAATTCGATTTACATCATCGAATTCATTTCCTACGATGCGTCAGTTTGGTATCAGAGCTAGACTTAGCCAATCATAGCTAAGTCGAGTCTTGGAGCCAAGGAGAAGAGTTGAAGTATTGAAGTTGTGCATCACTTTGTGTTTAGAGTTCAAGGTCGAGCCAGAACTAAGCCTAGCCGAGCTACTTGAAGTGTTTGCCAAGCTAAGTTAGGCCGCGTCAGTTTGTGCGAGCTAGTAGGAGCCATGCGAGCTAAGTGAAGGCCGAGCTGTGTTCGAAGTTTTTGAAGTTTTGTGTTTGAATTTTTGAAGATTGTTGTTTGTTTTGATAATTCCACCAAGGAGAGCTAATCGTCATCAGAATATTGAAGCGTTGTATAGAAGGGAAGAAGCCGAGCAAATGGAACAACGTATCAATGAAAAGTTTGATGAAGGCATTGGGAAGTTAGAGAAGCCGATGATTGATATGAATCAAAGTCAAAGGAGAAGGTCGCCAGTCTCGAACCATGAAGGACATAGAGTTTCGCCATCGGTTACGGAAGCAAGGAGGGTGTCGCCACAATCTTACCGAGAAAGAAGAGAATCTTCAGTTTCATTGAGAAGAGAACATCATGAGCATAGAAGTGAAGAGAGAAGGACTCTACGGAAGTATGAATATGAGCCATATCGTGATGTTGAAAGACCAAGTAGAAGGGATATGCGTGATCATAGAGATGTGGGTGGTCGAGATCGTTATCGAAGTACATCTGTTTTTGATGAAGATGGTGATAGATGTAGTGTTCATTATCGAGATCGAGACCAAGTACGAAATGCATATCGGGATGTTGAAGATGATCGTCGATGGGAATCGAGGATGAAGATAGAAATTCCAAAGTTCAAGGGTGGAATGGCAGCGGAAGAATTTCTTGATTGGTTATCTAATGTTGAAGAAATTTTTGACTTTAAGGAGGTTCCTGAGCATCGAAGAGTTAAGTTGGTCGCTACTCGTTCGAGGGGGAGAGCTATGACATGGTGGTAGCAAACTAAACTTACACGGGAGAGAATGGAGAAGTCAAAGATTGTTTCATGGGAGAAGATGAAGAAGTTAATGAAAGCTACTTTCTTGCCGTATAATTATCAATCTCTTATGTATCAACGGTTACAGAACTTGAGACAGGGAACAAAGTCAGTGAATGATTATGCAGATGAATTTTATCAACTGATTGCCAGGAATGATATCATGGAGACAGAGGAACAGTTGACCGCTAGGTTTGTTGGAGGGTTGAGAATACAGATTTAAGATATGGTGAATATGTTTGATCCCAGATCTGTTGCAGAAGCACACCGGAAGGCATTATCTTGGGAGAAGCAAGGAAGAAGAGGTGGTGGTGTGTTTACAAATTCCAACAATCAAGTGAAGGGAATTAGTATCAATACTACTGTTTCAAAAGCTGTTACTTAACCGGTTGTCAATGAGGTTGCAAAGACCAAGGTCAACAATAGTATCAAGTGTTTTAATTGTCAAGAGTTTGGCCACAAGAGCAATGAATGTCTAAAGCTGAAGAAACAGGCAATGATTGCTGAGATTGAAGATGGGGATGTTGGTGAAGGTGATTCCAATCCAATTGAGGAGGAAGAAGAATTGTCAGGAGATGAGGGATGTAATCTAATGATGAGGAGGTCTTGTTTAACACCAAAACAAGAGGAAGGTTCTAGTTGGTTGAGGAGCAACATTTTTCAGTCAACATGCACTATTCTGGGGAAATTTTGCAAGTTTGTTATAGATGCGGGCAGTTGTGATAATATTATTTCTACAGAGGCTGTGAAGAAGCTAGCATTGAAAACAGAGAAGCATCCAAAACCTTACAAGTTAGCTTGGTTGAGGAAGGATGGTGAAGTGAAGGTTTGTCGAAGGGCTTGTGTGAATTTTTCGATTGGGAAGAAATACAAAGATGAGATTTGGTGCGATGTTGTGGATATGGATGTATGTCATCTATTGCTGGAAGACCGTGGCAGTATGATAGGGCTGTGCAACATGATGGTCGTACCAATAGCTACAGTTTCATGTTTGAAGGCACAAAAATCACTTTAGTTCCTAAGAAACGACAACAAGAAGAAAACAAGTTGGAGGAGATTGAAGAATTAAAGACTCTGTTGACTTTGAAGGAATTCATTGAAAAAGTAGAGGAGAGTCCAGAGGTATTTTTGTTGGTTGGACATGAAGCTACTGAATCTGTTGAAATCCCAGAGGACTTAAAGTCAGTAGTGGAAGAATTTAAAGATGTGTTTCCAGAAGAATTGCCGAAAGAATTACCACCGTTAAGAGACATACAACACCAGATAGATCTTGTTCTAGGAGCTGTGTTGCCACATAAACCACATTACAGGATGAGTCCAAAGGAACATGAAGAACTCAGAAGGCAGATGGAGGAGCTGTTAGAACAAGGGCGTCTTCAGAAGAGTTTGAGTCCATGTGCCGTGCCAGCCTTATTGATACCCAAGAAGGATGGGACGTGGAGGATGTGTACGGACAGTCGGGCTCTAATCAAGATCACTGTGAGATATAGATTTCCTATGCTGAGGTTTGATGATTTGATTGATCAATTGAGTGGAGCTGTTGTGTTCTCGAAAATTGACTTGAAAAGTGGATACCATCAAATTCGTATTAGACCGGGTGATGAGTGGAAGACTTCTTTTAAAACCAGGGAGGGTTTATACGAATGGTTGGTTATGCCATTCGGCTTGTCAAATGCTCCTGGTACTTTTATGAGAGTGATGAACCAGATTTTCAGACCATTTGTTGGGAAGTTTGTAGTAGTTTACTTTAATGATATTTTGATTTATAGTGGGAGTACGAAAGAGCACGTCCAACATTTGCGAGAAGTACTGTTGATTCTACGACAGGAGCAGTTCTATGCGGCAGCAAAGAAGTGCGTGTTTATGACGGACAGTGTTTTATTTCTGGGATATGTTTTGTTAAAGGAGGGTATTCAAGTGGATGAAAGTAAAGTGGAAGCTGTCAGGAGTTGGCCACAACCCAAGACAATTACTGAAGTAAGGATTTTTCGTGGGTTGGTATCTTTTTATCGAAGATTCATTCCACATTTTAGCAGTGTGATGGCACCTGTAACCGATTGCATAAAAGGAAAGAAATTCGTATGGACAGAGGAAGCAGGGCTAGCTTTTGAGAAGGTCAAAACACTTTTGACGACAGCACCAATTCTGGTACTGCCAAATTTTCAGTTGTTGTTAGAGTTACACACTGACGCTTCAAAGGTTGGAATTGGTGGAGTATTGAGTCAGAATGGAAAACTAGTTGCTTATTTCAGTGAGAAATTGTCTGGAGCAAAGTTGAGATATAGTACATATAATGTAGATTTTTACACGATTGTTCAAGCTGTGAAGCATTGGAGACATTATCTGTTTAAAAAGGAGTTTGTTCTTTATACGGATCATGAAGCTTTGAAACATTTGCAAGGGCAGGAAAAAATTTCAGCTCGACATGCTTCATGGGTCGCGTATCTACAACAGTTTACTTTTGTTGTGAAACACAAATCAGGGGTGACGAATCGTGTAGTTGATGCTTTGAGCAGGAGAAACCATATGTTGACAACAATGAAGATTGAAGTGACATGATTTGAATTATTGCCAGAGTTGTTCGAAGAAGATCCTTACTTTATGAAGATTGTTGAGAAAGTCGAGGATGGGATTTCTGATGAGTTTTTGTTGGTAGATGGATTCTTATTAAAGGGGAGCCGTTTATGCGTAGCAGATTGCAGCTTGAGAATGAAAATTGTAAAAGAACTGCATGAAGAAGGACATGTTGGCCGTGATCGTACTATGCAGTTGATTGCAAATTCTTATTTTTGGCCATCAATGATATAAGAGGTTGAGAGATTTGTGGACAGATGTCATGTTTGTCAAGTTTCGAAAGGAACAGCTACAAATGCGGGTTTGTATATGCCTTTACCTGTTCCGACAAAACCGTGGGTAGATGTAAGCATGGATTTCGTGTTGGGTTTGCCGAGGACTCAAAGGGGAAATGACTCTATATATGTTGTGGTGGACCGTTTCTCGAAGATGGTACATTTTATTGCTTGTAAAAAGACGGCAGATGCAGTCCATGTGGCACAGTTGTTCTTTAAAGAGATCTATAGACTTCATGGTTTACCTGAATCTATTGTTTCAAATAGAGATACTCGTTTTCTAAGCCATTTTTGGTTGAGTTTGTGGAAGATGATCGGAACGAAGCTGAATTTTAGTAGCACTTACCACCCGCAAACTGATGGGCAAACGGTGGTGGTTAACCGATCGTTGGGAAATTTACTGAGATGTCTTGTGAAAGACAATTTGAAGAGTTGGGATTTGAAGTTGTGTCAAGCTGAGTTCGCACACAATCGGCAGTTAACCGGAGTACAGGTTTCAGTCCATTTTAGATTGTATATTCAAACTTACCAAAGGGGCCGTTGGAACAATAGTACCACAACCAAAGGGGACAGTTAAGCAGGCCGTTGATTTTGTTGATGAGTTGACAGAATGTCATAGAATCGTTCAGGAACGACTGGAGAAGATGAATGAGAAGTATAAACAAATGGCGGATAAGAAACGAAGAATTGTTGTCTTCGAAGAAGGAGATTATGTATATGCAGTATTGACCAAGGACCGATTTCCTGTTGGTACTTACAACAAACTAGCTGCTAGAAAGATTGGTCCAGTAGAAATCTTGAAGAAGATCAATGATAATGCATACCGGTTAAGGTTGCTGGAAGAAATTCATACGTCTGATGTTTTCAATGTCAAACACTTAATTCCGTATTATGAAGAGGAACTTGTCGAAGATGACGAGAGTGTGAATTCGAGGATGAATTTCTTCCAACAAGGGGAGGATGGTGAAGCACTTATCTCGATAGGTCGCGGCCGACCTACCCTAGGTCGCAAGATCGAAGTCGCCCAGGTCGCGAGCGACCTACCAAAAGTCGCGATGCCTCACGCTTCATCTGCCTCAGGTCGCGAGCGACCTACCCTAAGTCGCGCCACCATATGTCTTGAGTCCCCTTGCGAGTCCCCTTCTTTAAGTCGCGAAGCCATAAGGTCGCGAACGACCTTCGATTGATTCATCATAGGTCGCGAATGGCGAATGACCTTCGTTGTTTACCCTAACATCTCTACCCAGTAGGTCGCTCAAGTTCCAGTAAATAGTGAACAAACTAAGTCGCGAACTCCAGTCCTCTACCCTAAGTCGCGAATTACCTTAGCTCGCGTGAAGATTATTAGCTCGCGTGAAGATTATAGGTCGCTGCCTTTCGATTTGGGAGCTGCTACTTGAAGTGAATATGTCGTTTGAGTCGTGCTTTGTATTCTTAGGTCATACCGTGTATTTTAGGTCGTGCTGAAGTATGTAATGTTAGGTCGAGATATTTTTAGGTTGTGTACGGCCTATGCTATGTTGTAGCGTGTGGGGCTGTAAACATCTATAAATACCGGGTCGAGTGCTCAGTTGTTGTTGTTGATTTTTGAAATAAAATTGGTTTGTGCTTTGTGCCTCCATTTAAATTGGTAGTTGAGTGTTATTTCCTATCTCCACTTTCGGCATTCGAGTGCGCTCGAATCAACGATTGTTGAAGCCAATTCACGGAATCAAGTGCGCTTGATCAACGTTCGAAGAATTGAAGATCTTCTCTCACGGTATCGTGCGCGATCAATGTGTCGAAGATTGCTAAAGTCCGGTATCTTCGTGATCAACGGATTTGGGCCTTTCTGTATTTTTAAATCCATCGATTTATCATCGGTCACCGATTATTTCCGCTAATCGTGTGAGATCTTGGACGAATTTGATTTACATCGTCGAATTAGTTTCCTACGCTGCGTCAGTTTGGCTGCCCATCCTGCTTGTATATGACGTGCACTCTTTGCATGCTTCTGACCCTCCAGTAAGCACGGTGCACGTTATGCCTATCTTTAAAGGGAAAGCTCGTGGTAATTTTGACTATGCTGAACCTCCATTTTTTGTTGATGGTCCCCTTAAGGCCGTTAGTATGTGGCTTCTCTTTTTAAAGCTTTGCCGAGAAATGCGGGTGAATATGTTCCCTGCTCTTTTGACATTATTTAGGAGTATGGTGCTTATGGTACCTTCGTCGAAAGTTTTGAAAGTGGGAAGGGATTTTTGATTGGAGTATTTAGTTGGCTTTTTTATATAAGCTAACCCTTTGTATCATAAAATTTGTGATTATTTCCATAATCGATGGTATATAAAGGGTAAAATGCAAGTCCACTTTGATAATCACATGTTCTTCTTCAAGTTTTCTAGAAAAGAAGAAAGGCTTCGTGTTCTTGAGGCAAATCCCTCCATTATAGTTAGGCAACCCTTTATCATTACTCAGTGGAGTCCTATGGTGGAAAAGGCTAAGGAGTAGATTCTCTCTATCCCATATAGGCTTACTTCACTCGTATCCCTTCATATTGTAGCCCATGATTGGGCTAAATTGGTTGGCTAATATTGTTGGCAAGCTCAAAAGTTTTGATGTGAATACTGTTGCTCGTTGTAGGCTCATGTATGCTAAGGAACTTACTGAAGTTACTCCCGACAGGGCTTTACCTTCCAGGATTCCTATTCGTATTGACGAGGGGCATGTCTCTTTTGTTGATGTCCGCTACAGTTGGAAACTAGATATTTATACGTCCTGTCACTCTTTCGGTCACCATTTGGAAGCTTGTACTGTTCAGCCTAAGGCTGCTCCTATTCTGCTTTCTGACAGGATCCCTCTTCCTCAACCTTCTATCATAAAGTGGGTTCCAAAGACTATTCACCACCCTGTTACCATTGCCCCTTCTTTTGAGTTTAGTCCTATGCCCGCTGTTAGTCCTTTTGTTGTTATTATTGATGCTACCATCGCTGCTTTTGCTGCAGATACTCCTTCCTCTGGCATCTCATGGGATCCGTTTGACCTGGCTTGGCTTCATGGCACCTTTGAAATGCGGCTTGACTCGAAAGATGGAATTTTTTACAAGTTTGTTGGTGAAATTGAAGAGGATAGAAGGCTTTTTTATCATATATAAGGTGATGGTCTTACCCTTGTGGTGCTTGATTGTTGGCAAATGTAATCGCTCTTTGCTTGTGGATGATACTTGGGATAGGAAATACTTCTACAGTCCTAATTCAGTTGAATTTGTTCCTTCTTTAGCTTTTCTTTTTTCAGAGTTCCTTTATGTTATTGGTCCTCTACCACTGTCTAAGGGGAGTGGCTCTTCCTCTTTGAAGGGGATGAAGTCTTGTGTTGTTGATTAGTAGTTCGGTATTTTTGCCAAACTCCCGTTTTTCATTTCTTTTAGTTTTTCTGGTGCATGTACCGAACACTTGTTTTCCTATTCATTGATATATCTAGTAAGGGCCAGTCAACCCTATTAGCTTTGTATATAAGAGTTAAGTGTATAACCTTATAATCAAAATTATATAAATGCATCTAGGACATACTCTTAACTCTATCAATCTCTCTTTTTCACTTGGGGAAAACTGTGGTGTTTTATACCATACCTTTTGATCAGTCTTCCTAAAGTAAACTAAGAAAATTCCTTAATGAGTAGATATGCTTATTACCCTTAGCCTTTTTTGTTTGACGACCAATTCTACATAACCGATGAATACTTTTATCATGTGGTACTTACAAACAATGCATCTCGATGTACGTGACTCTAATTCTTTTTTGCAATCCAAGTTATATCATAGAAATCACAATAGACAAGTATTAGACCTTCAATGGTTGAAATCCCCTCACCTATCTAAAAAATTTAATTGCAAAATATATCGCTTCTTTTAAGAAGTCATTCAAGGCGATGCACTTAGCCTTCACAGTCAAATATGTTATAATTTCTTATTTGGAACCTTTCCAGACTAAGGTCCCTCTGATGAGGTTGAATTCAATCTTTGATATCTATTTAATATCGACGTCGCTATGATGGTATGAGCTGAATATACCTACTAGTTATCCTATGGCTTTCATTTGAATTTAATAATGCACCAAATGCATAAGAGATATGGCTTCCAAGTGTAATGCAGCGAAAATGATGGATCCTATTGCCAATGCATAAGGTATCCTTCTTATATGATCTTACTCTTCTCATTCGAAATGTTGAGTCCTTTCTATAGAAAATAATTCCAAGTCGTATAGGAACGTTTCCTTTCTCATAATTTCATCTATAGTATGAAGTTTAGTACTTAGATAGGGACAATCCCAATATCTTACGATCCATATTTATACCAAATATATGGGAGACACCCTTCTAAATCCGATATCGATAAATTTTGGATAGAAATTTACTTTGACTGATTATAACATAAATACAACATTATCAACTAGTATTAAGTCGCTGCATACATTTTTATTATAGATGTCATAGTACTTTGTTTATTTCTTTCTTGTATGCGCATGTTTTCTTTGTTCTTTGATTTAGAGCAAACAAATTGATCATCTTATTAAAAATACTTGTTTCATCTTCTAGTTGCTTGTTTAAGATCATGAGAAGATCACACGAGTCTATAGGATTTATTACTTCTACCATTAAACTCAAGAACTTTTGGCAGTGACATTCAAATAATCTCTTCCAAATCATATTGACCATTTTAACATCAATACGCCATATCACATAGTCATAGCAAGCGACAATTTCGTGAAGAATCTAAATGGACTTAAGCATGGTAATAGGCAAAAAGGTTTCAGCACAATCAACATTTTGAATTGATGAAATAATTTTTCCAAACAACCTTGCTCTATGAGCTTACACTCTTCCATCTGCATAAATATTCTTAAATGAAGTTTCTACTATGATTGATGGGTACCATCCCTTCGAATACATTCCAAAACCCAAACTTTGCTAGTGTACATTGAATCCATTTTGAATTTCACAGATGAAGCCATAAGGTAGAGTGTATATACTTCACGGTTCATTAGAAACTAAGGAACAACCGTTATTCATGATATAATCCTCTTTCTTACCATTAATAGGTAAATTGTAGTTTCTTTAAAAAGCACAAGATTTCATATTAGATGTTTCTAATAAGGCATGTCTTTTGGGATACGATAGAACTGGTATCATCTATTTGGTTAGTTTGCCTGTTAGATTCTTGGATCTTATCATTCAAGTTTATCGTACTACCACTAAATTCCTTCTTTTAGAAGGTGACATGTCTTGGAATAATGACTTTTGTTTCTTGATATGATAAAATAGGTATCTTAGTATAACATATAAATTAATGCAAAATTAATTCAGCTTCAATTCACTGGCGCACATACTTTAACGTAAGCGACACAACTTAATATCTTAAATGGTTTAAAATATGGTTTGTTCCCCAATACACATACATTATGGAATAAAAGGCATATATTAGATGGTAGTTTATTCTACATATAAGATACAATATTTTCTGCATATCCCTGAGGAGAAAGGTACTCAACTTCATTCATCGAAAGTCAAAATATAAGGTTCGATTACTCCTTTCGAAACATGAATGTGTTGCAAAGTATGGGAAATAGTGACCTGAGAAAGAATAACACTCTCTTTTAAGTAATCTTAGATTCATGTTCAAGATGCCCACATCTTCAATCCGATCGATGTATCTTGTTATTTTGCATGTTAAGTTTTCTACTTCATCTTATATTTTTCAAATTTCTCATAGACCTCTGATTTGTGTTTCATAAAAATCACATATCCATGTTTATAAAGTCATTAGTAAATGTAACAAAGTAATTTTATTCGGTTTTGGTACTCGTAAGCATTTGAGTACAAACATTTATACGGATTAGTCTTAAGTGTTCAACAATTCATTTGTTGCTCTCAACGAATGGGTACTTATCATATTCCTTTTAAGAAACGATTCACAAATATCATATGATTCAAAATCATACAAAGTGTGATAGTTTTTGTTTCTCAATTTGTTCGTTCATTTCTTAGTAATACGGTCTAGTCAATAATGCCAGAAATAATTATCATTTAGTTAGATGCTTTCGTACTTTCAACAACTAACACATCATTATTTAGAGTTCAAATGTCATTATTCAAGTGTACTAAAATAGTTGTATTTTAAAATTAATATTCGTTATATTCTCATTAAAATAACATTACATCCACTTTCGATCAAGCACAAAATGTATGTTATTTTACAAATAATTTTGGCACATATTGATATTCATTATAATTTTGATGTGTTGATAACAAGTGTTTAATGGTACTCTCCTATTGCTTTGATTGCTACAATAACACCATTTGCAATGTAAAGTTCCAACAAGCCATTTGTTTTGTTTCTTATACTTATAAGCTTTTGTAATGGTTAGAAACACAAGTTCTGGATCTTGTACTTAAAATTGAGGAAGTAGAACCAATAGAAAGACACTCTTTTGTACGAAAATACTTTGATAAGGGGAATAACATTTCTTCTTCTCTTTAAGCGTCTTTAAATAATTGAAACTACCATGTTTCCTTCGTCCCTTCTTTGAATAATAGTCACAATCACCATCCTTCCCAACCGTGTCTTTATTACCATCATTTTTTAAATTTTGTTTCTTCCTCTTATTTGGTCAAACCATTAGAAGAAGATAATCAATAGATCATGCTTCCATAGTAGAATGTCTTATGGCAGTCCTTTAATATTTTAAGGTGATCCATTAATATGGCCTTGGGAAAGTTCATTAATATGAACGGATTGAGCTAATTTGTTAGTGATCCAAGAGTAAGATCCATCTATAAGTCTTGATCCAGATTCATAATTCAACTTAAAGAGATTCCCAATGTACTTAATCATATCAAGCAGAATCTTGCACTATGATTCCTTACTCATGTTTGAATGAAACAACTCCCATGAACTCTACTTGTGGAACGAGACATTTCATTATACAAATTATTGTTATGAAATAAATATCCATATTCTTGTGTTGCCCCACACTAGCCAACACATAACATTGGGCAAGTTTGCATTCATGTGGCCATGATTCAAAAGTTTTAATCCTATTAATAGTGATCGTGTTATTCAGCTCTTGCATGGTAATTAAGGAAACATTGTGCTAAAGTTTTATAGGAATGTACTATGTTACATATTGTCAGTCATTTATGTTTCAAATCAATTAGTATGCCATTATTAAGAAATGATTTTTTCCAAATTTATTAAGCACATTAGATAATAATTGCATATGTTATGATACATCACATAATGGTTTAAAATTTTCTAGTAAGGTTTCCATTAAATATACTACATGTTCCCAAACCATAAGGAACTTACAAGAATTCATAGGATTCATCAGTGGTGTTAGGACCCATTTACCATATATTCAGGATGTGCTCAACAAATTGTGGTCTCCATAAATAGAGCATAATACAATATTGAATTTGTTATATATAACTCTTAACATTATAATCATTGCTCATAATCATCACTATGACCTAGAGCATGCTTAACAAATCACAGAGTACATTAGAAACTCATGACCTATTATTTCGCGATGCGTAAGTACAGTTATATGGCCCTTGAGTGTACTCAACAAAGCCATATAGTTTGTCAACTATTTAGGAATGCATAAGGGTCCTCTAAAGAAGATAGATAGCTAGAGTATGATTAAAAACCATCCATATACCTTAGTACATCGATTTACGTGTGAATGAAAGAGAGAAATCTTTATCTATAAATTCATAATTTATAGACACAAGTTCGAGTGTGATAGATAATAAGGGATGATAAGCATATAACATCCTATGACGTTTTACAACTCGACATAACATACACATTCCATATGTTTTAATCAGTTTATTATCTCATAATATTTAATATAATTTTAACTCATTAAAATTATTTATTTTAATAAGTTAAGTTATAGGTTTTATAACTTATATTTTACTTTAAAGAATTTTTTATGTAAGAGTGATCCTCAAAGAGAGGAGAGAACTCAAAATTATTCACTGTATAATATAAAACTATAAAACAAGAACTACCAACATGTTTGGTAGGTAAAAAAGTACAAGCATATTAATATGAGTGTTGTGATGAAATGAGGGTAAAGAGGTCATTAATTAGTTGATCAACTAAAGCCTCTTATTATTATGTATATACAAGAATGCAGTTAATATCGTAGAAAAGGAGGCAAATAACAAGCAAATTTCAATTGTGTGGGCGTAAAATCTTGTGCAGGCACAGCTAAGCATAGCACCATAGAATGAGGGATATCAGCAGGCTAATGGCTAAGGAAATTACGACTCTGAAGCATCAACTTACAGTATGTGCAGCTGAAAAGAGAAGGTAGGGTGGGCATGTAATTGAAGCAATGCACATAAAGTAACATGCATGTAAATGAAGGTGTACGTAAATAAAGATTGTATGTAACGATCCGAAACTTAGGTCATTTGAATATTTAATTGATTTTAAATATTAAAAAGCTAATTTTATAAGTTAACTAATTTGAATTTCGAATATAGAAATTCATTAGGTAATTAAATCGTTGAAATATATATTTTGCAATATTTTAATTAATTGAATCTTGAATTTGAAATGAATGAATGATTTTGAAAGTTGATTTAAATTCTATTTTGATAGAAATAAAGATAGTAAACATTTAAGTTTAAATATAAAGTGGTTAAAGTGATTTTGAAAACAACTTATTTTAAATTAACAAGTGAAAATAGCCTTCTGGGTCACTATCTCGGATTTCGACAAAACCAGTTTCACTAGATCTGTACTAGTGAGTTATAATATGCCATCGAATTTCGTGGCGATAGGATGTACCGTTTGGACGTGCGAGGTCGAAATGCTTAGCAATTAATTTCAGAAATTAATATAATATAACTGGATTTGAAAAACTATCTTCTGTATATGGTCGAATTGGATCATGAGACTAGTTTCATTTTTTTGGGATAGAGGTATAACATATAAAATATCAAGCGACATGTCTCGTTCGGAGTTTGAAAATTTATTGTGTGAATAATGTTTTAAAATTTTCTATAAAAGGACCTAAATTCTCAACATTTGCTTAAAAACCCTAAACTAAAAAGCTAACTACCATTGAAAGCTCCACCATCCAACGGTCATGATTCCTCCAAACGATCCATACACTTTAGGCTTCAACTTCTACATGAAAGTCGTCGAGCTCCTCACGATGAACCAATCCATATAATCTGATCGTTGAATCGAGACTCGACGTGGCCTACATCTTGCTACGTTTAGGCTGGCTGTCTGGGTTCATGGAGGGGATCGTGTCGGCTAGGCGGTGCAAGCATAGGCTGAGGGAAAGCGGCGGCGGTAGGGTACGACGACGGCGATCGATAGCGTGGTCGAGGTTTTTTTTAGAAAAAAAAAATCGCGCCTGAAAATGAACGGGAGAGGATAAACAAGATGGATTAGTGTTTTACCATGGTGATTAACATATTAATTATGTAATTAATGAAAATAATTATATTTTTAATTTGTGAAACTTATATATGCAATAAAATTTCCATACGAGATCGAAATTGAATGCGATGAGTTGCTTTTTGATCATATGGACGAATACTACGCTATGGAGTTAGATAGGATGGATTTAAAGCAAGTAGAAATTTAGGTTAAAATTGAATGCCAGTTCAATTTTAATTCGAACTGGAGCACTTTGACGACTACAGAAATCAATGTGAGTAAAACTCACCTTTTTGGTTGACCAAAAATATTTTTAGTCGATAAAATTATTGATTGGATGTGTGAATATTTTATTGTTGGCTGCTATTGATTGTTTGGATGATTTACTATTTTATTAGTTGGTTTGGATATATTCCCGTCCCTAAAGCGGATGAGACCTATTATGTTTCCGTATAAGAACGGATGACCCTTTGTATACGAATCCCACATTGAGTTGGTTGATTTATAATTATATGATTATATAATGTATGTGATGTAGGGGGACAGGTTGGAGGGATCCAATAGGATTCCTCACACTGTTGATTTTATTTTCATATAATTTGATATATGATATGTTGGATGCCATAATTGATCACATAGATGATTTTTCCCTATTTAGTGCTATAGTAGAACTAGGCTATAATATTTTAAAATCTTATAGTCCTATTAAATATTTTAAATAGAGATTTTCAAACTGTAAAATAAAGAATTTTTAAATCTTAAATAGTTCTGTCTTTCGTAATAAAGGGATATGTTTTTAAAAGAAAATAGAACTATTTTGACATAAATAATTATTAACCATTTTATATAAAGTAATTTACACACATATACACACACACATATGTATGTATGTATGTATGTATATGTACATATAATAAAGATTATTTACAAATGTAAGATTTATAAGTGTGATAATTTATAAAAGTGATATTTCACAAATGAAGTGAAGATTTGTAAAATTGTATTTTGTTAATAAAAATACAGATTTATAAACAGTGATTATAAATTAAAGGAAACTATCACCATTTAATAAACTGGTGAAATAAATTAAACGGTGGATTTATTATAAGATATGAAATGATATTTTAAAAAATAATTGATTATATTTTGGAAATTGAAGGTGAGGGTAAATTGGGAATGTTAAAAGATATTTTATAGATAGAAAGAATTTTATCCATATGAAAGACACGTTAAAAAGGCACAGTGATTGATATTTTTAAATGGGATTTATGAACAAATGAGATTTATAAAGGAAATAGACTTATAAATGGAGTTCATAAAATAAGGGATTTTAATAAAGGAAGTTTTATAAAAGAGAAGGAGATTTATAAACGTAGTTTTATAAATATGGAAATGATCATGTTGGATATTAAGCATGGATTTTTAACAAGGAAACATACTTATGTTCTTAAAAGTTTATTTATATTAATATTGTTTTAAAGCGGTTTATTAATATTTTAATATTTTTAAAAGTCAATTATTTAAATTTTTAATATGATTTGAAATTAATTTTAACTATTTATCAATAAAGTTTTGAAATTAATTATTAGTGTTTATAAAAATGTTAAAGTTAAATTATTATTGTTTTATTTAGGATGTTTTGGAATTTAACTATTTTTATTTCAAAATGTATTAAAGTTGATATTTATTTATTTATAATGTTTACTATTATATAATAGTGTTTTAATTAAATGATTAGAAATTATATTACAAATGTTTTTGATATTTATAAATAGAGTTTTATAAACAGATGTGGTTTTTATAAGAGGAATCTTATAATATGTTTTGGAAAACGTAAAGGGAGATTGGTTAAAAAGATAACTTTTTTAAGAAAATGTTTTTGGATAATTATAAAAGAATTTTAGAAAGGGTTTATAGATTTATAAAAGGAGTTTTATAAATTGTTTTTGTATATATAATGAAGTTTATAAATGATTTAGAATTGAATAAAAAGTAAATCTTCCCAAATATTTGGTGAATATACTTATACCGTTGAGATAAATATATGGATATTTTTCCAAGCATTGATAAATAAGGATTTGTGGGTGTATATATATCTTTGTAAAAAGAATTTTGATCCAAATATTTACAAAGTGATTTAAATTAATAAAAGATTAATTAAAAGGAGGTCAATGGTCGCTGGTATGCTTAACCATTATTGGTTTTTTCCTATGGAATTTAAATCCCTGATTTGATGTTTGTTTTTTGATAGTTAAATAACCGACTATCGAATTTGGGCCCAAAACGTAGCTTTGGAAATATCTAGAAGAAACACGTGAGTTAAATGGCACAATCATCTCCGATGATGCTGTACTATGCATGCTTCTCTTAAGAAAATGATAAGGAAATCCATCCACCAATGGTTAGGAGGTGATCTCCGCTCTTACCTTTGACCGTTATTTTCTAAATAACCAGGGTTGAGTTTACCAAAAATTATCCAAAAGTTGTTTTCAAAGGGACCGAGATCGAATATGTTATCCAAAAACCAGTTTGGTCCAACAAATGCGTTCGAAGTGAAGACATCTTAAAGATGATGAATTTGAAGATGGAGCTCTCAAGTGTTTTGTTCAATCCTAGAATGAACTTGTATGGATTAATGTTGGCCTTTCATTGTTGCCTCGAAGGCAGTGTTAGTATTCCAAGTGGAAAATGCTTAACAAATGGTAAAATGTAGCCTTAAGCCTCATCAACCGGGAATGACTAAAACATGGGAGATGCAGCAGTGCTAAGTGGGTCACTCCCAAGTAGGGTATGATCATACCTATCTAGAGTCGATATTATCTCTCATTTGTATGCTTCGAGGCCCATCAACGGAGGGATGATCATATTCAGTACTATCCAGTAAAGGGTAAGCCGATTCTGTGTTGGCAGGGGTCAATAGGTTCGACCTCGATGTTATTTTATCGAGAGATGCACCACGACAGGCGGTACCCCTATATCCCAGTCATTGTATAGATTCCATTCTCTAATACAAGCTTTTACGATTTTAGTTGCATATATATTATGCTAGAATTTAATTAATGTAACAATTTTGACTACGATTAATAAGTATTTGTATATTAGACCCTGTTATAATATTAGAGAATTTCATATGAAATGTTTTGGTTATCATAAGGTAAAAAATCGTTCGTGTTTATATGCTACGTGGTCTTACGAGATAATTTTTATTTTTGAAATGTTTTGTATAACTTTAACCAATTGGGTGTGTTTTGTCATGCAGATTTTCTAGACTGACTTGGATGTCATTTTATTATAATGCTCGGGTTAGATTGAGCATATTTACGGAATGTTTGGATACATTGGAGCTCAAGAGACGATCGGAGGTCTTCAAGTTGTATTCACGTATATGTTTATTTTTCCCTACTTTTTCGTTGAAATCATCAGCATTTGTGAGGACAGGTTGGTATAACCGCCCAGGCTGATGATTGTGATTTGTTGTTGTACTCTGGTTGATATATGTATATAGCAATTTCTCTTTTGTAAAGATCATTGATATTATATTGTATATTCTTCTGCTATGATTGTGAGATTCTGTGTTGTTTTTAGTTCTTTCTCTTCTCCTTCTCTCTTCTTCTCTCCTTCTTTCTTCTTTCTTTTTCCTAGAAATTGGGTTTCCCAGCAATCAATTGCTCAGAATAAAGTATACGTATTGGTGTCGATTTTCGAGGGTCGAAAATCTCCGAATTATTATAGTTAGATATGTGCATGGATATGAACATGTAAATAAATCCAAAGTAAAAGGGACAGAGTGCAACATGTACTAGAAACATGCAAATATGTATGGCCTGAGTGTAGCATGTACTAAAGCTTAAACATGAAAATATGCCTAAAGCTTGAAGATGGAAATATTTATGGACTAAGGTTTACATGTATTAGAAAATATGCCTGAAGCTTGTAATTGAAAGTATGCATCGACAAAGACATGTAGATGAATCTAAACCAAGAGGGAAAGGAGCAGCTGACTGCCTGAAGCTGAGTGTAGCAGATTGTAACATGGAGCCGAATGCCTAAAGCTTGAACATGCAAACTTATTGTAGTGGTATGATGTAAAATCATTTATAATATTTGTAGCTTGTTTCTTTTAAATTCAAAATAATGTTGAATTTATTTTTAGTTTAATTATAACGATATCGAGTAATTTATTTTTAAATTTAAATTCATTTAAATTTCAAACTTAAATTTAATTATAACAACGGTTATATTTAAATTTAAATTTAAATTTTTAAGTTTATATTCAGTTCACATTTAAAATAATTTTAAGTTTATATGTGTAACTCTTATAAATAGCAACTCAAATTTAGAACAATTTTAAAATTTTGAATTTATAACATTTACAAATCAAAATTTAAAAACAACTTCAAATTTTATTCATATATAGTTCAAATTTGTATCTAAATAAACCTAAAGCATAAACAATATGGGCCTTACACTTAGGTCATACTTAAAAGACAAGTCACCTAAACAAGCTAGGTAAGGGCCAAGAGTAGGGAGGTAATTGTTGAGACTTGGTTTTGAGTCATGACACGAAGCTATCACTACGACATACAGATTTGATGACTACTACGATAAAAAGAGCAAGGAGAAGAGAGTTTAAAACCGGTGCATCAACTACATTATTTTTTTTTAAATCTTAGGTCAATATTGTTAAAATCTCTCCTCGATTACGTATATATTAGCATATATATGTAATCATTATATTTACCAAATATTTTATACATATATAAGCATACATTTAAAGTATAAAAGTGATTTAAAGTTATAAAAATTAATATATTTATGTAAATTGTGCATACTACACAAATTTAACCAGGTCAGTCGACTGACCCTCTAAACCAGTCGACTGACACTGGGAATTTTGTGCAGCATGCACAGTTACATAAATATATGAATTTAAATTTAAAATTATTTTGAATATTCAGTCGATTGACCCAGAGGCTCGGTTGACTGAATTTCTATAACAGCCACTTTTCGAAAAGACACGACTTTTTGTGAAGAGATACGAACCTCTACGAAAAGATTGGATGCAACACTTCAATCGAAACTCTTCATCAACAATCGCTGCCTTCTAACCTTTATAAATACAAACTCCAACTTCATTCCAAATCACTAAATCACAATCGAATTCTCTTATTTCTCCGATCTAATTTTCTGAAATTATTTGCTATCATACTTTCAATTATTCGGCATTAAAGCAATGCTATACCTTTCTATTCTTCATATACTTCAAATATATATTAATTCTCGAGGAGAAGATTATAGGAAGGGTGTACTACAAGTGACAAATCCGTGTTATCAAAACACACATAAGTCAAAACTATTTTCTGTAATTGTTAAAGTCCTATTATGCTGCTTAGGCAAGTGAAGTCCTCTTCGACTATTGAGGCGAAATCCTGTTCCGCTGCTTAGGTCCCCATTCGGCTGCTCAGGGGTATATTGACATGCTCCTCCGAGTTAAGTGAGGGTTGTTGCTTTAATGAAATTACGGAAGGAGTCTGGGACTGGACGTAGGACGGTGCTTCAAACCAGCATAAAAATCTCTGGTGTCACTTTACTATACTACTTTTCATTCCGCACTATTTACAGTATTATCATCATCATTATACTATGTATTATCATATATCCATATTACATGATTCATATCACACTTTCATTTGGTATCAGAGTAAAGTTATCATATAATCGTAACATAGTTATCTGATAATCTAATAATATGGACACTAACACTAGCACTAACACTATCATTAACACTAGCTCCATTGAAGGACAATCCACTGCATGTCCACCACTATTTGATGGCATGAATTATAACTATTGGGCCACACGAATGAGAATTTATTTGCAAGCAAATGTTTTGAATCATGGAATACAACTCAAACAGAATGTACTATTCCCACTGAAGAATATTCCACTTGGTCAAAAACACAGAAATTAGATGCCACAACTAATGCAAAAGCCATGAATATGTTATTTTGTGCCTTAGATAAAAATGAGTTGAACCGTGTTAGCATGTGCAATACTGCATATGAAATATGACGTACACTCAAAGTTACACACGAAGGAACCAACAAGGTCAAACAAAGCAAAATATCCATGCTCAAAAGTCAGTTTCCAAACTTTATAATGAAAGAAAATGAATCTATAAATGACATGTATTCAAGATTTTCGGATATCTATCATTCATTAGTAGGACTAGGAGAAAAATATTCAGATTTTGATATTGTATCCAAAATCCTTAACTCTTTAATAGAAGAATGGAAAAGAAAAGTTCTCGCTATTAAAGAAGCGAACGATATTTCCAAAATAACTCCAAAAGAGTTATCAGGAAATCTAATGTCTTATGAAGTGAATTTGTAGGCTAAAAGAGTTCAAGCTTAAGATAAAAAGAATATAGCATTTCACGCAGAACAAGAAGAGTCAGATTCAGATCTAGCCATTATTTCCAAGAATTTCAAGAAATTCTTGAAATATAGAAAAGGAAACAGAAATAATGGTAAGAAAAGTTCAAACAGCATTAAACCACCATCCTTATCAGTTATGGAATGTTTTAACTGTCGCAAAAAGGGGCATATGCAAAAGGACTGTCCAAATCAAAAGAAAGAATATCGAAATAAAAGGAAGGACAAGTTCAAAAGAAAAGCATTTTCAGTCACATGGGATGATTCAGATTCCTCCTCTTCTTCTAAGAAGTGAAAGTGATAGCGATAATGAACAAGCTAACGTATGTTTTACGGTTAAAGCTAATGAGGTTAGTGATTTAACTTTTGATGATATGAGAGAAATAAATTCTGAACCATTAGATACTTTAAAAAGACTCAAAAGAAAATAAAAAAAGCTGTAGAAAAACAGAACAAGGCAGAATTCAAAAGAGACATGCTTAAAGACGAGAAGAAAATATTGGAAGAAGAACTTGAGAAAACTCAGGAATTGTAACAACCAGGTATTTTCAATGATTCGCATCCACACATGTCGGACTTGAATTGCTCAAAATACCACGTTGTAAATAAAATTTGGCAAATCTCAGAATATACAGTAAATAAAAATCAGAAATCATAGACACGGAGTAATAATAGTGCAGCAGAAGTAAAAGAAATAGTAGTTCATGAAGATACTCTGTAAATATATCAGAACTACATAAGATACAACAAAAGAAATAAAGTACAAAGAAGTCTCAAGATGATAACCAAGTACAAAATGAATACAATACTGGGATCCACAGGATAACTGGAAGCGAAATAGATAAAACTAGACAAGCAAATAATCTCCAGCGATTCCAAATCTCCAGAAAGTGGAATCCCGATCTGTGAATACGCAGGCTGACCCGAGCGTAAATAAAAATACAAACACTCGAGTCAGGACATACATACTTATACAATTTAAACTAACTCAAGTGAACTGTAGTAAAGGTACAAGTAACTTAAAGGATATTTGGACCGCCCATCCTCTAAGGATCCGTTAAACTATTTACTATGTAGTAATATTGCGCTATTATAATAATGTCTATAGTAAAATAAATTTACTTTAAAATAGCATCACGGGGTTACCCATATTGCCCCAGACACGTAGTAGTCCCAGTAATCCATCCAATATCTGCATATCTCCTGATCCGGAGACTACGAGAAGATACGCATGGGCTACGGGAGAAAACTAAACTCGTAGTAAAGGCTCGATAGGGTAGGTGACACGGCACACAAGGCAATGCCAGGGTAGATATACCATTTACGCAAACGGGCTGGTGGTAACGCAGCAGCCACATACGCCCACCTCGGAACACATTCCCAAAATCGGAGGGGAGCCCAAACAATTACAAAAGAAATATAATGGTATCGAAGAAATGTGTCCGACCAGAGGAGCTACCCCTTTTGGCCAGAGATCGCTCCTATTTTAGCCACCTTATGCCAACTCACGGGAGTTGGGTCCACGTAACATACCTCAAGAACGTCGCCACCATCCTACTTCATTCTAGAATCTCCACCGTGTACACGGTTGTCAAAGTGGTTTTCAGTATCGACAGAGAGTATGCCCATATCCGATCCTGGTCTCTTTGCCAACCAATCGTTATTATAACCCGTGGTTATAACTTTAAAATAATATTTTATACTTCAAAATAATATCATTACAATCCAAATCTTTATCAAAATAAAGATTAAATCATTTCAATATATCAACATACCATATCTTTCAAATTCAATATATTTATTAAAATAAGTATCAAGTCATTTCGAACCATTTCAATATATTAAATTATCATATCGTTTCAAAACTTCCTTTCAAATCATTTTAATATATTAAAATATCATATCCTTTCAAAGCTTCATTTTCAAATCATTTTAATATCAAAATATCATATCTTTCAAAACTTTATTTTCAAATCATTTTAATATCAAAATATCATATCTTTCAAAACTTTATTTCAAATCATCATATAAGTTCAACTCCAAATATTCAACTTTAAATACCTTCTAAATTCAAGATAACGTTCATTTATTATCCTTTCAAATCACCTTTAAAATGATTTATTTTCCAATTAAATTTATTCATTTAAATCATTTAAAAGTGAAGTTATTATTTTTTCAATTCAAGTATTCAATTTTCAAAGTTTCAAACCATTTTGAGCTCATTTACTTAGTTAAAAACCATAAACATTGAAAATTTCAACCTTACGTAGCATTTAGAAAAAGCTGTTATAAGTTATACTTGAAAACATTTTAATTCAGCAAAGACATCATTTAAAACTGCCGTTAAATCTCATTTTAGTTGAATTTTTAGTTTAAAACAGCAAAGACAGCATTTCCAGAAATGCTGTAATAGCTCGGGTTTCAAATTAAAGGTTTTAATTAATTTCAATAAAGACAGCAAACCATTACAGCATTTACGGAACTACTGTAATAGGCCTTTATTAAGTTTTTAGCCTTTTAGATTACTTTAGCAACTATAGCATTTCAAAACTGCTGTAATAGCCTTTTTGTTAGCTTTTTAGTTCATTTACAGAAACCATAGCATTTCTGAATGCTATTGAAAGTATTTTCCAGATTTAGTGTATTTCCAGCAAATAATAAACTTCAATTTAAACCTTTAAACATTATAAAAATCATATTTTAACATTCAAAAATGTCTATTAACATTCCTTTAACATATGATTTTTATAGACTAAATTTTTTACAAATAAATCAAATTTTTCAATAAATCTGCTTAACAAATTCAAATGTATAATTTTTCCATTTTTACCTATGACACTTTATTAACACTTACATTTTCAAATTACCATTTCACAAATTAAACTAAATTTCCAATTGATTTCATTTAACTAGAACCTTTAATTAAACCAAATTTCACATTTCTAAGTCAAGTTGTATTTTAAAATTACACATTTAAGCATTCATTTATTTAACCATTTAAATTCATAGAAAATCAATAATACTTTAATAAATCACTTAAATTCACATCTAAATCAAATTATCATAATTACCATTTTCCAAATTAAATTAAATTTCCATATTATCTATATAACTTAAATATCATTTTAAAACCAAAATTTCCAAACTTTCAAACTTATGTTATATTTCAAAGATTCAGTTTAACCATTCATTTATTTAACATTTTTAACTTATAGAAAAATCATAATTTCTTTATTTAAAACATTTTTAAAATCTATTTAAATCCAATTATCATAAATTTACATTTTAAACCACTTAAAATTTTATTTATATAACTTAAAGGTCATTTTAAAAGCCAAAGTCCAAAGTCCAAATTTCCAGATTTGAGTTATATTTCAAAAATTCAATTTAATCATTTAATTATTCATCATTTTCAATTACAGAAAAATCAAATTTTCTTTATCTAAAACGTATAAAATCTATTTTAAATCAAATTTTCGTAATTTTACACTTTTATAATATTCAAAATACTTTATAAAATAACCATGCGCCTGCATATAGTTTTCTAACCTAGGTCAAGTGATACGGATATATATCATTTCAGTCCGCAATTTAAAAAGAAAAATTCGGGTTCTATCATTTCAAAACCACAGTCCCACGAAAAATAAATAATTAAAAACCATTCAGGCCTATCATTCCAGCCCATAACGATTTTTCATTATTCTAAAGTTCGTTCGGGTATGTATCATTTCAACCCATAGTGAACCTAATCTACAAGGAACTTGTAGTGTGATAAACAGATATAAATGAACATTTAACAATATATAATAGTAACAGATAAGATGACATGTAAATTAACAAGTTTAACATCATAAATTAATAATCATAGGCGGGTATAACATAATATGTCATTCTGCACATTCAATTGTTGTCGCTTCACATTTGCATAAGTATAAATGTCAGGTGAGATTACTCACCTCTTGTGCTGGAGATATGAACAAATATGACATAACGGACTCCAGAACACAATGACAAGACTATGGACTCGAGTGGAGAGCGTTATCCAAGCTATAGATCTTGTGTTAGAACCCAAAACAAAACCAAATACAGATTAAAATTCAACACAACATTGAAATTAAATATCTTTGAAATCAAAAGCAATTTGAATGCAACAATTTTTGCCTTGCTTCATATATTATTTTGCATGGCATAGGGGTAGGATTTGCTTGGGTTTGGACATGATTAGGCTCGGGTATAAGCATAGGAATGCACAGACTAAATGTTAGAACATGGAGGGGAGTGACACTTGAAAATATGAAGAGGTTTTAGGCTAAGAGCATGGTTTTGGTTCAACAAAGAGGCTCGACCATGGGGTGTTTGGGCTTGGCCAGTGGGGTGTAGCTCTGGACAGGGGTAGAAGGGGTGAGTAAAGGTCTGGAGAGAGGTGGTGGTGTTGGCCTAAGGTGATGGTGGAAATGGAAGTGGTGAACAAGTGGTGGTCAAAGAACATGCTTTCAAGGCTTTAGGTTGCATTTTGGTGGATGTTTGTACCATGGTGAGCTCGGCCTTGGTCAATACCAGAGGGGTAACTAGTGATGATGGCAGGGAATAGGTGTAGGAGGTGGTGGCCATGGCTATGAAGGAGAGGCCGAGCAAAGTATCCATGAAAACAAGGCAAAAATATAGGAAAAAAAGAAGAAAAATAGGAAAAAGAAGATGGGGCCATTACCAAATTTGTGCTAGCCGTGAATAAGAAATGAGAAGGATGGTTTTTGCATGAATAGTAAAATGAAATTCACGGCTAAGAAACAAAAATGCATGGCTAAACAAAAATTTAATGAGGAGTTATGGAAATTGAAAAGTCTAGCAATTAAAAAGTCATAGGAAAAGGAAGAGTCTGGTCTCTTTAATTTACCATTTCTTTCAAAACAAATATAACAAAAATAAATTCAGTAAATACATTTAAAACCGAAAAAAAGTGAAATAAAATGAAAATAAATAATAAAATTTAAATAAAATAGAAAAAGAATAAAAGAAATTGCTTAAAAATTCAAAACAGGGTTCAAAAATTACAATGAAAACATCACTGGCTTGGGAAAAATATCTACTTCATTTTAAAAATATTCTAAAGCAAAATTTGAAATAAAATAATTTATTTATCATTTCTAAAATGAAATAAATAATTAAATTGGAGAAAAATAGAAAAAGAACTAAAGAAATTGTTTAAAAATGGCAAACAGGACATGAAAATTACAAATAAAATACCATTGGCTCAAGAAAAATTTCTGTTTCACTTTAAAACAAATAAAAAGTCAAATAAATAAATAAATGAGGAACAAAATAAAGTGGAAATGAGAATAAAATATGTTCTTAAGAAAAATATAAAGATAAATAAAGAATTACTTTAATTGATTGAAACTAGGAATGAAAATTTACAACAGAATACAACTGACATTGGAAAATGTCAATTACACTTTTAAAAATGTTTTAAAACCAAAATATATACATAACATGTTATTTTACACATGAAAACATAAATTAGAACATTGCATGACCAAATAAAATATTATTTATATAATTTAAAATAAACAATTTTGTTAAATACAGCAAATTACACACAATAGTTAAAAAGACATAACTTTCACATTATAAATCAGATTTCAATGAAATGGACAGCAGTGTTCTTAATTTTTTTTTACTTTCATAATAAAAGATAAAATTCAAATTTTCAAACTCATGAATTTTAAATTTAAAAGTCAAAGTTAACCATATTAACCAAATACACTTTTTTGTAAAATATTCTATTTAATCATGTTTTGGAATGATAATTCATATCAAAGACAAAGTTTATATTTGAAAGAACAAAATTATATAAATTAAATAATTAAAATAATGTAAAATCAAAATTAAAATAATTACAAAATACAAGGTTGTTACACTCTCCCCCACTCAAAACTTTTCGTCCCAAAAAGGAATGAGGTACGGGAAAGCACAGAAAAGATAGAAATGAAATAAGATTATGACAAGGTGACAAGAAGATTGAGATTATACCTGATAACTGTTGTTATAGGTAAGTTTAACAAGGTGGAGATGATCTTTCCAAGTTCCTCCAGAATCAAGAACACAAGCACGAAAAAGTGATTCAAAATGAGTACCAAAGATTATCGAATATTATAGAAAGATTTCTAAATAGAAAGATTATAGAAAGATGTCTATACCAATCTGCAGCAAGACAAGGATAATAAGGACAACCAAAAGATGGTTTGAAAAAACAAAATAAGGAAACAAGTTTAAAACCATGGAAATTTCAACTTAAATAGAAAATATTTTTTTTACACAAGTTAAATAAATCTTAACTATCTCAAATTTCATTATCTTATCATCCAGTTACCTTCAATTAACAATTTTAAAACCATGGGTTTGAAAAATAATCATTTATTATACTCATAATGTACTTGATAAATTTAATTCTTCTTTATTCCTAATAAAATTAAATTTATTCCTCTCAATATATGTATCACTTATGTTAAATATAGTTACACTTATTATAACTGCTTTATTTTATTCTTAGTTCTTTTAACATTATTTTATTGTAAGTTATTCAATTATCCTTTATTATATTTACCTCTGTTAATCTTTTTATAAGTAAAATTTAAGTGTATAACATTTATTATAACCACTCAAATTTTATTTATAAAATCTTTTTATATTGTATATTATCCAGTTACATTGTTAACTTCTGAAATTAAGGTAAGTTATATTTGAGTGCAATTGTATTATACAAATAAAACTTTCCAATTAAATCATTCCATGCTTGAATATTCATCCAAATTTTTGATTTTCTTTTTATAATTGAAATTATTCTTTAAAATAAAATTTAAGAATTACATTTCCAATTTCCTTCAAACCATTTTGAGATAAATAAATACACATATATTATATATATATTCATTCAAATTTAATCATATATTAGAATATGTTATAAATCCAGTCTTATTTTAGAAATTCAAATCTATTAAATTCTTAAAGCAACACTGTAGCAAAATTACAGAATGGTCTCCTCACTTTGAAACTCGAAAATGAATGTCGATGATGCCGCGGTCATTACCGAAATTATTTTCCAGCGACCAATAGAAGAGCACTAATTTTAGACTTTAAAATTCGTTGAAAACAAATTTCTATTCGAAAATACTTTAAATAATATACTTTAAAACTTAAACACCAAGTTTGGAACCATCAGAAATTAAATTCTCAAATTTCTTGTTTTAAATCATTTAAGTTCCCAAATCAATTTATAAACAACTATTTATAAATTCATTTATAGAACAGTAAATGATAAATCAAGTATTATCATTTCAAATAATCAATTTAAATCAATTTATTAAGTTCCATAAATTATTATATATCAAAATTTATTTCATTAACCATATTTTAAAATAATATTGTGTCAGTTTGTTCTGTCAAAGTGTTTTAGAATTCCTATCGATAGCGTTGGTCAGACGAATCGATCAGAAACCCAAATCAACATGAACAACTCAAACGACACAATATATAAAACAAAATATAGATTTATAAGTACAATTCAAAATGTTTGGAAGAATAGATTGGGAACAAAATACAAGATGATTAAATAACAGAGTAGGGAGATAGGTAAGCTTAACTAAATCGCGGGCAAACCTTAACAGGGCAACCGTGACTTAAAGAATAAGATCAATGTGGATTTTTCTAGGCTAAATCTACATTCGATCTCAAGAGATAGAGTTTGGAATAACAAAAGATATTAGCATCTAAACCAAAGATATATATATAAATCCATGGTGAATCGATGCTAATTGTAAAGGACTTTCCCCCTTTTACAATTCAATTTGAAATTGGCGAGACCGCCGACTAACTAAAAAGATCATTCGAAGCGGAGTTATAGGATACTCCAGAATCAAAAGAAGATGAATAGTGAGGGAAACGAATGGATTTTGGAATTGTAGGTAACGTTCCAAAATTCAAAGAAAATTCGAATCAAAGAGGAAACATTCAAACTCGAACGAAAGTGATTATGTAAACAATTTACCTTATATTCTAAGTTTTCCCTCAAAGCCAAAGCTCTTATACCAAATGTAACAACCAGGTATTTTCAACCATTCGCATCCACACATGTCGGACTTGAATTGCTCAAAATACCACGTTGTAAATAAAATTTGGCAAATCTCAGAATATACAGTAAATAAAAATCACAGATCATAAACACAGAGTAATAATAGTGCAGCGGAAGTAAAAGAAATAGTAGTTCATGAAGCTACTATGTAAATATATCAGAGTTACATAAGATACAATAGAAGAAATAAAGTACAAAGAAGTCCCAAGATGATAACCAAGTACAAAATGAATACAATAATGGGATCAACGGGATAACTGGAAGTGAAGTAGATAAAACTAGACAAGCAGATAATCTCCAGCGAATCCAAATCTCTAGAAAGTGGAATCCCAATCTGTGAATACTCAAGCTAACCCGAGCGTAAATAAAAATACAAACACTCGAGTCAGGACATGCATACTTATACAATGTAAACCAACTCAAGTGAACTGTAGTAAAGGTACATGTAACTTAAAGGATGGTTGAGACCACCCATCCTCTAAGGATTCGTTAAACTATTTACTATGTAGTAATATTGTGCTATTATAATAATGTCTATAGTAAAATAAACTTACTTTAAAATAGCATCACGGGGTTACCCATATAGCCCAGACACGTAATAGTCGCATTAGTCTATCCAATATCTGCGTATCTCCTGATCAGGAGACTACGAAAAGATATGCATGGGCTACGGGAGAAAACCAAACTCGTAGTAAAGGCTCGATAGGGTAGGTGACATGACATACAAGGCAATGCCAGGGTAGGTATACCAATTACGCACACGGGCTGGTGGTAACACAGCAGCCACATACGCCCACCTCGGAGCACATTCCCAAAATCAAAGGGGTGCCCAAACAATCACAAAAACAATAGAATGGTATCGAAGAAATGTGTCCGACCAGAGAAGCTACGTCTTTTGGCCCGAAATCGCTTCTATTTTAGCCACCTTATTTATGCCAACTCACGGGAGTTGGGTCCACGTAACATACCTTAAGAATGTCGCCATCATCCTACTTTATTCTGTAATCTCCATCGCGTACACGGTTGTCAAAGTGGTTTCAGTATCGACAGAGAGTATACCCATTTCTGATTCAGGTCTCTTTGCCAACCAATCGTTATTATAACCCGTGGTTATAACTTTAGAATAATTTTTATACTTCAAAATAAAATATCATTTCACTCTAAATCTTTATCAAAATAAAGAATAATTCATTTCCAAATCATTTCAATATATCAACATACCATATCTTTCAAATTCAAATATTTATTGAAATAAATATCAAGTCATTTCCAACCATTTCAATATATTAAATTATCATATCCTTTCAAAACATCCTTTCAAATCATTTTAATACATTAAACTATCATATCCTTTCAAAGCTTCATTTTCAATCATTTTAATATCAAAATATCATATCTTTCAAAACTTTATTTCAAATCATCATTATAAGTTCAAATCCAAATATTCAACTTAAAATACCTTTTAAATTCAAGATAACATTCATTTATTATCCTTTCAAATCACCTTTAAAATGATTTATTTTCCGATTAAATTTATTCATTTAAATCATTTAAAATTGAAGTTATTATTCTTTCAAGTCAAGTATTCAATTTTCAAAGTTTCAAACCATTCTGAGCTCATTTACTTGGTTAAAAGCCATAAACATTGAAAATTTCAGCCTTACGCAACATTTAGAAAAAGCTGTTATAAGTTATACTTGAAAACATTTTAATTCAGCAAAGACAGCATTTAAAACTGCTGTTAAATCTCATTTTAGTTGAATTTTTAGTTTAAAACAGCAAAGACAGCATTTTCAGAAATGCTGTAATAGCCCAGGTTTCAAATTAAAGGTTTTAATTAATTTCAGCAAAGACAACAGACCACAACAGCATTTACCGAACTGCTGAAATTGGCCTTTATTAAGTTTTTAGCCTTTTAGTTTACTTTAGCAACTACAGCATTTCAGAACCGCTGAAATAGCCTTTTTATTAGGTTTTTAGTTCATTTACAGAAACCATAGCACTTCTGAATGCTATTAAAAATATTTTCCAAATTTAAGTGTATTTCCAGCAAATAATAAACTTCAATTTAAACCCTTTAAAAATTATAAAAATCATATTTTAACATTCAAAAAGTGTTTATTAACATTCCTTTAACGTATGATTTTTATAAAATAATTTTTTTACAAATAAATCAAATTTTTCAATAAATCTGCTTAACAAATTCAACTGTATAATTTTCCCATTTTTACCTATGACACTTTATTAACACTTACATTTTCAAATTACCATTTCACAAATTAAAAAAAATCCGATTGATTTCATTTAACTAAAACCTTTAATTAAACCAAATTTCACATTTTCAAGTCAAGTTGTATTTTAAAATTACACATTTAAGCATTCCTTTATTTAACCATTTAAATTCATAGAAAAATCAATTATACTTTAATAAATCACTTAAATTCACATTTAAATCAAATTATCATAATTACCATTTTCCAAATTAAATAAAATTTCCATATTACCTATATAACTTAAATATCATTTTAAATCCAAAATTTCCAAACTTCCAAACTTAAGCTATATTTCAAAGATTCAGTTTAACCATTCATTTATTTAACATTTTTAACTTATAGAAAAATCATAATTTCTTTATTTAAAACATTTTTAAAATCTATTTGAATCAACTATCATAAATTTACATTTTAAACCACTTAAAATTTTATTTATATAACTTAAAGGTCATTTTAAAAGCCAAAGTCCAAATTTCCAGATTTAAGTTATATTTCAAAAATTCAATTTAATCATTTAATTATTCAACATTTTCAACTTACAGAAAAATCAAAATTTCTTTATTTAAAACATATAAACAAATTTTCATAATTTTACACTTTTATAATATTCAAAATACTTTATAAAATAACCACGGGCCTGTATATAGTTTTCTAACCTAGGTCAAGTGATAAAGATATATATCATTTCAATCCGCAATTTAAAAAGAAAAATCCAGGTTCTATCATTTCAAACCTGCGGTCCCAAGGCAAAGTAAATAATTAAAAACCGTTCAGGCCTATTATTCTAGCCCATAACGATTTTTTCCTATTCTAGAGTCTGTTCGGGTATGTATCATTTCAACCCATAGTGAACCTATTCTACATGGAACTTGTAGTGTGATAAACAGATATAAATGAACAATTAACAACATATAACAGTAACAGATAAGATGACATGTAAATTTAACAAGTTTAACATCATAAATTAATAATCATATGCAGGTATAACATAATATGTCATTCTACACATTCAATTGTTGTCGCTTCACATTTGCATAACTATAAATGTCAGGTGAGATTACCCACCTCTTGTGCTAGAGATATGAATACAAATGACACAACGGATTCCAGAACACAATGACAAGGCTACGGACTTGAGTAGAGAGCGAGATCCAAGCTATAGATCTTGTGTTACAACCCAAAACAAAACCAAATATAGATTAAAATTCAACACAACATTGAAATTGAATAACTTTGAAATCAAAAGCAATTTGAATGCAACAATTTTTTCCTTGCTTCCTATATTATTTTGCATGGCCTAGGGGTTAGATTTTCTTGGGTTTGGACATGATTAGGCTCGGGTATAAGCATAGGAATGCACGGCCTAAATGTTAGAACATGGAGGGGAGTTACACTTGAAAATATGAAGAGGTTTTAGGCTAAGGGCATAGTTTTGGTTCAACAAAGAGGCTCGGCCATAGGGTGTTTGGGCCCGGCCAGTGGGGTGTGGCTTTGGATACGGGTAGGAGGGGTGAGTAAAGGTCTAGACAGAGGTGCTGGTGGTGTCCTAAGGTGATGGTGGTGGTGGAAATGGAAGTGGTGAACAAGTTGTGGTCAAAGAACATGCTTTCAAGGCTTTAGGTTGCATTTTGGTGGATTTTTGCACCATGGGACCAGAGGGATAGCTAGTGATGATGGTAGGGAAGAGGTGTAGGAGGTGACGGCTATGGCTATGGAGGAGAGGCCGAGCAAAGTATCCATGAAAACAAGGCAAAAATATAGGAAAAAAAGAGGAAAAGAAGATGGGGCCATTACCAAATTTGTGCTAGCCGTGAATAAGAAATGAGAAGAATGGTTTTTGCGTGAAATGTAATATTAAATTCTTGGCTAAGAAACAAAAATGCACGGCTAAACAAAAATTTAATGAGGAGATATGGAAATTGAAAAGTCTAGCAATTGAAAAGTCATAGCAAGAGGAAGAGTCTTGACTCTTTAATTTACCATTTCTTTTAAAACAAATATAACAAAAATAAATTCAGTAAAAACATTTAAAAACCGAAACAAAGTGAAATAAAATGAAAATAATAATAAAATTTAAAGAAAATAGAAAAAGAATAAAAGGCTTAAAAATTCAAAACAGGGTTCAAAAATTACAATCAAAACATCACTGGCTTTGGAAAAATATCTACTTCATTTTAAAAATATTTTAAAGCAAAATTTGAAATAAATAATTTATTTATCATTTCTAAAATTAAATAAATAATTAAATTGGAGAAAAATAAAAAAAGAAAAAAAGAAATTGTTTAAAAATGGCAAACAGGACATGAAAATTACAAATAAAATACCATTGGCTCAAGAAAAATTTCTACTTCACTTTAAAACAAATAAAAAATCAAATAAATAAACGAGGAACAAAATAATGTGGCAATGAGAATAAAATATGTTCTTAAGAAAAATATAAAGATAAATAAAGAATTGCTTTAATTAATTGAAACTTGGAATGAAAATTTTCAACAGAATACAACTGACATTGGAAAATGTCAATTACACTTTTAAAAATGTTTTAAAACCAAAATACATACATAACATGTTATTTTACACATGAAAACATAAATTGGAATATTGCATGACCAAATAAAATATTGTTTATATAATTTAAAATAAACAATTTTGTTAAATATAGCAAATTACACACAATAATTAAAAAGACATAACTTTCACATTGTAAATCAGATTTCAACGAAACGAAAAGCAGTGTTCTTAAAATTTTATTTACTTTCGTAATAAAAGATAAAATTCAAATTTTCAAATTTTTAAATTTTAAATTTAAAAGTCAAAGTTGACCATATTGACCAAAATAAACTTTTTTGTAAAATATTCTATTTAATCATGTTTTGGAATGATAATTCATATCAAAATCAAAGTTATATTTAAAATAAAAAATTATCTAAATTAAATAAATAAAATAAAATAAAGTAAAATCTAAATTAATAATTACAAAATACATGGTTGTTAATGGAATCTCTTTCAAATGTTAATTCTCAATCAAGAAATTGAAACTTAAAAAGAAAAGAATGACAGTCTTGTTACTCAGAATCATATTTTAAAAACTAATATTAAAATGGTAGAACTAGAAAATTCAAGTATAAAGACCAAACTAGAGTGTGACGCCCCACCTCTATACCCATGCTAGCCAAGAACACTACAGAGTAATGTTGTCAACTAGCGTAGAGAATAAGGCTGTTGAGGAGCGACCATCTGTATAATTGCTTTGTGCGAGTACCGAGATGCCAGATGAAATATAACTTTTCGTCACAAGAGGAAATTCGACATACCGATGCAAACTCAAGGCTATACATAGTAGCTATAATATCTTCGAAATCAAATATAGAAATGAGCATAACACAAATCAGTCACAGGCATCCATATCACGAAGGCGGATAAAGATATGAATATAACACATAGAAGTGTATATCAGAGTAGTGGTCAAACAAGATCCACAGTATCACAAAAGAATAGATACAAGTACTACACAAAAGAATATGTATACATCAATGAGTCTATATCTCGAGTGTATAACAACAAAAACTACAAATCTAATGTAGTTAGCCAAAAGTAAAATAATACTCTCGGATGAGGAGTCAAGCAGAAGCACCAGTAACATCTCGATCTGACTATAAATATAAGATAAAATGAGGTAGGATAATAGATGCGGTTGTATGGTAACAAAAATGTCATACTATAAAAAGTATACATTAACTAACAACAAAAATCTTATAATATCACAAGAAATCTCAAAGCACTAAAAAGAATGTCATATTCTTTATTTTATTCACCAAACCACAAATATTGACAATCATTTCAATGCCAATCGGAAAAGTTAATGACACACAAATTCACAAAAGTTAGTGAAACACAAATTCACCAATGCACAAATATTGATAGAACTTATCAATGTAGTCACAAAAATTGGTGAAACACAAATTCTAGAAATCATCAATGGAAATCCAGAAATCACGAAAAAGGGGGAGGCCTATCATAAACGGGAGCATGAAAACTCACCATCACATGTATCACAAACGGGACGCTATCCCATGGTCGCTAACCATAGAGCTGGTGCAATGACGCAGTACAATATCGGTACCCCCGAGTAACCTGAAACTCGAATAATTCGGAACAACGACGTAGTACAACGGTACGCCCGATGATCTTGATAAGCTGGTGCAACAATGTAGTACAAAGGTGCGTCCGATGTACCGAACTCCATAAAAGAACATGGGTCGCTAGCCCACAAAAATTGAGTCCAAACTCCAAATAGTACATAGGTCGTTAGCCTATAAAAGAAATGAGACGAAACTCAATAAAACGATGTACCATCCCCTACGTGGACAAAAGCATATCGCTAGTCTAAATCCCAAAAATGATCATCATCAATCATCAAGAAATGTCAATTACACCATGCAAGTAAATATATGAGTTTTGCTTCATGTCCCACAACCACTTGCTTAACTTAAACATTTACAAACAAACTGTAGATCTCCACTAGGAAATTGTCACAAGGGATTCAAACGAACAAGTCTAAGAATTAACCGACGAAGTAAACGCAAGCGTTTCATACCACTTGTTTTACTAAGCCGTTTAATTAGATTTCTCATATGAGTGAGGTAAAGGTTTGTATATACCAGTAGACTGGAAAATAGTTTAGAAAACGAGCTTTGTAATAAAATAGTGTTGAAATTTTTTTGATGAAAGAGTTTTAATATTTACTACTGGTATAGAAAACCTTTATATTTGTAAAGTGACAAATCACAGAAATGATTGTAGAAACAATCAGTAACCAAAATTCACACTCGAAGCCATGAATCACATCCATATAAATCGATACCGAATCCATCAAATGGATACTCTCAAATATTCCGATAAGAAGTCATCAAGGTCGATAATAAATGATAACAATAGGTCGGATAAACACGAATCGATTAAAAACTGGAAACCCAACACATTAGGCAAATTGGGCAAAGACAATAGATTTAGACGTCTGAAATAGATGATTCAGACGTCTGAATCTAGAAAATGAATATTTTCCAGAGCCCTATTCAGACGTCTGAACCATTTATTCCAGACATCTGGAAATGTCTAATTTTAGCCTATTTGCTCTCGGGTTGGATTTGAGCAAATTCAGACGTTAGAAATTATGATTCAGACGTCTGACCTAGGGAATGAAATTTTGCCCAGACCAGATTCAGACGTCTGAATCAATAATTTCTGACGTATGAAACTGAAGCTTTTGGCACTTTCTTGCCTTGGCCAATGATGGCCAAAACGATCATCGGAAGCGATCAGACGAGCAACAATGACTAAGGATTTATGCCAAGCGACAACCCAGCCCTCAAGGCTCTTCGATACGCCTCGAATATCAATTTCCAAATACCCATAAAAGGATTTCATAAATTTTGCTTTCAAAACACCAAAATTGGAATATACACCAAAGCAATCCAAATCAAAAGCAATTGCACATGAATAAGTATTAGGACTTCATACCTAACAATAAGGATAGATATAGACTTATATGTGGGATAAAAATCTCACCTTTAAACCCAAAACAAATGAAGAAGAAGCTATAGAGCAATAGTAAGAACAATCACTCTTCAATTCCAACCCAACAATCTTGAATCTAAGTTTAAAAGAGAAACATTTCCTAAGTTAGGTTTAGGAATTTCTGAAATTGGAAGGAGAATGAGTTGGAAAAGAAGAAGAGAAGGCTTACCAAAGCTTCTCCTATGAATTTGGAGTTGGAGCTTGGATTTGCAATGAAAGAAGGGCTTAGGAATTCTAATTCTTTCTCCCTTCCCCCATTTTTATCTAAATTTTGAGTATTAGGAAATTATGAAGGAATGAAGAGAAGAGGGGGTGAGGCTTGGGTCTAATAGGCTGAAACCAAACCAAAGCCCTAAGTGAAAAAGTACCAAAATTACTCTAACTCCAAACATATTGAAGTTCATACTCAAAAAGGTCGCAAACGTCATTTTGAACTCAATGGGGGTTGTCTGGAGTCCTAATTCGACTATTTGCAAAAAGTAGCTTTTCGGACAATAATCCAACTAACGATGAAATATTTAAATAAAATAACTAAATATTTAATGTAAAATATGCGTGTTGTTACAGACTCCCCTCCTTAAAGAAATTGCGTCCTCGCAATCATAAGAAATAAATGAACAAAAAGTAACAACCATAAAAGCATATCAACACAACAGAAGAAACTTGGAATAAGAAGTTAATCTCGAAGAGCACGAGAAAGTAAGTCCGGATGTGTTCGCTCGATGAATTCTCTAGATTCCCAAGAACAATCCTTTGGATTTGAGGACCTTGAACTTTCACAAGAGGAACATCTTTATTTCGAAGGCGTTTAATCTCCGAAGCAATGATACGAATATGATGTTGCTTATAAGTCAAATTAGGTGAAACCTCAATTTCTTCCACAATACCGGGCTCAAGAATAGAATCAGAAGCTCGAAGACATTTTCATAGTTGAGAAATGTGAAACACGTCATGAATAGCAGAAAACTGAGCCGGTAATAAGGGGCGATAAGCCACGGAACCAATACGTTCGGTGATGGCAAATGGACCAAAATATCGAGGTGTTAATTTTCCCGATCGATTGAAACGCACAACACCCTTCATAGATGAAACACGAATAAACACAAAATCTCCCATAGAAAATTCCAATTTCCTTCTTCAGTTATCGGCATAGGATTTTTGTCTACTTTGGGCTTCTTTCATCCTATGACGAATAGGGTCAATCTTTTCTGTGGAATCACGAATAAAATCTGGACCTAAAACCAGCTTCTCACCGGCCTTAAGCCAACAAGAAGGAGATCGGCATGGCCTTCCATAGAGTGCCTCAAAATGTGCCATACTAATAGAAGATTGGAAGCTATTATTATAGGAAAACTCAACAAGAGAAATATGATCTTTCTAACTTCCACCAAAATCAAGAACACGTGTACGAAGAGATCTTCAAGAGTTTGATTCACATGCTCGGTTTGTCTATCGGACTGAGGATGATAAGCGGTGCTAAAATTAAGCTTCGTCCCCTAAGCTTTTTGAAGACACTTCCAAAATCCACTAGTAAACAATGGATCATGATCGCTAACAATAGAAGTAGGAACTCCATGAATTTAACAATTTCTTTAATAAAGAGTTTGACCAAAAGAGGAACGGACAGATTAGACAGAACGCGAATAAAATGGACGGATTTAGTAAGTCTATCAACTATCACCCATATGCTATCATGACCCGAACAAGAACGGAGAAGGCTGTCGATAAAATCCATGGAAATATGATCCCACTTCCAAATTGGAATGTCTAACGGTTGCAATAACCCACCGGGCCTTTGATGCTCGGCCTTAATGAGTTGGCAAGTCATGCAACGCTTAACGAAGTTAGCAATATCAAATTTCGTTCCCTCCCAATAACAAAGTCGCTTCATATCCGCATACATTTTACTACTACCGGGATGAATGGTAAATTTAGAACGATGAGAATCTTCTAAAATGTCTTTGCGAAGATCACTAACATTTGGCACGATAAGTCTACCAAATTTTCGAATGCCACTAAGAGAATCAATATCAAAGTCTTTCAAACCTTCAATATCAATTTTATCCCTAAAATTTTGGCCAAAAAGAGCCAATTCGGGATCTAGCTTTTGACCTTCAAGAATGCGATCTAAAAGAGAAGGATGATCCTCAAGGCAACATAGAACAAAAGATGAACATGAATCGGATTCACAATCTCGAGCCTCATAAGTGGATAAAGTCTTGAGATCATTCCATTCATATATCATCAAAGAAAGAACCGCTTGTTGCTTACGGCTACGGGAAACGGCACGATTTCTCTTTTCGAGAGTATAAAGATTATCAAGATCATAAGATACAAGAAACTCGGGCCGACGTTGTTGACACAAGTTAAGTTCCTTTTGAGAAAGTAAATACTCCAAAGATTTTATGATTGATATGGGGAAAAAATTTCTCCCCTAAAAATAATGATGCCAAATTCTATAAGCGAAAAAAATAGCCGCGAGCGCTAGATCATGAGTGGCATACCTAGTCTCGATAGGCTTTAATTATTTAGAAACATAAGTGTAACAACCCGCATATTTATTGATTTTTATATTTAAATATTTTATCGATAGTCGGAATTTAGTCCGAAAAGCTACTTTTTGCATACGGCCGAATTAGGACTCGGGACCACTCCCATTGAGTTCAAAATGACGTTTGCGACCTTTTTGAGTATAAACTTCGATATGTTTGGAGATTGTAGAATTTTGCTACTTTTCACTTGGGTTTGGGTTAGTGTTCAGCCCTATGTTTAACTTATACTCAAAACTGAACCACTTCTCCCCATTCACTCTCACTTTCTTCTCTTTTCAGTTCTAAAGCATCAATGGTGGGAGAGATGGGAAATTAAAACTCCAAACCCTAGTTTCCTTTTGCAAATCAAGCTCTAGCTCCAAACTAATAGAAGAACCCATTGGTAAGCTTCTCTTCTTCTTCTCCAACTCATTCTCTTATCAATTTCAGAAATTCCTAAACCTAATTTAGGAAATGTTTCTCTTTTTAGCTTAGATTCAAGCTTGTTGAGTTGGAATTGAAGAGTGATTGTCATTGTCATTGTTCTATAGCTTCTTCCTCCTTGTTCTTGTGCATAAAAGTGAGATTTTTATCTCACATCTTTTTCTATATCTATCTTTGTGGTTAGGTATGAATTCCTATCATTTGTGCATATTCATTTGCTTCTGATTTGAATTGAATTGGTGAATATTCCAATTTTTGTGAAAATCCTTTTATGGATGTTTGATCATGATATTTGGGGTGTATCGAAGAGCCTATAAGGCCGGGTTGTCGTTTGACGTGAATCCTTACTCGTCGTTGCTCGCTCGATCGCTCCCGACATCGTTTTGGCCATATGGCCTAGGCAAATTATTGCCCTTACCAGGTTTTCAGACGTCTGGAGACCAATGCCAGACGTCTGGTTTTGCAACCTGGAGAAAAATAAAATACGGCAGAAAAATAAATAAGGCAGTGCCTAATTTCAGACGTCTGAATTATCGTTCCAGACATCTGGAATAAGGTTAGACGTCTGATTTGTGTTTTCAGACGTCTGGTTGGTTTTCTGGAATATTTCCAGAAACCAAAACCAGACGTCTGGACTTTCCTCCAAACGTCTGAATGTGTTTTCAGACGTCTGATTTTAGGTTTCAGACATCTGGATGGTTTTCTGGGAAATTTCCAGAAACCAAATCCAGATGTCTAGACAACCCCTCAGACGTCTGGAAATCCCTTGTTTTACCTATTTGCCTAATTTTGAGTAAAACTTACAATATTAATCGATTTTTGTCGATCCGATTAGTTGTTATCACTATTACCGTCTTTGATGACTCTTTTTATGGATTTTTGGGAATATCCATTTCTATGGATAAGGTATCGATTTCTTTGGAATTTTATTCACGTCTTCGAATGTGAATATTGGTGATCGATTGTTTCTACAATCATTTTGTGATTTGTCACTTTAAAAATCTAAAGATTTCAATACTAGTATTAAATATCAAAACCTCTTCATCGAAACGATTTCAACTATACTTTCAATATCAAACTCGTTTATAAAACCGTTTTCCAATCTACCAGTATACACAAACCTTTACCTCACTCGTATGAGAAATCTAATTAAACGGCTTAGTAAAACAAGTGGTATGAAACGCTTGCGTTTACTTCGTCGGTTAATTCTTGGACTTGTTCGATTGAATCTCTTGTGACAATTTTCTAGTGGAGATCTACAGTTTGTTCTTAAATATTTAAGTTAAGCAAGTGGTTATGGGACATGAAGCTAAACTCATATATTTACTAGCTTAGTGTAATTGACACTTTTCGTTGATCATGACGATCATCTTTGTGATTTAGACTAGCAATGTGCGATGTCTCTTTGTCTGCGAGGGAGACTAAACCATATTTTGTGGAGCTTCGACTCAAATTTGTGGGGTAGCAACCCATGGTCTTCGGGCCGTTTGTGGAGCTTCGGCTCAATTTGTGATGGTTAGCAACCATGGAATTAGCGTTCCGTTTGTGATACACGTGTTGGTGAGCTTTATGCTCCCGTTTGTGATAGGCCTCCCCTTTTTTTTGTGATTTCTGAATTTCTTGAGATGATTTCTAGAATTTATGTTTCACCAATTTTCGTGATTCCCATTGATAAGTTTTATCAATATTTGTGCATTGGTGAATTTGTGTGTCATTGACTTTTGTGATTGACATTGATATAATCGTCAATATTTATGGTTTGGTGAACGAAATAAGGAGTATGACATTTCTTTGATTCTTGTGTAGATTTTGTGATATTGATTAATCTCTTGTTGATTTTCAATTACTTATATATATATCACAGCTTGGCATTGTGATTATTATGTGTTTAGTCATATCTCTTATTCTATATCGTTTCATCTGATATTTATAGTTAGACTGGTCCGTTTATTATTTTCTTATTAAATAATACTCGGGTCAGACCGAGATGTTACAGGTGCTTCAGCTTGACTTCTCACTTGGGATTGATTCCTCTGATTTTTGGCTAACTACTTAGATTAGTAGTTTTTGTTGTATACACTTAAGATATAGACTCATAGTTGTATTCTTTTGTATAGCACGTGTTGCTATTCTTTTGTATTATTGTGGATCTTTTTGACCACTACTCTGATATACACTTTCATGTGTTAGTTGTATATTCAGATCTTCTTCCGTCTTTGTGATATGAATTATCTGTGACTGATTTGTGTTGTGTTTATTTCTATATTTGTTTCCGAAGACCTATATAGCCACTGTGTAGTATCTTTGAGTTTGTGTCGGTATGTCGGATTTCCTCTTGAGATGAAAAGTTATATTTTTATCTGGCATATCGGTACTCGCACAAAGCAATTATACAGATGGTCGCTCCTCAATAGCCTTATTCTCCATGCTAGTTGACAACATTCACCGTAATGTTCTTGGCTAGCGTGGGTATAGAGGTGGGGCGTCACAGCTTGGTATCAGAGCCAAACTTCGGAACAATGTAGAATAATTTAGCAAGGATCATGTCCTAAGTCTTTCTTAGGAGTTGTGCCTTAGGATTTATTCGAGTCTTCGTACCGTTCTATCCTACTTTCTTTTATGATTCCTTGTTTTATCTATCAAGATTGCTTGATATTTATTTTGAGAATAACTTTTTCCTCTTCTTTCTTTCTTTCTTAAAGAAGAGAAATGGTTAGACCAGGCCGTCCCAACGCCGGTCAATCTAGTGCTCCACCCCAAGATGGAGTTTTTATGACTACCCAGCAACTTCTTGACCTTGTTACGAATGCTCAAGCAGCAAGTTCTAATCCGGAACCTACTCACCCTAAATATGGATTTGCACGCCTGTGCAACGACTACACTAATTTGGGTGGGAAGCCATTTAAAGGTTCTGAAACTATTATTGAAGTCCAGGCTTGGTTAAGGACATGCGATCAAATCTTTTCTCGCATGAACCTCATTGATCTTCACCGAGTTCAGGTGGCTTCTAGTATGCTCCAAGAAAGAGCATTGGACTGGTACGAACTTCTTATTTCTAAGATTAATGAAGCGGATCTCACCTGGGAGAAATTCCGAGAGCGTTTCGAGTTAAAATTCGTACCAGAAGCTGAGAAGGTGACTTTGGCTCGCCGTTTTATAGACCTTGTTCAAGGTGAATCTTCCGTGACAGATTATGTCGCGTCTTTTGAATCTCTTTCTAAATACGGGGTTGAATATATTAATACCCCATTGAAGAAAAATCAGAGATTCGTCTATGGCTTAAACAAAAATCTCAAGAAGCCATTACTTCTAAAATTAGAAGTTTCTTTTGACCAACTCATTGATATCGTTCCAAACCAAACTTCAATAACAAGAAGAGGCCAAACAAATTCAAAGGCCTCTATCCCAATAAGAAAGGGAAGCAAACAACCCCTGTGGCAAAGACTTCTTCCTTTGGTCGTTGGGAATCCTATAATTGTGGTTCGAAGCGAACAAGTGCCCAAGGTCTCTTTCTTGTCGTTACTGCAAAGTTCCCGGTCATGTTATATCTTCATGCCCTAAGCTTCTGGGCAGGAAGGAGGGAAAGCTTAATGTTGCTCAAGCCCCTGGCAACATATCTCGTGGTCAAGGTATTTCTCATTCTATCCTTGATGGCATTATTTTATTTCGTGATCATCCTATTCGAGTTCTTTTTGATACGGGTGCGTCCCATTCTTTTATTTCAAAAGAACTTGTTGATACTTTTTCTTTGGATGTTTTGTGTTTAATGACTTCTTTGAGAATTGCGAATCCGATTGGTGGATCCACAACTCTTAGTTTTTTTTGTAAAGATGTGGATATTATATTGTGTGATTTTCCTTTCCTAGCCGATTTGCATGTCATGCGTTATTTAGGCTTTGGAATGATTTTGGGAATGGATTGGCTTAACCGTTATGAAGCTCATATCCTATGTCCTGAGCGGACTATTCATCTTCGACATCCTCAATCTGTTAAGCCGATTTCTACTAATCTTAAAGATTCGGATTCCAGCTTGGTTGCATCTTTATATTCTTTAAATCCTCGTGATGACGATAATGATGACGAGAAGGATATTATTTCTCTTATTCACGTTGTTCGTGAATTTTCCGACATATTTGAGCCCGTTTTAGGTTTACCACATAAGCGAGCAATTGAGTTCAGAATTAATCTTATCCCTGGAGCTCAACCTATCACCCGTCCTCCTTATCGTATGTCCAATAAAGAAAATGAGGAGATGTGGAAACAATTATCCGAATTGGAGACGAAGCAATTTATTCGCTCTAGTTCCTCGCCTTGGGGAGCTTCGGCTATTTTTGTGAAGAAATCCGATGGTACACTTAGGCTTTGCGTTGACTACCGCAAGCTTAATGATCTTACTATCAAAAATAAATATCCTTTACCTCGGATTGATGATCTATTCGATCAACTTAGTGGTGCTAGAGTCTTTTCACAATTAGACTTAGCTACTGGATTTCATCAGCTTCGTATCGCAGAGGATAGCATTCCTTTGACATCGTTCCGTACGCGTTATGGATCTTATGAATGGCTTGTTATGCCATTTGGTTTAACGAATGCTCCAGCTTATTTCGTTGACCTTATGAATCGAGTTTTCAAAGATTTTCTCGATCGATTTGTTCTTATCTTTATTGATGATATTCTTGTGTATTCAAAAACCGAGGAGGAACATGAGAAGCATCTTCGGATTGTGTTGGAAACTCTTAGGAGTAATCATTTAAAGGCAAAGTTTTCTAAATGCCACTTTTGGCACTCTCGTGTGAAGTTTCTCGGTCATATTATTTCCGAATCCGGAATTTCCGTGGATCCTTCAAAGATTGAAGCGATTCAAGATTGGAAGAGACCGGAGAGTGTGACGGAGATTCGTAGTTTCCTTGGATTCGCAGGTTATTACCGCCGTTTTATCAAAGACTTTTCTAAGATTGTCGTGCCTCTCACCAGTTTAACGAAGAAAGGTGTTAAATACATTTGGTCGGACAAATGTGAAACTTCTTTTCAGAAATTAAAAGAACTTCTTTCTGATGCTCCTATTCTTGTTATTCCCGAGGGGAATCAAGATTTCGTTGTTTATACCGATGCTAGTCGCGTTGGTTTGGGTGTCGTTCGTATGCAAAGATAACATGTTATTGCTTATGCTTCTAGGCAATTGAAGCCTGCTGAGACTAGATATGCCACTCATGATTTAGAGCTCGCGGCTATTGTTTTTGCTCTTCAGATTTGGCGTCATTATCTTTTGGGAGAGAAATTTATTCTTTATACCGATCATAAGTCTTTGAAGTATTTATTCTCTCAAAAGGAACTTAATTTGCGTCAACAACGATGGCTCGAGTTTCTTGCTGCTTATGATCTTGATATTCTTTATACCCCCGGTAAGGGTAATCGTGTCGCCGATGCTCTTAGCCGTAAACAACAAGCTGTTGTATCTATGATGATATCCGAATGGAACGATCTCGAGATCTTATCCACTTGTGAGATTCGAGACCGCGTATCCGATTTATGCTCATCATTTATTTTGTGTAGCCTTGATGCTCATCCTTCTCTATTAGACCGCATTCTGGAAGCTCAAGGGTTAGATCCTGAATTGGCTCTTCTTGGCCAAAATATTAAGGATAAGATTGATATTGAAGGCGTGAAAGACCTTAATATCGATTCTCGTGGCGGCATTCGGAGATTTGATAGACTTATCGTGCCAAATATTAGTGATCTTCGTAAAGATATTTTAGAAGATTCCCATCGTTCTAAATTTACCATTCATCCCGGTAGTAGTAAAATGTACGCGGATATGAAGCGACTTTATTATTGGGAGGGAATGAAACTTGACATCGCTAACTTCGTTAAGCGTTGCATGACTTGCCAACTCGTTAAGGCCGAGCATCAAAGGCCCGGTGGGTTATTGCAACCTTTAGAAATTCCAATTTGAAAGTGGGACCAAATTTCCATGGATTTTATAGATGGCCTTCCCTGTTCTCGTTCGGGTCATGATAGCTTATGGGTGATTGTTGATAGACTTACTAAATCCGCCCATTTTATTCCCGTTCGATCTAACAGGACCGTTCCTCTTTTAGCCAAACTCTTTGTTAAAGAAATTGTTAAATTGCATGGAGTTCCTACTTCTATTGTTAGTGATCGTGATCTATTGTTTACTAGTGGATTTTGGAAGAGTCTTCCAAAAGCTCTAGGAACGAAGCTTAATTTTAGCACCGCTTATCATCCCCAGTCCGATGGACAAACCGAGCGTGTGAATCAAACTCTTGAAGATCTTCTTCGTGCTTGTGTGCTTGATTTCGGTGGAAGTTGGGAAGATCATATTTCCCTTGTTGAATTTTCCAATAATAATAGCTTCCAATCTAGTATTGGTATGGCACCTTTCGAGGCACTCTATGGAAGGCCATGCCGATCTCCTTCTTGTTGGCTTGAGGCCGGTGAGAAGCTGATTTTAGGTCCAGACTTTATTCGTGATTCCACAAAGAAAATTGAACTTATTCGTCGTAGGATGAAAGAAGCCCAGAGTAGACAAAAATCCTATGCCGATAACCGGAGAAGGAAGTTAGAATTTTCTGTGAGAGATCTTGTGTTCATTCGTGTTTCACCTATGAAGGGTGTTGTATGTTTCAGTCGATCGGGAAAGTTAGCGCCTCGATATATTGGGCCATTTCCTATCACTGAACGTATTGGTTCCATGGCTTATCGCCTTTTATTACCGGCTCAATTTTCTTCTGTTCATGACGTGTTTCACGTTTCTCAATTATGGAAGTGCCTTCGAGATTCCGATTCTATTCTTGAGCCCGGTGTTGTGGAAGAAGTTGAAGTTTCGCCTAATTTAACTTATGAGCAGCATCCTGTTCATATTATTGCTTCAGAAGTCAAACGACTTCGAAATAAGGATGTTCCGCTTGTGAAAGTTCAATGGTCTTCAAATCCTAAGGATTGTTCTTGGGAGTCTAGAGAGTTCATCGAGCGATCACATCCGGACTTACTTTCCCGTGCTCTTTGAGGTGAACTTCTTATTTCAAACTTCTTTTGGGTTGAATATGCTTTTATGGTTGTTACTATATATCTTCTTCTTAAATATTGCGAGGATGCAATTTCTTTAAGGAGGGGAGTCTGTAACAACCCGCATATTTATTGATTTTTATATTTAAATATTTTATCGATACTCGGAATTTAGTCCGAAAAGCTACTTTTTGCATACGGTCGAATTAGGACTCAGGACCACTCCCATTGAGTTCAAAATGACGTTTGCGACCTTTTTGAGTATAAACTTCGATATGCTTGGAGACAGTAGAATTTTGCTACTTTTCACTTGGGTTTGGGTTAGGGTTCATCCCTATGTTTAACTTATACTCAAAACTGAACCACTTCTCCCCATTCACTCTCACTTTCTTCTCTTTTCAGTTCTAAAGCATCAATGGTGGAAGAGATGGGAAATTAAAACTCCAAACCCTAGTTTCCTTTTGCAAATCAAGCTCTAGCTCCAAACTAATAGAAGAACCCATTGGTAAGCTTCTCTTCTTCTTCTCCAACTCATTCTCTTATCAATTTCAGAAATTCCTAAACCTAATTTAGGAAATGTTTCTCTTTTTAGCTTAGATTCAAGCTTGTTGAGTCGGAATTGAAGAGTGATTGTCATTGTCATTGTTCTATAGCTTCTTCCTCCTTGTTCTTGTGCATAAAGGTGGGATTTTTATCTCACATCTTTTTCTATATCTATCTTTGTGGTTAGGTATGAATTCCTAAAATTTGTGCATATTCATTTGCTTCTGATTTGAATTGAATTGGTGAATATTCCAATTTTTGTGAAAATCCTTTTACGGATGTTTGATCACGATATTTGGGGTGTATCGAAGAGCCTATAAGGCCGGGTTGTCGTTTGACATGAATCATTAGTCGTCGTTGCTCGCTCGATCGCTCCTGACATCGTTTTGGCCATATGGCCTAGGCAAATTGTTGCCCTTACCAGGTTTTCAGACGTCTGGAGACCAATGCCAGACGTCTGGTTTTGCAACCTGGAGAAAAATAAAATACGGCAGAAAAATAAATAAGGCAGTGCCTAATTTCAGACGTCTGAATTATCGTTCTAGACGTCTGGAATAAGGTTAGACGTCTGATTTGTGTTTTCATACGTCTGGTTGGTTTTCTGGAATATTTCCAGAAACCAAAACTAGACGTCTGGACTTTCCTCCAAACGTCTGAATGTGTTTTCAGACGTCTGATTTTAGGTTTCAGACGTCTGGATGGTTTTCTAGGAAATTTCCAGAAACCAAATCCAGACGTCTGGACAACCCCTCAGACGTCTGGAAATCTCTTGTTTTGCCTATTTGCCTAATTTTGAGTAAAACTTACAATATTAATCGATTTTTGTCGATCCGATTAGTTGTTTTCACTATTACCGTCTTTGATGACTCTTTTTATGGATTTTTGGGAATATCCATTTCTATGGATATGGTATCGATTTCTTTGGAATTTTATTCACGTCTTCGAATGTGAATATTGGTGATCGATTGTTTCTACAATCATTTTGTGATTTGTTACTTTAAAAATCTAAAGGTTTCAATACTAGTATTAAATATCAAAACCTCTTCATCAAAACGATTTCAACTATACTTTCAATATCAAACTCGTTTATAAAACCGTTTTCCAATCTACTAGTATACACAAACCTTTACCTCACTCGTATAAGAAATCTAATTAAACGACTTAGTAAAATAAGTGGTATGAAACGCTTGCGTTTACTTCGTCGGTTAATTCTTGGACTTGTTCGATTGAATCTCTTGTGACAATTTTCTAGTGGAGATCTACAGTTTGTTCGTAAATATTTAAGTTAAGCAAGTGGTTATGGGGCATGAAGCTAAACTCATATATTTACTAGCTTAGTGTAATTGACACTTCTCGTTGATCATGACGATCATCTTTGTGATTTAGACTAGCAATGTGCGATGTCTCTTTGTCTTCGAGGGAGACTAAATCCCATTTTGTGGAGTTTCGACTCAAATTTGTGGGGTAGCAACCCATGGTCTTCGGGCCGTTTGTGGAGCTTCGGCTCAATTTGTGATGGTTAGCAACCATGGAATTAGCGTTCCCTTTGTGATACACGTGTTGGTGAGCTTTATGATCCCGTTTGTGATAGGCCTCCCCCATTTTTGTGATTTCTGGATTTCTTGAGATGATTTCTAGAATTTGTGTTCCACCAATTTTCGTGATTCCCATTGATAAGTTTTATCAATATTTGTGCATTGGTGAATTTTGTGTGTCATTGACTTTTGTGATTGACATTGATATAATCGTCAATATTTATGGTTTGGTGAACGAAATATGGAGTATGACATTTCTTTGATTTTTGTGTAGATTTTGTGATATTGATTAATCTCTTGTTGATTTTCAGTTACTTATATATATCACAGCTTGGCATTGTGATTATTATGTGTTTAGTCATATCTCTTATTCTATATCGTTTCATCTGATATTTATAGTTAGACTGATCCGTTTATTATTTTCTTATTAAATAATACTCGGGTCAGACCGAGATGTTACAGGTGCTTCAGCTTGACTTCTCACTTGGGATTGATTCCTCTGACTTTTGGCTAACTACTTAGATTAGTAGTTTTTGTTGTATACACTTGAGATATAGACTCATGTTGTATTCTTTTGTATAGCACGTGTTGCTATTCTTTTGTATTATTGTGGATCTTTTTGACCACTACTCTGATATACACTTTCATGTGTTAGTTGTATATTCATATCTTCTTCTGCCTTTGTGATATGAATTATCTGTGACTGATTTGTGTTGTGTTTATTTCTATATTTGTTTCCGAAGACCTTTATAGCCACTATGTAGTAGCTTTGAGTTCGAGTCGGTGTGTCGGATTTCCTCTTGAGATGAAAAGTTATATTTTTATCTGGCATATCGGTACTCGCACAAAGCATATATACAGATGGTCGCCCCTCAACAGCCTTATTCTCCGTGCTAGTTGACAGCATTCACCGTAATGTTCTTGGCTAGCGTGGGTATAGAGGTGGGGCGTCACAATAAGTGATAGCACATTCTCTTCTACAAGAGAACGGCACCCAAACCAATTCGACTAGCATCGGTACGAACACTAAAGTTTTGGTTCCCTTCGGGAATTACAAGAATAGGAGTATAGGAAAAAAAAAGTTCTTTTTATTGATCCTCTTTCCCAAAAAGCTTAAACTTCCAAAAATTATAATTAACTTTGTGTAATCATTTTTCTAGAAAAATTTACATTTGACAAGTCAATTTATTGTGTATGACTGTCTCATCAAAGCATTTAGGAAATTCCTATCGATAACGTTGATCAAGCGCATCGACCAGAACTCTTAAAGCACTTAATGGGCAATACAATCACCAAATCATCTTCTATATGATAAATAAGTCTCTTAAAAATTTTAATAATATTCTTTGCTCGTTTCAAGAACAAAATCTAATTATACATATAAAATATCTTCTTAAAAAGATTTGCAAAAATTTTAAATTGTTGTTTCCATCCAAAATCAATAAATACAAGAATGGAGTCATCGAGATATTTGTAGAATTACTCGATTCATAAATTGGATGAAATAAGCCGTACAACTGAATGACATAATAAGTGATTCGCAAGAATCATAACGAGTGCGGAATGCGGTAAGTGGAATGCTAACTTCCACAACTTATAGCTAATGAAAACCGGTGGCAAGGTCGAGCTAAAAAGACCTTAACACCACTCAAACGATTGCTTAGGGGACAATCCTAAGACAAGTTCAAGAATATTGGAAAATTCACAAACTACATGAATGAGAGAAATAACACTTTCATCATCAAGTGGGTCTAGAGAATAAAATGGTGCCACCAAATTGGAATCGAAATCATTTAGAAAAATAGAAATCTTCTTAACAGATTGAAAGTTCGAAGATGAATAGTCCACTCGAGACATGGAATATGGCTTCGTAAAAACCAAGCCAATCCTTTCACAAAAAATCAATTTCCGAAACCTAAGTAGCGCATAACATGCAAATCGGCTTGTCTAGAAAAATCACATAAAATAATCTCAACATCAATGTAAAGAAACAAATTGAGTGTTGCGGATCCACCAACCGGATTCGCAATTCTCAAAGAAGTCACCAAGCCCAAAATGTTTTAAAGAAAAAGAATCAACAGGTTCTTTTGATATAAAATAATGAGATGAACCCATATCAACGAGAACTCGAAAAGGATAATCATTGTGCAAATGTAATCAAGGATTGAATGTGAAATACCTTGACAAAGAGAAGTGTCACAAGGGGCTTGCACAACTTTCAACTTTCCCTCTCTCCTACTTTGAAGTTTGGGGGCAAGAGGATAAATAATGACCTGAAATTTTGCAATGGTGGCAAGTAAGGGGTTTTGGGCACATATTGGCATAGTGGTCCGTAGAACCACAATTGTAGCATCCTCTATGATTAGGGATTGGAGTATTTGCCACCAAAGTAGTTTGCTTCACTTTCTTATTGGGATTAGGACTACTTAATATGCCTCTTCTTAAAAATCGCAATATTACCATCAATTCCTTTATCAGCCTCTTCATGTTGAAGAGCGATATCCACCATACTAGCAGATTGGAAAACAGTTTAGAAAACGAGCTTTGTAATAAAATAGTGTTGAAATTGTTTTGATGAAAGAGTTTTAATATTTACTACTGGTATAGAAAACCTTTATATTTTTAAAGTGACAAATCACAGAAATGATTGTAGAAACAATCAGTAACCAAAATTCACATTTGAAGCCATGAATCAAATCCATATAAATCGATATCGATTCCATCAAATGGATACTCTCAAATATTCCGATAAGAAGTCATCAAGGTCAATAATAAATGATGACAATAGGTCGGATAAACACGAATCGATTTAAAACTGGAAACCCAACACATTAGTCAAATTAGGCAAAGACAACAGATTCAGACGTCTGAAATAGATGACTCAGACGTCTAAATCTGGAAAATGAATATTTTCCAAAGCCCTATTCAGACGTCTAAACCATATATTCCAGACGTCTGGAAATGGCTAATTTTAGCCTATTTGCTCTCAGGTTGGATTTGAGCAAATTCAAACCTCTGAAATTATGATTCAGACGTCTGACCTGGGGAATGAAATTTTTCCCAGACCAGATTCATACGTCTGAATCAATAATTTCAGACGTATGAAACTGAAGCTTTTGGCAATTTCTTGCCTTGGCCAATGATGGCCAAAACGATTATCGAAAGCGATTGGACGAGCAACAACGACTAAGGATTTATGCCAAGCGACAACCCAGCCTTAAAGGCTCTTCAATAAGCCTCGAATATCAATGTCCAAATATCCATAAAAGGATTTCATAAATTTTGCTTTCAAAACACCAATAATTGGAATATACACCAATGCAATCCAAATCAAAAGCAGTTGCACTTGAATAAGTGTTAGGAATTCATACCTAACAACAAGGATAGATATAGACCTAGATGTGAGATAAAAATCTCACCTTTAAACCCAAAACAATTGAATAAGAAGCTATAGAGCAATAGCAAGAACAATCACTCTTCAATTCCAACCCAACAATCTTGAATCTAAGCTTAAAAGAGAAATATTTCCTAAGTTAGGTTTAGGAATTTCTGAAATTGGAAGGAGAATGAGTTGGAGAAGAAGAAGAGAAGGCTTACCAAAGCTTCTTCTATGAATATGGAGTTGGAGCTTGGATTTGCAATGAAACTAGGGCTTAGGAATTCTAATTCTTTCTCTCTTCCCCTATTTTTATCAAAAGCTTGAGTATTAGGAAATTATGAAGGAATGAAGAGAAGAGGGGGTGAGGCTTGGGTCTAATAGGCTGAAACCAAACTAAAGCCCTAAGTGAAAAAGTAGCAAAATTCCTCTAACTCCAAACATATCGATAAACTCAAAAAGGTCGCAAACATCATTTTGAACTCAATAGGGGTGACCTCGAGTCCTAATTCGACTGTTTGCAAAAAGAAGCTTTCCGGGCAATAATCCGACTAACGATGAAATATTTAAATAAAATATTTAAATATTCAATCGTAAAATATGCGGGTTGTTACAGACTCCCCTCCTTAAAGAAATTGCGTCCTCACAATCATAAGAAATAAATGAACAAAAAGTAACAACCATAAAATCATATCAACACAAAAGAAGAAACTTGGAATAAGAAGTTCGCCTCGATGAGCACGAGAAAGTAAGTCTGTATGTGTTCGCTCGACGAATTCTCTGGATTCCCAAGAACAATCCTTAGGATTTGAGGACCATTGAACTTTCACAAGAGGAACATCTTTATTTCGAAGGCGTTTAATCTCCGAAGCAATGATACCAATAGGATGTTGCTCATAAGTCAAATTAGGTGAAACCTCAATTTCTTCCACAATACCGGGCTCAAGAATAGAATCGGAATCTTGAAAGCATTTCCGTAGTTGAGAAACGTGAAATACGTCATGAATAGCAGAAAACTGAGCCGGTAATAAAAGGCGATAAGCCATGGAACCAATACGTTCGGTGATGGAAAATGGACCAATATATCGAGGTGCCAATTTTCCCGATCGACTGAAACGCACAACACCCTTCATAGGTGAAACACGAATAAACATAAAATCTTCCACGGAAAATTCTAATTTCCTTCTTCGGTTATCGGCATAGGATTTTTGCCTACTTTGGGCTTCTTTCATCCTATGACGAATAAGGTTTATCTTTTAGGTGGAGTCACGAACAAAATCTGGACCTAAAACCAGCTTCTCACTGGCCTCAAGCCAACAAGAAGGAGATCGACATGGCCTTCCATAGAGTGCCTCAAAAGGTGCCATACCAATAGAAGATTGGAAGCTATTATTATAGGAAAACTCAACAAGAGAAATATGATCTTCCCAACTTCCACCAAAATAAGAACACATGTATGAAGAAGATCTTCAAGAGTTTGATTCACACGCTCGGTTTGTCCATCGGACTGAGAATGATAAGCGGTGCTAAAATTAAGCTTCATTCCCAAAGCTTTTTGAAGACTCTTCCAAAATCCACTAGTAAACAATGGATCACGATCGCTAACAATAGAAGTAGGAACTCCATGCAATTTAACAATTTCTTTAATAAAGAGTTTGGCCAAAAGAGGAACGGTCCGATTAGACCAAACGGAATAAAAGGGCGGATTTAGTAAGTCTATCAACTATCACCCATATGCTATCATGAGCCGAACGAGAAAAGGGAAGACCATTGATAAAATCCATGAAAATATGATCCCACTTCCAAATTGGAATGTCTAACGGTTGCAATAACCCACCGGGCCTTTGATGCTCGGCCTTAATGAGTTGGCAAGTCATGCAACGCTTAATGAAGTTAGCGATAACCAATTTCATTCCCTTCCAATAATAAAGTCGCTTCATATCCGCATACATTTTACTACTAATGGGATGAATGGTAAATTTAGAACGATGGGAATCTTCTAAAATGTCTTTGCAAAGATCACTAATATTTGGCATGATAAGTCTGCCAAATTTTCGAATGCCGCCACGAGAATCAATATCAAAGTCTTTCAAACCTTCAATATCAATTTTATCCCTAAAATTTTGGCCAAGAAGAGCCAATTCGGGATCTAGCTTTTGAGCTTCAAAAATGAAGTCTAAAAGAGAAGGATGAGCCTCAAGGCTACATAGAACAAAAGATGAACATAAATCGGATTCACAATCTCGAGCCTCACAAGTGGATAAAGTCTTAATTCAGATATCATCAAAGAAATAACCACTTGTTGCTTATGGCTACGGGCAACGACAACACAGTTTCCCTTTCCGGAAGTATAAAGATTATCATGATCAAAAGATGCAAGGAACTCGGGCCTACGTTGTTGACGCAAGTTAAGTTCCTTTTGAGAAAGTAAATACTCCAAAGATTTTATGATCGGTATGTAGAAAAAATTTCTCCCCTAAAAATAATGATGCCAAATTCTATAAGCGAAAACAATAGCCGTGAGCGCTAGATCACGAGTGGCATACCTAGTCTCGATAGGCTTTAATTGTTTAGAAACATAAGTGACGGAGTAATGCCGTCAACTAGCACGAAGAATAAGGCTGCTGAGGAGCGACCATCCGTGTAGTTGCTTTGTGCGAGCACCGATATGTCAAATAGTATAACATGCATTTCAACTTAAGAGGAAATCCAACATATCGATACAAACTCAAAGCTACTACACAGTGGCTATAATATCTTCGGAAACAAATATAGAAATAAGCATAACACAAATCAGTCACATATATCCATATCACAAAGGTAGAAAAAGATATGAATATAACACATAAAAGTGTATATCAGAGTAGTGGTCTAACAAGATCCACAATATCACAAAAGAATAGTTACAAGTGCTACCCAAAAGAAAAAGTATACATCATGGAGTCTATATCTCAAATGTATACAACAAAATCAACTACTAATATAAGTAGTTAGCCAAAAGTCAGAATAAAAATCCCAGATGAGGAGTCAAGCAGAAACACCTGTAACATCTCGGTCTGACCCGAGTATTATTTTATAAGAAAATAATAAACGAATCAGTCTAGCTATAAATATCAGATGAAATGATATAGAATAAGAGATATGAAAAAAATGTATGATAACCATAATACCATACTGTGATAAGTATGTAATTGAAAATCAACTAGAGATTAATCAATATCACAAGAATCTTCTCAAAGATAAAAAAGAATGTCATACTCTTTATTTTTATTCACCAAACCATAAATATTGTCAATTGTATCAATGTCAATCACAAAAGTTAATGACACACAAATTCATCAATGCACAAATATTAATAGAACTTATCAATGACTTCTCAAAAATTGGTGAAACACAAATTCTGGAAATCATCAATAGAATTCCAGAAATCACAAAAATGGGGAGGCCTATCACAAAATGGGAGCATGAAAACTCACCAACACGTGTATCACAAACGAGACGCTATCCCATGGTCGCTAACCATAGAGCCGGTGCAACGACGTAGTAAAATATCGGTACGCCCGAGGAACCTGAAACTCGAATAATTTGGAACGGCGTAGTACAACGGTATGCCCAATGATCCTGATAAACTGGTGCAACAACATAGTGCAAAGGTACGTCTGATGGACCGAACTCCATAAAAGAACATGGGTCGCTAGCCCACAAAAATTGAGTCGAAACTCCAAATAATACATAGGTCATTAGCCTATAAAAGAAATGAGGCGAAACTTAATAAAACGAGGCACCGTCCCCTACGTGGACAAAGAAACATAGCATATCGCTAGTCTAAATCAAAAAATGATCATCATCAATCATCAAGAAGTGTCAATTACACCAAGCTAGTAAATATATGAGTTTAGCCTCATGTCCCATAACCACTAGCTTAACTTAAATATTTATGAACAAATTGTAGATCTCTACTCGAAAATTATCACAAGAGATTCGATCGAACAAGTCTAAGAATTAACCAACGAAGTAAACGCAAGCGTTTCATACCACTTGTTTTACTAAGCCGTTTAATTAGATTTCTCATACGAGTGAGGTAAAAGTTTGTATATACAAGTAGATTGGAAAACAGTTTAGAATATGAGCTTTGCAATAAAATAGTGTTGAAATTGCTTTGATGAAAGAGTTTTAATATTTACCACTGGTATAGAAAACCTTTATATTTTTAAAGTGACAAATCACAGAAATGATTTAGAAACAATCAGTAACCATAATTCACATTCGAAGCCATGAATCAAATCCATATAAATTGATATCGAATCCATCGAATGGATACTCTCAAATATTCCGATAAGAAGTCATCAAGGTCAATAATAAATGATAATAATAGGTCGGATAAACCCGAATCGATTAAAAACTGGAAACCCAAACACATTAGGCAAATTGGGTAAAGACAACAGATTCAGACGTCTGAAATAGATGATTTAGACGTCTGAATCTGGAAATTGAATATATTCCAGAGCCCAATTCAGACGTATGAACCATTTATTTCAGATGTCTGGAAATGGCTAATTTTAGCCTATTTGCTCTCGGGTTGGATTTGAGCAAATTCAGACGTTTGGAAACTATAATTCAGACGTCTGACCTGGGGAATGAAATTTTGCCCAGACCAGATTCAGACGTCTGAATCAATAATTTCAGACGTCTGAAACTGAAGCTTTTGGCACTTTCTTGCCCTGGCCAATGATGACCAAAACGATTATCGGAAGCGATCGGATGAGCAACAATGACTAAGGATTTATGCCAAGCGACAACTCAGCCCTAAAGGCTCTTCGATATGCCTCGAATATCAATATCCAAATACCCATAAAAGGATTTCATAAATTTTGCTTTCAAAACACCAAAAATTGGAATATACACCAAAGCAATCCAAATCAAAAGCAATTGCACATGAATAAGTGTTAGGAATTCATATCTAACAACAAGGATGGATATAGACCTAAATGTGAGATAAAAATATCACCTTTAAACCCAAAACAAATGAAGAAGAAGCTATAGATCAATGGCAAGGACAATCACACTTTAATTCCAACCCAACAAGCTTGAATCTAAGCTTAAAAGAGAAACATTTCCTAAGATAGGTTCAGGAATTTCTGAAATTGAAAAGAGAACGAGTTGGAGAAGATGAAGAGAAGGCTTACCAAAGCTTCTTCTATGAATTTGGAGTTAAGCTTGGATTTTGCAAAAATAATTAGGGCTTGGAGTTTTTATTTCCCATTCCTCTCTCCATTATTGCTAAAGCTCGAGTATTAGGAAAATTATGAAGGAATAAAGAGAAGAGGGGGTGAAGCTGGGGTCTAATAGGCTGAAACCAAACCGACGCCCTAAGTGAAAAAGTAGAAAAATTCCCCTAACTCCAAACATATCGAAGTTTATACTCAATAAGGTCGCAAACATCATTTTGAACTCGATGGGGGTGGTCTCGAGTCATAATTCGACCGTTTGCAAAAAGTAGATTTTCGAACTATGATCCGACTAACGATGCTATATTTAAATAAAATATTTAAATACACAATCGTAAAATATGCAGGTTGTTACAGACTCCCCTCCTTAAAGAAATTGCGTCCTCGAAATATTTAAGAAGAAAAATAAAAAGTAACACCCACAAAAGCATATCAACACAAAAGAAATTTGAAGTAAAAAGTTCACCTCAAAGAGCACTAGAAAGTAAGTCCGGATGTGTTCGCTCAATGAATTCTCTAGATTCCTAAGAGCAACCCTTAGGATCCGAGGACCATTGAACCTTCACAAGAGGAACATCTTTATTTCGAAGGTGTTTTACCTCCGAAGCAATAATATGAATAGGATTTCGCTCATAAGTCAAATTCGGTCAAACTTCATTTTCTTCCACAATAGCGGGCTAAAGAATAGAATCGGAATTTCGAAGGCATTTCCGTAGTTAATAAACGTGAAACACGTCATGAGTAGCAGAAAACTGAGCCGGTAATAAGAGGCGATAAGCCATGTAACCAATACGTTCAGTGATGGGAAATGGACCAATATATCGAGGTGCTAATTTTTTCGATCGACTGAAACGCACAACACCCTTCATAGGTAAACACGAATAAACACAAATTCTCCCACAGAAAATTCCAATTTCCTTCTTCGGTTATCGGCATAGGATTTTTGTCTACTTTAGGCTTCTTTCATCCTATGACGAATAAGATCAATCTTTTCTGTGTAACCACGAATAAAATCTAGACCTAAAACCAGCTTCTCACCGGCTTCAATCCAACAAGAAGGAGATCGGCATGGCCTTCCATAGAGTGCCTCGAAAGGTGCCATACCAATACTAGATTGGAAGCTATTATTATAGGAAAACTCAACAAGAGAATTATGATCTTCCCAACTTCCACCAAAATCAAGAACACACACACGAAGAAGATCTTCAAGTGTTTGATTCACATGCTCGGTTTGTCCATCGGACTGGGGGTGATAAGCGGTGCTAAAATTAAGCTTCGTTCCCAAAGCTTTTTGAAGACTCTTCCAAAATCCACAAGTAAATAATGGATCAAGATCGCTAACAATAGAAGTAGGAACTCCATGCAATTTAACAATTTCTTTAATAAAGAGTTTGGCCAAAAGAGGAACGGTCCGATTAGACCGAACGGGAATAAAATGGGCGAATTTAGTAAGTCTGTCTACTATCACCCATAAGCTATCATGACCCGAACGAGAACAGGGAAGGCCATCGATAAAATCCATGGAAATATGATCTCACTTTCAAATTGGAATGTCTAACGGTTGCAATAACCCACCGGGCCTTTGATGTCGGCCTTAATGAGTTGGCAAGTCATGCAACGCTTAACGAAGTTAGCAATATCAAATTTCATTCCCTTCCAATAATAAAGTCGCTTCATATCCGCATACATTTTACTACTACCGGGATGAATGGTAAATTTAGAACGATGGGAATCTTCTAAAATGTCTCTGAGAAGATCACTAATATTTGGCACGACAAGTCTACCAAATTTTCGAATGCCGCCACGAGAATCAATATCAAAGTCTTTCAAACCTTCAATATCAATTTTATCCCTGGCCAAGAAGAGCCAATTCGGGATCTAGCGTTTGAGCTTCAAGAATGCGGTCTAAAAGAGAAGGATGAGCCTCAAGGCTACATAAAACAAGAGATGAACATAAATTGGATTCACGATCTCGAATATCCCAAGTGGATAAAGTCTCGAGGTCATTCCATTCGGATATTATCATGGAAACAACCTCTTGATGCTTACGACTAAGTGCATCGGCAACTCGATTTCCCTTTCTGGGAGTATAATATCAAGATCATATGATGCAAGGAACTCGAGCCAACGTTGTTGACGCAAAAAGTTCCTTTTGAGTAAATAAATACTTCAAAGATTTATGATCGGTGTAAAGAATAAATTTTTCTCCCAAAAGATAATGACGCCAAATCCGAAGGGCGAAAACAATAGCCGCGAGCTTTAAATCATGAGTGGCATACCTTGTCTCGGCTGGCTTCAATTGCCTAGAAGCATAAGCAATAACACGTTCTCTTTGCATGAGAACGGCTCCTAAACCAACACGACCAGCATCGGCATAAACAATAAAATCTTGATTCCCTTCGGGAATGACAAGAATAGGAGCATCAGAAAGAAGTTCTTTTAATTTCTGGAAAGAAGCTTCACATTTATCCGACCAAATATATTTAACTCCTTTCTTTGTTAAGCTAGTAAGAGGCACGGAAATTTTTGAAAAGTCTTTTATAAAACGGCGGTAGAAGCCCGCCAATCCGAGAAAACTGCGGACTTCCGTAACACTTTCTGTCTCTTCCAACTTTGAATCGCTTCAATCTTTGAAGGATCCACGGAAATTCTGGATTCGGAAATAATATGACCGAGATACTTCACACGAGATTACCAAAAATGGCATTTAGAAAATTTTGCTTTTAATTGATTGCTCGTAAGAGTTTCCAACACAATCCGAAGATGCTTTTCATGCACTTCCTCAGTTTTTGAATACATAAGAATATCATCAATAAAGATGAGAACAAATCGATCAAGGAAATCTTTGAAAACTCAATTCACAAGGTCAACGAAATAAGCCGAAGCATTTGTTAAACAAAATGGCATAACAAGCCATTCTAGCAAGAACAATCACTCTTCAATTCCAACCCAACAAGCTTGAATCTAAGTTTAAAAGAGAAACATTTTCTAAGTTAGGTTTAGGAATTTCTGAAATTGAAAAGAGAACGACTTGGAGAAGATGAAGAGAAGGCTTACCAAAGCTTCTTCTATGAATTTGGAGTTAAAGCTTGGATTTTGCAAAGATAATTAGGGCTTGGAGTTTTAATTTCCCATTCCTCTCTCCATTGTTGCTAAAGCTTGAGTATTAGGAAAATTATGAAGGAATGAAGAGAAGAGGGGGTGAAGCTTGGGTCTAATGGGCTGAAACCAAACCGAAGCCCTAAATGAAAAAGTAGAAAAATTCCCCTAACTCCAAACATATCGAAGTTTATAATCAAAAAGGTCGAAAACATCATTTAAACTCGATTGGGGTGGTCTCGAGTCCTAATTCGGCCGTTCGCAAAATGTAGCTTTTCGGACTATAATCCGACTAACTATGCTATATTTGAGTAAAATATTTAAATACACAATCGTAAAATATGCGGGTTGTTACAGATTCCCCTCCTTAAAGAAATTGTGTCCTCGTAATATTTAAGAAGAAAAATAAAAAGTAACACCCATAAAAGCATATCAACACAAAAGAAATTTGAAATAAAAAGTTCACCTCAAAGAGCGCTAGAAAGTAAGTCCGGATGTGTTCGCTCAATGAATTTTCTAGATTCCCAAGAGCAATCCTTAGGATTTGAGGACCACTGAACCTTCACAAGAGGAACATCTTTATTTCGAAGGCGTTTTACCTCCGAAGCAATAATACGAATAGGATTTCGCTCATAAGTCAAATTCGGTGAAACTTCAATTTCTTCCACAATACCGGGCTCAAAAATAGAATCGGAATCTCGAAGGCATTTCCGTAGTTGAGAAACGTGAAACACATCATGAACAGCAGAAAACTGAGCCGGTAATAACAGGCGATAAGCCATGGAACCAATACGTTCGGTGATGGGAAATAGACCAATATATCGAGGTGCAAATTTTCCCGATCGACTGAAACGCACAACACCCTTCATAGATGAAACACGAATAAACACAAAATCTCCCATGGAAAATTCCAATTTCCTTCTTCGGTTATCGGCATAGGATTTTTGTCTACTTTGGGCTTCTTTCATCCTATGACGAATAAGGTCAATCTTTTCTGTGGAATCACGAATAATATCTGGACCTAAAACCAGCTTCTCAGCGGCCTTAAGCTAATAAGAAGGAGATCAGCATGGCCTCCCATAGAGCGCCTCAAAATGTGCCATACTAATAGAAAATTGGAAGCAATTATTATAGGAAAACTCAACAAGAGAAATATGATCTTCCCAACTTCCACCAAAATCAAGAACACATGTACGAAGAAGATCTTCAAGAGTTTGATTCACACGCTCGGTTTGTCCATCAGACTGAGGATGATAAGCGGTGCTAAAATTAAGCTTAATTCCCAAATCTTTTTGAAGACTCTTCCACAATCCACTAGTAAACTATGGATCACGATCGCTAACAATAGAAGTAGGAACTCCATGCAATTTGACAATTTCTTTAATGAAGAGTTTGGCCAAAAGAGGAACGGTCCGATTAGACCGAACGGGAATAAAATGGGCGGATTTAGTAAGTCTATCAACTATCACCCATAAGCTATCATGACTCGAATGAGAACGGGGAAGGCCGTCGATAAAATCCATGGAAATATGATCTCACTTCCAAAATGGAATGTCTAACGGTTGCAATAACCCACCGGGCCTTTGATGCTCGGCCTTAATGTGTTGGCAAGTCATGTAACACTTAACGATGTTAGCGATATCAAATTTCATTCCTCCCAATAATAAAGTCGCTTCATATCCGCATACATTTTACTACTAGCGGGATGAATGGTAAATTTAGAACGATGGGAATCTTCTAAAATGTCTTTGCGAAGATCACTAATATTTGGCACGATAAGTCTACCAAATTTTCGAATGCCGCCACGAGAATCAATATCAAAGTCTTTCAAACCTTCAATATCAATTTTATCCCTAAAATTTTGGCCAAGAAGAGCCAATTCGAGATCTAGCTTTTGAGCTTCAAGAATGCGGTCTAAAAGAGAAGGATGAGCCTCAATGCTACATAGAACAAAAGATGAACATAAATCGGATTCACAATCTCGAGCCTCACAAGTGGATAAAGTCTTGAGATCATTCCATTCGGATATCATCAAAGAAATAACCGCTTGTTGCTTACGGCTACGGGCAACGGCAACACGATTTCCCTTTTCGGGAGTATAAAAATTATCAAGATCATAAGATGCAAGGAACTCGGGCCAACGTTGTTGACGCAAGTTAAGTTCCTTTTGAGAAAGTAAATACTCCAAAGATTTTATGATCGGTATGGAGAAAAATTTCTCCCCCAAAAATAACGATGCCAAATTCTATAAGCGAAAACAATAATCGCAAGCGCTAGATCATGAGTGGCATACTTAGTCTCGATAGGCTTTAATTATTTAGAAACATAAGTGATAGAACGTTCTCTTCTGCAAGAGAACGACACCCAAACCAATACGACTAGCATCGGTACAAACACCAAAGTCCTGGTTCCCTTCGGGAATCGCAAGAATAGGCGTACAGGAAAAAAAGTTCTTTTTATTGATCCTCTTTCCCAAAAAGCTAAAATTTCCAAAAATTATAATTAACTTTGTGTAATCGTCTTTCTAAAAAAATTTACATTTTACAAGTCAATTTATTTTGTATGACTGTCTCATCAAAGCGTTTAGGAAATTCTTATCGATAACGTTGATCAAGCACATCGACCAGAACTCTTAAAGCACTCAATGGGCAATACAATCACCAAATCATCTTCTATATGATAAATAAGTCTCTTAAAAATTTTAAGAATATTCTTTGCTCGTTTCAAGAACAAAATCCAATTATACATATAAAATATCTTCCTAAAAAGATTTGTAAAAATTTTAAATGGTTGTTTCCATCCATAATCTATAAATACAAGAATGGAATCATCGAGATATTTGTAGAATTACTTGATTCATAAATTGGATGAAATAAGTCGGACAACTGAATGACATAATAAGTGATTCACAAGAATCATAACGAGTGCGGAATGCGGTAAGTGGAATGCTAACTTGCGCAACTCATAGTTAATGAAAACCGCTGGCAAGGTCTAGCTGAAAAGACCTTAACACCACTCAAACGATTGCTTAGGGGATAATCCTAAGACAAGTTCAAAAGCAATTGCACATGAATAAGTGTTAGGAATTCATACCTAACAACAAGGATAGATACCAAGCTGTGACGCCCCACCTCTATACCCATGCTAGCCCAGAACACTAAGGAGTAATTTTGTCAACTAGCGCAGAGAATAAGGCTGTTGAGGAGCGACCATCTGTGTATTTGCTTTGTGCGAGTACCGATATGCCAGATAAAAATATAACTTTTCATCACAAGAGGAAATCCGACATACCGATGCAAACTTGAGGCTACTACACAGTGTCTATAATATCTTTGGAATCAAATATAGAAATGAGCATAACACAAATAAGTCACAGGTAACCATGTCACGAAGGTGGAAAAAGATATGAATATAACACATAGAAGTGTATATCAGAGTAGTGGTCAAACAAGGTCCACAATATCACAAAAGAATAGATACAAGTGCTACACAAAAGAATATGTATACATCAATGAGTCTATATCCCGAGTGTATAACAACAAAAACTACAAATCTAATGTAGTTAGCCAAAAGTCAGATAATACTCCCAAGCATAAACACCTGTAACATCTCGGTCTGACCCGAGTATTATTTAAGAAGAAAATAATAAACGGATCAGTCTAGCTATAAATATCATATAAAATGAGATAGGATAATAGATGCGGTTAGAACGTATGGTAACAAAAATTTCATACTATAAAAAGTATACATTAACTAACAACAAAAATCTTATAATATCACAAGAAATCTCAAAGCACTAAAAAGAATGTCATATTCTTTATTTTATTCACCAAACCACAAATATTGACAATCATTTCAATGCCAATCTAAAAAGTTAATGACACACAAATTCACCAAAGTTAGTGAAACACAAATTCACCAATGCACAATTATTGATAGAACTTATCAATGTAGTCAAAAAAATTGGCGAAACACAAATTCTAGAAATCATCAATGGAAATCCAGAAATCAAGAAAAAAAGGGGGAGGCCTATCATAAATTGGAGCATGAAAACTCACCAACACGTGTATCGCAAACGGGACGCTATCCCATGGTCGCTAACCATAGAGTCGGTGCAACGACGTAGTACAATATCGGTACGCCCGAGGAACCCGAAACTCGAATAATTCGGAACAACGACGTAGACGCCCGATGATCCTGATAAGTTGGTGCAACAACGTAGTACAAAGGTACGTCCGATGGACCGAACTCCATAAAAGAACATGGGTTGCTAGCCCATAGAAATTGAGTCGAAATTCCAAATAATACATAGGTCATTAGCCTATAAAAGAAATGAGATGAAACTCAATAAAACGAGGTACCGTCCCCTACGTGGACAAAGAAACATAGCATATCGCTAGTCTAAATCACAAAAATGATCATCATCAATCATCAAGAAGTGTCAATTACACCAAGCTAGTAAATATATGAGTTAGGTCCATGTCTCATAACCACTAGCTTAACTTAAATATTTACGAACAAATTGTAGATCCCCACTAGAAAATTGTCACAAGAGATTTAATCGAACAAGTCTAAGAATTAACCGACGAAGTAAACGCAAGCGTTTCATACCACTTGTTTTACTAAGCCGTTAAATTAGATTTCTCATACGAGTGAGGTAAAGGTTTGTATATACTAGTAGATTGGAAAATAGTTTAGAAAACGAGCTTTGTAATAAAATAGTGTTAAATTGTTTTGATGAAAGAGTTTTAATATTTACTACTGGTATAGAAAACCTTTATATTTTTAAAGTGACAAATCACAGAAATGATTGTAGAAACAATCAGTAACCAAAATTCACATTCGAAGCCATGAATCAAATCCATATAAATCGATATCGAATCCATCAAATGGATACTCTCAAATATTCCGATAAGAAGTCATCAAGGTCAATAATAAATGATAACAATAGGCTAGATAAACACGAATCGATTAAAAATTGGAAACCCAACACATTAGGCAAATTGGGCAAAGACAACAGATTCAGACGTCTGAAATAGATGATTCAGACATCTGAATCTGGAAAATGAATATTTTCCAGAGCCCTATTCAGATGTCTGAACCATTTATTCCAGACGTCTGAAAATGGCTAATTTTAGCCTATTTGCTCTCCGGTTGGATTTGAGAAAATTCGGACGTCTGAAATTATGATTCAAACGTCTGACCTGGGGAATGAAATTTTGCCCAGACCAGATTCAGATGTCTGAATCAATAATTTCATATGTCTGAAACTAAAGCTTTTGGCACTTTCTTGCCTCGGCCAATGATGGCCAAAACGATTATCGGAAGCGATCGGACGAGCAACAACGACTAAGGATTTATGCCAAGCGACAACCCAGCCCTAAAGGCTCTTCGATATGCCTCGAATATCAATATCCAAATACCCATAAAAGGATTTCATAAATTTTGCTTTCAAAACACCAAAAATTGAAATATACACCAAATCAATCCAAATCAAAAGCAATTGCACATGAATAAGTGTTAGGAATTCATACCTTACAACAAGGATAGATATAGACTTAGACGTGAGATAAAAATCTCACCTTTAAACCCAAAACAAATGAAGAACAAGCTATAGAGCAATAGCAAGAACAATCACTCTTCAATTCCAACCCAACAATCTTTAATCTAAGCTTAAAAGAGAATCATTTCCTAAGATAGGTTGAGGAATTTCTAAAATTGGAAGGAGAATGAGTTGGAGAAGAAGAAGAGAAGGCTTACCAAAGCTTCTTCTATGAATTTGGAGTTTGAGCTTGGATTTGCAATGAAACTAAGGCTTAGAAATTCTAATTCTTTCTCTCTTCCCCCTTTTTATCTAAAGCTTGCGTATTAGGAAATTATGAAGGAATGAAGAGAAGAGGGAGTGAGGCTTGGGTCTAATAGGCTGAAACTAAACCAAAGCCCTAAGTGAAAAAGTAGCAAAATTCCTCTAACTCCAAACATATCGAAGTTTTTACTCAAAAAGGTCGCAAACGTCATTTTGAACTCAATGGGGGTGGTCTCGAGTCCTAATTCGACTGTTTGCAAAAAGTAGCTTTCCGAACAATAATGCAAAAAGATGTCTGAATCATAATTTCATGGCAGGAGAAAATTTATCTAGAATTTTTGAGAATTCACAATCTTTTAATAATAAAAATGGTTTAGGATATAAGAAGGAAGTCAATAATTCACAATCTAATAATTTAAACAAAGCTAAGTATGATAAAAAAATCCATGTCTTCAAATAGATTAGTTTCTAAAACTATAAATATATGGGTACCTAAAACTAATAAGAAAAAAGTATACTAATTCATTTATAGAAAATGTTCATAATTATAAAAATTATATTTATAAAAGGGATATTAGACCCACTTGGGTTTGATTTCTATGACCTGACTCTTAGGACCCTATTAAAAATGTGGGTACCAACGTTATCTCATATTTTTTGCAGGTCCCACTCAAGAAAAAGGAAAATGGATACTCGACAGTGGTTGCTCAAAACACATGACAGGAGAAAAGGATATGCAGATAAATATTACATACTTAGATGGAGGTTCTGTCACTTTTGGAGATAATTCCTAGGGATATATCATCGATAAAGGCGATGTGAGCAATTACAATATATCTAATTTACCTCTTATTACAAACTTTTTATTAGTTAAGAATTTAAAACATAATCTACTAAGTATAAGTCAATTATGCGATAAAGGTTTTAAAATATCATTTTCTAAAATCAAATGTAGTATTCTTGATCAGAATCATAATCTTATTTTCGAAGTAAATAGAGATAAAAACATTTGCGTTTTGAATATGAAAATTAATCATAACTTGGATATGTGTTTAATAGCTAAAGAAAATAATCCCTGGATATGGCACAAACGATTCTGTCATATCAATTTCAAAAATATAAATAAAATTTCTAAAAATAATCTTGTAAAAGGTTTACCACATATGAATTTTAAAGTTAATGATATAAGTGACTCATGTCAATTAGGTAAATTAACCAAATCTTCGTTTAAATCTAAGAAAGTTATTTCGACATTACAACCACTCGAGTTGCTTCATATGGATTTATTTGGCCCTACCCAAGTTCAATCCATAAATCATAATAAGTACGTGTTTGTAATTGTTGATGATTCTTCTAGATATACATGGACTATCTTTATGAAAAATAAAAGTGATACCTTTTAAAAATTTCAAAAAAATTGTTAAACAAATTCAAATTTAAAAGGTGTTAAAATTAAAAATATTAGAAGTGATCACGGAGGTGAATTTGAAAATATACAGTTTGATAATTGTTGTAAAAAGAAAGGAATATTTCATAACTTTTCATTTCCTAGAACTCCACAACAAAATGGAGTTGTAGAATGAAAGAATCAAACTCTACAAGAATGTGCAAGAACTTACTAAATGAAAGCACATTACCAAAACAATTTTGGGCAGAAGCTGTTGCAACTGCTTGTTATGTTTTGAATCGTGTTTCTATTAGACCTCTCACCAAAAATACTCCTTACGAACTTTTTAACGGTAGAAAACCAAACATATCTTATTTTAAAATATTTGGATCAAAATGTTTTATATTAAATACCAAAGATCAGCTTGGCAAATTTGATTCAAAATGTGACGAAGGAATATTTCTTGCATATTCGAATCGAAGAAAAGCTTATCGAATTTTAATCAACGAACTAATACTATAGAAGATCACTCCATGTATCTTTTGATGAGAACTCTAAACATGTTTCTGATACAATTAATGGCAATGGCTTGCTTAATAATAATAAAACAAATATAATAATAAACAATTCAAGAGATGATAAGGATATCATTTATAATTCTAGAGAAAATGAAAATGTTAAATAATTTAGAATGCAGAAATGCTTCTAATACAATAAAATCTCCTCGAAGAGTTTTACGAAATCATCCTACAGAAAATATAATTGGAGAAATAAATTCAAATGTTCAAACTAGAAATCTATAAAATTTAATGGGTAATGTAGCTTTTCTCTCTACTATAGAACCTAAAAATACTAAGCAAGCATCATCCGATGAAAATTGGATTATTTCTATGCAAGAAGAACTTAATCAGTTTGAACGAAATGAAGTTTGGAAACCAGTACCCAGACCGACCGATCAGACTTTTATAGGATAAAAATAAAGCAGACGAATTAGGAAATATAACTAGAAACAAAGCAAGACTAGTAGCACAAGGTTATAACCAGGAAGAAGGAATAGACTATGAAGAAACGTTTGCTCCAGTTGCTAGACTAGAAGCAATACGAATTTTATTGGCATACGCATGTCATAATAACTTTAAACTCTATCAAATGGATGTCAAAAGTGCTTTTTTAAATTGCTATATTAACGAAAACATTTATGTTGAACAACCTCTTTATTTATTCATGAGAAATATCCAGATCATGTATATAAACTTAAAAAAGCTTTATATGGTTTAAAACAAGCACTGCGTGCTTGGTATGAAAGACTAAAAAGCTATCTAACTAATTCTGGATTCGAAATAGGAAAAGTAGATCAAACTTTATTTATAAAACGTTCGAAAAATGAAATATTAATAATTAAAATATATGTCGACGACATTATAATTGGCTCAACTAATAATGAACTATGTAATGAATTTTCTAAAATAGTGACTAGAGAATTTGAAATGTCCCATATGGGAGAATTATCATATTTTCTAGGACTTCAAATAAAACAAGTTTCAAACGGAATTTTTGTTAATCAAGAAAAATGCTGTGATAATCTTATCGAACATTTTAGAATGGAAAACACTTCTGCCAAACCTGTAGGATCGATTTCACCCTAGGGGGGGGGGGTGAATAGGGTGATAGTGTAAATTATTAAAATTAATCGCGAAAGCTTATAAATTAATTCCAATTCAGATCACAGAATAGCAGCACAGATATCGCAGAATATAAATAACAGAACAACACAAAATTTACCCAGCTTCGGCAAAACCCTGCCTACGTGCTGCCCCCAAGGTTTCTACTAGAAATTAGATAGTCCATCGCTTACACACGTAAACTCGCTATACCCGCTATTGACTAATCTAACTCTACGCTCAAAACCCTGCCACAACTCAACTACCGAGTTGCGAATTCTCAAGCTACGCCACGTAGCTTGTCCCCTAGTCACACGAATAGAAAAATAAACGGTTTAAAAAAGGAAAATACAATTAAAAACAATGTAAATAAAATAGCCCTAATAATAAAAACCCTTATTATAAATTTAAAAACCCCAAACTAAATTAAGGCCGGCCCAATTATTCTTTCTCTATATTTTTATCGCCCCCGTTCCTTTGTTTGTGATGGCGGCTCTTATTTCTTCGTTCGTTCTTCTGCACAAACGAATTAGGGCTTGCGTCTTCGTTCTTTGATCTGAAAATTATGAGAGGCGGCTTTGTTTCGATGCTCTTTAATTTTGGCTATTGCTTGATCTTCGTTGCCCTGGAATTCACGACTTCGCTTTCTTGTGGTACTGTGATTTAGGGTTTATGGATTTGGGGCTTTGATCCCTTGAATGCTCTGATTTACGAATTAGGGTTGAGATGATTATCGGCTTGGCTTGGCTTCGCTTTGGTGAGTTCGGTTTCGCTTCAGGTAAATTTTTTAGCTCTGTTCCTCTTCGATTTTTGTATTCGAACTCACGCCTTTATGCCGATGATGATCTGGGGCTTTTATAGGATTCGTTACCCTTTAATTTCGTTCGTCTGATTGTTTCAAAATTATTGCTTTGGCCGTTTGATATTTGTTGAACGATGATGATTTATTTGACTTTGTCAATTTCGTATTATCGTTGCTTGGTTGACACGGTTTCGAATTGATATCATGGTCATCACGATTTTGACTTTGATTAGAAACACGGCATTGATTTCCTTGATTTCCCGTGACTTTCTCTTTGACTTTGGCATGTTCGAACTTGATTACCACTTGATGTTGAACTCGGTCGATCATGTTTACTCCAGCCATTTGATTTGAACTTGTAAATTCTTGACTTTGTTTTTTTTTTTTAAAAACCTGTTATATGACTTTGCTGTGTAGTCTGCACATATTGATTCCATTCATGTTGTTTGCAACTGTGTTGCACTTGCTATATTGTATACTTATGTTGTCTCTCTGACTTTGCTGTATACATGCTTTTGATCTGCTATGCACATTGTCGCATTGTTGATGTTCTTTGTAGTTTGGTCATTGATCTGGTCATTCATTTGCTGTTTGGATGATGTGCATGTCACTGTTGTACACTGCATAGTGGTCTTCATTGTGATGATTTTGTTGCTCTGACTTGTATCACTTATGCAGTCTTCACTGTTACTGTGCCATTGCTGTTTGGTCTGAACTTGCATATTTGAGTTGTTGTTTTCTATCCTGTTGCCTTCAGTTGCTTGTCGAATTTTAGTCATTGAAGTATGTTGTTGAACTTGGTGACATGCATTTCTTTGTTGAACTTGTCATCTTGAGTTTGTACAGTGTTGTACTTGCTGCCTTGTATCACTGTGTACTGGTGGCATTTCTTTGATTTCGAACTTGGACTTATAGTTGAATCTGGACATGTTATGGGCTGGACATTTGATGATGCGGTCTGTACTTGTGTACTTCTGGTATGCTGCAGCTTGCATCTTTGTTGCATTTGAACTGGCTGTTGTCTTTGTTGTTGGGTTGCTGCACATATGAACTTGCATTCATTCGAGTTCAGTTTGCACTTGTTCATCATGTAGCTTGTTGTCTTCATGTATAGTTGCTGTCTACATTCATGTTTGGTTGCCACTGAATTTTGATGTTTTTGCCATTCACTTGTGCTGTGCAGTTTTGTGCTTTGAGTTAGTTTCATTGTTGCTTCTGAACTTGGTTCACATCATGTTGATTTTTGAAATTTCACTTGAGTTGAATCCAGTTTCAAAACTCGGGTTTGACCTTGTGCTCGTGTCGTGATTTTCAATGTTATTGCACGTGAGTTGAACCCGGTTTTTCATTTGGGTTTGACATGTGCTCGCCTGTCCCTGTAAATCAATCAAGTGTATATATATCGACGTGCATGGCCTTGTGGCATATACAGTAATACACTGTGTATGTAACAAGTTGTTCGTGTATGATGAATTTAAATATAAATGATGACGAACAACCCAAATAACTGAGGCAAAAATTATTTTCAAAAACCATATTTTATTTTATATTGCAAAAATATTTCTTTTTCAATTTTACTGCGTTAGTGAATATTTTTGCAGATTACTCAGATGCTGGATTCTAATTGGAAGGAAGTTGAAGATAAATACGAGTGTGAGTGATATGTAGTGAGGACATTTGTAAATGTGAAATGTGATGTAATTGTAATCAAAGTTGTATAGTTATAGTGAGAGCTTGAAATTGTACTATTCAAAGATGTAATAAATATTTGTTTGAATAAAATATTTGTTTGAATTCAAATTCCGTGTTATTTATTTTATTCAACAAATATTTATTTAATCTGTGAAAAATAAAATAGTATATTATCAAATACATTTGAACGAATGTATATATGTTTATTATCATCAAACAAAAATCATATAAGCGCATATTTAACAATCTCCCCCTTTTGATGATAACAAACATATATTTAAGATTTTGAATATGTTAAATGTATTTGATCATTGATATATCCTAATTGCTCCCCCTATTTAAATGCTTCCTCTCTATACGATGCTCCCCCTACATATATGCATACAAATAAAAATATGCAAATGATCCTAGATGCAAATAGAAAATTATTTTTAGAGAAAATAGAGATAAAGTAATTGATATCAATCCAACATTAAAACTCAATTGAATATAAATATTAAATTTCAATAAAAAATCAAACAAAAATCATAAATATTTTGTTAGGCGCATATTCCACTTTTAGAATGATGGAAATGATGTCATCATATAAAACCATACAGTTGTGTCTATTTGTGGTATATTTATATCAGGAATTTGAATATCTACTAACCATGCATAACCGTTAGGACTTTTAAATGAGATTAGTAGTATTCCAATTTTATTTTTTAAAAAAATGAATTCAAGTATCTTCTAACCACGCATAACCGTGAGGACTTTTAAATGGGATTAGAATCAACTTGTTTATTTTACAAATCAACTTTTGACATGCGTTCCATACATGCATAACCGCGAGGACTTTTAAATGAGCATGGAAGCACATAACAAATTCCAAGTAATTCACCCATGCATAACCGTGAGGACTTTTAAATGAGAGTGAATACTTTGGTATTTATTTATTATTATTATTAATTAATTTTTTTTTAAAAAAAAATGTGAAAATGAAAAACGAACGATTCCTGTTTAAAGTACCACATATCGACAAACTATATAGAATTTTGATGAGTGATGGTCGTTAGAAATATGATAGATATAGAGATGGTCATGGAATTTTTACCAACAAACAGTTTTATAACTCTTGTTTAAATTTCTAAAGAAATTTATTAATTATACCGTCTCGAGTCATAATATTTGATCAATATTAACACTCATCACTTTTTCAATCATTATTTTTCTTTTTGATAAACATTAGGAAGTCAGATTAGTCAAAATAGTCATTTAAAATCAATTCAAAAATAATTATGAAATTAATTTTTCAAAATGACTAATCTGAAAATATGGTCAAAAATGATTTTCTCCAGGGGGTTTTAAAAGAAAATTTTCTGCTATTTGAAAATTATTTGAAATGAAGAATATGCAGATATTTTCTTTGAAAAAAAATGATGCAGTTACTAAATGTCTCAACAAAAATCACGTTTCACTAGTAATTTTTCTATCAACTAGATTACCAGTGTAATCTGCATCTGAATTTCTCTCTCACTCAAAATTATCATCAATTGAATTTTATAGACCAAAACATGAAGTGTGCACCAAAAATTTCAAATTCAATTTTAACAACAATTTAAATGACATTCTTTTGAATTTGAAATGAAGCCGTGTTAATAATCAAAAAACCGTGAATATAGAGTTAGCCGAATTATAACCAAATGTATTATTATCCAACAAAACACTATTTTTAATCCAAAATGATATATTTGAAGTAATTCAAAAGAATCTAGAGATTTTTATAGTGTTTTTGGCATAAGAATATAATTGGCCAACTATTTTGAATAAGTCAGAATCATCATCTTTTCATCATATCAATATTGGCTGATTTTAATTCAGAATACGGTGCAGATTATCACATTTAATATATCGTTTAAAACATACCATTACCTGTTTTACCTTTACGATATTTTTCGTTGTTGTCCATTGTGATTCTGTCACCTTTATACTAGGCTAAGGAACTTTGCTTCGTCGTCCGTTATGTTTCTGGAACATCCAAAAATCCAGAGTACACTGTTGTTGTTCCTTAGCCTGCCACCACACCTACACGATGAAAGATTTATGTGACCTATTTGTTTTTATAGGTCCATGGTTGTTAGTGGCAGAAAATTTTGAAAAACAATTTTGTGGAGACCCAAAACTATTTATAATTGTTCCCTTCGGCACCCAAATTTGTTTAACTTTGAGATTTTTTATATTTGTGCCTTTTGGAACCCAAATCGGTATACTTTTCATATGTTTGGGTCTATACCAACAATTATTGTGATCGTGTCCAAATTTTCTACAAAACGTGCACATGGAATTAACTTGACTAATATTGCTTTCAACAATTTTCGAACTATTATATCCAAGTCCTTGTCTAACCGAATTAACAGTTTGCTTTCCTAATAGCATATTCAAAGATTTTTCACTTTTTGAAAATTTATCTAAAGTCGTTGACAATTGTTGGACTTGTGTTTTGAGAGATTCATTTTCATTTAACAACCGTGTGCACTTTTTAATAGAATTCTCTCTCCTAGTATTTTCATTCTCTCTTAAAATCAGAATTTCATTTTCAAGCGATTTCATTTTAATTTCTGATTTTTTAATTTCTTCATCAAATGTTGGACACTTATCACACTTAGGGATCCTACTTTGATAGGTTTTAACTAATTGATCAAGTTGTTTATTACATTCTATCAAAGTATCTTTTTGAGATTCAAGTTTGGCATATTTTTCCCTAAGTCGTTCAAAACAACCATTTATTTCATGGAAATAAATAAGTAATTCAGAGTGAGTAAGTTTTGATACCTCGCTTGGCTCGTCATCGTCGCTATCGGTTATATTCCCATGAAGGCACATATCTGCTTTCTCACTCTCACTGCTATCGCTTTTATTCCACGTGGCTGTAAAACACCGTTTTGATTTCTTTTCAAAATCGCGTTGAAATCGGGGATAATTGGGCTTGATATCACCGGGTTTGTTGCAGATGATCCCGTGTTCTTTCGAGTTATCCAGTGTTTTGATTATTCTACTTTTTAATTTTTGCTTTAGAGCTGGATTTCCGTATTTGCGGTTCCACCTTTTGAATTTCTTCATTATTAATGCCAGCTCGGCTGCTCCATCATCATCATCCTTATCACAACTGCTATTTACCAATCCTGTTAAGCACATTTCTTTAACCGAGTCAGTTGTGGAGGACTTCTCATTGCTGTTGACTTTTGCACCATATATTGCGTCGAAAGTATTCCAGATTTCCTGTGCATTTTCACAATGAGAAATGAAATTAAAATTATCTTGATTAATATGAGAATATAATATATGCATAGCCATAGCATTAATCGAGATAATTTTCTTATCTGTTATATCACACCCATTTTCAATAATATCCCAACATTTAATATTAACAGATATTAAATAAAATTCCATTTTCAATTTCCAATTCAAAAAATCCGTTCCATCAAAAATAGAAGGAATAATATTGGAACGACCCTCAAAATTATTATTAAACGAAGCCATTTTAAAAAATTCAAAATTTTAAAACAAAAACCGATTTTTTGAAACACGAATTTTTAAAACAAAAATTGATTTTTGAAACACGAATTTTTAAACAAAAATTGTTTTTTGTAAAAACAAATTTTTAAAACAAAAATGGCTTTTGAACCTGGCTCTGATACCACTTGTAGGATCGATTTCACCCTAGAGTGGGGGTGAATAGGGTGATAGTGTAAATTATTAAAATTAATCGCGGAAGCTTATAAATTAATTGCAATTCATATCACAGAATAGCAGCACAGATATCGCAGAATATAAATAACAGAATAAAACAGAACAACACAGAATTTACCCAGCTTCAGCAAAACCCTGCCTACGTGCTGCCCCCAAGGTTTCTACTAGAAATTAGATAGTCCCTCGCTTACACACGTAAACTCGCTATACCTGCTATTGACTAATCTAACTCTACGCTCAAAACCCTGCCACAACTCAACTACCGAGTTGCGAATTCTCAAGCTACGCCACGTAGCTTGTCCCCTAGTAACACGACTAGAAAAATAAACGGTTTAAAAAAGGAAAATACAATTAAAAACAATGTAAATAAAATAGCCCTAATAATAAAAACCCTTATTATAAATTTAAAAACCCCAAACTAAATTAAGGCCGGCCCAATTATTCTTTCTCTATATTTTTATCGCCCCCGTTCCTTTGTTTGTGATGGCGGCTCTTATTTCTTCGTTCGTTCTTCTACACAAACGAATTAGGGCTTGCGTCTTCGTTCTTTGATCTGAAAATTATGAGAGGCGGCTTTGTTTCGATGCCCTTTAATTTTGGCTATTGCTTGATCTTCGTTGCCCTGGAATTCACGGCTTCGCTTTCTTGTGGTACTGTGATTTAGGGTTTATGGATTTGGGGCTTTGATCCCTTGAATGCTCTGATTTGCGAATTAGGGTTGAGATGATTATCGGCTTGGCTTGGCTTCGCTTTGGTGAGTTCGGTTTCGCTTCAGGTAAATTTTTTAGCTCTGTTCCTCTTCGATTTTTGTATTCGAACTCACGCCTTTATGCCGATGATGATCTGGGGCTTTTATAGGATTCGTTACCCTTTAATTTCGTTCGTCTGATTGTTTCAAAATTATTGCTTTGGCCGTTTGATATTTGTTGAACGATGATGATTTATTTGACTTTGTCAATTTCGTATTATCGTTGCTTGGTTGACACGGTTTCGAATTGATATCGTGGTCATCACGATTTTGACTTTGATTAGAAACACGGCATTGATTTCCTTGATTTCCCGTGACTTTCTCTTTGACTTTGGCATGTTCGAACTTGATTACCACTTGATGTTGAACTCGGTCGATCATGTTTACTCCAGCCATTTGATTTGAACTTGTAAATTCTTGACTTTGTTTTTTTTTTTAAAAAACTGTTATATGACTTTGCTGTGTAGTCTGCACATATTGATTCCATTCATGTTGTTTGCAACTGTGTTGCACTTGCTATATTGTATACTTATGTTGTCTCTCTGACTTTGCTGTATACATGCTTTTGATCTGTTATGCACATTGTCGCATTGTTGATGTTCTTTGTAGTTTGGTCATTGATTTGGTCATTCATTTGCTGTTTGGATGATGTGCATGTCACTGTTGTACACTGCATAGTGGTCTTCATTTTGATGATTTTGTTGCTCTGACTTGTATCACTTATGCAGTCTTCACTGTTACTGTGCCATTGCTGTTTGGTCTGAACTTGCATATTTGAGTTGTTGTTTTCTATCCTGTTGCCTTCAGTTGCTTGTCGAATTTTAGTCATTGAAGTATGTTGTTGAACTTGGTGACATGCATTTCTTTGTTGAACTTGTCATCTTGAGTTTGTACAGTGTTGTACTTGCTGCCTTGTATCACTGTGTACTGGTGGCATTTCTTTGATTTCGAACTTGGACTTATAGTTGAATCTGGACATGTTATGGGCTGGACATTTGATGATGTGGTATGTACTTGTGTACTTCTGGTATGCTGCAGCTTGCATCTTTGTTGCATTTGAACTGGCTGTTGTCTTTGTTGTTGGGTTGCTGCACATATGAACTTGCATTCATTCGAGTTCAGCTTGCACTTGTTCATCATGTAGTTTATTGTCTTTATGTATAGTTGCTGTCTACATTCATGTTTGGTTGCCACTGAATTTTGATGTTTTTGCCATTCACTTGTGCTGTGCAGTTTTGTGCTTTGAGTTAGTTTCATTGTTGCTTCTGAACTTGGTTCACATCATGTTGATTTTTGAAATTTCACTTGAGTTGAATCCAGTTTCAAAACTCGGGTTTGACCTTGTGCTCGTGTCGTGATTTTCAATGTTATTGCACGTGAGTTGAACCCGGTTTTTCATTTGGGTTTGACCTGTGCTCGCCTGTCCCTGTAAATCAATCAAGTGTATATATATCGACGTGCACGTCCTTGTGGCATATACAGTAATACACTGTGTATGTCACAAGTTGTTCGTGTATGATGAATTTAAATGCAAATGATGACGAACAACCCAAATAATTGAGGCAAAAATTATTTTCAAAAACCATATTTTATTTTATATTGCAAAAATATTTCTTTTTCAATTTTACTGCGTTAGTGAATATTTTTGCAGAGTACTCAGATGCTGGATTCTAACTGGAAGGAAGTTGAAGATAAATGCGAGTGTGAGTGATATGTAGTGAGGACATTTGTAAATGTGAAATGTGATGTAATTGTAATCAAAGTTGTATAGTTATAGTGAGAGCTTGAAATTGTACTATTCAAAGATGTAATAAACATTTGTTTGAATAAAATATTCGTTTGAGTTCAAATTCCATGTTATTTATTTTATTCAGCAAATATTTATTTAATCTGTGAAAAATAAAATAGTATATTATCAAATACATTTGAACGAATGTATATATGTTTGTTATCATCAACAAAAATCATATAAGCGCATATTTAACAAAACCAACACCTATGAGCACAACATCACATCTTGATAAAGATGAAAATGGCAAAAGTGTAGACCAAAAAATATATCGTAGTATGATAGGATCATTACTTTATCTAACAGCAAGTAGATCAGATATTACGATGAGTGTGTGCTTGTGTGCACGATTTCAAGCTGACCCAAAAGAATCACATTTACGTTCTGTAAAACGTATACTACGCTATCCTAGTAAAACTACAAATTTTGGACTTTTCTATCCAAAAGAGTGTTCGTTCGAATTAGTATCATACAGCGATGCTGTTTTCGGACGATCGTGAACAGATAGAAAATATACAAGCGGTACATGTCACTTCATTGGTAAATCTTTAATATTATGGTTTAGTAAGAAATAAAACTGTGCCTCTTTATCAACTTGTAAAGCAGAATATATTTCTACGGCATTAGCTTGCACACAAGTAATTTATATGCAACAGACACTTAAAGATTTTGGAATTAATCTATCAAAATCAACAATTTACTGCGATAATTCTAGTGCAATAAATCTATCTAAAAATCCAGTAAACCACTCAAGAACTAAACATATAGATATTAGACATCATTTTTTACGTGATAATATAGAAAAAGAAGTGATAAATCTAGACTACGTACCACCAAAAAATCAATTAGCCGATATTTTTACTAAACTACTGTTAGAAAATACGTTTATAAAGTTACGACGTGAGCTTGGTATAATGTCAATTAATGATATATAAATAAAATATAAATTTTTTTAACTACAAACTCAAAAATAATTTTTTTTTTGCAAAAAATTGAAATTCTAACAATGTTGAGACTCAAACCCATGACCTACTGTGAATAGCCCAAGTTTCTTAACTACTTGAGCTATTGATTCTTTCTATTGTAGTCTAGCATAGGCAGCTTATTATATGGTGAAATTAATATATACTACAATACATGTCACATTTAACTTTATAAATATACATTGCTATTTTTATAAATGTTATAAAATATATCAATCAACAGAAAAACTAATGTATTTCCATACTTTTCGGCTGAATTTAATATAATCCACTCAATTCCATCCTATTTTTCCTAGACTTAGCCTATTAATAGATGCATACTCCTTCTTCTATGCAATCAAACTGAAGTAAAGCCAACATTCGTTTTTCTCTCAAACTGAAGTAAAGCTTTTATAAACAACTATTTTTCAAGAATGTCAACCTCCTCTTCAACGGATTCTATCGAAATCATTGCTTCAAACAACTCTCTAAAAACTCCGGATCATAAAATTTCATTATCATCTGTCTATCACACCAGATATACTCCGGATAAGAAGAAGGGAAAGAAGACGATCGATATTTCTCTGAACACGAAGCAAAAGATAGATGACCTCCACCATTATCAACAAGAATCTCTAATGCTACAACAGAAAATGTATTACGAACAAAAAATAAACTCCAGACGGAGAGGAATCATTGAGCACATCGTTATAAAGTTCTGCGGGGCATCGTGACATCCGATAGACGAACATGTTATTTCGCCTATCAGATGACCATCGACTTCGTCTCTACCGCGACCACCGTACTCACCGAATTCGTGGGATCGCAACGAAGAATCAAATGCTCATCGCAAGCAACTGAAAGAATACAAGACGTCTAGCCCCTCGAAATAATCGTAGTTGTCATTATCTTTTGTTATATTTATGAATAAATTCTCTATATATGTATGTTTTTGGAATAAATTTATTCCTGATTCATTAATCATCATTACAACTATTTACATTAAATAGTAGAACGCACAACAATCACATATAGAAAATATTAACATTTCACAGCAAACTAAATTTATTTCTGTATCATTTATCAAAATGAAAACTATTTATGTTAATAGAACTAACAACATATATAATATATAAACATTTACCACCAAAATAAAATTCACTGCAAAAAAACATCCAAGTCAGTCGACTGGACCAGGTGGTCAGTCGACTGACACAACGAGATATTTTTTTATATATACATGGCCAGTCGACTGTCTTAGAGCCTCAGTTGACTGGACCAGAAGTAAATTCAAAGTTTAAATTAAAAATTAAAAACTTTTGAATAATTCACTTTCAATAAATTCAAATCATACTTAAATTTCAACTTAAGGTTACAAAGTAATCCTTAAATAATTTCTTTTAAATAGTTTCGATTTCAACATTTCAAATCTCGAATTAGAAGATAATTTAATTCATATAAACAAATTTCACGATTTTAAAACCATATAATTTAACCACATCCGGCATCCGTATAGAATTTTCTACCCTATGGGCAAGTGATCATTTATTTCAATTTTTAATTACATGGATGGATATATATCATTTCATCCCATAACTAAATTTCATAGCTACATATCATTTCAACCTATTTCTCAGTTCATTTCCAATGGTCCAAATGATAATGTAAATGATGCCAATAAATAATAGGTAATAACATGAATATGTAAAATAAATAAAAAATTATACTTCCATCATTAATCAATAGGCATACAATAACAATCAACATCCAATTAAACCAACATATCACAACAGTTACTAGTGATCCATTGTCAGTGTTTAACTAGCAAATAAATTTTAATATTAAATAAATGTCAATTTAATACAATATAGAATTCAAGTTAATTTAAATGTTAAACTACCAAAAAGAAATCAATAAAATTTTATCACTTCATAATTTCAATTTAACTAACATAAGAAAATTTAGTACTACGTGGGTGGGTTAAATCACTCACCTTTGATTTATAGCCGATAACAAATCCAATAAAAGCACAAAATTCCATCGATCTCCAAATTCAACCAAACTAGTTTCATGTTATCCGAAATTTATCAATCCAATAAAAGAAACCCTGCATCAATCGGAGTTCGTATGAAAAAGTTATCGATATTAGAACATTTGAAATTTAAATTTAAATTTAAATAAAGGGCAAAAAGGTAATTGTACCATCTTCGTTCTCAACCCTAACGTATTGGTCAGAAGCCCATACCCACATTAGCCATCACCCTAAACCTAACGCCGCCGCCAGTTACGACTATTTATCCCCAGATCCAATTGCGCTACGACCATCAACACACCAAGCCGCATCTGCCTTGACCTCAGGACCAACGACGACGCCGCCGGCAGCAATCCACCGCTGCCACCTTCCATCGCCGTTTCTGGCGAAATCCTTCGCCTATGCAATGATCGACTCTAGTAGATGATGACCGATCCTCCTCCTCTATATGGCAGTGCCCTCCGATCATTGTATAGTTTACAATCCACCGTCAAATCGAAACCCTAAAACGGATGATCAAAAATGTTTCGCCCAATTATGGACAAATAGAGCCTCCAACCGAAAAACGAATTGCAGATGTAGATTCCATTCATCGAGAGCTTTGCAATGTACATAATTTGATAGGGTTTGAGTAGCTTGAATTTTTCAATTTGATTTGAAACTGTAATTAGTGTTTTGGCTAATCTCCATTGAGAAGGAACACATAAGAACTGAAACCGTACGTATAGAAAATAGGATAGAAGGTTGCTAAGTTTTATAACAACATATATATATAGACAAAAACGGAATAGGAATGGACGGAACAGATCAATTAGGCCCAGGCAATAATAAAGACCCGAAAAGCCCATTTCGTTCCCGAATTGAAAATAGGTCATCCTATATATCAAAATATAGGTTTTCAATATTTTTAAACTCGATGAAACTAATTTCAAACCCTAATTATATTGCATGTAGAATATAGCTTTAAAAATCAAAATATATTTATTTATGCATGTTAATTTAACAAATTATTATTAAATTGGTTTAATCACTTTACAATTCTAAATTTAAAGTTTCTATCATCATTCTTAATTAAATAGGAATTAATAATCTTTTAAACATAATTTTCCATGTTTAATCCGATATTTAAATATTAAACTAATTTCAACATGAAATTACAATAGTAATAAAAATTCGTTCATTATCATTTAAATTCCAAACAAATTCTTTCATATTGTTTTAAATTCTTATTATTAAATCAACAAATACCTTATGTATTTACCAATGATGAATTTCCATTGTTACACTCATTATTCTACATTTAGTATCTTTTCTTATATTAACTCCAATGTTTCAATTCCATTAATTTAATTGATTTCCAAATTAATTTCAAGTGGATTAAATAATAAGATGAGAAATAAAACAATATTTACATTTAAGTAATTTAAATGCATTTACAAAGTTATTGTTTACAAATAAAGTTAAATTAATTTATGTTCAAAATAATTGATTTTATATTCTATACTAAAACCAATTTAAATTACATATAATTCCACAATTGGTACATCATTTATTTTATTCCTTATTTTCCTTTATTATTACAGTTAATTGAAATTACATTAAAACGATTGTCAATTACACTCAATCAACATTATTAAATTATATGTTAATACACGTTACCATATTCCATTTCATTTTAAAATTTTATCTTAAGGTCAAAATTTATAATCTAACAAAATTCACGTTAATAAACATAAATTTTATATTTCTTACAATATTAAATTCCAAAGCCTTATTTAATTTAATATTTTTAATTATCAAAAATACAGGTCGTTACAGATGATGCAACAGTCATCACCAGAATTATTTTCCAAGGACAGAAGTGAGTTCAGTGATTTCTATCACTTTAAAAATTCTTTTTAAAATATTTCTTAATACTTACAAAATAATACTATTATTTTTCCCAAACTTTTAAAAATAATTTCCAAAAACACCCGGATTTATGTTCTCAAATTCATAGTTTTAAATCCTTTTTATTTGTAAATTATATTTATATACCATACTTATATAATTTTACTTTCTTATATAACCTAATTTCATATATATATATATATATATATATATATCTTTGTTTAGATTATAATAAACATCTTTTATTAGAATTATCATCACCATACATCTTATAGTCAACTATGATATTGAATTCACAAGGTGTTTATATTTAATTTAACCAAAACAATAAATGCTCATAACTATCTGAGCATGAACAATCAAATAATAAATAATATCTCAACATTATCACTTCCTAATAAAAAAACACTTCATAAATTACTGGATCAATTTTTAAAAATTATTCCTTTATATACCAAATATAATCAAGGTAAAATATTTCATTTACAATTTTAAAACAATACTGTGTTGGTTTTGTCGGGTTCAAGTGTTTACAAACTCTTTTCTATTTATAAAGCTCTTTTCCATTTATAAAACACTTTTATAAATCCGTCAGTATAATTATAAACCCTTCAAAGTCATTTTATAATCCTCCAATATAATTATAAAACTACTTTGTAAAACTTTATTTATAATATTTCTTTATAAAATCTCATTTATAAACATCCTTCCCTTTTTTTAAACCTCAATGTATCGTTATAAAACTCCAAATTCATTTATAAAAATTCCTTTCATAAATTCAGTTTTATTTGTAAATCTTGTTTATTAAATCTCCAAATATATCACAGAACTTCCATTTTCAAAATGAAGCCAAATACTTTCCATAAATCGCTCGTTACATATATCACTATAAATTCACAAAAGTGATTTATTATTCAATTCCTCAAAATGGTATCATTCCCCTTTTTAACAGTATTATTTATAAATCTATTCTTTTTATCTATAAAGTACCATTTAATAAACTATTCTTTTATTTATAAAAATAACATTTATAAAGTATCTTTTTTATATACAACATCTTATATAAACGTTCAATAAATATTTGTTCCCTAATATTTCTATCTTCTTATAAAAACACAGTCACTTTAAAATAAAAGATAAACCTCTTTTACTTCCTTTAAAATAAACATTTACATTTATCAGAAAAGAATAATAAAATAAGTTGAAATACAATAGAGAAGTTAAAAAACCCATTTTTAACTGAATATCATAGATGCAGTAGAGTCCGATTTAAAAACATTTCCCAAATCAAAACCATTTCTAAATCAAAAATAACAATTTATAGTTTAAAAAAAATTATAACGAGGTAAATAGCTATTATAGCACTTAAGCAATGTTCTTTTTCTCTAAAAATGTTCAAATTTTAACGTATGTCAGTGTCCCATTCAATTGTCCAAACTATCGAATTTTAGCATTTAACAATCTATATATAATAGGTATATAATTATAAATTAAAATCAATAAGTATATGATTAGAATTTAAAAATCACAACGACGATAAATACAGATTTCTCAATATAATTCTCTGTATTTCATTTTAGATGTCATTCGCTTTTCAAAAATGGATAGTCAACCAAACCAAACCAATAATTCATTTAATGCTAAACAATAATTTTTATCTACTACATACTGATTATTCAAAAAGCCGAGTTTAACTCACTGAATTCCAACGGATTCTTATGCTTTCCAGTTTGAACTAAAATTGAATGATGCTCATTTTTAGACTAAAATATCACTAGCTCAAAATTCGACCAATTCCATTACGTAGCTATATCTATTGCGAGCATACAAGAAAGTCCATGTCTCGATTTGGCTTCGTATGAGAAAGCTATACGTTTTATAAGTTATCGAATTAATTTAAATTAATAATTAATAGTAATTATAGATTTAAATTTCATTACCCTCCTAAAACCCTTCTTCCCTCCTAAAATACTTTCTACATGTACATGTGCCATGCACCAGACCCACCATCGATGTTCCTTTCATCGCTAATTCCTCCTCCCACAGTCCACTAATCGACAAACCAACTTTGCTTTCAGACTCCACTCCAAGCGAGCATCACCTTCAACTAAACGTTGACCAACCAACACCTCCCCTCAAAAAAGCGACCTGGAGCTCACACCCTGACCGTACGAGATAATGCCCCATACATTTCACCACAAGCTTCACCAAATTTTCGCCACAGATTTTCCTCCTCACGACGACCCTAAATCTAACCTTTTTTTAGCCTCATGTCTCCTAAATCTTCAAAAAACCTAAACCATAGTTCAAACTTGCCCATGCCTTCACTGTTGATCATCCCAAAATGATGTCGCACCCTTCAAAGCACAAACCAAATCGAATATCTCACCACGCAGAACCTAAAAATTCTAGTTTTACCAATTTTCGTTGAGTAAATATTTTGTTTGAAAAGGTTAATTTGTTTTGATTTTTAAAGATGAAAATTTGATTCTTGCTTTTAATGTCATTGAAAATGAAAGGTGGGAATGAGGGAAAGTAAGTGTGTTGAACACTATGTGTTTGGTTATGGTTTATAATAAGATTTTTGATGCTTTGCTGTATAGATTTTGCTTGCGTACGAAATGAGAATGACAAAACAAAAATACGATCATGCATGAAAATGCGATACGGTCACAAAACAATAATAATATACAACGGTTTCCTCATTCTGTAAAACTTCAAAAATACCATCGTTTGTCGATAAATCGTCAAATGACAGATTTAAAAATTTCCAATTTAAAAATTATACAAAATTCTATAAATTTAATTAGAAATATGTCATTGAAAATCAATTCGTTTTATTAATAATAAATTTCCTTATTATTTTCTAAATTTCAATCAGATCTCAATATTTAAATAAATTAAATATTCTCACTTGGAACGTTAAAATTCTGGATTGTTACATACTTTCTCCAAGATCAGAAAAGGACCTACAAATCTCGATACTAGCATTCTCGAACTTCCAAATCTCATAATATGTCTAAGTGATAAGATCTTCATAAAAACCATGTCGTCCACCGTAAATTTCGACTCCATAAGGCTCCTGTCAGCATAAGATTTCTATATATCTTGTGCAGTTTTTTATTGTTCTATGGATCAAATCTACTTTCTCAAAGGTCTCCTTAATCATGTCTTGTCCAAGAATGGTCCTATCAATAGTCTCCTACCAACTGATGGGGATTTACATGGCCTCCAATACAATGCCTCAAAGTTGTTATTCTAATACTTTTCTGATAGCTACTATTGTAATGGCAAGTGATACTCCCATGAACCTCCAAAATCCTAAATACACGTTCTTAGAAAATCCTCAAACACCCGATTTGCCCACTCTGTCTATATGTCTGTCTATGCGTGACAGGCTGTATAGAGTCATTTTAGTGTCTATGGCCTCCTAAAGACTCCTCCAAAACTCACTAGTGAAAAGTGGATCTCGATCGCTAACAATGCTAGAAGGAACTCCAAGCAGTCGAGCCACCGCCCTCATGTATAATATCACCAAAGATACAACCATCCTCATACTCCTAACTAGGATAAAATGAGCACATTCGGTCAATCGATCGATGATGATCTAAATAATCGCGTTTCCCTTTCTGCACCTAGGTAATCCACCAATAAAATCCATAGAGATACTCTCCCAATTGCACTATGGAATATTCAAAGGTTCTAATAATCCGTCGGGCTCCTTCTGCTCTGCCTTAACCCTTTGACAAGTTATACACTTGGAAACAAACTCTGCTACATGTCTCTTCGTCCTTGTCTTGTAAAATACTCTCTTCATATCGCGATATATATTGTCACCACGGGGATAAATGGGCATCCTAGAATGATGGGATTCTGTTACTACCGTGTCAATTAATTCCTTAATGAGAGTAACATACAACTAACCGTCTCTCCTCTACCATCCTTTCAGATCAAATCTGCGTCCTGCCGTTGACTTAAACTAATAAGATCCATAAGTAAAGGCTAAATATCTAAAGCTGCTAATAATCTTGGTGTGATGTTCGATGTAGGTCCAAAATCAAATGCACAAAAGACTCCAAATTCTTTCATTTACAATCAAGTTATTATACTTAATAATAAAATATTCAATTCCCAAAAATTGAACTTTTTTTGAGTTCATTTATTCAGGTAAAAACAACAAAACATTGAAATTTTAGCTTTTCACGGCACTTAGAAAATGTTGTGGTAAGTTACATTTGAAAACAATTCAATTCAGCAAAGATGGCATTTAAAAACTACTGTAATAGTTCAGTTTTAGTTGAAAAATAGTTTAATTCAGCAAAGACAGCATTTACAAAACTGCTGTAATAGTTCAGGGTTCAAATTAAAAGATTTCATTCAATTCAGCAAAGATAGCGTTTACAAAACTGCTGTAGTAGTTTAATTATATTCAAAAATCTTATTTCAGCCAACTGTGGCCCTTATTAAGTGCTACCGTAGCCCTTTAATTAGTTTCAAGTTTTAGTTTTCATTCTGCAACCACAACACTTATCAAATGCTCTAATATCACTTAGTTATTTTAGCCATAGTTCATTTGCATCAACCACGGCACTTACAAAGTGCTGCAGTATCCTTTACAACAGATTTTAAGTTAACTTCAGAAATGATAGCATTTGTGAAGTGCTATTAATTAAATTTTCAGATTTCAATAAAATTTCAGAAATAATTAAACTTTAATTTAAACCATTTTAACTTATAAAAATCATATTTTTTCACTCAAAAATGATCATTTAAATACCCTTTAACCTACGATTTTTACAAAATAAATTTTATACATAAAATCAAATTATTAATAATTCACTTATTAATTTCATGCATACAATTTTTATTAATTTAACACTTAAGTTTTTAATTACCATTTAAAATATAAACGTAATTTTCCATTTTTATTTACTTAACTTAAACCCATTTTTAAATAAAATCTCAAATTTCAAAATTAAGTTATATTTCAAATTCCAACTTAACCATTCATTTATTTAACATATTTAACTTATAAAACAAATCATTAACACTTTATAAAATCATTTTAAATTCAATTTAAATCAAATTATCATGAATTTACACTTTAAAAATACTTAAAAATTTCCAGAAAATTATATATATTAACCACGGGTCTGTATAATATTTTCTAACTTAGGTCAAGTGATACGGATAATATATCATTTCAATCCGTAATATACAAAGAAAATTCCGGGTTCTATTATTTCAAACCGCAATCCCAAGTCAAGTAACATGAATAAAAATCGCTCAGTCCTATCATTTTAGCCCATAAAGATTTTTTCCTATTCTAAAGTCCGTTCGGGTATGTATCATTTCAACCCATAGTGATTCTATTCTACAGGGAACTTGTAGTGTGAGAAACAGAAATAAATAAATAGTATAGTAACATATAGTAGTATCAGATGATGTGACAGGTTTATAAACAAGGGTAAACATCATATAATTCATATCACAGGCAGGTATAACATGATATAATATTTCTATACATTCACTTATTGTCACTTTACAAATTATATAAGAATAAATGTCATGAGTGAATACTTACCTTTTCAAGCTGGAGTTAGCAAATCAAACTACACGAATAAATTCCAGAAGGCACGATACAGCATGACTTTTGATTCAAGTGAGTGGAGAGCCAAGATATTGATCTTGTAAACAACAAATAAGACAAGACAATATGCACATAAATATTCAACACAAAAACAATATTGAAACAAATGAAAATAAGAAGCAACAAAGAAAAATATGACTTGACCTTGCCTTAACCACTCAAGTACTCGACCTAGAGGTTTCATTTGCTCGGCCGTGATCATGTTTTGGTGGTAAATGGCTCGGGTATGGATCAATATGGCATGACTACAAGGGGATGTGAAGGAATAGGGGCTACAACATGAAGAATACAAAGGGACAAGTGCAATAGGTGAAGTTTTTTGTGCACATAGGCTCGGCCCGGTCAACATTGGGCTTGGCCTTGGCCAGGTACAGGTCCAGTCAGAGATGAAATGATGGCCAGAGGTGATGTCATCAGGTGGCGGTGGTTCTAGGGTGGTGGCCGAAGTGAAATATAAAGGGGTGGCGTAGTTATGCTCGGCTAGGCACTTGTTTTGGTGGAGCTTCTGGAAAGTATTATGGTGTTTGCTTCATATGTAGTCAAGGCCAGATCTGGACAAGTGGGAAAGGGGGGTGGTTGCCGCCGTGGATGGTGGTGGTGATGGTCGGTGGATAAGAGGTGGTAGTGGCCTAGCAAAGCACAAGAGAGATCAAGGAAAAAATCAATGAAAAGTGAAGAGGAAAAGTGAGAGAAAGAAGCCATTAACTTACAAATTTTTCCCATGATGAGATAGCCATGAGATTTGAAAATGAGGAGAAAGTTTTTTTTTCACATGAATGAATAATGGGAATACACGGCTATAGGGTAAGAAGTGTACGGTCAAATGCAAAATGAAAGGTCAAAAGAAAATGAAAATGCAAGGTTAATGAAAAGTCACAAGAAATGAAAATGCTTTGTCTCTCCAAATTTTCACTTTCTTTTATTCAAAATAAATAAATAAAATTTAAGTAAATAAAATAAAAGAAAAAAATAAAATTAAAAAGAAAATAAACAATTATTCTTAGGAAAAATAAAAAGTAAATAAAGAAAATAGTTTATCATATTGAAACTAGAATTAAAAATCATAAACAAATACAATAAACATTCGAAAATTACAACACTTTAAAATGTTTTAAAAATAAAATTATATACATAGCATGTCCTATTACACATATATACACAAATTAGAACATGATATGACAAAAAATATTATTTATATAATAAATAATTTTGTTAAATAAACAATTTACACACAATGGTTTAAAAAGCATAACTTTCACAATATTAATCGGATTCCAACGAAACGAAAAGTAGCAAACTTTATTTATTTTCATAATAAAAGATAAAATTCAAAATTTTAAAATTTTAAATTTTAAAGTCAAAGTTTGACCATATTGACAAAAATTCACATTTCTGGAAAATATTCTATTTATTCATGTTTGGAATTATAATTCACATAAAAATCAAAATTTATATTTAAAGTAACAAAATTTATTCACTTTAATAAAGAAAATAAAGTTTTTAAATCAGGAATTTCAATTAAAATAATCAAAATATACAATTAGAATAATCACAAAATACATGATTGTTACACTCTCCCCAACTCAAACTTTTCTTCCTCGAAAAGGAATGAGGTACAGGAAAACACAGAAAAAGATAGAATGAAATAGGATTAAGACAAGATGACAAGAAGATTGAAATTATACCTAATAACGGTTGTTATTGGTAAGTTTAACAAGGTGGAGATGATCTTCCCAAGATCCTCCAAAATCAAGCACACAAGCACGAAGAAGATCCTCAAGAATCTGATTCACTCTATCCTTTGACCGTCAGTCTGTGGATGGTAAGCAGTGCTTAGATTCAGATGAGTACCCAAAGATTCCTGAAAAGCTTTCCCAAACTGACTGGTAAAATAGGATCATGATCATAAACAATACTGAGAGGAACACCATGGATATGAACAATCTCTCTCATGTAGATCTCAGATAAGCTAGAAGCAGAATGGATAGACTTGACCGGAATGAAATGAGCCAGATAAACTCATTCTTACGAGTCAAAGCAGTGAGAGGTGCAGCAATCTATGCAAAATTCTCAATGAATTTCTGGTAATAACCGGCAAGGCCCAGAAAACTACGAATATCAGAAGGAGTCTTAGGAGTTTTCCATCATTGATCGCAGCGATCTTTGCTAGATCAACAGAAACTCCATTACTAGAAACAATATGTCCAAGGAATCGGACCTCATCCTTTCAGAAATGGCATTTAAAAAATTTAGCCTTCAGTTCATGATTTCTGAGAGTCTCCAGAACAGATTTCAAATGTGACTCATGCTCTTCCTTGTCTTAGAAAAGACAAGGATAACTAGAACAAATTTATTAAGCACAGCACGAAAAACACGATTAATCAAATCAACAAAGAAAACAGGAGCATTAGTCAAACCAAAAGGTGTGACTAACCGTTCATAAAACCCATTCTCAGTACGAAAAGCCGTCTTGGGAATACTTTCCTCAGCCGAGCTGGTGAAAACATGTGGCAAGATCAAGCTGAGAGAAAACAGTGACACCATAAAGCTGATCAAACATATCATTGATACGAGGCATTGGATATATGTTTTTCATAGCGAGCTTGTTCAGCTCCCTATAATCAACACACATCCACAAAGAACCATCGAATTTGGTGACGAAAACCGCCGCCGCTCCCCATTTCGAATGGCTAGGTCTGATCAGACCTTTGGAGAACAAGTCCTCAATTTTCTTTCCCAACTTAACCTTCTCGCGGGTGCCCTTCTTCTAGGAGGAAGAAATACAGGTCGAGCTCTATGAATAAGATCAATACGGAAATCAATTTCCTGCTTAGGAGGTAAAGCAGTGACTTCACCAAATACGTCGGGATAGAATCTGACCACAAGGGTCGAATGAAGATCACCAGGAGAAGAATCCAGAGAATAAATAAAACTGCTAGCAAAATCTCGAGGCATGTGGCATTGAATAATCAAGGAATTCCTTGATCATCAACAAGATAAAAAAACCGGGCTTTACAAGAGATATAGGCATCATGCCTACCTAGCCAATCACTTCCAAGCAATAAATCAAAAGCATCGAAGCCCAGAACATAGAAATCACCACTAAAGAAATGATCAGAATAGAGAAATTTCACTTGCTTACAAATCCGATTAAGGTTTACGGGGCCTCCAATGGGATTTGAAACACATAAAGGTACAGAAGCATACACAGGAGAAAGGAGATGCTCGAACTTATCACACAAATCAACAGAAATAAAACTATAGGAAGCTTCAGTATCAAATAAAACACGAACAGGATGCTGAAATAAAGAAAAGGTGCCCTGAAGAGTACCTTGGTCATGTAAGGACTCGATTCTTCGACTTTCGAAAACCGACATCAATGCGTTCACTGTATCAACTGCCAAGCAATCGAATGTCGAAAAACCGAACACTTAGAGTTTTAAGAAAAAGAAAGAGATTGAAGAAGAAAGAAAAAGATAGAACAGAACAATATCAGAATCTCACAATTCGCAGCGGAACAACAAATAATAGATAAATGAATATTCATTAAAACAAAAAGAACTGTATATTTTATACATTACATCACATTACATTCATTATCAGAGTTTACAACAACAAAACAGCGGAAAAGAAATACTATATGCTAGTAATATGCCATGCCATCCAGCTTGCCTCCAGATTTCTGTAGCAACTCCTGAATTCTAGAAATTCCTGATAACCTTAACTCTAGACTGCCCGTGTGGAAATTGGTGGGCGTCCAGAGTTTAGGAAGGGAAACAATAAACTCCAGGTCAGTCATGTGACTGGTGTGAGAACCTAAAACAGTTATTTATCTTTAAACAAAGAACAGGATAATTTTAAAATAGATTCGCAATGCTTTTTAGAAAATGAGACTACCATAAGGCCTCCCGGCACACACACAATGCAAACGCAGACTTGGGGGAGATTTCTCCTTATGATAGTCAAAGATGCTTACTACGTAAAATCAAATCATTTTTGATATTATTATTAGTGCATAGTGTAGGAAAAATCATTTCGAAAATAAAGATATAAATCTTAGCTAGTATAGGTACCATTATATTATGCCTACTATAGCTACCATATTAAATGGCAGGTTCTACAACTAAAACCGCACAAGGTTCGTATTGTTTCTTTGGATTTCCAACAAATGGTCAGGCCAAGGAACTTCCCAGTGTCACATGGAAACGCCTATGGAAAGACGCCTCGAGAACCTAACCGGATCTCTGCCAACACAAGGCCGGGTTACCTCTGCAAAAATAGGTAACTACTGACGCGCGTATGCCATCCCCCGGTTATAACAACCTTTATCTGAGGATCCTCAACCAATATCAATCACAAAGTCATATAAATTTGCAATATTCACATAAGTTAAGTATCTGGGCTCCATACCATGATACCACTTCTATCCAGAAGGCAATGACATACACTAAGGGGCGCTACTCCCTAGAACCTTGCTGCATCCTTCCTGTTTTGACCATTTCCGGGGTGTGAGATCCGACGAAGTCTCGTCCACAAAGCCACGCTTTATACAAAAGCTATGCTTTGATCATCAAATGCTCAACAGCACTTCATATGCCACATTACCAATTTGGGAATGTATCACTAGTAACCATCAACTGCATAACCTCTAAGGGTGTAAAGCTAAGAGAATAAATTCTCCGCCACCAACGGGAACATATGAAGAAACTAGCTTTATATCTCAAATCGTAACGTCAGACACACCTCCATACAAGTCCTTTCCGGGATCGAACGGAATCGAAGGTACTTACAAAGAAGTCCTTGCAATCCGGATATTCACTAATCACGACCAGACTTCCCATCACAAGGAGTAATAAATTTCTATATCGGGGATCAGCCGATTCAGAAATATTCGACAACAATCCTTCCATTTTCAAAAATATCCGGTCTTCAACACCGGCCATCAATGCTATCTATTACGACGTATCACATATTCGGAATGGGTTATACGACCCCAAGGTCCTTTCCCGGCTAAACCGAATAGTGAGCGCTTATTTTTAAAAATAAGTGTAGCATTCAAATACAAGCAGTCACAACAAATACCTATTTAAAGGTAAATATTGATAGTCGCTTATTTAACTATCAATAGGTATGCACAACATCACCAGATTCCAAATAATTTTCCAAATTATTTATTTTCCAAAAATATCTTTACAACATATATATATATATATATATATATATATATATATATAATTTCCATACTTCAAAAATAAATCGATATTTATTTTTAAACAAATTTTCCCAATTTCATTTATAAATTCCATAATGAATTTATATTCCAAAATATCTACTGATATACGATTTTGAAACCGATTTCAAATGTTCACTTTCAATTTATCTTTAAAAAGATAATTCTCAAAACGTTCATTTCATATTGGAAAAAAACATTTCCATACTTATTTAATAATAAGTATTTCACAAATCTATTTATTTTCAACACTTGGAAAATATTCGATATAATTAAATTGTAACTAAGTATATATTTCATTCTTTAAGGAAATACATTCTCTTAAACACATTCATTTGAGTCAAAACGAATGTTACGTAAAACAACGTTACGACAACTCAAAATCACTAGTATAGTGATTCGAATTTAAAATAGATATATAAATCCCAATACTGTATAAAACATTTCCTTTTAGAAATCATCTACTATAACAACAGTGTTATAGTCTACCATTTCCCTTTATTTCTCGAAAACGTCTATTTCAACAATGAATGTTGAAATCTATGGTTTCGATAGTTAATGCATTTTAAAATATCTTTTAAAAGAATTAACTTCGTTTTAAAATTTCACTTCTCCAAATCATACCCATTTTATTCAATAATATATTCACTGTCCAAAATCGTGAATATACCTTATTTACCCAATTCAGTATTTCTACATTTTTATCAAAAGATTATCCACTGTCCAAAATCGTGGATATACATCGTTTACCAAATTCAACACTTCCACATATTTAATTAAAGGATTTTCCATAGTCCAGAATCGTGGATATAATTCCTTTAGTAATTTCTATGTTTTCTTAGCAAATTAATTTGATTACGGATTATTAAAACAACGTTTATAAATTCCATTTCTATTTTATAACTACTTCGATTTATAAATCTCCTTTAATAACCTATTCTATTTATATTTCGTTTACATGTCGAATCCAACTTATAAGTAAATTACTTATAATCCATTTATTCACGAATCCATTCTTTTATATCATCATTTATTTATAAATCTAAAATACTTATTCACTTATAAAACTAGGTACAACTTTATTTTAACACTTATAAAAGCTCGTTTTATAATTCCAATATCTTTAACTTATAAAATATCAATTTCATAAATCTTTTATATAAACCGTTTATAATAATTAAAAAATCCCAATTTAAACCATTTTATAAATTTATCAGCTATTTATTTCAAAAATCACGTTTCGATTATATTTCCCAAAAATCCTAATTTTTATAACATAAAAATTTATAACGTTTTAATTATTTAAAATGAATCAATTCGAAAATTTAGTAAAACGTATATTTTCAAAAATCACTTTAAAAATCCTTTTAAAATCAAAATCGTTACTTTAAACTTTAAAAGTGCATCCGATGATGCAACAACACCAAATAATCAATCATGGCATCCAAACATCACATATCGATATGATAATCAATCAAATATCACAATATCTGAAATCAAATAAATACTGGTGAGGAATCCAGTTGGATCCCTCCAACCTATTTCCCTGCATCCACAGATGTTAGCACAATACCAATCCCGTTTCAAGATGGGATATCGCGGTATATGGGATTTATAAAATATTATCCGCTTAATAGGCGGCACAATAGGGTCTCATCAGCTATATAATGCGGGAAATCAACTCCAAGTACATATATTATACCAATCCCACTTCATGGTGGAATATCGTGGTATATGGGTTTAATAAATAACCTCCGCTTAATAGGCGGCGTATAGGGTCTATTTTAATACAATAAATAATATTATATTATCATCCAAGCAACAATCACACAATCAACAATTTTAAATCTAACTATTTAAAATTTAAACAAAACCCTTTTTGAGTGAGAAGTTCTCACCTTTGCTTTTAATTTTGCAGTCCATTTCCATCTTGACTCGATTTTTCTTGATTTATACCTTGTATAAATATTTACACAATTTATTAATATTCGAAATAATCAAACAATTCAATTATCGTTTGGTAATTTTAATTATCCAATGATTTAATTTCAAACTAATTCTCCTTAACAAATTTATTTAACTAAAAATTTAAAAACTAAATTTCCTTTAAAAAAAAATCTTTTATCATCTTTAGAATAATTAAATAGGTTAACTTACAATTCAATCACCATAATCCATTTTTAAAATGAACTATAAAGTTTAAATATGTGTTTATGTATATTTACCTTATTTTTCTTCAAATATCTTTTATCTATATATGTATATATATTAAAACAGAAATCTGTTATAATTTTTTTTCCTGTAAAATGTATATATATAAATATATAAATTTAATAAATAGATTGCTAAAATACTTCACTGCAAATCAAGCGAACCCAGATTTCGTCACCACTAACGAACCCGCCTCGGCTCGATTCCCATTGCGACTTCGCCTGGCACCAACTCCGACGACCTTCCCTCCAACCTCACCCAATTCGCGGCCTTCCTAGCTCGAATTCGATATCGGCCTCGGCCCACGAACGCGACCCCTACCTTTCCAGCGTCGCGCTACCCCACGCCAATTCGAACTTGAGCAAGACATCCCGCACACGACACTGCAACCTCCCAGATAGTCCAGACTACTCGCGATTTCATCGTGCGAGCCCATTTTTTTTTTTGCGGCGATTGATTCCTTCCTCGGTTACAAACTGGAGGGTATGAAAAGGGGAGAAACGCGGCCATGAATTGATTTCAAATTGATGAAGGGAGGCTCAGCTTCCATTTGAGATAAATAAAATAAGCGGCTATTGATTTTTAATTGGAACGAGAAGAAGACGACATCCCTTTTGTTTTAAAATTTTGAATCGAAATGATTTTCTCCTTCTTTTTCGAGATAAGGAGTAGAGTATCGGTCCTTATAAAATAAACGACGTGTTTTCAAAAAGTTTGTACGAAGGTATGCTTGGCTAGAGTGTTTTGAGTTGAGGCCAAAAGTGCTGATGTTGACCAATTTCCAATTTAAATTTAAGTTGAATTCGTTTTAAGTTCAACACGTTTATATGTCGTACGCTCACACAACAACTCCAAACGTTATGAAATTTGAAATCCGATAATAATTCAATATTACGGACCCAATGGAACTGGTTTCGTCGAATTCCGAGACTATGCCTCGGAAGGCTATTTTTAAATATCGATCCAAACGATATAATTTCAAACCTGAACAATTCACTTTCAAATTCAATTCTGAAGCTTCTGTTGTCTTTAGTATTATCAATATGAATTTTACAAGCCTTTGAAATGTTTTTAATCAGCTTAAAATTGAAGATCCAAATTTTTATTCAACTTTCAATAGATTAAATTTTATAATTTAATCGCCAAATTCACATTAATATTTGAAATTCAAGTTAAACTATCTGTCAAATATTTAAAATTAATTAAATATTTTCAATTTAAATTGTTTAAAATTCTGGGTCGTTACAACCTTCCTCCCTTAAAAGAATTTCGTCCCGAAATTACAAGTTAGGAAGAAATGTCCTTAACTCGTCTACTATTTTTCACAATCCAAATAGTTTTATCAACTTACTAACCTAAATCTTTTATTAAAGATCCATAATCATTTAAACTAGCTTTCCTACTTCAATTATAAGTTCCAAACAACATTGTTTTCTTAACAATTCAAATTTAAATTTAAATTTAAATTTTAAACTTCCATTTTTTTTTCAAATTTTTTTCTAACACTCTAAATTTTCGAAAAATTTCGCCAGCTTCTCCTTTGCGCGGCTAGCTCGGTATGACTACAAAATGGCACCACAGGCCCTCAAATCCCAAAAGAAAACAAAACGCCAAGCAGCTGGACAAGAAAATCATCAAATTTCATACTGAAATTGAAATACGTACCTTTTTGTCGAGCAATTCAATTTTATCTTTGAATCAAAATCCCAATTCCATTTCCTTTAATACACCTGTATATCCTACTTAACATCCATATATAGTTTCTACATTCCAAAGATCATTTTGCACATCCATTATAAAATTTTCAATATATACTTCTTATACCATCTTTAATTTACTATTGAAGTTACATATATGTTCAATTTCATTCAATTTTTTGCATTTCAATTTCATTTGAATTCAGTTTACCTTTCATTTATAATTATTGAGTTCAATTCATTTCCAAATCATATTTACTTCGCTTACTAATTTCATTTCAATACTTCACTTTCAATTTATCTTTAAAAAGATAATTCTCAAAATGTTCATTTCATATTGGAAAAAAACATTTCCATACTTATTTAATAATAAGTATTTCACAAATCTATTTATTTTCAACACTTGGAAAATATTCGATATACTTAAGTTATAACTAAGTATATATTTCATTCTTTAAGGAAATACATTCTCTTAAACACATTCATTTGAGTCAAAACGAATGTTACGTAAAACATCGTTACGATAACTCAAAATTACTAGTATAGGGATTCGAATTTAAGATAGGTATATAAATCCTAATACTATATAAAACATTTCCTTTCGAAAATCATCTACTATAACAACAGTGTTATAGTCTACCATTTCCTTCTATTTCTCGAAAACGTCTATTTCAACAATGAATGTTGAAATCTATGGTTTCGATGGTTAATACATTTTAAAATATCTTTTAAAACAATTAACTTCATTTTAAAATTTCACTTCTCCAAATCATACCCGTTTTATTCAATAATATATTCACTGTCCAAAATCATGAATATACCTTATTTACCTAATTCAGTATTTCTACATTTTTATCAAAAGATTATCCACTGTCCAAAATCGTAGATATACATCGTTTACCAAATTCAACACTTCCACATATTTAATTAAAGGATTTTCCACAGTCCAGAATCGTGGATATAATTCCTTTAATAATTTCTATGTTTTCTTATCAAATTTATTTGATTACGGATTTATAAAACAGCGGTTATAAATTCCATTTCTATTTCATAACTACTTCAATTTATAAATCTCCTTTAATAACCAATTCTATTTATATTTCGTTTACATGTCGAATCAAACTTATAAGTATATTACTTATAATCCATTTATTCACAAATCCATTCATTTATATCATCATTTATTTATAATCTAAAATTCTTATTTACTTATAAAACTAGGTACAACTTTATTTTAACACTTATAAAAGCTCGTTTTATAATTCCAATATCTTTTTTTTTTGAATTACCTAGAGAACCAAGCTTCGCTTGTAAACTCTAGGGAAGTATGTGTCTGCCAAACACATACTTCGGGTACTTGTTACAGGGTTGTCAGTTTCGGGGCTCGAACTCGTGACCTTCGATCACGCAGTCCGGACCATAAACCAACTGCGCCAACCCTGCTGGCATAATTCCAATATCTTTAACTTATAAAATATCAATTTTATAAATCTTTTATATAAACCGTTTATAATAATTAAAAAATCTCAATTTAAACCATTTATAAATTTATCAGCTATTTATTTCAAAAATCATATTTCGATTATATTTCCCAAAAATCCTAATTTTTATAACATAAAAATTTATAACGTTTTAATTATTTAAAATGAATCAATTCGAAAATTTAATAAAACGTATACTTTCAAAAATCACTTTAAAAATCCTTTTAAAATCAAAATCGTTACTTTAAACTTTAAAAGTGGATCCGATGAAGCAACAACACCAAATAATCAATCATGGCATCCAAACATCATATATCGATATGATAATCAATCAAATATCACAATATCTGAAATCAAATAAATACTGCTGAGGAATCCAGTTGGATCCCTCCAACCTGTTTCCCTGCATCCACAGATGTTAGCACAATACCAATCTCGTTTCAAGACGGGATATCGCGGTATATGGGATTTATAAAATATTATCCGCTTAATAGGCGGCGCAATAGGGTCTCATCCGCTATATAATGCGGGAAATCAACTCCAAGTACATATATAATACCAATCCCACTTCAAAGTGGAATATCGTGGTATATGGGTTGAATAAATAACCTCCGCTTAATAGGCGGCGTATAGGGTCTATTTTAATACAATAAATAATACTATATTATCATCCAAGCAACAATCACACAATCAACAATTTTAAATCTAACTATTTAAAATTTAAATAAAACCCTTTTTGAGTGAGAAGTTCTCACCTTTGCTTTTAATTTTGCAGTCCATTTCCACCTTGACTCGATTTTTCTTGATTTATACCTTGTATAAATATTTACACAGTTTATTAGTATTTGATATAATCGAACAAGTCAATTATCGTTTGGCAATTTTAATTATCTAATGATTTAATTTCAAACTAATTCTCCTTAACAAATTTATTTAAATAAAAATTTAAAAACTAAATTTCCTTTAAAAAAAAAATCTTTTATCATCTTTAGAATAATTAAATAGGTTAACTTACAATTCAATCACCATAATCCATTTTCAAAATGAACTATAAAGTTTAAATATGTGTTTATGTATATTTACCTTATTTTTCTTCAAATATCTTTTATCTATATATGTATATATATTAAAACAGAAACCTGTTATAAAATTTTTTCCTGTAAAATGTATACATGTAAATATATAAATTTAATAAATAGATTGCTAAAATACCTCACTACAAATCAAGCGAACCCAGATTTCGTCACCACTAACGACCCCGCCTCGGCTCGATTCCCATCGCGACTTCTCCTGGCACCAACGCCGACGACCTTCCCTCCAACCTCACCCAATTCGCGGCCTTCCTAGCTCGAATTCGATATCGGCCTCGGCCCATCGAACGCGACCCCTACCTTGCCAGCGCCGCGCTACCCCACCCCAATTTGAACTTGAGCAAGACATCCCTCACACGACGCCGCAACCTCCCAGATAGTCCAGACTACTCGCGATTTCATCGTGCGATCCCTTTTTTTTCTTTTTTTTTCTACGGCAATTGATTCCTTCCTCGATTACAAACTTGAGGGTATGAAAAGGGGAGAAACGCGGCCATGAATTGATTTCAAATTGATGAAGGGAGGCTCGGCTTCGATTTGAGATAAACAAAATAAGCGGCCATTGATTTTTAATTGGAATGAGAAGAAGACGAGATCCCTTTTGTTTTAAATATTTGAATCGAAATGATTTTCTCCTTCTTTTTCGAGATAAGGAGTAAAGTATCGGTCCTTATAAAATAAACAACGACGTGTTTTCAAAAAGTTTGTACGAAGGTATGCTTGGCTACAGTGTTTTGAGTTGAGGCCAAAAGTGCTGATGTTGACCAATTTCCAATTTAAATTTAAGTTGAATTCGTTTTAAGTTCAACGCGTTTATATGTCATACGCTCACACAACAACTCCAAACGCTACGAAATTTGAAATCCGATAATAATTCAATATTACGGATCTAATGGAACTAGTTTCGTCGAATTCCGAGACTGTGCCTCGGAAGGCATTTTTAAATATCGATCCAAACGATATAATTTCAAAACTGAACAATTCACTTTCAAATTCAATTCTGAAGCTTCTATTGTCTTTAGTATTATCAATATGAATTTTACAAGCCTTTGAAATATTTTTAATCAGCTCAAAATTGAAGATCCAAATTTTCATTCAACTTTCAATAGATTAAATTTTATAATTTAATCGCCAAATTCACATTAACATTTGAAATTCAAGTTAAACTATTTGTCAAATATTTAAAATTAATTAAATATTTTCAATTTAAATTGTTCAAAATTCTGGGTCGTTACAGGTCTTCACTAGGAGTAGGAGCTGTAGATAATGCACAGGTGATAACAAATATACCGGAAGGCTTATCCAACTGAGCAGGAGGAGGAACAACAACACCAGCTAAAGTAGGACAACTATTGGCATAGTGCCCCTTCTGATCACACTTGAAGTAGGTGATGGCAGAAAGGTCAACAGGCTGCCTTAGAAAAGGAGAAGATAATGAAGATCCCAAACCTTGATGCTTGAGCCAAATTTTCTTCTACTGCTAGAAATTAGGCTTTCTCTTCTTAGAGTTAGCGGAGGAAGACTAGGATAAAGGAGCACCAACAACAGCAAGACCCTTAGAAGTAGGGTTCTCATAACGAATAGCCATATCCTAAGCTCATTGAAAGGGCTGTGAACATGGGCAATAGGATGATCATAGTACTCAGGTCAAGCACCAGCTATAAACTTCTCATTCTTCTTGAGAGGAGTGTCTATCAGGCTAGGACCTAACTTAGAAAGTTTGTTTAACTTTCTCTCATACTCTGAAAAAGACATGCTTTCTTGCTTGAGATCCATGAACTCCATATAAAGCTGGGATTTCCCAACCTCGGGCATCCACTTAGCAACGAAAGCATCCCTAAAACGATGATAGATAAGCTAAGTAAAGGCACGAAAGAGATAGATAGAATTCAAAGAAACACAAGAAGATACCTAAACTGCTCCCAAGTAAGATCAACCTCGATGGTGTTAGCCGTAACAGACTACCACCCATCTAGGGCAGCTTCCTGCAACTGAGCTGCCATGCTGTTAACTGACACTTCTGAGCATCAGTAATGTCAAGACCAGTAAATATCCTCTCTAAACTCCACAACCATTGTTGGGCTTCAATAATGCTCTCTGAACCGAAAAACTTGGTTCCACCAAGTTGAGAGAATTCCTTACAAAGAACAGTAAACCTAACAGATGCAAGAGGCTAAGGAGCTGGGGCAATACCATGACCCCTACCTCTGGTATCTCCACGATTCATCCTGAAAAGTCAAGAATGAATTTTAGGACAAAGGTAAAGAGAAGACAAAGATAAATTTACTTGGAAAGATATCCTAAAGGAAGAAAATACTAACAGGGTAGATACGAACAGAAGGAAGTTTAGAAAAGTTTTACTTTAAAACAAGAAAATTTTATATCAAGATAATCTTTGAAAAATCTTTTGAAAAATCATTTTATACTTTGAAAATACGTTCTCTCACAAAAAAATGATTCTGAGGTTGATTTCACTCACTCTAGGGTATTTCTACCCTATATCTAATGAGTTTTTGCTCCAGAGGCTAAGGTTTGCCTAAAAGCCAAAGCTCTGATACCAACTGTAGCGACCCACTATTTTGGACCATTCAAACCGACAATAATCCACACATGTCATATTTGAATAATTCAAAATAATAGATTGTAATAAAATCTGGAGCAAATAAAATCATCACAGAATCATAGACACAGAAATATCAGAATAACTCGCAGGGGAAATTAAAATACCATAATAGTTCATGAAGCTATTATAAAAATGTCTCAAAACAAATACATAATATCAGCCTGAAAAAAACACAGTAGAAATCCCAAATACATAGAAGTTCACTAATACAAGAGCTGAAGTAGAACAACTGAAACTGGAAGATATAGATAACTAGATAAGCAGAATCTCCAATGATTCCTAACTTCAGAAAGAGAAATCCAAAGATATGAATACTCAAGCTGACCCGAGCGTAAAGCAAAACACAAAACACTCGAGTCAGGATATACATACTTATATAATGTAAACCAACTCAAGTGAACTACAGTAAGTACAGGTAACTTAAAGGATGATTGGGACCGTCCATCCTCTAAGGATCCGTTAAACTATTTGCTATGTAGTAATATTGCGCTACTATAATAATATCTACAGTAAAATAAACTTACTTTAAAATAGCGTTAAGGAGTGACCCAACATCCCCCTTAACACGTAATAGTGTCAATAGTCTATACAGTACCTGCATATCTCCTGATCGGGAGACTATGAGAAGATACTCCATAGGTACAACACAAATCAAACTCGTAGTAAGGCTCCCAATGGTAGGTGACACGGCACACAAGGCAATGCCAAGGTAGATATACCAATTACGCACATGGGCTGGTGGTAGCGTAACAGCCACTACGCCCACCTCGGAACACACTCCTAAATCAAAGGTGCGCACCAAATCAATCACAAGGTAATAGAATGGTATCGAAGAAATGTGTCAGAGCAGAGGTGCTACCCCTTCTGGCCCGAGATCGCTCCTGTTTTAGCCACCTTAAGCTAACTCACGGGAGTCGGGTCCATGTTCATACCACAATAGGATCGTCGCCACCATCTCACTTCATACTGGGATCTCCACCGCGAACACAGTTGTTAAAGTGGTTTTCGGTATCGATAGAGAGTATGTCCATATCCGATCCTGATCTCTTTAATAACCTTTATACATTTCAAAAATGGTATTTTATATTTGAAAAAAATCAAATATCATTTCAAATTCAAATCTTTATCGGAATAAAGATCAAATCACTTCCAATCCATTTTAAAATATCAAAATATCGTATCCTTTCAAAATCTCATTCAATTTATATTTTATTTTAAATACCATTCCAAATCACCTTTCAAAATATTTTATATTTCATATCAAAATACTCCATTTAAACAATTTAAAAATGAAGTTGTTATACTTAATAATCAAATATTCAATTCTCAAAAATTTAGCCTTTACCGAGTTCATTTATTCAGTTAAAAATAACAAAATATTGAAATTTCAGCTTTTCACAGCACTTAAAAAATGCTGCAGTAAGTTACATTTGAAAACAATTCAATTCAGCAAAGACAGCATTCAAAAACTATTGTAATATTTCAGTTTTAGTTGAAAAATAGTTCAATTCAGCAAAGACAGTATTTACAAAACTACTGTAATAGTTCAGGGTTCAAATTAAAAGATTTAATTCAATTCAGCAAAGACAGCATTTACAAAACTGCTGTAGTAGTTTAATTATATTCAAAAATCTCATTTTAGCCAACTCCAGCACTCATCAAGCACTATTGTAGCCCTTTAATTAGTTTCAGGTTTTAATTTTCATTCTGCAACCACAACACTTACCAAGTGCTGTAATATCACTTAGTTATTTTAGCCATAGTTCATTTGCATCGACCACGGCACTTACAAAGTGTTGTAGTATCCTTTACAACAGATTTTGAGTTAACTTCAGAAATGATAGCATTTCTGAAGTGCTATTAATTAAATTTCTAGATTTCATTGAAATTTCAGAAATAATTAAACTTCAATTTAAACCATTTTAACTTATAAAAATCATATTTTTTTCCGCTAAAAAATGTTCATTAAAATACCCTTTAACCTATGATTTTTATAAAGTAAATTTTATACATAAAATCAAATTATAAATAATTCACTTATTAATTTCAAGCATACAATTCTCTATTATTTGTATTTCTAAAAATTAACTTGACATTTAATTTTTTAATTACCATTTAAAATATAAACTTAATTTTCCATTTCTATTTACTTAACTTAAACCCATTTTTGAATAAAATCTCAAATTTCAAAATTAAGTTATATTTCAAATTCCAACTTAACCATTTATTCATTTAACATATTTAACTTATAAAAAAATCACTAACACTTTATAAAATCATTTTAAATTCAATTTAAATCAAATTATCACAAATTTACACTTTAAAAATACTTAAAAATTTCCAGAAAAATATATATAAAATAACCACGGGTCTGTATAATATTTTCTAACCTAGGTCAAGTGATACAGATAATATATCATTTCTATCCGTAATTTATAAAGAAAAATCCGGGTTCTGTAATTTCAAACCTGCAATCCCAAGTCAAATAACATAAATAAAAATCGCTCAGGCCTATCATTTCATCCCATAACAATTTTTTCCTATTCTAAAGTCCGTTCAGGTATGTATCATTTCAACCCATAATGATTCTATTCCACAGGGAACTTGATGTGTGAGAAACAGTAATAAATAAACAGTATAGCAACATATAGCAGTATCAGATGACGTGACAGGTTTATAAACAAAGGTTAACATCATATTATTCATGTCACATTCGGGTATAACATGATATAATATTTCTACACATTCACTTGTTGTCACTTCACAAATTATATAAGTATAAATGTCATAAGTGAATACTCACCTTTTCAAGCTGGAGTTAGCAAATCAAACTACACGAATAAATTCCAGAAGGCACGATATAGCATGATTTTTGATTCAAGTGAGTGGAGAGCCAATATATTGATCTTGTAAACAACAAATAAGACAAGACAATGTACACAAAAATATTCAACACAAAAACAATATTGAAACAAATGAAAATAAGAAGCAACAAAGAAATATATGACTTGACCTTGCCTTAACCACTCAAGTACTCGGCCTAGGGGTTTCATTTGCTTGGCCATGATCATGTTTGGGTGGTAAACGGCTCAGGTATAGATCAATATCGCATGGCTACAAGGGGATCTGAAGGAATAGGGGTTACAACATGAAGAATACAAAGGGACAAGTGAAATAAGTGAAGTTTTTTGTGCACATAGGCTCAGCCCGGTCAACATTGGGCTCAGACTTGGTCAGCTACAGGTCTAGTCACAGGTGAAATGATGGCCAGAGGTGATGTCATCAGGTGGTGGCCGAAGTGAAATATGAAGGGGTGGTGAAGTTATGCTCGGCCTGGCACTTGTTTTGGTAGAGCTTTTGCAAAGTATTGTGGTGTTTTCTTCATATGTAGTCACAGCCAGATCTAGACAAGGGAAAAGGGGGTGGTTGCTGCCGTGGATGGTGATGGTGATGGTCGGTGAAGAAGAGGTGGTAGTGGCCTAGCAAAGCACAAGAGATATCAAGGCAAAATCAATGAAAAATGAAGAGGAAAATAAGAGAAAGAAGCCATTAACTTAAAAAAATTTCTCAAGATGAGATAGCTGTGAGTTTTGAAAATGAGGAAAAAGTTTTTTCGCGTGAATGAATAATGAGAATACATGGCTATAGGGTATGAAGTGTATGGTCAAATGAAAAATGAAAGGTCAAAAGAAAATGAAAAGGCAAGGTTAATGAAAAGTCACAAGAAATGAAAAGGCTTTGTCTCTTCAAATTTGCACTTTCTTTTATTCAAAATAAACAAATAAAATTTAAGTAAATAAAATAAAAGACAAACAAAAATAAAGTGAAAAAGAAAACAAACAATCATTCTTAGGAAAAATAAAAATCAAATAAAGAAAATAGTTTATTATATTGAAATTAGAATTAAAAATTGTAAACAAATACAATAAACATTTGAAAATTTCAACACTTTTAAAATGTTTTAAAAATAAAATTATATACATAGGATGTCATGTTACACATATATAAACAAATTAGAACATGATATCACAAACAAAAATATTATTTATATAATAAACAATTTTGTTAAATGAACAATTTACACACAATGGTTTAAGAAGCATAACTTTCACAATATTAATAGGATTCCAATGAAATGAAAAGCAGTATACTTGAAGTTTTATTTATTTTTATAATAAAAGATAAAATTCAAAATTTCAAAATTTTAAATTTAAAAGTCAAAGTTTGACCATATTGACGAAAATTCATATTTTTGGAAAATATTATATTTATTCATGTTTGGAATTATAATTCACATAAAAATCAAAATTTATATTCAAAATAACAAAATTTATTCATTTTAATAAATAAAATAAAGTTTTAAATCAGGAATTTCAATTAAAATAATCAAAATATACAATTAGAATTATCACAAAATACAGGGTTGTTACACAAAACGTCTTCTAAATCACCCCAAGTTATCTCCTCTTCATTGGTCTCCCCCACCACAACATCCCACCAATTTAAAGCTTCCCTCTGTAAATTCCAAGAAGCCAACTTCCTTCTAATGGCATCATTCAAACCAACCAAACCAATAATCCTCTCATAAGTAAGTAACCATGCTTTTGAGTCCACAACAGTTCCTATATAAGGCCTTCCTTACAGGCTTGAAAAGTCCTTACATAGCTTGGCGAAATCCGCAATCGGTGAGTTGACTGGCACTGTAAACTATGCTTGTATTGTGGAGCCTCTATGGGGGTAAGTTTAGCTTAGTCTCTTGCTTGTAGATACCAACGAAACCACACCAGAAAGTTCAAGTCCAGGATCTCAACTGCTTCACCCATACCATTCCCAGCTTGATTGCTCATTCTCACTATCTGTGATTAGGAATTATTAGCAACTTACAGAATTTCGTTGGTGTATTGGTATTATGCTTATATATGTATATATCATAATTTTAAAAACTTTGAAAACATGAATCTGTTCTCTCAATATGAACCTAATCCCTTAGGAATTTTGTACCTAAGCTCGGATACAAAATGTAACAACCCACACTCTGGACATACCAATTTAAAGCCAAAGGTGGCTTTTAAACCATCGTTGTGTCAGGAAGTACGAATCGTTAAGTTTAAAAGAGGTTTGCGTAGTACACAAACAATTATAACTTTACACAATGCTATACTTTCAGATCTAACACTGGAAATAATTCAAGTAACACGGTCTTAGAATGACATGGGTCCATAAAATAAAGAATCTCTAAATGTCAATAAAAGATACGATTTATAAAGGTAACGCCTCAAATAATACCATAATAATAGTCTGGCTAAAAGATACAACAAGATACATAAAAAAAGACTAAACTAATAAATTTCCAACGTCATGTCTCCTTCTCCATGCACCTTGACCAAATCACCTCACTTATTGCCGTACCCTCCTATAATAGGTAATAAGAAAAAGAATGGGATCGGACAAAGTTCGGTGAATGCATTATATCACTAATGGTATAATTAAAGTTCAGTTATATCCTACACCTAAGGATGTTGCTTAGTGTGTGTCATATGTAAGGAGGTAGTTGTTTTACAGTTTAGATTTTCTATCTTAAATGTCTAATTATGGTTTATGAAAGTTCCACTCACATAAGAGCATACTGAAAAAGCGTAATCCCTAGAAGCATCTCTAGTGAATGGTCTCAATGGTAGACCACCTAACTATACATCCATTAACATCTTTAATTAGTAGTAATCATTAAGGTTAATACTCCATATGAATATGCACCCAGTGCCTTGCCCTTTCATTGAATCACTATCCAATGGTCCTTGTCATCTATGGTATGGTACTCCCGAAGAATATACATCCAATGCATCACTATTCAATAGTTCTTGCCATCTTGCATTGATGTACTAAGTAGAGTATGCATCCAATGCTTGATACATTTGCTGGATTAGTCTATCTGTTCTTGCCATCTTGCATTGGTACATCCCTCGCTAGTTTACTTCTTAAATTCTATATTATTACACGGATAGTAATGAAGGGTTGATTCGTCCCTCACCAAGGATTCATAGATCATTTTCCAATGAATGTCTTCATCCAGTCTTTCCAGTTTCTACCAATCTATGGATAGGATTGGCTATAAATGATACGAATATCTAATTGTGATATAATCGTCTGCCATGTTGAGTGTCATGTTCCAAATTCATAAAGCGAAAGCTTAGGACTTTACCTAAAGGTATTACGTTTCCAGCTTGCTGGCCAACTCCATTCAGCTACGCACACTCCCAAGTCACTATGAAGGCGGAAAAAATTTCCATGATCCTTCCTACTTAGCCTGTTCCAGGTCCAGGTTCAACTTATTCATGCTATAGTACTTGAACCGTCTAAAATACAATTAACACATCTAGTTGCCTGATGCAATTAAAAAAACATTCTCAGGCATTTGGATGTGAAAATGCCATTTTATAGACATCTAAATTAATCTTTGAACATCTAAAAACCATCAAATTTCAACTTAAAACTCTTAGATTACGATTTTCTAAAATTTAGACGTCTAAAAATAATTTTTAGACATGCAGTTAGATGTCTAATCTATTTTCAAAATTTTTATAATTTGTTTGTTTCGGTTATTTTTATTCATCGTTTCATGATTTTGCAAACAAATTTAAGGACTTGCATTCAACCAGATTTCAATGTGTATCTCGTACCCAGCTTCAAATGATTTTTTTCTAACATCTGTCAATGGATTTCAAGTTAGTTATATGTATACGTATAATCTAATTGACAATTACGTATTCTTCAATAGAAATTGAATCAGATCCAAATAAATTCAAAGGGATATGTTTATTACATGAAAAAAACCAATCCAAATATGTAATATTATCATATTTATAAAAGTTAGAGTGGTTTCAATCCAAATCATTCTTTATACGTCAAAAATAAATCAAGTACATTGCGTTGTATGTTTCAAATCTATAACTTTAGAGATAATTTGTTTCTCATTATCTATTCAATAATTTAGATTTATTTTCTTCTAGGGTTTTTCCTAATTTATTTCAATTCAAAATTTCAAATTAAAAGATAGATTCAATTGGAGAAATCATATTTGTACCAATAAAAGTTATATAATTGAAAATTAATTACCTTTTCCATTATACACGTTTCGCATATGAAATCCACTTAGCGTTTTAGACTTCGCTATTCTTTTTTTGTAGATTCTCATCTAGATTTGGTTTTTGAAGTCTTCTTTCTCTAATCCTTTTTCTATTTTATTTGATTTTCTTTTTGTTTTGTTTTGAAATTTATAATTTCTTTTCGAGGGATAAGAAAGATTTAGGAGGCGGAGGCTAGGGTTTCTGAAAGAGAAGAGTGGAGGAATATGTCTTACTTATAGTTGAGAATTAGGGTTTCTAGCCAAATTTTCGTAATCAATAATTACGAAATTATCGGATGCTACATTTTTCAGTATTTTCGCTTAGTTTTTTCAAATTTAGCAAGTTATATATGGTTTCTGACTGTAAACGACATTCTGGATGGAAATAAGTCTCGAGGCCTAATTCCAACTTCTATAAAAAAATATCATTTTGTCATTTTATGTAAGGTTACATTTTATCCTTATTTATATTTTAATTTATATTAAAATTTCCAAAGTGTTAATTTGTTAGGTGTAAGATATAACTAAACTTTAGTCACTTGTTAACACCATACCACTAGTGATATAATGCATTCATCATACTTTGTGTGGTCCCTTCTATTTCTTCCACCTATTACCTATTATAGAAGAACAGTACAGTAAGTGAGGTGATTTGGTCATGATGGGTGGAGGAAAAGACGTGGCATTGGAAATTTATTTATTTACGGCCTTTTCCTGTGTAACTTATTGTAACTTTTAATAGGACTATTACTATTGTATTACTGAAACTTTACCTTTATCAGACGTATGGTGTTTTAACATTTGGAGACTTAATTTTTTTTCATTTATGGTATGCACTGCGTTTATTTTAAGACCGTGTTAATTGAATAATTACTTATATTTTATTTTCTTTCGCTGTGAGATCTGAAGGTGTAAAGCTGTGTAAATTTATAATTGTCTCTATATCATGTAAACTGATTTTAAACCTAACGATTCGTACTTCATGGCACGAGGATGGTTCACGAGCCACCTTTGGGCTTTAAATCAATATATCTGAGGTATGACTTGTTACATTTTATGACTACAAAATATGATAAATGGACGTAAAGATGACATTTTTGAATAGTGATTTAGAAGAGACGGTCTATATATCACAGCTTGAGGGTCTCGAGGTCAGTGGACTGAGGGTAGGTCTTTTGTTAAGGTCCATTCGTAGACTTAAACAAGCTTTAAGAAGTTAGAGTAAGTGTTTTGATAAGGTAATTAAATAACTTGGTTTTTATCAGAACATAGAGGAAGCATGCATATACTAGAAGGAACGGGGAAATGCTATCATGTCCTTAGTATTATATGTTGATGATATATTAATTGGCAATGATATTTTATTAAATCAATCAGTGAAAGCTTGGTATTCCAAGGACTTCTCTTTGAAGGATTGAGAGAAGCATATACGAAGTATAAAGATCTATAGAGATGGACCTAAGAGGCTACAGAGATTTTCCTAATCCATGTACATAGACACCATACCGAGAAGGTTGGGTATGGAGAATTCTAAGCATGAAAATGTTCCAATGAAGTCTGGAATCATCCTTTCTAAGAAGGATGCTACTCAAACCAATGAGGAGAAAGAGTGTACGAAGAGGATATCATATGCTTCGGCAATCGGTTCCATAATGTACGTTATGCTATGTACTAGACTAGATGTGGCATACACATTACGATGCGTAAGCCGATATCCATCTAATCCTGGAGAAAAATATTGGATGGCAATAAAGTGTATACTAAAGTATTTAAGAAATACTACGGAGCTATTCCTAATATGTAGGAATTGAGACCACCTTATAAGGCATATACTGACTCTAACTATTAGACACACATATACTTATTTAAACCATATATATTTAATATAGTTTATTTTATTGTACATAATTTATATAATGTGTGTATATATAAGAATTTAACAAAATTATGTATGTGTATCAAAATAGTTTTTCATAAAAAAATTGATTTTATTACGATTTCCGCACAGAAATATTTATTAAAAAAACCAATTTTAAAACTGAAAGCATTTTATAATATATATATAATTTAATCATTTAATTATAATAAAACTTATGTGTGTGTGCATATATATTTATTATAATATATTTTCAAAATACTAATTCAATATATGTATATATATGTATATCATATGTATAAAATTAAAATATATATTTTTTGAAATGTACATAATATATATATATATATATATATATATATATAAATTAGTATATTGATTTTAATATGAAATATTTAGAAATATTAATGCACAGACCCAAATCGAAAATATGAAATTTGAATTTTAAATTTGATTTTAAATTTATTTATAACATTATTTATAATTACTTGACATTATAATTACTATTATACATACATACATACATACATATATATATAAACATTTATATTTTGCAAACATTAATTTTATTTTATATAACTATACATACACATATATATATATATTAAATAACACATATGTATATGGAGGGGTTAATGTGTCCATTGTGGTCTAAATCTCAACACTTATACACAGACATGTTAAACCATGTACATTATTTATGTTGCATGTGCACATATATATGTATATGATCTGCATGATATACTATAAAATGCAACTATAATACAATAAATCCTTATTAACAACTTAAATAAAATACTTATTTTATTTAAAATAAATTTGGACTTCTTAGGCCCAATAAGATCGAAAATCGAATATACTTTTTGAAATTTACGCATTTATCCCACTACGTGCTAGCTCGGTTCCAACTACGGTATCAGAGCCTATTAGGCTATGCGATCTAAATTAGCAGTATTATGGTTAACATATTAAAGCTTACCCATATGGTACAATGTCTAGAAAAGTAGTTTCTAAGGTTGGTTTGGGTAATCAAGTACTCTGTCATACCTAGCTACTCGCCTGGCCCGAAAGGATGAGGTAAGCCAAAAGGTTATCGTCAATATAACGGCCTAAATTAATTTAAGCCACTGGATAATTTTAAAATAAATTAAAATTAAAATAAAATTTTAAATTTAAAAGGTTAAGGTCAAAATAAATTAAAATAATATTTTAAATTTAAAATAAGTAATATTTTTATAAAAGTTATAAAATAGGTTCCAAAATTGTTTTGAAAATAAAATAATTATTTTCAAAAAATATTTTTAATTAATTAGTTTAAATAAATAAATAATTAACTAAAAGTTAATTCATTAAATTAAATAACATGTATATTGATATATATAACATTATCTTAAATTATTAAGGTAATATATAAATATATATATATAATTTTCTAAATTAATTATAATTAATTAAAATTGTTTTAATCAGATAAATTAGTTAAATGTAATTAATAAACAATATAATGCATGTATATAAGATATATGTGTATAATTATAAATGTTATAGTACACGCATTCAATATAAAATGTTTTAACGAATAATATAAATTAATTAACAGTTAATTAATTAGATTAATTAAACAAGATTTAGTTAATATAATGTTATACATAAGATTACTATAAGTTAATTAAATTATAAAAATTATATAATGATTATAACTTATATAATATGAATGTATAAATTAAAGGTGGAACTATAAGAGACCTAAACAGACTTAAGGGATAAATACATACATATAGTACATATACCATGATTTTTGATGCGTCCAACACTTAAATCATGAGGGTATTTCATAAGAAATACATTATTCCATAAGTCGATATCACTCAATAACTATATTAAAGGTTATGAACCATTAATATAAGTGTTGTCCTCTATCATTTATATATTAAGAAATTCCTTGCATAACCTCTGATTGTTAATCAAACTCAAGCTAGAGATGTTACGTGTAGTATTGTTAATATATAGGCCAGACAAGGTAAGATAACTATATGCATTTGCTAAGAAAACTTAGGGTACATATATTATACCTATGCCATTGCGAAGTGGTAGGTACAAACTTCTTTCGATTTGTTGAGAAAACTCAAGGTCGAAATGAGACTAAGACAAAGATCACAAAGTTAGGAGTTGTATATTTTCAATTATAGTGTTATCCATCGTTTATGGGCCTATATTTTTTGAGCAAGCTCAAGGTCAGAATCCTATGACAGGAGAGTCCTAACAACCACTTGACAAGTCGAAAGATTTCTATGTTTCATCTTAGGGTTTTAGGAAACATAAAAATCTAGCGGGTGCCTTATTAGAAAATGAAATGGCAACATTTAACCTTTCTAATATTATAGAAAGTTTGCTCTATAAAGCTATAATAATGTACTTTGATAAATTTGTGAAATTATATAACTGATAAATGTTTATCAATTAAAATTTGGTTTTATATTTAGTGAAGCCTTTTGCACCTTCGTTATTTCCTGTTATAACCCAGCTTTTTCCCTACTATAATTTTTTGCACCTTCATATTGCTATAAAACCATTAAGTGCTTTAATTACATAGGTGTGAGATCCTATATTCAATATGAATGATTACGATAATGACGGAAATAGTGAGAGCACGCCATATAGCACTTATTGGTCTTATCAAGTTATGAAATTGTTTTCGTAAAACATACCCAAGTATTTTCTATAAATAATAATTGTTTTTCAACATTAACTGAAAAATAGATATAGTTTTATGTCAATATGGATATTGTTAGGCCAAAAATTAACACAACACCACAAAATCAAGTAGATTCAAACTAAACAAATTTAAAAGTGAAGAAAATGAAGAGAAAGAGGAAAAACAAGCAATTTTTATAATGGTTTTGGAAAATACTTCAACCTACGTTCACTTTAACCCTTTTTATCGATGTTTTCTCTCTAGATACAACAGTTACAATCAAAATCCGACCATGGTCTTGTAGATCTCAGTTTTCTAGAGATTATAAGAGAAGAAAAGAGAAGGATCCAAAAGTCCGTTTTATGTTGAAGTCCCTTGCCATTTGTAGATGATTTCTTGCATTAATCTTGTTATCCAGACTTGAGTATGTCCCAGTATCCAGATCCGAATATCCAGGCATGAAGATCGAGTCAAACGATATGAATGCGAATATCTAAAACAAGTCGGTACTGACTTGAATCAAGTCGATACCGATTTATTTTATTATGTATCTTTCGAAGTTATTCCAAGGTAAGTCCTCACCTCCATCTTACATAATTCCATAACATTATTTTTTGGCTTTTCTTCCATGGTCAAAACTTCCAAGAGTGCCATATCAAGACCAAATTCATGTCCGTACCAAATTGTTTCACTTAGTCTGTATTAGCCAATTTTTTGTATTTCTTTCATTTCATCTTTCTCAAGTTCTTCCAGTCTACGAATCCATTCCTTCATCATTTTGTAGTCTAGTTCATCCTTTTGAATCTGTTCTGAGACTATGTCTAGTTCATCCTTTTGAATCTGTTCTGAGTCTATGGAAAATCTATCAATAACATTTTACCCCTCCAAAGTATACCTTCTGAATATAAAGTGTGCTTTGCTCAAGAGCAAACTCTGAGGCTATAAAATTGTCATCATTTGTGATCCCTAGCTATGTACTAGACCAATCATGGTGAATCATCCAATTCCTTCGGGTTTACCTACGAAATCAAAGGTCGATCAAGACCATCGTATCAAGGACTCATATCCTTACTTAAGTATTAGTCATAAATCATAACTATTTTTTATTCTTTCAAAATTTAACGTGTCACTTATCGATATCGTCATATGTTCGATCTATCTATCTTAATTAATAATATATCATGCTATCATTTATTATTAGTACTCACAAGGGTGCATTGCTACTGATTGGAACGTTACTTAACTCATCTAGTATCGCCTATCATTCCATTACAAGTAAGTCCAATCAAATCGAGGCAACGATTTCATTAATTACACAATAATTATTATCAAATCATAAAGCGTTCAAATCCTAAAGTTAGGTTTAGATCATTATGGATTGCATTATCATTAACCTAGGTTAAGGCTAATCCACTTGCTCTTCGGTGGGATCCAATATCTGAGCATATCCATCCGCTCACTCTTCGGTGAGCGGTTGCTATCCGAGGGCATCCAACCACTAACTCTCCAGTGAGGGGAAGTGCTATTCTGTACAAGTCCGTCCATTCGCTCTCAAGCAAGGGAATTTGCACTTCATAGTTCATAGCCTCGGTTGGGGGAACCAAGTCCTATCAGTTTACATGTCAGGTTTAAGGCAAAGCTACTTTCCAATAGAATCCAATATCAATATCAATTATTATGTTCAAATTATTTCCAAATAAAAATATCCATCAATCTCTTATTCATAAAGTTTAAGTCAAATGCATCAAACAAATATCAAAGAATCTAATCCAATCAAGGATTATCGTCGGATCTTAACCAAGAACATGGCTTATGACCAATCAAGGTCCCTAACATATGCAAGTAGCATGGTGACAATCCTTTGAGATTATTCAAAAAAGCAAAGTGCAAAAATTGAACCTGATTCCAATTTATCTCAATAATGGGATGATCATTCTTGACCTAGATCCGGGGTCCTGATCAGGTACATCTGCTACAGAAGATGGTCGCTCCTACTACATCGCTTTGATTTGATTCCATACATATTTTTGAATCCGGTTACTTCAAACTACTCCTCCATCAAGTCTTGCAAATGCATGTATTCATTCCTTTCATTCCCATCTAGCTCATGGAATAGGCAGTACTTTCAAGATTTCCTTTCCCAATCCGCGAGCTTCTTTTTTCCTGGTTTTCTATAGGGAATTCCCACCTAGCATCTAAGTAGATCCTCTCTGAGGTTTCTATCAATTTAGTGTAAGATGAAAAATTCTACTTCCTTTTTTGTCGCTTTGGTCCTCTAAAGCCATCATCAACTTTCCACTTTCCTTTATCCGTTCTGTATCCTGCCTCAGATTGCTCTCAATCCTCCACGGTGCTAACTTTAGCACCTTCATTTTCTTCTGCATCCTCCCGATGTAGAAACCTAACGGCTTGGTAAAAGAAATTTACAAGGTCCAGTGGTGGACCTCTATCCAAAGTAATCTTGAAATCAGCTTTACATCTTAGAAATTACCGCCATTATAATTATCGATGGGTTTGGCTTTTGCACTACAACTGCTACAGTGTTGAATCTAGTTAAATAACTCCATACTCACCGATCCTTCGTTTCACACTTGAAAGCGTCATCACATTCTTTGGTCATGATATATAAACTCTGGCTATTTCATAAACCTATCCTTAAATTTGGTCCGCGCGTCGATGGACCTGTTTTCCAACTGATGAAACCACATCGTTTCTAAATCCATCAAATATAATAGGAAATATCATCTTATCAAATCCTCCAAAGCACCAATACTCCAATATGTTGAATATATCCCATCAAATGAACAGTTGGATTTGTCCTTCCGTTATACATCTCCAACTTCAGTAGTTGGAAATTAGATGGATTCCTTGCGTACCTGATATTTTGGGTGAATATATCTTCCAAACTTTGGTTTGGGGTTCACCCCTTGGTGCCTGTCTTATCATATCCGCTATCTTTTCATTATCATCCAATGGAATTCTCTAGGCCTCTATGCTCCTTTTTCTTAGATGTTCTTCCTAGCCACATTCCTGTGGGGAGTTTCCGGTCCAAATCCTTATGGTTGTATGCTCGCATTGCACTCTCGATTCTTAGGCTTAAAATCATCCCTTAGTAGTGCTCCATCATGCCCATGGTCAAACCAACTATGGCTCCTTCACCAAACATTTGATACTGGCATGATTCATGCCGGTACATCGGTACCAACATGATGGCACGGTGGGAGAACAATTCCAGCGTGCTCTACTCTGATTCCTTATGCATCTATTCTGCCTTCTGGCCTCTGATTTTGATTTTCAGCAGCTCTTTCCATCCTTTTTCCACTCCATTCTCTGATACTCCTTTCTTTTGAAAAATTAATTAAGCATCTCCTCTTGCCGAGCCATTAATCTTGCCAGCATCTCTGTCATCATTCCTTTCATCTCCTCTCTAGTAATATAAATATAAGGAGGATTTGCACTTGAGGACACCTTCTGTCTGCCCCCTCATCCTTGTTGGCTTGGTCATGCAGTAGCTCTAGTGGCAGGCCTCTTCATGTTCTCCAAATCAAATCTCAAGTTGTTCTCGGTGTAAGCACAAAAAATGTTTGGCCAAACATTGACACAACACCCTAAAAGTAAATAGATTCGAATAAAACGGATATAAATATGAAGAAAATAAAGAGAAAAAGAATAAATACATAATTTTTATATTCGCTTGGGAAATACTCCAACCTACGTCCACCATAATTCTTTTTGTTGATAATTTCTATTTGGAATACAACAGTTACAATCAAAATCTGACGACAATCTAGTAGATGTCGGATTTTCTAGAGGTTTTAAGAGAAGAAGAAAGAAGGATCCAAAGGTCCTTTTCTAGTTAAAGTTTTTTTGCTATTTATGGACGATTTCTAGCATTAATCTCGTTATCTAGGCTTGACTATGTCCTTATATCCAGATTTGAAAATCTAGGCACGAAGATTAAGTTAAACGGCATGAATTCCAAGATCCAAAACAACTCGGTATTGACTTGAATCAAGTCGGTACCGACTTGTTTTGTTATGTATCCTCCAAAGTCAATCCAAGGTAGTCCACACCTCCATCTCACACGATTCCATAACATTATTTTGAAACTTTTCTTCCATGGTCTAAATTCCTAAAAGTGCCATGTCACGACTCGAATTCATGTCGATATCGAGTTGAAACAACTCGGTATCATGTTGTTTCACTTAGCCTGTATTAGCCTAATTTTCTTGTACTTCTTCATTTAGTCATTTACAAGTTCTTCCAAGTCTCCTAATCCATTCCTTCATCATTTTGTAGTCAAGTTTATCAGTTTGAGTCCATTTTGAGACCGTGGAAAATTTATCATCGACAAATATTATAAATATTCATTATAAAATAAAACTATAGTAGTGATATTTATGATGCATCTGAAAATACAGAAGTATTTGAAATTATTTGCAACTATTTTTGAATTATAGACAAACACCATAGTTTTGAAAAATAATTCTTTGATTATATAATTGTGAATCATATAGTAGCAATGTATTATATATTAATCAAGGCAAAGCACCCATTCAGTGGGAGCATCATAAAAATTGATGAACTCTTCGGATTGATACATATATACATACATACATATGTGCAATCAAAACCCTAATAATACCAAATTGATTCCACATACTTCATTGAATTCACCAACGAATTATCAGAAACATGAACATGTATATTTGATACACATGTAGCATGTCTACGATAACTTCATAGAATATAAAATGGAATTAAATTAAATAATGTGCAAGAGAAAATAAAATGATTTGATTGAATAGGCGAGTATATTGAAAAATGTTCCAAACGTACCAAAAATGCAATAAAGATTAAATATCGATAGTCACTCCATTCTATGGTACATAATGATGTACTAATAAGGAGTAATCGAATTTTGTTGAAAAAGTATGATTAATGGCTAGTGAAGTTTTGTTGACTTTTTTCTATAAGACCGTGTGCATAAGAGTACTACACAAGATTAAAGTTTATTTCTTCTAAAAAATAGTTTACAAAATCATACAGGATATGGGTTTATAAATAAACTCAACATATATAAGCTATGAGTTGGCTGGTTGTGCGAACTAGAAGACTATATTTAATAATTGCATATGTGAGACCTTGTTTGAATTACCACAAAAGGACTTTGGGAATGATGGTCATCGGATAACCAGTTTTTGCTTGGAATATAAGCTTTGTAACAAAAACCAAATCAGTTTTATACAAGGAAATTCGTAAAATGTTATGAATGCACATTTTGTTGCATCGAGAAACAATTATCGTTTCAAGAAATACCAACTTCATAAAGAAGGAATTTTCTTAGAAATTATTGGTAGTAAAATAGATTTGAATATGGCAAGGATAAAACTGATTACAAGGGATGAAATGAAATTAACCAAATCTAAATGAACATAATACATTGGAATGTCTGATAAGTATTCTTGAACATTAAAGACAAACTATGTGTTTCTTATCAATGCCAAGGATAGATGATCCTCAATTATCAATAATACCATTAAGAGCATTGACTATACCATATAGTATGATGCACAAATCTGAAATGGAATCCAAGAATATTACTGAAATATGATTTCGATAGTTGTGCCCGAAGAGATATGAACCATCGATCGTAAATGTTCCTTCAAGAGAAAGACTAATGTAGTTGGATTATAATAAGCAAAGTTGATAAGAAAAACATCTTAAATTTAAATTGTTAAAATTAATGTAATACATTTATGAATCAAAGTGCTCAAGTTAATTCAAATTTACTCACAAAACTATAGCTTGGTATGACTTTGTGTTTTTGTATATATGAGTTGAAATGGAAAATTACAAACAATAATTTAGAATAGACAATTTGCACATAACAAAGTGTATCGAAGTTAGTAGGAGTGATATTGAGTTTGTTGATTTTTCGAATATGATCCAATAAATGATAAGAAAGTATTATCCTATAAGCATCAGAAGTGAACAAATATTTTGGTGGAAATATCAAATAGTTTGATTTTCAGTAAAAATGCAGAGGAATCATGTGTCCATAAAAAAAAACTTTTAAAGGTACTAAAATATTTCTAAGAGTTAAACAACAAACTTATGATTACTAACGATATACATGAGTTAAAAATCATTATAGTTTGGTTGTTTAATAGTCAACATTATATTTGTAAATGATACCTTTTATAATAGGTACAGAAGGATGTTGGGAATGTCCCAAACAATATGCATAGACTCTATATTAAAATGTTTAATATGGAACATGTAAGATGGATTCTTTATGTATTGACCATAGGAATCGTCATGCAGTTGTATTGTCTACGATATCGTAATTTTCCTATATGTTGGAGCATGAAGAAAATATCATATCCAAATTAGGATCACTAAACGGTTGTTCAAAGTATCCTAGAGTATTTAAAAAATACTAGATAATTATTTACAAAAATAATAAACTCCTTATGAAGGAGTGTTTGGACTCAAACTTCAGAAGTGTTATCGAGTATAACATGTCAATAATTAATTCACATTCAAACCTTAATTACGAAGCTTCAGTTTGAAATGTTACGAAAGAAACATTGTGGGCGATTCAATGAAAAGGCAAAGAAAATCGCCTTACATAGCGCCAAAATAATAGTAATGTATATAAGTATAAATGCATAAAATTTATAACTGAGCTAGAGGTGATTTCAAGTATTTAGAATACTACATCATTGTTATATAATAACAATGTAATGGTAAGAGCTCACCAGATGTTGAGAAACATACTTCAAATAGTTTCACATGATAAACATAGTTAATCTGCACTGGGGAGAGTTAATTTACATAGTAGATAATTAAAACAACATAATAGATCCATTCACGAAGGGTTTAAATCAACCAGTTCTCATCAACTAATTGAAAAGATGAGATTGAGATTCCATAATTGGCCCTAAGTTCAAGTGGAAGATTGATAGAGTTAGGGCCCTAGGGGAAATTATGTAATTGCTGCATATATCTAACCCAATAATCTATCTTGTTTGAACTAAAAGGCATTTTCTTTCTATTATATACTTGATATAATTTGTTATATTTATTAATTTTATTAAAAGTGTATTTAATATAAAATCCATACATGGTATGTTTTATGAAAGTAGTTACAATGTGTTGTAATTATGAGCAATTTATCATTATAAAATAAACACGCCAGTTTAAATATTCCTAGTCAAGATATATCCAAACTGAATATCGATACATCTGTTGAGACTAAAGCAAGTAACGCTTTACAGATGTTGGGCAGTTTACTACTGATGGCTCTAGAGGAACCAAGGGTTACGTACTGATAGTGACAACATTGCACAATTCTCTCGACTTGAAAATACCGTTGTGCTTCAATATGGAAACCCCACTTTGATTGTAGTTAAATTGTAATAACTCGCACATTAATGTGCCTGAATTTCAACTAAACCAAAACCCAAGTTCGTTAGCATACAGATTGCAGGTGTTGGTAATTAGCAATAAACATAAGCATATCAGAGAGCGATCAATATACACTCATGATGGAATAGAAAAATATAATAGAACATACGTACCAACTAAAGCTACTACATTGGAATCAATATCATTACATGGATGTTAAGTTGTCTTAACAGCGATGAGCGCAAATAAGAAGACTTCTCCATATACCATTATCGTCTTGCCCCCGTAGCATGTTCCTCTAAATCTATCATGTGGGTTGTAATAAGGTGGGGGTCAAACGATGTTCTGGTGACTAGAAAATTATGTACACTATCTAAGACACTAATTTATGCTAATTGATTCATATTTAAGTGTTATGTCTATTATTCATGGCTTAACCGTTCAATCCTATATACGCATATAATATGTCTGACCTCCTTCGCATGCGTGTATTCTTATATTCATGTATATCTAAACGATGTACTACCCAAAATCCTCGGCTACTTAATACTTCCTAAATAGGGAGAAGTCGGACCTATCGGTCATTTAATACCTCAACCCTGAAGGAGGCCCTAGGCAATGTTAATGCTAGTCAATCGATCATAGCTACAAAGACTGATGAACCCAAAATTCGGCATTATAATTTAATTACTATATTATTAACACATCTTAAAGTCTTATCTAAGGGTTAACTAGCCCACCTTCAAAAAAAACTAACTTTAAGGCTATGTGGATCCCACACGGATTCTACACTAGTAGGAAGCAAAATTTGTCAAGGTATGTCCCAAGTCTTTGCTACCGAATGCTCGGAACCGCTGGTGGTCATAGCCTATATGCCAGCCTTACTACTAAAAGCTAGTCTGACAAAAATACCGACAAAGCCTGCTAACATCCCGTTTAGACTAACCTAAGTATGTCAAGGAAGATGCCCTTTTTAGTTGCTTAATATCACTTGTTAGAAATGAAGCAGACCCTATTTCCTTAAAAGTACTAGGCCATTAATACTTCAAATCTGAGGCAAACCCTAAGTATATTTCAATTACCTATTCACAAATGCATATACCTTTCCCATTGGTCCTATGGTTGAAGATGTCCTATAAAAGTAGTAAGTATGCATAACTCTTGGTAGCCTTTGCGTGAAGGGTAGATTTTTGTTCTGTAACTCTACTGAGCTTGCATCCCAACCCTTACTAAACCAAACCAATCATCCTAGGCCTAAATATTAGGCTAGGCCCACTAATTCATGCTTAACCTAATGTATAATTAAGGCTATATAATTTCTCGTTATGCAAATTATACCTCCTTCTAGCATTTAATTACTATTTTATATACTTATTTATTTTCTTCCATAAATGTCAATCGTCTATAATAAATGGTCGTTATTATTCTAATTGGACAATCTCTAATAACATTTATTTAATCATTATAATTCAACCAATTATGCCTATATCATTTCTCCATAAATTCCATATGAAACTCATAATCAGTCCCATTAAATGCATTTATGTCCCCATTTAATTCATGTAACTCCCTATTAACTGCACATTTATTGCCCTATTAATTTTGGAGTTACTATCTATTTTTCTGTCTACACCTCCTTGTCCTATAAGTTACTATGTCATTTAACTAAATTTCCTAGTTATAACTAGTTCAAATATCGATGTATATTACTCTTTATAAATATACTTTTATTTTTAATCGGCAAGCGCGGTAATACGTGTATGTGCGTATTCCTATTCCTAACATATTCATTCCCATACTTACGGATTTTAGAACATTAATTTCAACATTTTGATTTATTAGAGTTATCCTTTCCAAAAAGGATTACCGTTATAACTTTCCATAAATTAGCCGAAAATGAGACTTTTGCTCCATTTGAAATTAGAAGGAATTATCTCTTTTCTTTTGTTGAAATAGACAGCGTAAACCATGGAGACAAATATCCATACTTTACATGCCTCTTTCCTTTTGGTATATTAGTTAATTCAAACAGCGCACTTTTCATCTCAATAAATTAAAATATAGAAATTCACATTCCAAGCCAAATTAGGGTAATCTAAACTAATACTAATATTTACAACCCAACTATAAATTTGGAATAAAATTTATAACATTATAGAGGCTATCAAATTATCATATTATGGTGTAAATAACATACCTATTCCAATTACTTATCTTATAAAATATGTAGGCAATATTCCAATACGTTCATTCAAGCCTACAACTCACAATATCTTATTTAGACATAACAGTTGAATAAACTTCAATGATATAATTTCAGTGTTATAAATAAATTATATAATTTCCCACTTACCGTTATTGCTTTCCAAATCTCCCAAATTCGAATTCATCTATTTACTCGACTCCTTTTCCTTTCCTATCTAGAAATATAATAAGGTATATACATACTATTAAAATTATAGATCTTAGAAGAGTTTTGGGGTTAAGGAGTATACAAATTTGTATCAATGAAATTTACCTTTTTCCACAGTATTGATTTACTCCTTCTCTTTTTCGATTTTATTTTTCTCCCTTCTTCGGTTTGACTATATATATAATATTTTATAATTAATAGAAACAGTGGAGAAGGCAAAATTGCAAAACTTCGCTCCTTAAATCAAAAAATATAATAAGAGAAATGAGTTGTTAGACTTGTATATATAGGTGTTCTAGTCAATCGTATCCATTAGATTAAAATATTCAAATTCGGCTCGTTTGGCCAAGTTCCACACCCTAGCTGGCAGAATAAGGCCGTTTAACCGCTCCCTTATAAGCAGTTGACTGGCCCAAGGAAGGGGTCGACCGATGGAGTCCACACTTAATATAATTTATTTCCTACTTTCATTCTGAAAACTTCAAATGTTGATCTAATTGCAAAACTTCAAATATGAAAGTTGCTTGGAAAATTTCAACGAACAAAATGGTACAAGTTTCATGGCCAAATTCTGACGTTTACTTAAATTCCAAGTTCGAGCTCTATTAATTATTTATTAATTATCGTTAATTTTACGGGGTGTTACATTTCATTCCCCTTAAAAAGGATTTCATCCCCAAAATTCGCCAAAGGTTGAATCATGTAACATAGCACATAACCATAATGAACTATCCAACTAACCGATTTTGCAGTTAAACGTGCACAAGTGTACGATATATCACAACATATAAGACATGCATGTAGAGTGATTTTAAATTGGTGCCTCCTATCTGAATCCATTATTTTAAAAACATTTTGAAAATATGATGCAAACGGCCTATATATATTAACAGTTCTATATATATGCAAGTTTTTAAATCAAAATTTCTTTTTCACACAACAAATTTCCACACTTCTACAGATGGAAGTATGGTTCAACCAATTTTTCATTCAATCCCTACCATCTAATATCCAATACACAATTTCTAAAATCAAAAATTTTGAGAATCCAATTTTCTTAAATCTATACACTAATGCCGAAAAAGAAATTTAGATCGAAAATTTCACATTTCCACCTTTCTTTTGGATACATATTCCATTGTATATTGGAACCTCCTCTTCTGCCCCTAAAACTTTTCCAACCTTTTCAAGTACAATTTGCATAAGAAGGTTTATTAGTGGATGTTAGAACGCAATTATCCTAAATGCAAGTTTTGTTTATTATCAACAAGGTATGGAATTAAAAATTCCAAAAGTAAAATAGCTTTTCCCTTGTTATTATCTATGTTTTGTATATGCGGACAGTAAAATTCATATTTATAAACACATCGACCCTTCTAACGCTAAGCATGCAGCCCTTGAAAATAAGAAATTTTCTTGTTTTCTCTGAAATTATTTTTTCCCTTTTAATCAAATTTGCAAAATAGTTTGAAAAATCGAGTTTCCAAAAGCATTTAAACACCATTTTCTTTTTCAAAAGCATTCGAACATAATTTTTCAAAACATTTATCACTGCATCATTATAAACAAATCAAGCCATATCTTAATGTAATCGGGACATAGTCAATGAGTTAGTGCATATGATTGACCCTAATATTGTGCAGTTAATTTTAGATTTGGGGAGCCTCAAAAAAAATACTCAAGTCTATTTATAAACTTTATCTTTTAAGGCATAGAGATAACGACCCATGATTTGCAACAACCTTTTTCTGTCCTTTGCTTAACTAAATTTATTTTTCCCACAAAGTTTTTTGGGTTAATTTTTTTTTATCTAGTTGTTAACCTAATTTCCTAATTAACTTCCAGCTTTGATAACATTGATCAATAGTTTATTGTCCTTATGAAATCTCCTTATTTACACCATTTCCCTATATGTGTGTGTGTGTGTGTGTTTATGTGTCATTCAAAGCTCATCTGAACTATTAACACAGTAACAAAATAGAAACATATCTCATACCATATCGTATGCCTTTTTAATATCCGAAGGGAGAAAACTAGCGATTACAACCCAAATACTCTAAAAGAAACAATTGCTGAAAGCTATCCTTCATCATTAACCGGTGTTAGTGATGTTGTCGTCCTACCACTCATTACTAAATTAAGGTAGACATTTCTAGTATGTCATTCAACTATAATCTTCATTTCTTAACTTACCTCCTTGGCTCCCAATAAATAAGGTATATCCACTAGTTCTATTGTTACACCGGATTATGAGATAAATTATGCATTCCCATGCCGTAATGGGTGCGAAATATAAGCTATGTTCATTTAGTATGACTCATTGAAAAATTGGCTTGGTGGGATAACTTTCCTACCACCTATCTTGTTTCCTTTAACCTTGAGTCAACCAATCATCCTCTATGTGTATTTGCCATCTCATTTCTCTCTACTCCAAACGTATTAATGTCTTCTTTCAATAAATATTTCTTGTTCTTCCATGAATGAACATCCTAGGACTTGCAAAAGGGCACTTTGATATCATTCCCTATTTTTTAGGGTTCTTCCTATGGTTCACACGCATCTCTAATAAAATATTCCTAGGTTTGTACTAATATTCCTTATATTCAACAGGGATTCCTTATTGCAAACCTACAGGTATCCATAACTAGTTTATTCATAGCATAAACCTTTACCCCAATTTACCTAGGCAGTCATCCCTATCTACTCCATATCAAAAACTTGTTTGGTTTTTCAAAACTCATTAGAAAAACTTCATAGACGTGAACTACTTAATCCAAAAAAATTATCTTTGAAAATATAACTTAGAAGTTATTCTTTGTTTTAAAAAAGTAGCTATGAAAAATTTACTAATTTGACCATTCCCTTTTCAAAGACTTTCTACAGTAGAGGTTTGCTTCTTTTAAAAGTAGAATTTTTAAACTCAAAAGATTCAAAAACTCAATTGTCGTATCAAACCATTTTTCTTCAAAAACATCTTTTATAAGTTTAAACGATGAAAACTAGAGTAGACAAGGATAATGTAATAATCTGCCTTTCTTACTCCTAAAGACAATACTTAATATATCCACGACATTCATGTGTCGATCATCAAGTTGTTCGAAAGACAAGCCATTAGGGTAAAAAGAAATGAAAAGACAAGAAAAAAGAAAGATAGAATCTGACGATGCAAGGCATTCATATATAATAGAATATTAGATAGTACATATAGCCACTTCCAATATGATACACCTGAGTCACAATAGATGCTAACTTTAGCCAGGGACAGTTATAACTGTTTGCCCCCATAATGCTGATCCATAATATGCATACATAGCGGAAACAAAATAGATAACTAAATAGCATCGAAGCCTATTGCTCTATGTTCCTCCAAAATGCATCTGTAATAACTTGGACTGCTTGGCTACTCATACAAATTTGAGTACCTAAGAGTTTTAAGGAAAGAAAGAAAAAATCTGCATCAAACATGAGCCTGGTGTGAGTAAACTCTAAATACATGAATTTTTATACTTATAAAAATAAAGGTATCTTTTTAGACCACACCGCACATAAAGATGGATGGGTTTTACCTTACTAGAACCAAGACATTTGTGTAAAAGTTCAATGGTATTATCATAATGTATATGGTTTAATTTAAACATTGAACATAACAGAAATGTTTGAATCTCACATTCCAACATATTTGGCCACAACTAAGTCCGCAAATCACTTATTAGAAAATGGATTCTATCAATTGCAAGGCTATTAGGGTACCGCATGTCACATTACACCTCTAGATAAAATGTATCGAGGCCCTCGCATGGACCCCCAGCATGGCAAGACCAGTTTACCCTTTAATAGATAGTACCAAATATGTCACCATCTCGGTTGCGATCAACAAACGTACACAGGTCAATAGCATGCAAAATCTGGAAATATTGATCTGGATTGGGTGATGATCATATTCTAATGGGTGCGACCCACAAATCCTTATGGTAAATTCTTTATTTTGGTAATTCTTGATTGTGAGATTTAAGGCTACCTTTTACCTTTTTATATACCAATCTCACTTGGAATGTTAACATTTCCCTCCAAGTGAGAATGCAATGCTAGCATCCGTCCATACAAGTTGTTCAGGATATGAACAATCAAAGGCATTACTTCTACTACATCCATTTTGGAATCACCCTCAGGATTAGTAGAAATAGCTCTTGCACTTCAAAGATCTTCGTCTTCGATTTCATAATCTTCCAGTTGCTTCAGTTTGAACATTACATTTGTTTGAAGTTGTTTCTGGATAACTCGTGTTACCTGATCCCAGTCTCTTTGAACCAACGTTCAATAATTTTAAAACGAACCAAGTCATCGATAGTGAACAAATCCATTATCTGGGGTGTGCATATATTTGCATATGAAAAATAAGACATCCTACGCTTATCCCCACTTTTCGATTTTAAACAGTACTATCCCTTAATTAACAATGAAGTCGGATAGTTTAGAGCACTAACCTTGACTTGACGTACATTCTTACTTCTCGGGATAGGGATGAGTTTCCATACCTTGGAATTTAGTGTTAAGTATATAATGAAGGACCTTCCATACGCTTAATTTATTATAACCATTTATCGAAATTAACCCTCTTGTACTTATCACACTATCAACATTTCGACTTATCTATCTCTCCCAAGAAAATCAACTTCTAGATCTCACATATAGAGGAAAGTCCACTCAACGGCTTTTAGTGTTAAATACAAGATGACTTACTTCAAATAAAACCTGTCAACGTTTTAGCATAACATATTATGTTTATTTGCCTACTTAAAGGTATAGATAGAAATCCCTTGTATTTAAAACCTATCTTTTGTAAAAGAAAGTTTCTTTTAAGGAAACCAATCCTTGGAAATGAGATGATTAAGAATTGAAACATTTATTTAATTAATTAATAATAAGTTTAAAACTTTTATTTAATAATAATTAAATCTTAATTAAATCATAATTTAATCGATAATTAAGTAACAATTAAACCTTACCTAATTAATAATTAATTTAAATAACTTACCTTTAATAAATAAATAATCTAGTAATAACTTAAACCTTACTTAATTAATTATAATTAACCTTACATAGTTAATTAACTATAATTACCTTAATTAATTAAGTATTAATTACCTTTTACTTAATAAATAAATAAATAAATCATTAACCCTCACACACAAAATTTACTTTTTTACGAATTACATTCATAGTGGCTATCGCTATGGACAATCTTAAAACTAGTTCTATATATCAAATAGCCTTTTAAACTTTGGCTTTTATATTTTAAATTACTTACAAACTTTGTATAAAGGTTTGAAAATTAAAAAGAATTTTTTTTGGAAACTGTATATAAATTTTTTTCTAGAAAATAAATAAAAAAACAAGTTTAAAACTGAGGGATCTCGATGTCACAACAAAAAATTCAAGTACTACTAACCTTCCCTTTAGTATACAACATCTATAACATAAGCTCATCTATTTAAACAAATTCCATAACATCCATACAACGTACGAACCATTACTTAACATTTCAACTACTCTTTCAAGTTAACACAAATAATCATATATAGACAAATATATGCACAACATAGCAACATCACTTTCCAAAACAACCAACTAGCACAAATTTTTTACAACAATAATAAAGTTTTAAACTTTGTTCTAAAAAGATGAGCATTACTCATAAAAATCCACACAAGTATATATCAAAGCTACTAAAACCTAGCACCAACACCCGGATCTACTTTCTTTCTGAAAACTTGATCTTTATGGACTTGGAATGTTAACTTTGGTTCAACATTGGTGCATTGGCTCGGCCTTACTTGGAAAAGGTGGGATTTTGACTTATTTTTGGAAGCTAAGTGAAATAGAGAGTAAAGGAGGGCTTTTGTAACAGGTATAAGGATTTATGAGGAGAAATGAAAGGTTTCTGACTTGAAAATTTAAAGAAGGCCATGGAAATAAAAAGAGAGCTTGAGATGAAGTAAAAATGTTGTTGAAAATGGGTGAATGGAATGAAAATGCGAATGGAAAAATGTTGTGCTTTATACGAAACGGAATATGTAAATTACTCTTTTCCCCTTTGGTCCTTTACCCACTACACTTCTGTGCCACATCACCTCTTCCCTTGCTCCACTTGCATGCCATCACCTCCCTCTCCTTCATTCTATCACTTCACTTCTTACATGATGTGAAGTTACCTTTTCATTTTATTTTATTTTTTTAAATAAAAGGAAGAAAAGTCAACTTTTATCTTTTTACTTTAAGTAAATTTATTTTAACATATCTCTAACAATAACATATGTTAGTATATAAGCATGTATTTATATATTCTAATGTACACAAACGTTATTCGAAAACTTTTTGAGGATGAAAAGTTGAAAATTCGAAAAATTATTTTCGATTTTTCTCCGAACTAACTATTGTTGTAAACCAAATTCTAAAACAGCTTCACCATCATTAGTTAGTATTAAAAGAGATTTATTTGATTATAAAATCCACTGATTAATTATTTAAAAATATATCAAATATTCCTGTTTAAAGTAATTAAATTTTAGGTCATTACATTCTCCCCTTAAAAGAATTTCGTTCCAAAATTATCATACAAAAAGATAACTCAGAATAACTCAAAATGGCATATACTATATATGATAAAACGCATACAAAAGACACATGCTAAGAAATCACATCACAACACAATCCAGACAACAAGCAAACTACTATTCTATCATCAACTTGGTATAAGCTTCCGTCATGTTATCTTTCATCGTCCAAGTACAATCTCTGGGATCTTCACTCCGTTGAACCTAACCAATCTCATGATCTTATTACACAATTTCTTCTCATCCCAATCCACAATGCAAACTAGATGTCTTATCACGGTCAAGTTTGGTTCCACCTTCAAATCCTCTTGAACAGATGGCTCGACAGTCGTTGATGGGTCATGCACATACTTCCTCAAATTGAGTACATAGAAAACATTATGAACTCTGGAATATCCCATCCACAACTTAACTCTATAGGCAAGCGGTCCAATCCTTTCAAGAATTCGAAAAGGTCCAACATATGTGGGCACTAACTTCCTTGCTCTTCAAAATCAAATAACTCCTCTAATTGAGGAAATCTTCACAATTACAATGTCCACGACAGAAAATTCCAAATCCCTTCGCCTATGATCAGCATAGCTTTTCTATCAATCTTGAGCTTCTTTCATCCTCCTCTTGATCGCCGCAACCTTCCCTATAGCTTCCCGAATCATATCAGGTCCAAGCACTAGTCAGTCCCCGGTCTCTACCCAACATGCTGGTGACTTGTAATGTGTCCACACAAAGCTTCATAGTGTGTCATTCCAATGCTTTCTTGATAACTGTTGTAAGAAAATTCCACCAAGTGCATATGATCTTTCCACGATCATTCAAAGTCCAAGATACATGCCCTCAATATATCCTATGAGACTCAGTTACCTTTCTCTGTAACCATACGTTTGAGGATGGTAAGTTGTGCTCAAACTTAGATTTGTTCTCAAAGCAACTTTTAATGCCTCCTAAAACTGACTAGTAAATACAAGATCTCGATCACATACAATGCTAACCGGAACTCCATGCAACTGGGCGATCTCCTGTATATAAATCTCTACCAAAGTCGCTGCAGTCCTTGTTGACTTTTCTATAATAAAATGAGCACTCTTAGTTAGTCAATCCACAATGATCCAAACCTCTTCATTACCGTTCCTTGATTGAGGAAAACCATCGATAAAATCCATTGAAACTTGCTCCTACTTCCAATTTGGAACTCCAGTGGTTGTAGTAACCTAGCACTCCATTGGTGATTGCTTTTGATTTGCTGGCAGTTCACACATCTACTGACATAGTTTGAAATATACCTCTTCATTCCAGGTCACTAAAATGCTCTCTTTTATCCTGATACATCTTATTAACTCTAGGGTAGATACTCAACTTAGAGTTATGGCATTCTGTCAAAACTTCTTATCTAAGACAATCAACATCCAGAGTGCATAACTTTTCATTCATTTGAAAAACTCCGCGGTTATTAATCTCAAACCTCGAACTTTGACTCCTTGCATAAATTCTACCAGAAGGCTATCTTCCCTTTGTTTTCCAACAATCCTTTTCGGTAGAGTCAAAGTAACTTATAAGAAAGTCAAAACCACATTCCTACTCAGAGCATCTGCCACCACATTTTCTTTTCCTACCGTATACAAAATATCTAAGTCGTATGCCACTAGTAATTACAACCATCGCTGCTGCCTTATATTCATATTCTTCTGCACGAAAAGATACTTCGGGGACTTGTGATCCATGAAGAGTTTGAACTTTTCGTCCAACAAGTAATGCCTCCACCTCTTCAGTGCAAACACCACACAACTAATAACTCCAAATCATGTGTTGCATAATTCTTCTCATGAGGCTTCAACTGCTTGTTAGAATACATAATAACTTTCCCATTCTGCATCAAAACTACACTAAAACCTACTACACAAGCATCTGTATATACAGTCAACCCTCTACTTTCATCCAGAATAGCTTGGACTTTGGAGCGCTAGTCAATCTCTTCTTCAACTCCACAAATGCTTTCTCACACTTCGAGGTCCAAACAAACTTCTCATCCTTCTTCGTCAACTTGGCTAGGTGTGAGGTGATCCTCTAATAGTCCTGAATGAACCTTCTACAACGTACGGTCATGCCTAAGAAACTTCGGACTTTTGTAGGAGTCTGCGGTGTCTTCCATTCTCGAACAGACGCTACCTTTGCTAGATCAACTAAAATGGCATCCCCCAACATAACATGCCCAAGAAACCTTAATCCGGCTGCCAAAAATGACATTTAAAAAACTTAGCTTTTCAAATGTGCCTCCTAATGTCTCCAACACCACTTCTAAACAGTGTTTATGCTCCTTCATGGTCTTAGAGTAAATAAGGATATATTCTATTAAAACCAACACAAACTTATTGGGCACATGCCTAAAAATGCAATTCGTAAGATCTATAAAATAAGTGTGTGTAGCCTAAAAGGCACAACGAACCACTCAAAGAAAATTTTTGGCCTTTAAATGTTGTTAGGGTTTTATTATCCTCTGCTATCCTTAACTAGTGAAATCCTGTAGTAAGGTCCATTTGGAAAATTGCCCGAGCACCATGTAGTAGGTCAAACATTTCATCTATACAAGGTAAGAGATACTTATTCTTAATGGTCTGCTTGTTCAACTCCCTATAATCCATAGAAGTCTTAGAAGACCGTCATACTTTGCAACAAAAAGCACCACCGCTTCCCAACTCGAACGACTTAGTCTGATTAGCCTTGTTCTCAACAAATCATTAGTCTGATCCCTTAACTCATTCTTCTTTCTCAAAGCCATATTACGAATAGGTTAATAACAAGTCTCGAACTAGAACTTAAGTCAATACGAAATTCAATCTCCTGATGTGGAGGTAGGATGTTATGTGGATCAAAAACATCAGGAAAATCTTTAACAATTAATATAGACCCTAACTCTTCTTGGGATGATTCTAAGGCATACAGAAAACTACACATCTGCTTCTTTGGACCATCACATGACACTTCCAATCCCCTCTCTTATTTTTTTAATAATAATGTCCTCTCATCACAATCTTAAACAACTTTATACTTTGATAACCAACCCATACCAAGTATAATATGAAACCTCATAAAATCCAGAACAAACATGCCACATGAAAAATGTTGGGTAAGGTAAGTAATTTGCACATTCTCACAATCATGGACTTATTAGTTATACCTCCTATACTGTAAGACACATAAATAGGGGTTCCTACAAATCTTGGGAAAAGTTGCAATTTATCTACCAATTCTATAGAAATAAAATTGTGGGAAGCCCCGGAATCAAACAATACTCGAACAAAAATGCCATTAACAATTAAAATACCTTTAAGAACTCCTTTCCCTTTCGCATCCTTCAAGGTAAATGGTTCATCCTTTATGGCATAAACCTTGACCCGTTGACCCTTTTTTTGGTAGCGGGCAATCCTTCACCATATACCGTGGTTGTTGGTAGTTGTAGCTATGTTTTTTCTGAACCATTGGAGAGATAGGTCCTGACCACTACTTGGAAGCTTCAGAACTCTTGCAAACCTTGCCAGATATCCCTTTTACTTACACTGAAAACACTTAGCATCCTTGAACCTGTTCCCTTGATCTCCTCCCAACTTTCCCTTTAATTACTTCTTCCATTGCGGGTTGATCTTCCTCTTATTTGGGTTACTATTATTTTTACAGGATGCTGCTATCGGCTTCTCCTTCACCAAAACTTCACACCCTAGAGCCATATCTACCAAATCCACAAAAGATCCCTTTAGATGGTGTTAACCCACCTTTTTTCAAGGCAGTATACATGTAGATTTAACCCAACAGATTTCATGATTACCAAGACCAGTAGCCTAGAGCGATGATTGTGAGGTCCAAAAATCATGTCCAGACAATTATATAAAGCAACGATCTGAACGATAGTGTGGATCGTGCAATGTAGAAATATACTAAATATGTATGAGATTAAAAGAAAGATAGTAGATTGTAGAGTAAAAAAATAAAAGTGAGCACACCAAGATTTTTATATTGGTTCGAACTTTCCGTTCTACGTCCAGTCCCAGAATCCTTTTGGAATTTCACTAAACAACAGCTCTCACTTAACCCAGAGGAATAGGTCTAAACAACCCCTGAGCAGCCGAATAGGGACCTGAGCAATAGAACAGTATTTCGCCTTAGCAGCTGAAGAGGACTTCACAATGCCTGAGCAACAGAATAGGAGTTCTACTAGTATATAAAATTGTCTGACTAATGTGTTCTTGATAACACAGATATGTCAATGTGTGTACACTCTTCCTATAATCAAATCCTCATGTATATGAGTGTGTGAAGATATAAAAAGGAAGATTATCGCTATGAATCAAAGAATAAGAATATGAATTCAAAGATTCAAGCAATGAAGATGGTTTGATTGCTTTTGAATGTAGAGAATATAGAGAGTAACTAAGATCATTAATTTATTCAAGAATCGGTGATTTGGAAAATGATTTTGATGGTTTATATAGTGCATAGATAGATACAACCTTTTGTTAAGAGATTCAATCAATAGATGCAGCCATTACTCTTCGAATTGGATTGAAACCCTTCTGAGAGGAAGCATCCATTCAGAAAATATAGCCGTTATACCCAGGTCAGTCGACCGAGTTCAGAAGTTCAGTTGACTGAAATTCAAATTTATATATATTCTCTGTTCACTGTGCATTTTCAGCATGTCAGTCGACTGATCGATTGTAATCAGTCGACTGGCCTGCGCAATTTTGCACAGTGAATTTTAATGCATATACAACGGAAAATAATTTATTTTGAGTGCAAGTGTAACTACTTGAGGAATTATTTTAACAGTATCTAAACATATCCGATACTCAAAAACATAATAAATAATCATATGAAAACTAGTTTTGAAGTCTCTTCTCTTTGTAGTTTATACGATGTATATGTTACTCTCTTTTTGTTGCTATCGCCATATAGTCTTTGTTACTGCTCCTTGTCATGAATTAAAACTCATGATTCAACATTCTCCTCCTTTATGATCGATGACAACCTGTAACTGACGAATTGATATATAGTAGAAATTATGTAATAAAAGTTATATATATTTCTCCCCCTGAATGTGTGGCATATATGTAATCTGCATAAAACTTGTTAGTAGACATTTTTCTCCCCCTTTATCATCGATAAAAAGGAGTAGACATAACCAGTAAAGCATAGAATAAGCATAACTAACATAACAAACCAAGATGTAGCTACATAATGTATCGTAGGAAAAAAGCAAATAAAATTCCATAAACTAAAATAACACAAGGCCATTTAAGTACAAGCCTTGATAGAAAGAAAGTTGAGTAAAAGAGCAAAGAAAATACCATATCCAATATGATAGCACCCAACTATTCATCGGCATCCCAGTCATATTCTTGTTCGTGAATGGTGGGAGACATGCCTCGAGATGATGCTCCACCACCATGTCCACCTCCGCTAGGTTAGCTAGTGTCCACGCCGGTGTGATCCTCGTATGTGCTCCAGGTAAATTGTGGGGCAGGGCGTTTTCCTATAGATGGCATGGTCGAGGTAGAGGCATAACAAGAAATAGCATCCCATAAGATAGAGAAAAAACCTTTGATTTTATCAAGCTTTTTATCAACCCTTTTGAAACGTGTGTCAAGAACAAGTTGGTTCCAGGATAAAATCTCAATAGACTGTTGGGTTGAACGGCTGGAGGTTGCAAGTTGAATCTCGTCGTCTCTAGAATGTGATGGAGGAGTAGGTGAGCGACGTGGTTGAAGGGAAGGACCTTGATCCTATTATTGTTGACGTCGTGCATGATGGCATGCTTTCCTTGCATCATAATCCATAATAGGAGGTGGAATAACAGACAATTTCATGAAATTAAGAGTTCTCATATTTATAGCACCAATATTTGACACTTCGAAATCGGGAAATGGCACTTCCAAGTTGATAGGAAGATGCATAATATATTTCCCAAAATAGATCACATTCATTTTTCCTTGGTTAAATGAGGAATTCATCTAAAATTAGTTGCATCCAGTTGACTTGCGTTTTACTCCAATTTGCATATAGATCTTTAAAATTATTTTGATAGACAAGCTCATATGACCAGGTCCTTGGTAGAATAATTTTCATTAGGGTCCCATGCATAATCCCAGCATTAGGACGTAGAGACATTGATTTTAGAACGGTTGCATCATCTCCCAAAATTGAAGGCTTAATCTATCTCGAGTTGCCATGTTGCATTCTACTTCATCAAGGGTGACACCATGATTTGGTGATTTTAAAATATGAGCAATGCGATCGAGAGAGAACCAAACAGGTTAGCCACAAACAAGACTCCACACACAATTGTTGGTATGTCTAGGATGTTGATGTGCTAAGTTAAGATTAGCATAGGAAAGCTTAACCATAATATGATTAATCGTATGGCTATTTAATTTTAAGTCTATTAAAGATTGTAAGCCACTTTGATCAGCCAATTCTCGAAGCCTATAAGATTCAAAATCAGGGAATACCATAAAAGAACCTTCAAATATCCTTGCCGATTTCATTATGTTCCATCTTTCCACCACCGTCCGATCATAGAGCCATTGAGCGACGGGAGAGTCTACGGCTGCAGCTAAGGATGATCCAGCGATTCTTCAACGTTTGGAAGGCATGGTTTGTGGTAAATTTTATGGTAGAAGGAAGAAAAATGGGCTTTTTAGGGTTTGGGAAAAATAGAATTTGGGTAAAAAAAGGAAAGTAAAAGTGAAAATAGGAAGAGATAGGGTAAAAATGAGATGGAAATAAGGGTAAAAAGGCTCAAAAACGTCGTTCAGTTGGCTGAATACAGCAGGTTAATCGACTGAACTGGAACCCTAGAGTTTTCTGGGCCTGGATTCAGTCGACTGACCTGATGCAGTCAATCGACTGACTGATATTAAAATGCATAGTGACCCTGTTAATCAAAAACCAATATATACCAAAGCTTATACAAAAAGTGGATAAATACATCATAAAAGCTATATAAAATGACATAGATAAAGACACACAAATTATTTAGAGGATGGTGATTTTCGTGGTGTCTTTTGAGGTGTTTTATGTGGTGTCGTTTGTTCATCCAGCTCTACTTTTGTATCTTCAATGTACGGTCATAATGGAGACCATATGTGATGACCCGGAAATTTTTAACATTTGAAATGGAGTATTTAATTGATTTTAAATATTTGGCTGATGGTTTAGCTTGAATTTCAAATATAACTATGAATTTGGCAATTTAATTTATTGAAGTTGGATAAAAATTTGAATCTTCAGTTTTAAGCTGATTAAATATATTTTTTCAAAGTCTTAGGAAATTCATATTGATAATACTGAAGATAATAGAAATTACAGAATTGAATTTGAAAGTGAATTGCTCAGTTTTGAAATTATATAGTTTGAATCGATATTTAAAAATAGCATTCAGAGGCACAGTCTCAGAATTCAACAAAACCAGTTCCTTTGGATCCGTAATATTGTATTATAATCGGATTTCAATTTTCGTAGTGTTTGGAACGATCATTTGGCTGTACGATAAGCAAACACGCTGAAAATTATATCGAAATTTAATTTAATAGCTGGGTTCAAAAAGCTCTCTTCTCCATATGATCGAATCGGGACTCGAAACCTTTTCCATTGCGTTCGAAATAACGGTATAACATTGTAAACGCCTGGAGGCATGCCTCGATAGGAGGTTAAGGTTTTAAGTTGCATTTATCGAGACAATTTGAGTTAAATATATATAATCTTTTATACTAGTAGCCTTCATCAGCTGTATTTCTATCACATCAAAACTTTAATATTTCACATCGGCACTTTTGCAATTCAAATCACCGTATCCCTTCTCTTATACGCCACTTCATTTCTTGTTCTCCATTCCCATCTTAAAACAATCTTCCTCTGCATTTTTTTAGAACAAGCCGAGCATTTCGGTTCAGAAAAAATATAATGGCAAAACGACTTTTTCCTCTTCAAAAGCAACTGCAGTCTCTAATTCAAATGATATCGTTCAAATAAAAAAAATCGGCGGCCTATAGATTCAAAACCAAAATCATTCGTTTGTATTTCGAAACCAAATCGAATTCATTTATCGCGATCGATCGATCCCGTGTTCATCCCCAAAGATTCCTATGCTTCAGAGATCCAATTGAACTACTCGGTTCGATTCGAACGAAAGACTTACGCTCGCAAGTGAATCACAACTGGAGGCTCGAAGTGGGAAAGAATCGCGTCTCTCGCGTGGCATGCGCGTGAGCAAAGCAGTGTCGAGGGTGGGTCACGACGCCGTGAACACGAAGATTAGGTTGAAGCGAAGTTCGATGGCACATGCAGTGGTGGTTCGAGGCAGAGGTCGCGGGATGGTTGTTCGATCGAAATCAAAGTCGTGTCTAAAGTCGTGGCCATTAGGGGATTGCAACAAGGAATGGGAGGAGATCGTTCGAATTCGCGAGCGACGTTGGTGGCTGCGCGATGGGAGATTTGGGAGATTCGTGTGTGCTGTGTTATTCAAGTGTAAATTTTATTTTAATTCAAATATAATAAATATGTTATAAACAGAGAAAATATATATAGCTGCTTCACTGCATATTTGGTTATCTGAATTTGTTTTCAGATTTATTTTTACAATTATTAGTTTAAAATTTATATTTTCACAACTATATGAAGATAAGATTTTGGAAGTTAAATAGAAAATTTAAATGTTAAAGTAGTTTATATAAAATTAATTCAAATTTAATTATTTATTTAAAACTTAATCATTAGTTTAAAATTTAATTAATTAATTGAATTAAAATTTTAAAAAGGGCAACTAAATTGTTCGATTTATTTCGAATATTAATCAACTGTATGAAATTGTTTATACAAGGTTTAAAACTGTGAAGAAAACAAGCTAGTTTGGAAATGCGTTACATGCATAGTTAAAGGTGAGATCTTCTCACTCAATCAAATGTTGTTCTGATTTAAATTTTGAATAGTTAGATTTAAAATTGGTTGACTGTGTGCTTGGATGATTGATTTATAATAATTTGTTCACCGGATGATATTATATATAGTAGTACATATACATTGGAGTAATTGATTTCCCGCATTATATAGCGGATGAGACCATATGCGCCGCATAATAGCGGATGATATTATATAAATCCCATATACCGTGATATTCCACTTCGAAGTGGAATTGGTATTTAATTGCTGTGCTAACATCTGTGGATGCAGGGAAATAGGTTGGAGGGATCCAACTGGATTCCTCAAATAATTGAATTTATTTCAATATTATGTGTTGATCATTTATAATATGTGTGTGACTATTTGTGATTGAAACTGTTGAAGGCTATAATTTAGCCAAATATATTTTTGGTATCGTAGGATACCAGAAATAAATAAAATTTGATTTTTTTTAAATTTAGTAGAAAATTTATAGTAAATTAATTTTAGAAAATTGAATAAATTTAAAAGAAGGAATTTGTTTCAAAAGATAATAAATTTGGTGTTGAAATAAATTTAGAAATCAATTTTGGAAATTGATTTGGTATTTGAAAATAAATTTGGAAATCAATTTAGAATTTAATTCGGTGCTGAAAATGAATACTTGGAAATCGATTTGAAAATTGTATATTATGGATATTTAGAAGTTTAAATTCACAATGGGACTTTTATAAAAGAAAGGGAAATTTGTTTTAAAAATAAATATTTTTTACTTTTAAAGGTGAGAAAAGAAATTTACAGATTTGGAATATAAATTAAAATAAATCGAGAAGATTTATTAATCGATACAAATGGAAAGAGAATTCTTCCCTGGAAAGCCGACTATATTTTTAAAATATATTTTGAAATAAAATTAAAAGTTCTAGATTTGTTTTTAAAAGAATATTGTTGGACAGATTATCTTTGAAAATTGCTTTGAATCTTTAAAGGTAAAGATTTATTTAATTAAGTATAGAAGGGATTGTTTTAAAGTTTTAATTGATATCTGTTTTAGAAAATGGATATTTGAATATTTATACTCTATCTACTATTTATTTTTTTAAATTAGTTTGGGCTTAGATTTTTTTTATGAGACATTAGTATAATATTTTCATAAATGATATTTAAGCAAGTGTTTCAAAATAGTTTTATTTCAAATATCTCTAAGTATATTTTGGATAAGCATTTTGAATTATTTTCAAATATTTGAATTCGGCAGATTTTCAGAGGAAATGAATAAATATTGGATATGTTTTCCGCGTAAGGAAAAATTGATTTGGAATTTATTTTCAAAGGATTGAAGTGTGAAAATATATCTTATGAAGTTATTTAGAAAATAAATAATTTGGGGATAATTATTTAAATATGATGTTTGTTGTGAATGTTGATTGATAGTTAAATAGCCGACTATCAATATTTGCCTTTAAATGGCATTTGAATTTCGACGCGACCGGGAGTCAGATTCCAAATGGATATCCGAAAACCACATCCAACCTTTGTGATTGTGATGGATATTTTATTTAAAAGATCAAAGTGGAAATTTGTTGTGATTTGTTTGAAATTTGATTGAACACTTATTTTTAAAAATAAGCGCTCATTATTCGGATTAGCCGGGAGAGGACTTTGTGTCATGAAACCCATTCCAAATAATGATATGTCGTAATGTGATTGTATTCGAAGACGGCGTGGAAGTCCGGGTATTTTCGAAAACAAAAGGATTACCTGTCGAATGTCTCTGCACCGGGTTGCTCTGGTATAGAGATTTGATCACCCTTTGTGATGGGGATTCCGGACGTGATTAGTGAATATCTGGATTTGCAAGGGCTTCTTGGAAGTGCCTTCGATTACGTTCGATCCCGGAACGGACATGTATGGATGTGTATCTGACATTACACTTTGAGATGTAAAGCTGGTTTCTATCAAATACATTTCTGTTGGTGGCGGAGAATTTATTCTCTTAGCTTAACACCCTTCTCTGAGACGTATGAGCTCAGAGGTTATGTAGTTGATGGTTATTAGTGATACATTCCCAAATTGGTAACATGGCATACGAAATGTTGCTAATCATTTGTTGATCAAACCATAGCTTTGTGAAAAGCGTAGCTTTGTGGACGATACCTCATCGAGCCTCACAAACCGGTAATGGTCGAAACATGAAAGGCGCGGCAAGAATTTAGGGGTAGCTCCCCTAGGGTATGTCCATTCCTTCTGGAAAAGCGTGGTATCAGGTATGGAGCCCTGATATTTAACCTATGCGGTTACTGCAAATACTTTTCTTTGTGGTTGTTGGTGCAGATGATCCTTGGATAAAGGTCACAAACAATCGGGGATGGCATATCTTAGGTTTTACTCCCCGAGAAGGGGATAACCGTGTGCTGGCAGAGATCCGGTTAGGTTCTCGGGGCGTCCCTCCAAAGGCGTACCCATGTGGCATAGGAAGTTCCTTAGCCTGACCATTTGTTAGAAAGCCAATTCCCAATACGAACCCAGTAATGTTTTAGTTGTAGAACCTGCCATTTAACATGGTAGCTATAGTAGGCATCGTATAATGGTACCTAGGCTGGCTAAGATTAATATTATACTTTCGAAATGGTTTTCTATGCTATGCACTAATAATAATATCAAAAAGATTTTGCATATTAAGCATGTTTGACTATCATAAGGAGAAATCTCCCCCAAGTGTGTGATTGCATTGTGTGTATGCCAGGAGGCCTTATGGTAGTTTCACTTTCCAAAAAGTATAGCAGATTTCTTTTCATTTCTTTGTGAAAATAAATATTTTTAAGATCTCACACCAGTTCCACAACTGACCTGGAGTTTATTGTTCCCTTTCTAAACTTTGGTTGTCCACAATTTTCCACACGGACAGCATAGAGTCAGCTTATCATTATTCTGGAGCGAACTCGAAAAAGAGATGTTGTGGAGATCAGGAGCAAGCTGGATGGCGAAGCGTATCACTAGTATATGTTATATTCTTTTCTGCTGTTTGTTGTTGTAACACTTTGATAATGTAATGTGATGTAATGTAATAACTTATATAGTTCTTTGTTTTAAAGATATTCATTTATCTATTATATTTGTTCCGCTGCGATATGTGAGATTCGGATGTTGTTTTCTCTTCTTCTTCTACCTCTTTCTTCTTCAAACCCGAAGACTCGTACATTCATTCCACTTTCGGTTGAATTGTTGTGGAATTTTGCCAGCTCAAAATGGGTACGGATTTGCGGACCTTCACACCATATATTGTTATAAGTCGTTGTATGTGGTGAGACCGGAGATGGCCGAGGACTGGGTTCCCATGGATTGTGATAGGAAGATGATGTTGGTTGATGAACATAGATGTAGAACAACTGCAAATTTTCCAACCAAGTTGCTCCAAAAAATTAAGATGTTTGGAATTAAATTTTTGCTCATAGTACATTTCTCATTGGAGTTCTAGTTGTTCCCGTTGATAATGGTGCATGTCATCAATCTTTTGTTTAGTTGACAGAGAACCGAAGAATAAGAAATGACGAGCTTTCGCTTTTCTAGAGTAAGTCTGGTATGATTTTGTGGGGATACAAACCAGCCAGGTTCGTAGCAAGGAGTTGGTGTGGGTAATGATTGAGAGGAAGAATTATAAGTGGAGGATGGTGTTGAATAGTCAGTTGTCGATTGGTCGGAATCATCATGGCCACTGGAGGCCATTGAAATGAGAAGGATAAATAGGTCGACCATCGTGGTGAATTGCAGAAATTGATAGGAATGATAAGATGATACTAAAAAGAAAAGTGATGATTTAAAAAGAGGTAGTAGGAAGTTTAAATAGGTGAAAAGTACGCTAAAAAGAGAATTAATTTGAGGCTGAGAAAGCTTGAGAGAACATAATCATAGACTAAAAATAGTAAAAAGAGGTGAACAGAAGGAACTGTTTATTTAGATGGAAGGTGTAAACTAAAACTGAATATGAGTATAATGTTACGTTTTGAGTCAAAAATATAACATTACTAGCTCATATGGTATACACATATAACTTCAAATCTAAGATCCAGAGTCCAAATCTTAGCGGTTACACATATTTTTGAACTCAATTTTTTTTGGTTTTCTAGTTCATATGGATATTGTAGCTAAATTGGAAACAAACATAACTGATTTGGTAAAATAGACGTCTTCATGTTAGGAGAGCTAAGTTCAAAAACTAGAAAAGGCAAAGAATGCAAAGATTTTGCAGAATTTTACTCGGATAATTTTTTTTCCAAATCCTTAAAAGAGACGATTCCGAGTTCTTGTCGAAGTTTTACAAAAATATTTTCGAGAAGCGGTTTTGTAAATATATCCACCGATTGATTTTCTGAGGAAACAAAATCCAAATTGATCGTTCCTTTTTCAATGTTATCAGGAAGAAAATGATGATGAATGTCGACATGTTTTGTTCATGAATATTGACTGGACTTTTGGACAAGTAGATAGCACACGTGTTACTACAATATATGATAGAATTTGTTAAATTTATATTGAAATCTCTAGGTGTCGGCTGCATGTAGATTCCTTGAGCACATGCTAAGGTAGCAGAAATATATTCTGCCTTACATTTAGAGAGCGAAACGCAATTTTGTTTCTCACTAATCAAGAAACTAACGATTTTCCAATAAAATGGCACGTACCGCTTGTACTTTTGCGATCTATACGAGATCCTCTGAAATCATCATCACTATATGATACTAAATTGAAAGGACACTCTTTTGGATAGAAAAGTCCAAAATCCTTGGTATTACTAAGATAACGCAGTATACGTTTTACTGCTCTTAAACGTGATTCCTCTGGATTGGCTTGAAATCTAGCACGCAAAAATGCACTCATCGTTATATCAAGATGACTAGCTATTAAAATAGTAATGATCCAATCATACTTTGGTATAATTTTTGATCAACACTTCTACCATTTTCATCTCTATCGAGACGTGTGCTTGTACTCATATGAGTTGGTTTGGCAGAAGTATTTTCCATTCCGAAGCGTTTGATTAAATTATTACAATATTTTTCTTGATTAATAAAAATACCATTTTGTAATTGTTTGATTTGTAAACTAAGAAAATATGATAATTCTCCCATGTGGGACTTTTCAAATTCTTTGGTCATAATTTCGAAGAAGTCCTGGCGTAATGTTTCATTGGTAGAACCAAAGATGATATCATCTACATAAATTTGAAGAATTAAAATATCCCTTTTTGAATGTTTAATGAAAAGTGTTTGACCGACCTTTCCAATTTGAAATCAAGAAGTTATTAGATAACTCTTAAGCCATTTGGACCAAGCATGTGGTGCTTGTTTCAAACCCTAGAGAGATTTCTTAAGTTTATAGACATGGTCTGGATATTTCTCATGGATAAATAAAGGAGGTTGTTCAATATATATGTTTTCTTTTATATAACCATTCAGAAATGAACTTTTAACGTCCATTTGATAAAGTTTGAAATCATGAAAACATGCATAGGCCAATAAAATACGTATTGCTTCTAATCTAGTGGCAGGAGCAAACGTTTCTTCATAGTCAATTCTTCTTCTTGATTAAAACCTTGAGCGACTAATCTTGCTTTATTTCTGGTGATGTTTCCTTGTTCGTCCACCTTATTTTATAGACCCATTTTGTTCTAATAACAGTTTGATCACTTGGTCTAGGAACTAACTCCCAAACTTCATTGCGTTCAAACTGATTTAGTTCTTCTCGCATTGAATGATCCAGTAGTCGTTTGTAGAAGCTTCCTTAGGGTTTTTAGGTTCGATATTGGAAAGGTGCTATGTGGCCTATTTGATTTAATTGACTTCTAGTTTGGACGTTTGAATTAATTTCTCCAATGATGTTTTGAACGGGATGATCCCGTAATATTCTTGGTGGAGATCTTAACTCATTATTGTAATGAACAACATTCTCATTTTCTCTAGAACTATCAATTATGTTTTCATCATCTCCAAAATTTATATTGTCCGTATTTGTGATGTTATGTGGAAGTTCTTCATCATCTCTTATACTTGGTTTTTGTAGAAAGTTTTCATCAAAAGATACATGAAGAGTTTCCTCAATAGTATTTGTTATTTTATTAAAAACTCGATAAGCTTTGATTCGACCTGAATATCTTAGAAAGATTCCTTCGGGAAATTTCGCACTGAATTTGCCAAGTTGATCTTTGGTATTCAATATAAAACATTTTGATCCAAAAACTTTAAAATATGAAATATTTGGCTTCCTTCCAGTAAAAAGTTCATACAGAGTATTTTTGGTAAGAGGTCGAATAGAACCCGATTCAAAACATAACAAGTAGTTGCTACGGCTTCTGCCTAGAAATGTTTTGGAAGTGTGCTTCCATTTAACAAAGTTCTTGCACATCCTTGTAGAGTTCTATTCTTCCTTTCTACAACTCCGTTTTGTTTTGGAGTTCTAGGAAGCGAAAAGTTGTAAAAGATTCCTTTCTTCTTCCTAAAATGATCAAAAACTTCGTTTTCGAACTCTCGTCCATCATCACTTCTGATGTTCTTAATTTTCAATCCTTTTAAATTTTGAATTCTTTTAACAAAATTTTAAAATGATCAAAAGTATTACGTTTATTTTTTATAAAAAAGGACCAAGTATATCTAGAAAAGTCATCTACTATTACAAACACATATTTATTGTGATTTATGGATTGTACTTGAGTGGGTCCAAATAAATCCATATGTAGTAATTCAGGTGGATTTAATGTAGAAATAATTTTCTTAGATTTAAAAGATGATTTAGTCAACTTTTCTAATTGACACGCATCAAAAATATGGTCAATTTTAAAGTTCATTTTTGGTAATCCTTTGACTAAATCATTTTTGAAAGTTCGTTTATAGCTTTGAAGTTAATATGACAGAATCTCTTGTGCCATAACCAAGGATCATTCTCTTTGGCTATAAAGCACATATCTGAATTATGATTAATTTTCATATTCAGAACGTATATGTTTCTATCTCTATTGCCTTCAAAGGTAAGTTTTTATTTTGATCATAAATGCTACACTTACCCTCAGAAAATGAGATTTTGAATCCATTGTCACATAATTGGCTAATACTTAACAAATTATGCTTCATGTTTTTGACAAGTAAAACATTGGAAATGAGAGGTAAATTAGATATACCGTAATTGCTCACATTACCTTTGCCGTTGATATAACCTTTGGAATCTTGTCTCCAAATGTGATAGAGCCTCCATCTGAATGTGTGATATTTGTTAGCATATTTTTGTCTCCTATCATGTGTTTGGAGTAGCCACTGTCGAGTATCCATTTTCCGCTTTTCTTAAGGAGGGCCTTATTATCAGTAGCCATGAAGCTGACATTTGCTTGTTCATTTTCACTATCACTGCTACTTTCAAAAGACGAAGAATCTGATTCATCCCACGTCATCGAAAATGCCTTCTTTTTGAATTTATCCTTTCTAAATTTATTTTGTTTTCCATTCCTTTGTTCTGGACAAATTTTTTGCATATGACCCTTTATGGTAATTGAAGCATTCTAGTACCGAGGATGATGACTTATTGTTGAAGTTTCTTTTTCCATTATTTCGATTTCCTTTTTTGTACTTTAAAATTTTATTAAAATTTTTAGCTATGAAAGCTAAATCTTCATCCTCTGAATCTGATTCCTTTTGTTTTGCATGAAATGCCATTTGTTCTTGTTTTGTGCTTGAACTCTTTTTTCCTGTAAATTTACTTCATTGGACATTAAATTTCCTATTAACTCTTCCGGTTTCATGGTAGAAAGGTCGTTTTCTTTTTCAATAGCTAAGACTTTTCTATTCCATTCATCGGTTAAAGAGTTTAGGATTTTGGACATGGTATCAAAGTCAGAATACTTTTCTCCTAGTCCTATTAGAGAAAGATAAATATCTTGAAATCGGGAGTACATATCATTTATGGACTCGTCTTACTTGATTCTGAAATTTTGAAATTGACTCTTGAGCATAGATATTTTGCTTTGTTAAACTTTGCTAGTTCCTTCATGAGTAACTTTAAGTGTTTTCCATACTTGATATGCAGTGTTACATTTGCTAACTCGGTTAAATTCATTTTTATCTAATGCACAAAACAACATATTCATTGCTTTAGCATTAGTAGTAGCATCTTGTTTTTGTGCAGTTGTCCATGTAGAATATTCAGTAGTAGGTGCAGTATATTCTGCTTGTGTAACATTCCATGCATCAAAGCCGTTGGCTTGCATATAAATAAGCATTCGTGTTGCCCGATAATTGTAATTCATGCCATTGAATACTGGAGGTCCTGCAATAGAGTGACCTTCAATAAAACTAGTGTTAGTGACAGTGCTTGTGCTGGTGTTGTTATCCATATTAGCAAAATATCAAATAACTGTGTAATAGTTATAAGATGCTTGCTCTGATACCAAATAAAAAATAGTATGGATCGTGCTATATGGGAGTATACTAAATACGTATGAGATTAAAACAAAGATAGTAGATCGTAGAGTAAAAAAAATAAAAGTGAGCACACCAAGATTTTTATACTGGTTCGAACTTCCTGCTCTACGTCTAGTCCTGGACTCCTTTTGGAATTTCACTAAACAATAACCCTCACTTAACCCGGAGGAACAGGTCTATACAACCCCTGATCAACCGAATAGGGACCTGAGCAGCGGAACAGGATTTCGCCTCAGCAACGGAAGAGGACTTCACAATGCCTGAGCAACAGAACAGGACTTCTACTAGTATATAAAATTGTCCGATTAATGTGTTCTTGATAACACGGATATGTTAATGTGTGTACACCCTTCATATAATCAAATCCTCAAGTATATGAGCGTGTGTGAAGATATGAAAGGAAGATGATCGCTATGAATCAAAGAATATGAATATGAATTCAAAGATTCAAGCAATGAAGATGGTTTGCTTGCTTTTGAATGCAGAGAATATAGAGAGTAAGTAAGATCATTAATTTATTCAAGAATCGACGATTTGGAAAATGATTTTAATGTGTTTATATAGTGTATAGATAGATACAACCTTTTTTAAAGAGATTCAATCAATAAATGCAGCCATTTCTCTTTGAATTGGATTGAAACTCTTCGTGAGAGGAAGCGTCCGTTAAGAAAATATAGCCGTTATACACAGGTCAGTCGACTGAGTTCAGAAGCATAGGTGGCTAAAATTCAAATTTGTGTATATATATATTGTCCATTCACTGTGCATTTTGCACCTGGTCAGTCGACTGGTCGACTATAATCTATCAACTGACCTGTATAATTTTGCACAGTGAATTTCAATGCATATAGAACGAAAATAATTTGTTTTGAGTGCAAGTGTAACTACTTGAGGAATAATTTTAGCAGTATCTAAACATATCTAAGACTCAAAAACATAATAAATAATCATATGAAAACTAGTTTTGAAGTCTCTTCTCTTTGTAGTTTATAAGATGTATATGTTACTCTCTTTTTGTTGTTATCGCCATATAGTCTTTGTTAATGCTTCTTGTCATGAATCAAAACTCATGATTCAACACGATCAACCAGGAAAAAGAGGTAGACTCTCCAGAATATTTTAAGTACGGATTAGTACCTCCCCTAAACAGGGGATTGGTGCCTATCCCTTCCCATAGGGGATTAATACATACCCTTAATTTTTGTCCCAACCTAGGTGAGACCGGTATAAAGTAACAAGGAAGGTCCTACGAGGCCATATTCCAAGTCCCAAGTCATTTGGAGTTTGTATGTTCAAGTCATGGGCAAATTACTTCATCTATTAAATGGATCGGTATAAAAAGGATCGTATAAAAAGGGATCGGTATAAAAAGGATCGGCATATTTTAGCCAAGCAAGTACAACTCAATGAAAACAACCAATATCTCAAAATCCATTAGCGCAATGCGCATGAAATTTTATGAGAAAAATGTGCGGACTGTAGGGAGCCTATTAGGGAATCGCACCTCAAAAGGATGAAGAAAGAGGGATCGGGCCTCTTCTCTCTTAGAAATCGGCTAAACCCAATTTTATAGCAAAGATCGATCAATATCTCAATATCTACACATCTAACTGACATGAAACTTAAAGCGCATGCTAACCATAACATGTAGAACACTCCATAGGGATAGCATATCATTTGGAGCAAGCTGGAGGGATCGGCTCCTATCTCTTTATAGGGATCTGCTATACACAGCCTTTGCAGCATATTGCAATAAGGGTCGATCTTCAACTTGAATTCTCCTAACTCAATTGGCATGAAACTTGGAGGCTATAAATAATACAACATGAAGAAGCTCCACTAAGGATCGCATGTTATTCGGAGGAGTTTGGAGGGATTTTCCCCATTCTTCTAATGGGATTAGTTGAAAACGTATGCAACATCACTTCACGAAAAATGCGATATCTTATAAAGTGTAAGTCAGAATGACATAAAATTTAGAGGGAAAGTAGCTAATATCATGGGGAACCATCCAGAGGGATTGCGCAAATTGGACACCAAAATAGGGATCGGTACCGATCCCTATTGTGGGCCCTAATAGGTATGAAAATTCTTGTGTGGACTCGTCATGGCCTAAAGGTTCTTCTGCCAAAACTTCAGCCAAATCTGTGCATGTCTTCCCATATAAATACAACAGGAATGGTGTCAGGAAAAGGATATTTTGAAGCTTCTTACTGCTTGTCTTTATCTTCAACCTAGGCAACACTCTGCTAATTTTATTCTTGGATTTCGAATTATAACTGTAAACAAGCAACAGTATAATAAAAAGATTATTCTTGATTGGACATAGGCTGGAGTTAGTCGAACCACTGTAAATCTTGTCTCATTTTACTTTCTTTCAATTTTTGTTCTTGATATTACATTCTCTACATTATATATTATCTGAGATATGTGACTGATATTGGTGCTTTCATACGAGTGGGTGTTGGAAGCCAATTATGACGCCAACAGATGGGCAGATATCTTTTCTTGAAATCCTTCCCTCATTCCCATCACAAACATCTCATTCTTCTTAAGTGGGGTATCAGTTAACTCCAGGCCAAATCGTGATAGCTCATTAACTTGGTTTCATATTCAGCTACTGATAAATCTCCTTGTTTAAGATCCAAGAAACTCCTATACATACTGGTCTTTCCTGGAGTAGACATGAACTGGCCTACAAACGCCTGCTTAAATCTAGCCTAACTAAAAATCATCCTCCGAAACATTCGTTATAGCAGAGCCGCACCATGCCAGCTCCATCTTGCAACTGCCAAGATGCTAAGATGTGCTTTTGCTCATCTGAAATATCCAATCCTTTGAAAAACTTTTCACAAGAACGAAGCCAAGCTTCGACTTCGATGGTAGATTCTATGCCCTTAAATAGCTTTCCTTCCATATTGGTATAGCCTATGCATAAAGCTACAAAGTTCACACGGGGCTGTACTGGTGTTGCCTCTTCAACTACCCCAACTCTTCCAATAATCGAGGCTCAACCAATAGTTTCGTAGTGCCACTAGCTCCTTCACCTCGTCTTTCCTTATTACTTATTCTTACTACTTGCATAGGTAAGATGCTTTATAATACTTAGACGAGATTTCTTAACAGAAAAGGGTACTAAATCAAACATATCAAAGGCGATCAAAATAATTCAAATATATAACTGCGTGCTCTCATAGACTAAACTCATTCTTAGGTATAACTAACCCCATCCCTAATGAGTTGAACCCAACCATAGGCTTGGTGTTTGCTCAACCTAAGCTCTAATACCACTTGTAACGATCCACCTTTTTTCCTCCTAAAGACGACACTTAATATACCTACAATATTCGTATGCTAATCATTTAGGTGTTTGAAAGACAAGTCGTTGGAGTAAAAGGAAAAGAAAAGACAACAAGAAAGAAACACAGAATCTCACAACGTAAGGCAATCATATATAATTGGGTACCAGATAGTACATATAGTCACTTCCAAAATGATACATCAAAGTTAAAATAGGTACAAACTTCAGCCAGGGATAGTTATAACAGCATGCCCCCTTACAGTGCTAATATATAACACACATACATAGCAAAAATAAAATAGTTAACTACATAACGTCGAAGCCTCCTACTTTATGCTCCTTCAGAATGCATCCGAAAGAACCTGGATTACCGGGCTACTCAAACAAATTTGAGTTCCCAAGAGTTTTAAGGAAAGAAAAACTTTGTGTTAGACATGGGTCCGGTGCGAGTAAACTCCAAACAATTGAATTATTATACTTATATAACCTTTTGAAAATAAAGGTATTTCGCAAGACCACGCAGCACATAAACACGGACGAGTTTTTACCTTAAAATAACCAACACATTTCTATAAAAATCCAATGATATTATCATAATTTCTAGGGTTTAAAGTAAATATTGAACATAGCTAAAATGCTTGCATCTCATTCCAACATATTTGGGCACAACTAAGTCTATAAGTCAATCATTGGAAAATAAATTCTATCAATGACAAGGCTACTTGGGTACCGCTTCGATAAAATGCATCGAGGACCTCGCATGGACCTCCAACACGGCAAGACCAGTCTACCTTATACTAGATAGTACCGAATATGTCACTACCCCAATTGCGATCAACAACCGTACATGGGTCGCTAGCATACAAAATCTGGAAATATCGATCTAGATTTGAGTGATGACCATACCCTAATGGGTGCGACCCACATAACCTTGTGGCATATCCCATGTTTAAGTCATTCCTGGTTGTGAGGCTTGCGGCTACATTTTATCTTTCTATATAGGAATCCCACTTAAAATGCTAACGCTACCCTCCAGGTGATAATGCATTACTAGCATTTGTCCATATAAGTTGTTCAAGATAATACCAAACCGAAGGTACTACTTCTACTACATCTATTTTGGAATCACATTCGGGATCAATAGCAAGTAACTTCTGCACTTTAAAGACCTTTACCTTCGATTCCATCATCTTCCAAATGCTTTCACTTCAAACACTTAAGTTGGTTCGAAATGGTTTCTGGATAACTTATATTACCCGATCCCGATCACTTCGAACCAATATACAATAATTCTAAAATTAGCCAAGTTATCGATAGTGGATAAATTCACTATTTGGGGCATGTATAGATTTGCATATGAAAAATAAGACATCATATACTTATCCTCACTTTCCGATTTCAAACACTACTATACCTTGATTAATAATGAAGTCAAAGAAGTTAGAGCACTTACCTTGACTCGACGTACATTCTTATTTCCCAGGATAGAGACAAGTTTCCATACCTTAGTCTTTAGTGTTAATTATGCAATGGAGTGCCTTCCATATACTAAATTTATCAGACCCATTTAATCAAAATTAATCCTCTTATACTTATCACATTCTTAACATTTTGACTTCTCTATTCCTCTCCTAGAAAATCAAGTTCTAAATCTCACAAATAGAGGAAAGTCCACTCATCAGCTTTTAGCGCTGTATAAAATATGATTTACTTCCGATAAAATGTGTCAACATTTTAGCATAACTATTTATGTTTGTTTGTGTGCTTAATGCCATAGACAAAGAAATCCTGTGTATTTAAAGCTTATCCTTCAAAAAGAAAGTTGCTTTTAAACAAAACCGATCCTTGAAAAAAAAGGGATTAAGAATTGAAAATTTTATTTAATTAATTAATAATAAGTGTAAATCTTTTATTTAATAATAATTAAATCTTAACTTAATTAGTGATTAAGTAACAATTAAACCTTACCTGTTAATAATTAATTTATATAATTTACCTTTAATTAATAAATAAATAATTAAATGATAACTTAAACCCTACATAATTAATTATAATTAACATTTACTCAATTAATTATAATTATCTTAATTAATTAATTAAGCACTAATTACATTTTACTTAATAAATTAATTAATTAATCATTAACCCTTACTAAATTAATTAATTAAACCTATTCTTAATTAACTAATTAAATAAAAAATAAAAAATTACTATACTTATAATATAGTTTTAAAGATTCTTCAAACGTATCAAAAGTGAAAATCCATAGTTCGCATAAAATTATCGTTTTACGAACTTCATACATAACTACCATCGCAATGGATACCATAACCTTAAAACTAGTTTTGTATATCAAATAGCCTTTTAAACCTTTACCTTGTATATTTTAAATTATTTTATGAACTTTATATAAAGGTTTGGAAACTAAAAATTAAAGTTTTTGGAAATTTTACAAAACTCTTTCTAGGAAATAAATAAGTAAAACAAGTTTAAAACCAAGGGATCTTGATGTCACAACAAAACAACCTTCCCTTTAGCATAAAACATCCATAACATAAGCTCATATATTTAAACAAATTCAATAACATCCATACAAATCGCAAACCATTACTTGACATTTTAACTACACTTTCAAGTTCATAGAAATAATCACATATAAACACATATATGTACAACATAAGAACATCACTTTCCAAAACAACCAACTAGCATAAATTTTTAACAACAATAATAAATTTATAAACTTTGCTTTAAAAAGGTGAGCTTTACTCACCAAAATCCATACAAGTATAAATCAAAGCTACTACAACCTAGAATCAACACCCGGATCTACTTTCTTTGTAAAAGCTTGTTTTCTATGGACTTGGAAAGTGAAACTTCGGTTCGGTCTTAGTGGAATTGGCTTGTCCTTGCTTGGAAAAGGTGGGGTTTTGGCTTGTTTTTGGAAGCTAAGTGAAATAGAGTGTAAAAAAGGGTTTTTATAATAGGCATATGGATTTAAGAGGAGAAAAGGAAAGGTTTTTGACTTGAAAATTTAAAGGTGGTTATGGAAATAAGAAGAGAGCTTGAAATGAAGGAAAAATGTTTTTTAAAATGAGTGCATGGAATGAAAATGGGAATGGGAAAAAAATTGTGTTTTTATATAAAATGAAATATGTAAATATTACTCTTTGCCCTTTGGTCCTTTACCCTCCACACTTTTGTACCACATCACCTCTTTCCTTGCTTCACGTATTCCATTACCTCCACCTCCTTCATTCCATCCCTTTGCTCCTTATATGATGTGAAGTTACCTTTTCTTTTTCATTTATTAGTTTTTAAATAAAAGGAAACAAAAGTCAATTTTTATCTTTTTAATTTAAGTAGATTTATTTTAAAATATTCATCTATAACCATAACATATATATATTCTAGTATACACAATGTTTTACGAAAACTTTTGGATGATGAAAAATCAAAAATACGAAAAACAATTTTTGGTCGTTTTTTTTTTGAACTAATTATTTTTGTAAACCAAATTCCAATGCAGCTTCACCAGCATTAGTTATAATTTAAAAGAGGCTTATTTGAGTTATAAAATCCACTAATTAATTATTTAATAATATATCAAATATTCTTATTTAAAGTGATTAAATTTCGGGTCCTTACAGATAACTTCCATCCTATTGTTTTCCTACTAGTATTACTATTTCTGCTTTCACCCTTAATGAAGATTCTAATAGCACATGAGGTAGAACTATCAAAAATATGGACAATTGCAACATCTATCAAAGCACCTATCTAAGTATACGTCCAATTACTACACATATCTGTGCAATTTATCTATTCTTCCAATCCTATTGCCTTTCTCCTATTATTTCTAACTAGATCACTAATCATATTCTATATAAATTCTTAATTTATTTCTATTTATCCCCAATTGATTCACTACAGTGTGTTCACCTAATATTTTAGCCATTTGGACGTTTCTTTATTAATATGAAAAGAGATATGCATAAATCATGTAATACCCCGTAATTTGACATTAGTTATTTAACTAATTAGTTAGTTGATTAATTAGGCTCCAAAATGGAATTTCTGCAAATGAGAAATTTGACCAGGAAACTTATACCATTGCATTCCTGGTGAAATTTTGAGTAATTTTCATATTTGGAGTTTTACGATCGAAGTCCAAATTAAGAAGTTACGGATAAAAAATGAATTCAAAATGGAAATAATTTGATTAGATAAATTAACAAATATAATTATCCACCCGGGCCCATAGGCCGATCATTTACTATGACCGGTTGGCATATAGCGGTCGAACAATGCATATAAGGTTGTCGATCGATTGGGTAACCGCGGGTGCAATAAACCTATGCCACAACAACCTGGATTTAAATATTTTAAATCAAATGAATGAGGTTGATTCTTAAGCCTATAAATTCAGGCCTAACCCTCCCTTGTCATATCATATTTTTCTAGAGGAAGTAACGAAGCTCTGTTATTTTTTCTTGTCCACATTCATTCTAAATTACAAAAATAAGATATTTGGATCTATATTTATATAAATTGGAGAAGAATAGAAAAAATATAAAAAGAAGAAGAGAAATAGAAACAACTATACATGTATTTGAGGTAATTTCAATATTTATATATATTTGTATCTATTTTTCTCTTTCAATCTAACATCTCTTCTCAGATATGTAGTTTTAATGTATGTGTATATCCTTTTATACATATTTCTTGGATTAAAAAGAATTTAGAGATGAATCAAAGGTTCTACTTCAAATCTAGAGATTTGGATTGCTTTTGAAAGGTGAGTGGGAAATTTTATAGATTATTATAATATGAAAATTATCCCGTTGTTATTTATTTGATTATTATGTTTAGCTGGATAATTGTATATGAGTTGTAGGCAATAAGTTGAATATAACCTGAATATAATAAATATTTCCTACATATTCTTCTTTATGAATTGATTTAGATCTATTTACATCCTGATGTGAAAATCGGTCCTGAAAATATGAACTTAGAATATTGATTGAATTAAATTTATTCTAGATCTGAAATAGGTATAGTAATGTTATGAAGACCCTAATCTTGTTGGAATGTATACTTTTCCATATTTGGCATTATTCAAATTTAGGTTCGTTAAATATTTGTAAATTAGTTTGATATTTTTTAATTTTGGAAAAATTCAGCATCTGATCTAGCAAGGGATAGATGCAAAATAAAAAGAGAAAGAAAATTTTAAAGTATGAATTGATTGTAGTTTAAACTGTTTATTTCAATAATAAAAAGAAAGATTATTCCTTGTAATTTTGAACGATGTAATTATTTATATTTTGAAGTTAAAACTTTTTTTTGAGCTAATTTATAAAAATTATAACAGATAATCTTTTTAGATATGATTCCACAGTTGTATATGGAATAAAATATTCTAGTGAAGATAAATAACTAAAATATATTTGATAAAAGTCGATATCTATACGTAATTTTACTATGCTTATAATAGTTAAATAAAAAACTGATAACGACGCTTACATGTAATATCTGCATTTAGGATAACTAATTAATGAGAAAGGAATTCAATAGGTCGTAACTCTAGTAAATGGGAATAAATGGTAATAAATATGGAAGTTGTAGTAATTTGATAAGGTAAATGGATAAAAAGGGATTGAGGAAAATGGAATGGATATAAAGTGTTACTAATTTGAAAATACTAATCATACATAAATGTCTTAAGAAATGTCCGTTAGTATTTTATGGACAAACTAACATTTATGAGCATTAAAAGGGGATTTAAGGGTAGATACTGTTTAAGGTAAATCTTATTGCCCTTAAATAAAAAAGGAATTAGTAAGCTAAGTTTAATGTCTGCCTAAGATAATATAAGTAAAGACTTAGGATGACTAATTGGAGTTAGTAGGTTGGTGGTGCGAGATCAGTAGGGTCACTCGACGGAAGACCGCCCTTCACTTTGAGGCTACCAGAAGTCAGGTGCACTTACTACTGATGTGAGATATCACTAATCCTAGGACCCATGACAACATGAGACATTGGGCCTACTTTCTTAATTGGAAAGTACTAAATGGCCAAAATTTGGAATTAGAAGCGATGAGGAATATCTCCATAGGGGTTCGCTTTTGGTTTGAGGTATTAAGTGGATGTAGGGTCCACCTCTCTCCCAAAGGAAATATTAAGTAACCTGGTAAGATTGCAATAAATATGGATGTCTCTAAAAGGGTTTACTTCGGTGCTGAGATATTTAGTGGCTATAGGGCTCGCCTCCCTATCGAAAGAAGTAAACTAATGAGATTCCATATTTATAATTAAGAGTGATAGTGGATATCTTGAAAAGGGTTCGCTTCGGGTTTAAGGTATTAAGTGACTGATCTAAGGGTTTGCCTCTCTCCTAAAAAGAAGTATTAAGTAACCTAGTGAGATTCAAAGTGATTTCAACTAATAGTACCAATGAGGAGCCCGCCTTAGGGTTAGTATTAAATTACAAAGGCCTACTTATAAATAGGTGTTAAATGGTCAGAGGTCTGCCTAGTCCTTATCAACGAAGTATTAAGTGGCTTGGGTATAGTCTCTCACATTGTTAATGTCGTAATTAAGATATTACCAATGAGATTTCTGCTTGAGGATAGGTAGTAAGTGGTGGGGGTCTGCCTAAAATATAGGTATTAAATGGTTAGAAGTCCACCTAGTCCTTTTTAGAGGTATTAAGTGACTCGGGTACTGTTTATTACATGGTTATGATTTTATCAGAGATGGATGCGGTAATAGTTGGACATTAAATATCGAAAGCCTTAAATAATGGTTAGAGGACTCTGTAGCCAGGACCCTTCGACCATGACAATGTTTTGTTAGAAAACCACCTTGGAAATAGGTTTTAAATGATGAAGTCTACATTGATTGAGGTCTTAAATGGCAGAGTCCGCCTATTTCTCTTTTAGAAGTATTTTACAATGAATATAGAAGCCTCTTCATATTTAGATGTATTAAATAGCAAATGGGTTTGGAAGTGTTGGGTGGTTGATAAGATTTCATTAGCATTTTGTACCGTTCAGAAGCGGTAAGTAAGTAATCGTGTGCATAATGCAAGGCTAGGGTAGAACTGCAAACCTTAATAGACATAACTATTAAATGGAAACCAATCGGTATAAATTTATTTTATGGATAGTTTATAGATTTTCTGATCACTAGAACGTTGTTTTGACCCCCTTCTCATTGCAACCCACATGATAGATTTAGAGGAATGGATCACTAGAGTTGAACGTGCTTTGTTGTTAGAGAAGTCTTCTTTTCTCTCATGCTTGATGCTGATGTGATAACCTGCTACCCAAGGAATACCATTAGTTCCAAGATAGTAGTCATATTTAGTATTCTTATCCTATTATCGTTTCCGTTATGACTTTAGATTTATATAAATCTCTGATAATACTCATTCTTATTTGCAGATACCAACTCTAAGGGTCTATGCTCTAATGAACTTGGGTTTCGATTTTTGTAAAAATTTAGGCCCATTAAGGTACGGATTGTTACATTTGGTATCGAGCAAGGTAGTGGATCAAAGGAATTAGGATAAATTGGGGGAATGTATTCGTGCTTTCCTATCTGGTAATATTATATTTTTAAACATGATTCTAAGAGTTCCGACTATAGGAGTTGTTGTAATTCCACTAGGAGTGAATAGGCAAAGCAACTATGGGTTGGAAATAATTTAGAGTTAAGATTTTGATGCCGACTCTAAAGTAGCCCATGGAGTGCAGGCGATGCATAAAGACTTGTTGATGAAGAGCGTGAGTACGACATATGGAAGAATTCCGCAGACTGGAAGTATTCGACTTGATGGTTGAGATTCTAGCTACCTTATGATTTTGGATTTTGATGATGAGTTCCAATCGCAGACACACGTTTATTCCAGATAGGCGGGAAATAAAAGTCTATATATCGCAATTATTTGAAAGCAAGTTTTTGCTTTGATGCATTCATTGATCACATCTTTGATGGCAAACCGAATTTTTATTTGAATAATTTATATTAAATCCTTTGTCTAAAACCTGTGAGAGAATTTTTATAAAGTATATTTTGGAAATACCTTAGAGTTTAGAAAATGGGTTTTCAAAGGATTCTTTTCCCAAGGATTTATTTTGGAAATTTTATTTGGGAAAGTTTTGAAATTTAAATTTTCAAAGAAACACATATACCACTAGGTTGGTTGTGTTAAGAAATTTATAGTTTATAAAAGATTAATTTTGAAAATCTTAAATATTTATATGTATATATTAGTAAAGGCTCGATTTTAATTTTTGGCAAGAAAATAGTTTTTCCATTTGGGAAATTTGTGTTTTAAAAAAAGGTTTTTGAAGACCTTGAAATTATATATATATAAGTTTGATTTTAAGGAAAATTTTGGCATGAAATAGTTTATATTATTTAGAAACAAGTATAAAGGAGCATATAGTAAGCTTAGTGATTTTTCGATTTACAAAATCGAGGTTTTTAAATCTTCACTTTAAGGTATAGAAAAAATAGGAATGACATACAATTTTATTGGAGTATGTAGTTTGAAGTGTTGTTTCACCCACCAACTATATTGGGAGAAATATTTCCATGCGAAGTAGGCATGTTATAGTAGCTTGAGTACTTTCTAGTTTTTAGAAATGTCGTTGGTCGCAAAAGTTTTATTGAGGCTATCGGAATCTTGCTTAGGGGATCTAAAGGGTAAGGTGGATTCCATCGTGTGGAACGTAGAAGTTTTCTGGATGAGTGAAGCTAAAGGTAGTGTTTGTAATGGTCATTAGAATATTAATTGATTTAAACCGGCCCTATTAGATCCGGTTTAGGCCATGCCCAAATCTGAGCTAATGTGACGACCTGGCTTTCATTCTACAGAAAGACGTATCATCAATAAGAAAGAGGTAGAAATAGAATAGATAGAAGAAAGAACTCAACAAAATCATAATCTCACAACGGAAATAGAATAAATATAATATATAACATAACTTTTACATAGACAATACATCAGAGTTATACAGCTTACAACAACATTTCACATTAGACAGTTATAAAGTTCTATCTAATCCATTACATCCCAATACAACAGACAAAGACTTCAACACAGCAGAAATAGATAGATATAGCTACGTCTAGACTCCTGCTCCATGCTATCCAATATTCATCAAGCCAAAACCTAATCACTTGGCTACTCATAAAAATTTGAGTACCCAAGAGTTTAAGAAAAACAAAAATAAACTCCGGTTCAGACCGGGTCTGGTATGAGTAAATGGTTTTAAGTTGTTTAACTTTTAAAATCATTTGAAAACAAAAGGTATCACGTAAGACTTCCCACACATAAACACGGGTAAGTTTTTACCTTACGTTAACCAAAACATTTGATAGGAAAACCAGTGATATTATAATAGGGTCTAGGGTTTTCAAATAAATAAGAAATAGATGAAATTGTTACATGATTAAATTCCAGCATACTAGCCACAAAGTGGGTTATACAATCAAAACCGTAAAGGCACGTAGAAAGAATGGGTTTCCATCAATGGCAGGGCTGCTGGGGTACCGCCTGCCAGAGTACGTGGCCTAGATCAACATACCGAGGATCACTCCCGACCCTCTACAACACAAAGCCAGAACCATTCCTTAATGAACAGCCCCGAACAAGACAACCCCGCAGTTGGCTGCAGACCAATTGCCCACATAACCGAATAAAAAGGGACCTCTAAACAGGGGTAAATCTCGTCCTACTTGAGCGTGACTCACTTAGCCTTGCTGCACCTCTCCTGTTTTAGCCATTCCCGGTTGATGAGGCTTGAGGTTACGATTACCTTTATAGAACACATCTATCTTAGAATGCTCATCATCCACCTGATGATGTTCTAAAAGCATTCGATCCATACAGTTCGTTCCGGGTTCGAACGAAAACGAAGGCATTATCTTGTTACACTCATTTTGGAATCACCCTTAGAGTTGACGACAATAACCCTTGCACTCTAAAACACCATCTCGAACCTGAAAGCACTATCTCTATCATACTTGTATTGGAATCACCCTTATATTTTTAATGACAAATAGTTCTTACACTTCGAGCCTTCCACTTGCTCTTCACTTGAATTCATGACCTAACGTTTAACTTGGATCAATGTGGTTTTCAGATAATCAAATTTGATACTCGATCCCGGTCTCATCGGAATCCAAACGTATCTTAAAGGCCAAATTGTTTAAAGATTTAAACAATTCAATTCAATTCAGTACTTGAATTCACACAACATTAACATAGATAAATATCACACATTTATCACTGATATATCTTATATCGTATCATAGAATATCACAGCATATCATCCGATAGATATCATCCAATTTAGATATTCAACTCAAACAATCATCAATAAACAGGATTAATCCACGTTATAATTAATTTAATCAACAAAAGTTAAATTATTTACTTAAGAATTAATAACCTAATCCTACTCAAACAATCATTATTTAATTACAATAATTTAATTAATTAATCACTCCTTGATTACCTTATCAATCAATTAATTAATCTCTAATCACAGATTAATTATCCTTTAGTTATCAATTATAACCCTCAATTATTAATTAATCTTCTTCAATACAAAGTAATCAATCCTTGATTACTTATATAATCGATTAATTAACATTTAATTAACTGATTAATACTCCATTATTGATTAATAACCTTAATTATTTATCAATATCTCTTAATACAAATTAATCAATCCATAATTATTCTCATAATTAATTAATTATTAATTAATTAATTATCCCTTAATTATTAATTAATAAAACTAAATTATTAATTAATAACCTTAATTACAAATTAATTAATCCATAATTATCAATTGATTAAACTAACATTTGATTAATGCTTAATTACCCTTGATTAATCAATAAATAAATCTTTAATTATAGATTAACCATCCTTTAAGTATTAATTAATAAAATCTAATTATTAATTAATAAAACTTAATTACAAATTATGTACTTCTTAATTATCAATTAAGTAACCTTTAATTACTTAATTAACAACTCTCTAATTACTAAATTAATCAATCTTAGTTACTTGATTAATTAATTCTTAATTACTCATTACTCAATTGATTAATCTCTAATCATTAATTAATTAATAATTCTTAATTACAATTAATTAACCTTTAATTAATTAATTTATAACCCTTAATTATTTATTAACTAAACCAATTAATTACTCTTAATTAATTACTTAATTAATCCTTTATAATTAATTAATCAAATTAATTAATCATACTTAATTTCCTTAATTCACTTAGTTAATCTCAAAACATTATAACCTTAAATATTTTAAGATAAAACATTATCTTTATTAATTCCTTAATTACCATTAACATTTTTAAAACATTTTATCATTAAAATTAACTTGACTTAATTAAATCATTTAATTAAGTTTTCAAAAATAAAATAATCATTAACTTGATAAATTAAAGTTAAAAGATTTCCTTTAAATACTTTAAATATTTGCAAGTAGTAGTTTTAAAACTAGTTCCAATTTAAATTTTAAAACTTGCTTTTATAAAAATCTTAAACTTTCATTTTAAAATAAGTTTTAAAATCACTTTAAAACTTACAAAAGTTAAATTAAATAAAATTTCAAAACTTTTTAATCAATAATTAAAGAAAACAATTATAAAAAGAGTAAGTTTAAATAAGAAAGTTTAAAGTAGATTTAAAATAAATATGAAAAATAAATTGATTTTAAAACATTTTAAAAACTGTTCCACACTAGTGCTTCGGGTCAAATCCGAAGACCCCTCGGGTCTAGCCCCAAGTAAACCATCCTTTCTCCCCTTGTTTACAAAACTTAGATTTATTTTAAGTTCTAAAAACCTACATGCTTATCCCCTCAAAACCACTCGAGTTCAAACACTAGTCACCATCCCAAAAACTCGATCCCCCCTTCGAGTCAAAACCCAACCCCAAACAACAGATGCCAAATCTCCCATGTGCACCAGCACCACCGCCTGCGACGACGGTGACCACCTCCGATAACTTCGACACACCGTCCATAACCATAGCATCAGTCCTCGATCATACAAACACCATCACAAGCCTCACATCAAAATCGAGCATCACGGATGCAATCAGAACCACAACCCTCACCAGAAAAACAGCTCGCATCCACGTCTCTGATCATTGGAGCTGCTGCAACTCCAGCCTCGCCATGCCGACACCCCATGCTACCATTTCCTAAAATCCCAAATCACTCGATCACATAGAGGTGAAGCGGAAATTCCATTTCCTAGACTCGACCATATCTAGGGTTTAAAACTCGATCGTCACACCGCCGACGCCACGACGATCAAGCACCTCTCCAGCCAATTTTTCCGAACACCCTGATGCTTCCTCTACCTTCAGCCAAGATCTCGATCACCATAGGTTACCCAACTACCAGAATTTGCTCACAAACCACATTCTGGTCATCTCAAAAATTTCCACTTGATACAAACTTAAAAATTGTGAATTTCGTTTTAAAAATCCTAATTTCCAATGTAGATTCAAGTTATGAACATGATTCAGCAAATTCAGGTGTTTGGTTTTTAACATATTTTTAGAAATCTGCTGTATTTCTAAATTTGTAGACAATCTTCCACTTTCTATGCTTAATTATATTTTTAATACTTAGTTTAAGTAAAAGTAACATATTTTGTTCAAATTTCACAATCTATATGTGAAAGTTTGAAGAGCACTTGATTTGTTATCAAAATTTAAGACCTGTCAGTTGTAAAACAAAGATATACAGAGAGTTTCAGACATGCACACAAAAACACTTACCTTTTTATAGCATTCAAACTAAATTACACACATGCAAACAAACCATAGTTTAAACCAAAATCTAGTTGTTTACTCAGCAATTTTAAAGAGGCAGAGGGCAGGAAACTTGAATGTTAGAATTTGCAGCAGCCAATATTTTGAAACTTGAAAAAAAAAACTGGATTACTGCTTTGATTTAAACTCTAGAAACCACTCTGATGATTTAAGGCTTGATACTCTAGGCTTCAGTTAGCTTTCATAAAATGCTTACAAAGTTTTCTTGATAATTTGTTAGATTTTATGCTTGCATTTGAAAATCTGCTATATGCTTTCAAATAAATGGTTTACAGAGTTGCTTGCTTACAGATTTTGAAAAATATTGCAGGGTTTTTGATTTTTGGTTTGAAACTTGTTCTAGTGATTGCTTGAGAATGGTTTTACAGTTTTTGAAAAGATTACAGGGCTTTGGTTTTGATTTTGAGGAAATGTTTTCAAGTTTGATTCTTGATCATTTTCTAGTTTTTAGAAAAAATAGTTGAACAAGGTTGAGTTTTAGATGTTGAAAGATAAGAAAAGAATGCGAAAAAGAAGATATATGTTTATATAATGAAAATTAGGAGTAGAATAAAAGAAAATAAGAATTAATTTTGACACTTGTTTTCAAATGCCAACACTTGTCATTACCCATTATTAATTAATTTACATGTGTATTTCATATGGTTTTAAAAGTTACACTTGTAATAATTCATTTTTATAATATTTTTAAATGATTTTTAAAAGCTTTTATATTAATTCTCCTAATTAATAAATACATTTGTAAATTAATAATTGCTTTTCTAAATTTATATAAATAAAATCTTTAAAAGAAAATAAAGTATAAACCAATTATAATTTAAATAAAATCATATATAAAATATTTAATTTATTTTAAAATGTTAATATAAACCTTTCGTATTTATTTATTATTTAATAAACACTATCTTAATTTATATAAATAAATTCTTTTTTCTAAAGAAAACAAATCTAATTTTAAATAAAAAATTCATTCATATATTTTATATCCAAAATATTTTCCAAGATATATATCCATTTAAACTCAAATTTAAATCTAAATTCAAATTCAAATTCAAATCAATTTAAATAAATATTTTTTTAAACAAACACAAAATAAATTTTAAAACAATAACTTTATTTTAAAAATCTATTTTTAAAATCAATCTTAAATGTATATAAACAAACACCTTATTAACTCAAAAAAACAATTCTGTTTTAAAATCCATTTATACCTATATTTAAACATCACATATCATTTATTTGTTTGAAATAGCAATTTTATCAATTTTAATTAATTTAATAAGTAGACTATCACATTTTAAATTCCTTGAAATTCCCGGATATCACGTTCCTCCCCCCTTAAAAGAATTTTGTCCCCGAAATTTAAAACAGAGATAATCCAAAAACTTTTTATTTCATTTTAACCCTCCAAGCATCCATATCAAACATACACTATCAATCAAACAAACAATTTCATCCAAACAAACTATTTATTCAAACAAACAATTCTAGCTATCTGGACACAGATCCGGATAAGCCTTCCTAAAACTATCCAAAGTTTCTCAAGACAAACTCTGAAATCCTAGCTCTATAGAATCTTAACTAGCTATACCACTATGATCCAGAGCTTCCTCTTACTCCGATCCATAAAATCTAAATCAAATATCAGACCACGCTTAAAAAAAGGCTCAGCTACAATATCCTACTGAACTGCAGATCCCAACTAGGATGGATCATTCACGCATTTCCTCAGATGAGATACGTGAAAAACATTGTGAATTCCAGCCATCCGGACTGGCAATTCAATCCTGTAGACCACGACACTAAAGCTCTCGAGCACTCGGATCAGACCAATCATGGTTTTAAATCTCCTATATATCGTCCGAGATCTCCTCCGAGATCTCCTTTTCACACTTAAATGAGACGAGATATCAAATCTCCTCCATATCTCCCTTGACAATCATCTCGCCCGAGATATTCAAATCTCACCCGAAATATGGATCAAAATCTCAATTCGAGATCTCACCCGAAATTATACATTTTTCTTATTTTGCATAATATTTTTAATTTTCATATTGATTCAAAAGAAACTACTCAATCCAATCATAATTTACCAACTTCTTGAACATATTCTTTACTTTTTATCTTAATCTTAATGAGTCATGGCGAAAGGATTCACTTCTTTATTATGTTAAAATAAAAGGATATTATTCAATCATCGCCAAATCAATTAAGCTAATCAAGCTATCACTCTTCTATAAATAATGTAAATCAAGTATATTACCATTTTTATTTTTACTCAGAAAGTTATAACCGTTAAATAAATTTTTGACACATCAATTTTAGACACATAAGTACATCCGAGATATTCCCGAGATGCATTATAAGAACGGAGATGTCAATCTGAGATGTACACCCGATATGTACTCGTCTCCTCCGAGATCTCCCCCGATACGAGATAGCTTGTGTAAAAAATCCGAGACGAAACGTGACCGAAATCCGATATTTAAAACCTTGAGACCAATACATCTTGGAGTAAATTTCCCATCTTTCCAAATCCGATAATTCCTTTAAATCGAGAAAATTTCACAAAGACTAAATCTCCGATCTCACATCCAAATTTTCCTTGTCTCTTATCCACAAATACTTCTGACGATCCTGCGTTGCTCTCAAACTCTTCTAGAAAAGCTCCACCTTCGCAGATGCCTCTCGGATCAAAATAGGACCAAGTACAAGACGATCTCTCGACTCTACCCAAGAGAATGGGAAAATACAAGGTCTTTCACAAAAAAACTTCATTGGGTGCCATCTGGATACTCGCCTGATAGCTGTATGAGAATTCCATTCAATGTAGATGGTACTTCCAAAATCCATCAAATTCCAAAATACAAGCCCTTAGCCCAACCTCAAAAATTCTATTCAGCCCTTCCGTCTGACCGTCGATGTGAGAATGATAGGCTGAACTCAAATTCAAACTCGAATCCAAAGCTGATAGCAAAGCCTCCCAAAATATGCTGGAGAAGGTAGGATCACGATCGCTAACAATGCTGACTGAAACACCAAGCAGTCGGACCAACTCCTTCAAGAAAAACTCACCCAAAGATGCAGCAGTACAGTTGCCTTGACCGAAATAAGTTGGGTGCTCATGGTTAACCGGTCTTCAATTACCCATATTCCTTCGTTTCCCTCTTTGGTCCTTGGCAAACTATCGATGAAATCCAAAGAAATCACTTCCCACTTTCTCTTCGGAAGTTCCAAAGACTGCAACAAACCTCCGGTCTTCTACTGATCACCATCTCTTGCTGACAGATCGCACATCCATTGACGAAAGCAGCAACATCCTTCCTCATGCTCAGCTACCAGAAGACTCTCTGACAGAACTCCTTGCCTCAAATCCTTGAAATTTGGAACACAAATCCTTCCAATGATCCCCAACATTCCTTGCCATCAATCTCAAAACTGGAATTCTGACCATTCTTGACTCAGTCCATCTATATTAGGCACACAAAACGTCCGTATAGACCTCAAACTTTCTCTTGCCGTACGAAATAGCTAGAACAGGCACACTGGTCAGAAACTTGCCTTCAAATCTGAGAAAGCCTCTTCACACTTGGGACCACTTAAAATTTGCTCCTTTTTGAGTGAACTTGGTTGAGTGCGAAGAAATCTTAAAGCAGACCTGATACACTTCCTATAGAATCATGCCAAACCCAGAAAAATGCGGTTGCTTCCACTCCTGAATAGTAGCTACCTTGATTGGACCTATAAAAATACCCTTACTAGAAACAAAATGCCTCCTCAAAGAAATCTTGGGTCTGCTACACCAATTATTCTCTCTTCTTCGACGCACTCCTTCTATTAGGCTGAACAACAGGCACTACTCCCGGAACTAAGACGATCCAAGTCTCTATCTCTTGGTGAGGGCAAACCTTACTCCTCGAAAACATTCGGACAATCTCTGACCATTTCGATGGACTCTATGCCTTCTGGAGATGCCTCGCTTCCAAGCAACAGATGACTCAAATGAACTACGGGATTATCGCAAGTCACTTTTGCAATTCTTCCTAACTCAGTCTCCAAAGAAACAATCCTTATACTATCCATCGAATCCATATCCATAATAAGATCAAACCCGTCGAGATTCAATACCGATGGTTCACAAGAATTTTTTTTAGGGAGATAAGAAAATCTTAAGCCTCTATAGATCTTATCTAACTTGGTTGCTCCACCTATAGGATTAGATAAAAAGATAGGATAGTCAACCAAACAAAGAGAAAGATAAAACTTCTCTAGAACTTATGTTGGAAATTCAAACAGATACCCAACAAATTTAAATAGGTATATAATTATATGAAAATTACAAATATGTGCTCTCAAGATAGATACCGGTCCAGAGCCTAGGTATTATCTCGACTTATGCTCTGATACCACGTGTGACGACCCGGCTTTCATTCCACAAAAAGACGTATCATCAATAAGAAAGAGGTAGAAATAGAATAGATAGAAGAAAGAACTCAACAAAATCAGAATCTCACAGCGGAAATGGAATAAAATATAATATATAACATAACTTTTACATAGACAATACATCAGAGTTATATAGCTTACAACAACATTTCACATTGGACAGTTATAAAGTTATGTCTAATCCATTACATCCCAATACAACAGACAAAGTCTTCAACACAGCGGAAATAGATAGATATAGCTACGTCTGGACTCCTGCTCCATGCTATCCAATATTCGTCAAGCCAAAACCTGATCACTTGGCTACTCATAAAAATTTGAGTATCCAAGAGTTTAAGAAAAACAGAAATAAACTTCGGATCAGACATGGGTCAGGTGTGAGTAAACGGTTTAAAGTTGTTTAACTTTTAAAATCGTATGAAAATAAAAGGTATCACGTAAGTCTTCCCATACATAAGTACGGGTAAGTTTTTACCTTACGCTAACCAAAACATTTGATAGGAAATACAGTGATATTATAATAGGGTCTAGGGTTTTCAAATAAATAAGAAATAGCTGAAATCGTTACATGATTAAATTCCAGCATACTAGCCACAAAGTGGGTTATACAATCAAAACCGTAAAGGCACGTAGGAAGAATGAGTTTCCATCAATGGAAGGGCTACTGGGATACCACCCGTCATAGTACGTGGCCTAGTTCAACGTACCGAGGATCACTCCCGACCTCATGCAACAAAAAGCCGAAAACATTCCTTACTAAACAGTCCCGAACAAGACAACCCTGCAATTGGCTGCAGACTAACTGCCCACACAACCGAATAAAAAGGGACCTCTTGATAGGGATAAATCTCGTCCTACTTGAGCGCGACTCACTTAGCCTTGCCGCACCTCCTCTGTTTTAGCCATTCCCGACTGATGAGGCTTGCGGCTACGATTACCTTTATAGAACACATCCATCTTAGAATGCTCATCCTCCATCTGACGATGTTCTGAAAGCATTCAATCCATACAAGTTCGTTCCGGGTTCGAAAGAAATCGAAGGCATTATCTCGTTACACTCATTTTGGAATCACCTTAGAGTTAACGACAATAACCCTTGCACTCTGAAACACCATCTTGAACCTGAAAGCACTATCTCCGTTATACTTGTGTTGGAATCACCCTCAGAGTTGTAACGATAAATAGTTCTTACACTTCGAGTCTTCAAGTTTCTGTTCACTTGACTTCATGACCTAACGTTTAACTTGGATCGATGTGGTTTTCGGATAATCAAATTTGATATCTGATCCCGGTCTCATCGAAATCCAAACGTATCTTAAAGGCCAAGTTGTTCAAAGGTTTAAACAATTCAATTCAGTTCAATACTTGAATTCACACAACATTTAACATAGATAAATATCACACATTCATCACTGATATATCTAATATCATGTCATAGAATATCATAGCATATCATCCAATAGATATCACAAACAGGAATTATTAATCCATGTTATAATTAATTTAATCAACATAAGTTAAATTAACTACTTAAGAATTAATCACCTAATCCTGGTCAAACAATCATTAATTAATTTCAATCATTTAATTAATTAATCACTTCTTGATTACCTTATCAATCAATTAATTAATCTTTAATCACAGATTAATTATCCTTTAGTTATCAATTAATAGCCCTCAATTATTAATTAATCTTCTTCAATACAAAGTAATCAATCCTTTATTACTTTTATAATCAATTAATTAACCTTTAATTAACTGATTAATTATCCATTAACTATTGATTAATAACCTTAATTATTAATCTATATCTCTTCATACAAATTAATAGATCCATAATTACTCTTATAATTAATCAATTATTTAACTATCCCTTAATTATTAATTAATAAAAATTAATTATTAATTAATAATCTTAATTACAAATTAATTAATCCATAATTATCAATTGATTAAACAGTTAATCAATCCTTAATTAACATTGGATTAATCCTTAATTACCCTTGATTAATCAATAAATAAATCTTTAATTATAGATTAATCATCCTTTAATTATTAATTAATAAAATCTAATTATTAATTAACAAAACTTAATTACAAATCATGTACTTCTTAATTATAAATTAAGTAACCTCTAATTACTTAATTAACAACTCTCTAATTACTAAATTAATCAATCTTAATTACTTGATTAATTAATTCTTAATTACTTAATTACTCAATTAATTAATCTCAAATCATTAATTAATTAATAGTTCTTAATTACAATTAATTAACCTTTAATTAATTAATTTATAACCCTTAATTATTTATTAACTAAACCAATTAATTACTCTTAATTAATTACTTAATTAATCCTTTATAATTAATTAATCAAATTAATTAATTATGCTTAATTTCCTTAATTCACTTAGTTAATCTCAAAACGTTATAACCTTAATTATTTTAAGATAAAACACTATCTTTATTAATGCCTAATTACCGTTAACATTTTAAAACATTTTATAGTTAAAATTAACTTTACTTAATTAAATCATTTAATTAAGTTTTCAAAAATAAAATAATCATTAACTTGATAAATTAAAGTTAACAAGACTTCCTTTAAATACTTTAAACATTTTCAAGTAGTAGTTTTAAAACTAGTTCCAATTTAAATTTTAAAACTTGCTTTTATAAAAATCTTAAACTTTCATTTTGAATTAAGTTTTAAAATCACCTTAAATTTTACAAAATTTATATTAAACAAAATTTCAAAACTTCTTAATCAATAGTTAAAGAAAACAATTATAAAAAGAGTAAGTTTAAATAAGAAATTTTAAACTAGATTTAAATTTAAATGTCAAAAATAAATTGATTTTAAAACATTTTAAAAACTGTTGCACACTGGTGCTTGGGCCAAACCCGAAGACCCCTCGGGTCTAGCCCCGAGTAAACCATCCTTTCTCCCCTTGTTTACAAAACTTTGATTTATTTTAAGTTTTAAAAACCTACAGGCTTATCCCCTTAAAACCACTCGAATTCAAACCCGAGTTACCATCCTAAAAACTTGATCCCAACTTCGAGTCAAAACCCAACCCCAAACAACAGATGCCAAATCTCCCCTGTGCACCTACACAACCGCCTGCGACGACAGTGACCACCTCCGATAACTTCTACACACCGTCCATCAGCATAGCATCAGTCCCCGGTCATCCAAACACCATCACAAGCCTTACATCAAAATCGAGCATCACGGATGCAATCAGAACCACAACCCTCACCAGAAAAATAGCTCAGATCCATGTCTTCGATCATTGGAGCTACTGCAACTCCAGCCTCGCCATGCCGACACCCCATGCCACCATTTCCCAAAATCCTAAATCACTCGATCACACAGAGGTGAAGCAGAAAATCAATTTCCTAGACTCGACCATATCTAGGGTTTAAAAGTCGATCGTCACATCGTCGACGCCACGACGATCAAGCACCTCTCCAGCCAATTTTCCAAACACCCTGATCCTTCCTCTACCCTCAGCCAAGATCCCGATCACCATCGGTTACCCAGCTACCGGAAATTGCTCACAAACCACATTCTGGTCATCTCAAATATTCCCACTCGATACAAATTTAAAAATTGTGAATTTTGTTTTAAAAATCCTAATTTCCAATGTAGATTCAAGTTATAAACATGATTCAACAAATTCAGGTGTTTAGTTTTAAACATATTTTTAGAAATCTACTGTACTTCTAAATATGCAGACAATTTCCCACTTTCTATGCTTAATTATATTTTTAATACTTAGTTTAAGTAAACGTAAACATATTTTGTTCAAATTTCACAACCTATATGTGAAAGTTTGAAGAGCACATGATTTGTGATCAAAATTTAAGACCTATAAGCTGTAAAACAGGGATATACAGAGAGTTTCAGACATGCACGCACAAACACTTACCTGTTTATAGCATTCAAACTAAATTACACATATGCAAACAATTTTCTCATCATAAACCATAGTTTAAACCAAAATCTAGTTGTTTACTCACCAATTTAAAGAGGCAGAGGGCAAGAAACATGAATGTTAGAATTTGCAGCAGCCAATATTTTGAAACTTAAAAAAAAAACTGGAATACTGCTTTGATTTAAACTCTGGAAACCAGTTTGATGATTTAAGGTTTGATACTCCAGGCTTGAGTTAGCTTTGATAAAATGTTTACAAAATTTGCTTGATAATTTGTTGGATTTCAGGCTTGCATTTGAAAATCTGCTATAGGCTTTTAGATAAATGGTTTACAGAGTTGCTTGATTACAATTTAGAAAAAAGTTGCAGGGTTTTTGATTTTTGGTTTGAAACTTTTGAAACTTGTTCTGGTGATTTCTTGAGAATGGTTTTACAGGTTTTGAAAAGATTACAGGGCATTGGTTTTGATTTTGAGGAAATGTTTTCAAGTTTGATTCTTGATCATTTTCTGGTTTTTAGAAAAAATAGTTTAACAAGGTTGAGTTTTAGATGTTGAGAAGATAAGAAAAGAATGAGAAAAAGAAGATATATGTTTATATAATGAAAAAGGATTTATTTAGAATTAAAGAAAATAAGAATTAGTTTTGACACTTGTTTTCAAATGCCAACACTTGTCATTACCCATTACTAATTAACTTACATGTGTATTTAATACGATTTTAAAAGTTACACTTGTAATAATTCATTTTTATAATATTTTTAAATGATTTTTAAAAGCTTTTATATTAATTCTCCGAATTAATAAATACGTTTGTAAATTAATAAATGTTTTCTAAATTTATATAAATAAAATCTTTAGAAGAAAATAAAGTATAAACCAATTATAATTTAAATAAAATCATATATAATATATTTAGTTTATTTTAAAATGTTAATATAAACCTTTCGTATTTATCTACTTTTAATAAACACTATCTTAGTTTATATAAATAATTTTTTAAATAAAAAAATCGTATTTTAAATAAAAATTCATTCATATATTTTATATCCAAAATAATTTCCAAGATATATATCCATTTAAATTCAAATTTAAATCTAAATTCAAATTTAATTTAAAATCTAATTTAAAATCAACTTATATAAATATTATTTTAAACAAACACAAATTAAAATTTGAAAATAATATCTTTATTTTAAAAATAAATCTACAATATGTATAAACAAACACCTTATTAACTCAAAAATAATAATTCTATTTTAAAATCCATTTATACCTATATTTAAACATCACATTATCATTTATTTGTTTGAAAATAGAAATTTGTCAATTTTAATTAATTTAATAAGTATATTATCACATTTTAAATTCCTTGGAATTTCGGGGTATCACAGCTAGCGGTCAACCGAAAGAGGTCAACCGTAGCGGTCGACCGCTAGACGGATTCGGGCTGAACTCAAGCTAGGATTGCGACTATAAGTCGCGTCCAAAAACATAAGCAGCCGTAACACACCCCCTTTATCTTTTTCCTCCTCTCCATTTTTAGCCGAACCCCATTTTCACCCCCTCTCCTTCCTCCTAATCAAAGCCTCTCTCCTCCATTCCTCCACTAAGCGATGCCAGAGTTCTTACGGTCAGATCCTGCCCCACCACCACTTCGAATCTAACACCTTCTCTCCCATTTTCCTACCACCTCCCGGGCCATGGCACTACCCCGTACCGACGGCTCTTCCCTTAATCACCCCGGCCTCACTCTACAAGAAGCTGCTTGGCTTGACCGGAGTGAGCGAAGGATAACTACTTATCTCGGAATGGCGGACTTGTTTTTCTCCATGGATTACCCGTGAAATTTGAAGATTTCACCACTCTTGGGCTTAAAGAGTTTTTCATCGTGGCAACAATGACACCGAACGTCCACTTCGAGACTTATGATCAGGAATATTACCCATGCTATTTTCGTCTTTTTGATGCACAAATGGTGTAGAATTTTGATGATGGCAACAGCTATATTGAGTTTGAGATAAAGGGAGCTCGGATCGAGATGACAGCACTAGAGAATTATGAGGTAAATTTGAGCGAAGAGCCAATAGTGAGCAAGATCCCTCCCACTACAGATGGGATCATTATTAAGAGGATGTATATTACTTTACCGCCAGCCGCACTGCCTATACAGCACCAGAGCAGCTGCACCAGCAGCAAGGGATAGTATAGGGCATCGAGGGATACTTGAGCCCTAAGCTTATTGCTATCTATTAGGTTCAAGCAGAGCTCCAAGAGGTTAGGGAAGAGCAGCTATTCCATGGGTGTGAGATTAGGTGCATAGCCGTCATGCTATGACCATTCCATGGTCGTGGCAATGGCTGGAGCTCCAGCCATGGAGCGAGACCATCTCACAGTTTCTAGACGGTGTTTTATTTAGGATTGTTGTATATTTTTATTTCTAGCATTTGTCATTTTTATGCAGGTTGTTTGGGTTGTAACTGTTAGCTTCCTTTGTAAAAGGCACGCACAATGTTATGAGTTTTTATTTATTGATGGTGTTATTATTTCTGGATATGTGAACCACTCATACATATGCATAATAAATAATTAGTATAAGTATGGAAATCTCATAAAGACACTTAACGAGTATTAAATGCAATATAAGACTAAAAGTTTAGAATAGTTGGGAAATTTTAGTAAAAGACATGATAAAGTTGTTTTTGTATCATGGGTCATTGTTCATGTTCGTCATGTTTTATGGCTAAAGGTTAGTTGTAGATTTTAGAATTTGGTTTATCCGCTTAGCATATAACCGACTATCGACTACACTGAAATTGTGGCTTGTTTTATTAATTTTTTTAAAAAGGAAATATTTTGAAAAGTTTCATCTTGATTTGAAAAGTTCTCTTTCGAACCAAAAAGTAGTTTTGTGTTTTATTTATTTTTACTCTTAAATTATTTATAGAGTTTTAATCCAAAAAATGGGTTTCAAAGGAAAACGTGAGTCTAAATATTTTGGGATTTTATTTTCCAAATGATGTATAAATTTGAAAATCGAAAAAGATTTTTGTGAAATCTTTGATTTTGAAGGCCATGTGTTAGGTGTAGGGAAGACAAATAGAGTTAGAATTTGTGAATTTTGTGGTGCATTAGGGTCGAAAATTCGATAAATACAAGCGATGATAAGGAAAAGCTATTTTAGCCTTGGAATTTCTATTTTCACACCCTGTCGACGATGTGCACGAGTCTATTTTTAGACTTAATTCCATTTTAAAGCTTGAAATAAGCCTAATTATGCATTTTATATGTGGAAAACTTGAGTAAATCTGAGGAAACGAGGAAATTTCCACTGCATTACGAGAATATGAAGATTATAGAGTGGTAAGAATGATAAATTCTCCATTTAAATTCTTTTTTGGGCATAGGAGTAAAGTTTAGGACGCAATTTTTTATCGATGCGTTACATTATTTGATGGTAGGAACTGGATGAAAAATTGGTTCTTCATACTTCTATTCGTAGGATTATGGAAGTTTTGGTTAAAAAAATTCTTTTTAAAGCTGCATACATATAGAATTGCCAGTTATATATAGGTTGTTTATATCCTTTTTCAAAAATATTTTCAAAAGAAATGCATGCATATAGGATGATCTGATTTTGAATCGTTCTGCATACATATATTCAGTGTGGTAATACAGTAATACACTATGCATTTGTGCATGTTTAGTTGCAAAATTGGTTGTACACTCATTGGTTTTGTAGTGTAGTATAATAGTAGCCAAAACCTTGACTCGATCGTTGGTGAAATTTCGGGGCTGAATTTTTTTTAAGGGGGGAAGAATGTAATAACTCAAAACTTGGCATTAGTTATTTAATTAGTTAGTTAGTTGACTAACTAGGCTCCAAAAATGGATTTATGCAAAAGATGGAATTTGACCATGAAATTTACAACATTGCATTCGTGGCGAAATTATGAGCAACTTTCATATTTGGAGTTTTGTAACAGCACATATTTTAACTATTTTAAATTATTAAATTTAATATGATTATTGAATAAAAATGGTTAAAAATAAAATTTTATGTTTTATTTATATATTTTATAAAATATGGACATGAACTTAATGTAAGAAATTAGTTGTATAATAATTGAACGAACATTTTATTTATAAAACGATATTTAAGATGCAAATTTGAATGCAAGTTATTGATTATGATTTTAATTTTATAAAGTGGGTAATGGTTGTTTATAAATAGAATTCGTTTTAAACTTGATATTTAAAAAATTTCATTCATAAGCGAAGTAAATGGAAATTCACTAGTTCATGTTAGCAACATTGCTTGTGTTAATTTATAACAGCATTGTATATTGAATAAGAATGATTTCGAAAGCCTATTTAAATTTTATTTGAACAAGAATGAAGATTGATAACTTTTATAATTGAATTTAAAGTGAATAAATTTATTTTGGAAAATAGCTTGTTTTAATTAACGTACGAAAATAGCCTTTCGGGCCACTGCCTTAAATTTCGACGAAAACAGTTTCATTGGATCCGTAATGGTGAATTATTATAGGATTTCAAGTTTCATAGCGATTGGACATATCGTTTGTTCGTGCAAGCTTGAAACGCATAGAATTTATTTTCAAAACTTTAATTAATATAATTCGATTTTGAAAAGCTATCTTCTTGAAATGATGGAATTGGCTCCCAATATATGTTTCGTTGTGTTCAGAATAGGGATATAACATATAGAACGCTAGATGACTCGCTTCGTTTGGAGTTCGAAAATTTCATATATGAATAGTGCCATAGAAATTTTCTATAAATAGCCCTCTCATTAATAACCCTAACCCTAAAATGTTTCATTCACCTCCTTTATAATTTCAATGGTCGAAAATAGCTCATTTTCTTCCCTCGATTTCTCTCTATACACGCGCTTTTAGGCTTTGATTTCAACTAGGAAGATAGAAAGCTCGACAAGCTTTACAAGATCAATGATGGATTAGGCTAGTCGTCGACGACAATAGAGATTGGAAGGCAAACTTGCGGCAGTTTTTGGGTTCCTGACTGCGTATACACACACATGCAATGGTAGATGGTGCGGTAGTGCGACGGCGAGGTGGTCGTGGAGCGCACGAGCATGATGGTAGCGGCAGCGCGTTCGATCGATCAATGTTTAAAAAAAGAAAGCATTGGCCTGGGAATAACGTGAACGAGAGAGAGGGAGATATTAGAAGAAAGATTTATGTTTAATATTTATTTATTAAGTTAATTATATTTTAATTATATCGAATGTTTATAATTTCATAACATTTTCATACGAGGTCCAAAGTAAACACGAAAAATCGTGTTGCGATCGTATCGACGAAGGCTATACCATGGAGTTGAATTAAAGCTGATTTGGATCTGAAAAATTTTCAGTTTCAAATTAAGGTGAGTGTTTTAAACCGCTCACGAAATATTAAAATATTCTAAAGTTATTTAGATCAAAATCATGAAATGATTTATTTTTATTAACTATTGTTTGGTAATTTAACTAACATTTAAATTTATATATGGTTTGAACTAATAGGAATTTAAATTGACACTTAAATTGGAATTGAAATTGAACTGCCAATTAAACACTCGATATTGATAGCGAGTTAACTATTGTGATATATTGACTATTTTGGATGTTGATTGTGATGGATGGCTATTGGTTAATATTTTGGATGATTGGATATTTATTATATATATATATATATCTTGTTATATATCCACTTATGAAAATTTGATTTGGTTAATATTTCAGATGCTTGGCTATTGGTTAATATTTTATATATCCACTTACGAAAATTTGATTTGGTTTGAAATGATATATATCCATCCCAGAAATTAAAATTAAAATAACTGATCACTTGGCTATAGGATTGTGACGCCCCACCTCTATACCCGCTCTAGCCAAGGACACTACGGGGTAATGCCGTCAACTAGTGCGGAGAATAAGGCTGTTGAGGAGCGATCATCCGCGTAATTGCTTTGTGCGAGCACCGATATGTCAGATAGCACAACATGCATATGGTTTCAGGAGGAAATTGACATACCAATATAAACTCAAAGCTACTACCCGGTGGCTATATATATTCTTCGGAAACAAATATAGAAATAAACATGACACAAATTAGTCATAGACATCCATATCACAAAGGCGAAAATAGATATGAATTTATAACACATAAAAGTGTTCATCGGAGTAGTGGTCATACAAGATCCACAATATCACAAAAGAATAGTTACAGGTGCTAGACAAAAGAATATGTATACATCAAGGAATCTATATCTCAAAGGTATACAACAAAATAAACTACCAATCTAAGTAGTTAGCCAAAAGTCTGGATAATAATCCCAGATGAGGAGTCAAGTAGAAGCACCTGTAACAACTCGGTCTGACCCGAGTATTATTTAATAAGAAAATAATAAACGGATCAGTCTAACTATAAATATCAGATGAAATGATATAGAATAAGAGATATGACAAAAACATATGATAACCATAAAACCATATTGTGATAAGTATGTAACTGAAAATCAACAAGAGATTGATCAATATCATAAGAATATTCTCAAAGATCAAAAAGAATGTCATACTCTTTATTTTTATACACCAAACCATAGTATTGACAATTATATCAATGTCAATTACAAAAGTTAATGACACACAAATTCACCAATGCACAAATATTGATCAAACATATCAATGTAAATCACGAAAATAGGTGAAACACAAATTCTAGAAATCATCAACGGAAATCCAGAAATCACAAAAAAGGGGGAGGCCTATCACAAAACGGGAGCATGAAAACTCACCAACACATGTATCACAAAATGGAACGCTATTCCATGGTTGCTAACCATTAATTTTGAGCCGAAGCTCCACAAAACGGCCCGAAGACCATGGGTCGCTATCCCACCAAATTGAGCCGAAGCTCCACAGAAACAGGGTTTAGTCTCCCTTGTAGACAAAGAGACATCGCACATTTGCTAGTCTAAATCACCAAAATGGTCATCAACGATCATCAAGAAGTGCCAAGTACAGTAAGCTAATAAATATATAAGCTTAGCTTCATGTCCCATAACTACTAGCTTAACTTAAAATATTTACGAACAAATTGTAGATCTCCGCTCGAAAATTGTCACAATGGATTCAATCGAACGAGTCCAAGAATGAACCGGCGAAGTAAAAGCAAGCATTTCATACCACTTGTTTCACTAAGCCGTTTAATTAGATTTCTCGTACGAGTGAGATAAAGGTTTGTATATACTAGTAGATTGTAAAACGGTTTAAGAAACGAGGTTTGTAATAAAATACTGTTGAAATCGTTTTAATGGAAGAGTTTTGATATTTACTACTAGTATAGAAAACCTTTATATTTTTAAAGTGACAAATCACAAAAATGATTGTAGAAACAATAAGTCACAAAAATTCACATTCGAAGACGTGAATAAAATCCAAAGAATTCGATTCCAAATCCATCAAAGTGGAAATACCCTTACGACTTAACATAATTCAACACAAGAAATCAGCGGCTCAACATATGCGACTCCACGGCATATGACCTAAGTGATGCGACCCAAGGAGCTAGCGGCATAACAGGCCGAGCGACCTAAGTGGTTGCGACCTATAGCATGACGCGACCCATAGCAGCTGGCCGAGCGACCTAAGAGATGCGTCTGAATGGGCGACCTAAGTGCAAGCGACCTAAGGAGTAGCAAGCGGCTTAAAGTTAAAGCAGGCCGACCCATAGCAAGGGTTGCGACCTAAGGGGTGCGACTTATATGCTGGTGCAATTTAAAAAATGGAACGACCTAACACATGGCCGAGCGACCTAACATAGCCGACCTATGTTGATGCAAGCCGAGCGACCTATGTGGTCAGCGACCTAAGAGGTTGCGAGATATAGCAGGTGTGACTTATCATGGCCGAGTGACCTAAGATGGAATGACCTAAGCGTGACGCGACCTAAGGGGTAAGAGAAGGCCGACTCATTAGCAAGGCGAGCGACCTAAGGAACGTGACCTAACTTGCGCGACCTAAGTGGTGGAACGACCTATCCCAAGGCGCGACCTAAGCATGGCACGACCTATATGCAGGTCGAGAAATTTGAATGGTGCAGGCCGAGCGACCTAGGGGATAGAAGTGCAAAACTCTCTCAATTTGCAACCGATCGAGCACGGACGCTAGGGGTTACGCCTATTGGCTACCCGGTCCTATTGGCTCCTCGTTACATCACCAAAAACGTGTTCAATCATCAACATTAGGATTTTTAAAGATTTGAACCCAAAACACTAAAAATTGGGATTTTCACCAATTCAATCCAAACCAAAAGCAAATGCATATGAAAAAGTGTTAGGAATTCATACCCAATAATCAAAGATAGTTATAGACAAAGATGTGAGATAAAATTCTCACCTTTACACAAAATCAATGAAGAAGAAGCTTGAAAGCAAAGGAAGAATGAACCACACTTCAATCTCAACACAAAAAGCTTGAATCAGTGGCTTCTCTTTGAATTTAGAGTTAGATGTTGGATTTACAAATGAACTAGGCTTGGAGTTTTAATTTCCCATTCCTCCCTCCATTTTTGATGAAGCTTGAATGTTAGGAAATGAAAGTGAAGTTATGAAGGGAAGAGGGGGTTGAGCTAGAGTCAATAGTTTTAGGCTAATAGGCTAAACCAAACCCAAAGCCCAAAGTGAAAAGGTGGCAAAATTCCACTAACTCCAAACATATCAAGGTTTATACTCAAAAAGATCGCAAACGGCGTTTTGGACCCAATGGAAGTGGTCCCGAGTCCTAACTCGACCGTATGCAAAAAGTAACTTTTCGGACTAAAATCCGACTAACGATAAAATATTAAAATAAAATATTTAAATATTCAATCGTAAAATATGCGGGTTGTTACAGACTGCCCTCCTTAAAGAAATTGCGTCCTCGCAATATTTAAGAAGAAAATATAAGGTAACAACCATGAAAGCATATCAACACAAAAGAAATTTGAAATAAGAAATTCACCTCCAAGAGCACAGGAAAGTAAGTCCGGATGTGTTCGCTCGATGAACTCCCTAGATTCCCAAGAGAAATCCTTAGGATTTGAGGACCATTGAACTTTAACAAGCGGAACATCTTTATTTCAAAGGTGCCTGACCTCCGAAGCAATAATATGAATAGGATGTTGCTCATAAGTTAAATTAGGCGAAACTTCATTTCTTTCACAACGCCGGGCTCAAGAATAGATACAGAATCTCGAAGGCATTTCCGTAATTGAGAAACATGAAACACGTCATGAATAGCAGAAAACTGAGCCGGTAACAAAAGGCGATAAGCCACGGAACCAATACGTTCGGTGATGGGAAATGGACCAACATATCGAGGCGCTAATTTGCACGATCGACTGAAACGTACAACACCCTGCATAGGTGAAACACGAATAAACACAAGATCTCCCACAGAAAATTCTAATTTCCTTCTCCGGTTATCGGCATGGGATTTTTGTCTACTCTGGGCTTCTTTCATCCTATGACGAATAAGGTCAAGCTTCTCTGTGGAATCAAGAATAAAATCTGGACCTAAAACCAGCCTCTCACCAGCCTCAAGCCAACAAGAAGGAGAATGGCATGGCCTTCCATAGAGTGCCTCAAAAGGTGCCATACCAATACTAGATTAGAAGCTATTATTATAGGAAAACTCAACAAGAGAAATATGATCTTCCCAACTTCCACCAAAATTAAGAACACATGCACGAAGAAGATCTTTAAGAGTTTGATTCACACGCTCAGTTTGTCCATCGGACTGGTGATGATAAACGGTGCTAAAATTAAGCTTCGTTCCCAAAGCTTTTTGAAGACTCTTCCAAAATCCACTAGTAAACAATGGATCACGATCACTAACAACAGAAGAAGGAACTCCACGCAATTTTACAATTTCTTCAATAAAGAGCTTGGCCAAAAGAGGAACAGTCCGGTTAGACCGAACGGAACAAAATGGACGGATTTAGTAAGTCTATCAACTATCACCCATAAACTATAATGACCCGGACGAGAACGGGGAAGGCCGTCTATAAAATCCATGGAAATTCGGTCCCACTTCCAAATTGGAATTTCTAAAGGTTGCAATAACCCATCAGGCCTTTGATGTTCGGGCTTAATGAGTTGGTAAGTCATGCAACACTTAACAAAGTTAGCAATATCAGATTTCATTCCCTCCTAGTAATAAAGTCGCTTCATATCCGCCTACATTTTACTACTACCGAGATGAATGGTAAATTTAGAATGATGAGAATCTTCTAAAATTTCTTTACGAAGATTACTAATATTTGGCACGATAAATCTACCAAATTTTCGAACACCGCCACGAGAATCAATATCAAAGTCTTTCAAACCTTCAATATTAATTTTATCCCTAAAATTTTAGCCAAGAAGAGCCAATTCGGGATCTAGCTTTTGAGCTTCAAGAATGCGGTCTAAAAGAGAAGGATGAGCCTCAAGGCTACATAAAACAAGAGATGAACATAAAACGGAAACACGATCTCGAATCTCACAAGTGGATAAAATTCCGAGATCATTCCATTCGGATATCATCATAGAAACAACCGCTTGTTGCTTACGACTAAGTGCATCGGCAACACGATTTCCCTTTCCGGGAGTATAAAGAATATCAAGATCATAAGCTGTAAGAAATTCGACCCAACGTTGTTGACGTAAATTAAGTTCCTTTTGAGAAAATAGATACTTCAAAGATTTATGACGGTGTAAAGAATAAATTTTTCTCCCAAAAGATAATGACGCCAAATACGAAGGGCGAAAACAATAGCCATGAGCTCTAAATCATGAGTGGCATATCTAGTCTCGACAGGCTTTAATTGCCTAGAAGCATAAGCAATAACAAGTTCTCTTTGCATAAGAATGGCACCCAAACCAACGCGACTAGTATCGGTATAAACAATGAAATCTTGGTTTCCCTCGGGAATCACAAGAGTAGGAGCATCAGAAAGGAGTTCTTTTAGTTTCTAAAAAGAAGCTTCAGATTTGTCCGACCAAACGTATTTAACTCCCTTCTTTGTCAAACTAGTAAGAGGTACGGAAATTTTAGAAAAGTCTTTGATAAAACGACGGTAATAACCCGACAATCCAAGAATGCTACGGATCTCCGTCACACTCTCCAGTCTCTTCCAATTTTGAATCGCTTCAATCTTTGAAGGATCCACGGAAATTCCGGATTCGGAAATAATGTGACCGAGAAACTTCACACGAGATTGCCAAAAGTGGCATTTAGAGAATTTTGCTTTTAATTGATTGCTCCTAAGAGTTTCCAACACAATCCGAAGATGTTTTTCATGCTCCTCCTCGGTTTTAGAATACACAAGTATATCATCAATAAAGATGAGAACAAACCGATCGAGGAAGTCTTTGAAAACTCTATTCATAAGGTCAACGAAATAAGCCGGAGCATTCGTTAAACCAAATGGCATAACAAGCCATTCATAAGAACCATAACGAGTACGGAACGATGTCAAAGGAATGCTATCCTCTGCAATACGAAGCTGATGAAAACCGGTAGCTAAGTCTAATTGTGAAAAGACTCTAGCACCACTAAGTTGATCGAATAGATCATCAATCCGAGGTAAAGGATATTTATTTTTGATAGTAAGATCATTAAGCTTGCGGTAGTCAACGCAAAGCCTAAGTGTACCATCGGATTTCTTCATAGAAATAGCCGAAGCTCCCTAAGGCGAGGAACTAGAGCGAATAAATTGCTTCGTCTCCAATTCGGATAATTGTTTGTGCATCTCCTCATTTTCCTTATTGGACATGCGATAAGGAGGACGAGTGATAGGTTGAGCTCCAGGGATGAGATTAATTTTGAACTCAATTGCTCGCTTAGGTGGTAATCCTAAAACGGGCTCAAATATGTCGAAAAATTCACGAACAACGTGAATAAGAGAAATAATATCTTCCTCATCATCATTATCGTCATCATGAGGATTTAAAGAATATAAAGATGCAACCAAGCTGGAATCTGAATCTTTAAGGTTAATAGAAATCTTCTTAACAGATTGAGGATGTCGAAGATGAATAGTCTGCTCAGGACATAGGATTTGGGCTTCATAGCGGTTAAGCCAATCCATTCCCAAAATCATTCCAAAGCCTACGTAGAGCATAACATGCAAATCGGCTTGGAAAGAAAAATCACACAAAATAATCTCGACATCTTTACATAATAAACTGATTGTTGCGGATCCACAAACCGGATTCGCAAATCTCAGAGAAGTCATTAAACACAAAACATCCAAAGAAAAAGTATGAACAAGTTCTTTTGAAATAAAAGAGCGGGACGTGCCCATGTCAAAAAGAACTCGAATAGGATGATCACGAAATAAAATAATGCCATCAAGAATAGAATGAGAAATACCTTGACCACGAGATGTGTTGCCAGAGGCTTGAGCAACATTAAGCTTTCCCTCCTTCCTGTTTTGAAGTTTGGGACACGAAGATACATAATGGTCCGGGCTTTTGCAATAGCGACAAGCACAAGGCTTTGAACACTTGTTCGCATAATGGTCCTTAGAACCACAGTTGTAGCATTGCCCACTACTAGAGGTAGAAGTCTTTTCCACTGAAGTTGCTTGCTTCCTTTTCTTATTGGGATAAGGACCTTTGAACTTATTAGGCCTTTTCTTGTTGTTGAAGTTTGGTTTAGCACTCCCAACCTCAGCATCACTTACTCTCAGCCTCTTCAAGTCGAAGAGCGATATCAATGAGCAGATCAAAAGAAACTTCTAATTTTAGAAGTAATGGCTTCTTGAGATTTTTATTCAAGCCATAGACAAATCTTTGGTTTTTCTTCAATGGGGTGTTTATGTACTCGACCCCGTATTTAGAAAGTGACTCGAATGATGCGACATAGTCTGCCTTAGAAGATTCACCTTGAACAAGGTCTATGAAACGACGAGCCAAAGTCACCTTCTCAGCTTCTGGCATAAATTTTAACTCGAAGCATTCTCAGAATTTCTCCCAAGTAAGATCCGCTTCATTTATTTCAAAAATAAGAAGCTCATACCAATCTAATGCTCTTTCTTGGAGCATACTAGAGGCCACATGAACACGGTGAAGATCAATAAGACTCATGCGAGAAAAGATTCGATCGCACGTTCTCAGCCAAGCCTGGACCTCAATAATAGTTTCAGAACCTTTGAATGACTTTCCACCCAAATTGGTATAATCACTGCATAAACGTGCAAATCCAGACTTAGGGTGAGTAGACTCCGGATTAGAACCGGCTGCTTGATCATTCCTTACTAAATCAAGAAGCTGCTGGGCAGACATAAATACTCCATCTTGGGGAGTAGCACTAGATTGACCGGCGCTGGGATGGCCAGGTCTAATCATTTCTCTTCCTTTTGAAAGAAAGAGAGAAGAAGGATAAGGTTATTCACCAAATGAATATCAAGCAATCTTGATAGATAAACAAGGAATCATAAAGAAAATAGGATAAATCGGTACGAAGATTCGAATTAAATCCTAAAGCACGACTCCTAAGATGGACTTAGGACGATGATCCTTGCTAGATTATTCTACATTGTTCCGAAGTTTGGCTCCGATACTAAGCTGTGACGCCCCACCTCTATACCCGCTCTAGCCAAGGACACTACGGGGTAATGCGGTCAACTAGCACGGAGATAAGGCTGTTGAGGAGCGACCATCCGTGTAATAGCTTTGTGCGAGCACCGATATGTCAGATAGTACAACATGCATCTGGTTTCAGGAGGAAATCCGACATACCGATACAAACTCAAAGCTACTACCCGGTGGCTATATATATTCTTCCGAAAGAAATATAGAAATAAACATAACATGAATCAGTCACAGACATGCATATCACAAAGGCGGAAATAGATATGAATTTATAACACATAAAAGTGTTCACCAGAGTAGTGGTCAGACAAGATCCACAATATCACAAAAGAATAGTTACAAGTGCTAGACAAAAGAATATGTATACATCAAGGAGTCTATATCTCAAAGGTGTACAACAAAATAAACTACCAATCTAAGTAGTTGCCAAAAGTCTGGATAATAATCTCAGATAAGGAGTCAAGTAGAAGCACTTGTAACAACTCGGTCTAACCCGAGTATTATTTAATAAGAAAATAATAAACGGATCAGTCTAACTATAAATATCAGATTAAATGATATAAAATAAGAGATATGACAAAAACATATGATAACCATAAAACCATATTGTGATAGTATGTAATTGAAAATCAATAAGAGATTAATCAATATCACAAGAATCTTCTCAAAGATCAAAAAGAATGTCATACTTTTATTTTTATACACCAAACCATAAGTATTGACAATTATATCAATGTCAATTACAAAAGTTAATGATACACAAATTCACCAATGCACAAATATTGATAAAACATATAAATGTAAATCACGAAAATTGGTGAAATACAAATTCTAGAAATCATCAATGGAAATCCAGAAATCACAAAAAGGGGGAGGCCTATCACAAAACGGGAGCATGAAAACTCACCAACACATGTATCACAAAATGGAACGCTATTGCATGGTTGCTAACCATTAATTTTGAGCCGAAGCTCCACAAAACGGCCCGAAGACCATGGGTCGCTACCCCACCAAATTGAGCCGAAGCTCCACAGAAACGGGGTTTAGTCTCCCTCGTAGACAAAGAGACATCGCACATTTGCTAGTCTAAATCACAAAAATGATCATCAACGATCATCAAGAAGTGTAAATTACAGTAAGCTAATAAATATATAAGCTTAGCTTCATGTCCCGTAACCACTAGCTTAACTTAAATATTTATGGACAAGTTGTAGATCTCCACTCGAAAATTGTCACAAGAGATTCAATCGAACAAGTCCAAGAATTAACCGACGAAGTAAACGCAAGTGTTTTATACCACTTGTTTTACTAAGCCGTTTAATTAGATTTCTCGTACGAGTGAGATAAAGGTTTGTATATACTAGTAGATTGGAAAACGGTTTAAGAAACGAGCTGCGTAATAAAATAGTGTTGAAATCGTTTTAATGGAAGAGTTTTGATATTTACTACTAGTATAGAAAACCTTTATATTTTTAAAGTGACAAATCACAAAAATGATTGTAGAAACAATAAGTCACAAAAATTCACATTTGAAGACGTGAATAAAATCCAAAGAATTCGATTCCAAATCCATCAAAGTGGAAATACCCTTGCGACTTAACATAATTCAACATAAGAAATCAGCGGCTCAACACATGCGACTACACGGCATACGACCTAAGTGATGCGACCCAAGGAGCTAGCGGCATAACAGGCCGAGCGACCTAAGTGGTTGCGACCTATAGCATGACGCGACCCATAGCAGCTGGCCGAGCGACCTAAGAGATGCGGCTGAATGGTGCGACCTAAGTGCAAGCGACCTAAGGAGTTGCATGCGGCTTAAAGTTAAAGCAGGCCGACCTATAGCAAGGCGAGCGACCTAAGGAGTTGCAACCTAAGTGCTGCGACTTAACAAATGGAACGACCTAACACATGGCCGAGCGACCTAGCATAGCCGACCTATGTTGATGCAAGCCGAGCGACCTATGTGGTCAGCGACCAAAGAGGTTGCGAGATATAGCAGGTGTGACTTATCATGGCCGAGTGACCTAAGATGGAACGACCTAAGCGTGGCGCGACCTAAGGGGTAAGAGAAGGCCGACTCATTAGCAAGGCGAGCGACCTAAGGAACGCGACCTAACTTGCGCGACCTAAGTGGTGGAACGACCTATCCCAAGGCGCGACCTATGCATGGCACGACCTATATGTAGGTCGAGAAATTCGAATGGTGCAGGCCGAGCGACCTAGGGGATAGAAGTGCAAAACTCTCTCAATTTGCAACCGATCGAGCACGGACGCTAGGGGGTTACGCCTATCGGCTACCCGGTCCTATTGGCTCCTCGTTGCATCACCAAAAACGTGTTCAATCATCAACGTTAGGAGTTTTAAAGATTTGAACCCAAAACACTAAAAATTGGGATTTTTTCCAATTCAATCCAAATCAAAAGCAAATGCATATGAAAAAGTGTTAGGAATTCATACCTAACAATCAAAGATAGTTATACACAAAGCCGTGAGATAAAAATCTCATCTTTTACACAAAATCAATGAAGAAGAAGCTTGAAAGCAAAGAAAGAATGAACCACACTTCAATCTCAACACAAGAAGCTTGAATCAATGGTTTCTCTTTGAATTTGGAGTTAGATGTTGGATTTGCAAATGAACTAGGGCTTGGAGTTTTAATTTCTCATTCCTCCCTCCATTTTTGATGAAGCTTGAGTGTTAGGAAATGAAAGTGAAGTTATGAAGGGAAGAGGGGGTTGAGCTAGAGTTAATAGATTTAGACTAATGGGCTAAACCAAACCTAAAGCCCAAATTGAAAAAGTGGCAAAATTCCACTAACTCCAAACATATCAAGGTTTATATTCAAAAAGATCGCAAACGACGTTTTGGACCCAATGGAAGTGGTCCCGAGTCCTACTCGACCGTATGCAAAAAGTAACTTTTCGGACTAAAATCCGACTAACGATAAAATATTAAAATAAAATATTTAAATATTCAATCGTAAAATATGTGGGTTGTTACAAGGATAGAAAATTATATACGGACACTGGATTGGTTAATTGAATGGTTTTAAATTTTTGAATTTGAATCTATTTAAATGATTTTTTTAAGGAGATAAAAATCGAATTATAAAGATTGAATTATTTTCAAATTTGAGCTTTGAAATGTTAAAGGTGAAATTTGTAAAAGAAATTGTTTAAAGAATTTATTTTGGAATTTGAAGTTATAATCGATATACGACTTGAATTATAGGAATTGAATTGCTTTAAAGGTTTGAACTTTATTCGAACTTTGAAAATTTATTTTAAAGTAATTTAGATTGATATTTCAAATTTGGGCACGGAATTTAAATATTCGAAATTGGATTAATATAAATATTTGAATCAAAATTCGAACATTGAAGTTCAATTCGATTAAAGTAATTTTAAATCGGTATTCAGAATTGGACTTCAAATCTATATAAATTGAAATGGTTTAAAATGAGAATTAAATTGAAAATTAAGCCCTTGAATCAAATGTTGAATTGGATATGAAGTTAAAATTAAATATTTTGAAATTAAAGTTAATTCGAATTGAAATCGAAATTGAGTTGATTTGAATTTAAATCGAATTTGAGTCGATTTGAATTGATTTGAGATTGAAAATGATTTAAAATGGAAGATTTGAAATTGAAACAGTTTGATTGAAATTTGAACTCGAGTCCAGATTTATTGGAAATGGAAAGAAATAGTTTTAAATTTGAAACTATTTTCACTATAAATTGTTTTACCATAACTATTTTAAAATTCATCTTTTTTAATTTTCAAATTTTTTAAATTTTCAAACCATTTTAATATATAATCCATTTTCAATACTCAAATTATTTTAACTATTTAAATTATTCAAACTATTTACAAAATTCAAACCGAGAAAAGATCGAAACTGTTATTTTTAAATCATTGATTTAAAACATGAATGTGGTTAAAATGAAGTTATAACCTAAGATGATATTCGAAATGGAAATTCGAATGAAATGATATTTTGAAGTTAAGTGACATATTGGAGTAAATATGTTTTGAAGTAAATATGATGATTTTGAAATGAAGGATATTTTGAAGTGAATATGATATTTTGATATCAAGTATGAATCTTTTTTGAAATGTAAAAGAACTAACCTATGTGTAAAATGACATTTGGTTGTTCAAGAGACCGGAGCCGATTATTGGCATACATTCTGTCAGCGTTGGTACCACTTTAACAACTGTGTACGTGGAGAAGACTCCAGAATGAAGTGGTTGGATTTGGTGTACATTACTAGATGAACGAAGATGGATAACCCTGACATCTTGTGTCAATTTCAAATGTATAAAACATGACGGCTTGACAGGGCCAATGATGGTAGCTGTCTCTAGCGGACATCTGTTCTTTGATTTCTTTGTAGACTTGGTCCATACTATTACCCTTGATTTTGGTTTCGATTAGTGCACCTTGGTTTGGGATGCTCTCCCTTTGACTCGATAGGGGATGGATGGACATGGTGGGCGGTCATGGCTACGATGCGTTACCACCAGCCTTGTGACTCAAATTGGTAGTATCCTACCTTAGGTTTTGCCTCATGTGTTTTGTTATACTTTTATCCTTATACGAGACCACTACAAGTTTGGTTTACAGTTGTCGTATCACAGCGCATCGATATCTCCCGACGTGCTATTGGGGTGTTATATGCAAACTGTACGCCAATGCTTAAAAACGAGTTAAGGGGGGTTAATGTAAAGCCTTAACATTAAGAAAAATATTTATCTTATTGATTAGACATTACATATATATTGTATTCTACTATATATAGATATTTTGATAGATCCTTAAGAGATGGAAAATCCTGTAACATCTCTTGGGTTATTATACACACGTTATACACTGGATAGGAAATGTAAAACCTCGTAAACATCTCTAACACTATTATAGTCCTATTATATGTGATATTGATTTGACTTACATATGGATATTTTTGTTCTGACTCGAGCGTATTGTTTTACTTTATGCTCGGGTCAGTACTGAGTTTTCAGTGCATTGAAGATCATATTATTCTGGAGGACGAAGATGAAGATTTGTTATATTATATTACTATATTATTCCCCTGCAATATGTTACCACATAGTTTTATTTTTTTCTCTATTTTATGTACAACTCTGATTTATGTTGTAAAAGTATAATCAAATGTATAGGGTAAACAGCTTCATGAACTGTATGGAAGAATATAAATTGAATGATTATAACTTCAGAGAACGGTGGAAATGATTTAGAAATGGAGTTGATATTCAATAATACTCTATATGGAAAAATAAACGTGAAAAAGAAATAATGTATAAATGGTGAATTGAATTGTAAAGAAACTTACCAAATAATGTATTATCAAATAATTGAAATAAAAATAGCTTGTTTAAGCAATAAATGTAAAGTAATAAAATGCAAGAAAATGGCGTTGTAAGAATAAAGGATAAATGAACTTTTGTAAGTAATAACGAATGAAAATTAATGAAAATAAACATTATATGGATAAGAAAAGAAAAGTAAATGATGGAAAGGGAAAAAGAAAACGCAAACCAAATTGTAAGTGTGAAGTAAATTGAAATAAAATGTATATAATACTTCAATAATGAATTAATTTATGATCCAAATAAGTGAAATGGATACAACTTATGTATTAAAGAATGTAAATTAATGAAATAAGCCTTATATGAATGAATGAGAATTAAAAAAATTTGTAAGTGATGTCGGGAATTAAAGAAAATCATTGTATGAAAGAAAAAAAATGAATGAACAATAAATGATGTGAAAGAGATAAATAGAGTAAACTTAAAAATGTGTTGAATTCTTTGTCGTTTGGCTTATGCATTGGTTGGGAAATGATACTTCTATTTTGTAACGATGTATAAATAATCAATAAGTTTTATCTATAACTGTTTAGTGTATAGTTTACTTCACAGTTTATTTAACATTTTATATAATTAGAAGTTTTGAACCCGAACAAACCATTTGTTTTGGTTGCTATGGATGGATGATTGCTCATTTGTTGGAAACGATGTGTGTACTGTTGTTTGCAAATAATTATCGTTATATTGTGATGATTTGTTCGTTATGTATTGAAACAACTTAAATATTTCTCTTTTACTTAATTCTAACACTTTTGGGTTATAAAAGTGAAATACAGGTTATGGAAGCAATTGCTACTGCTTTTGGTTTCATAAATAAGCGTTATTTACCCGACAAATAGGTACATTCTCGGATTACGGTTTTCTAGCTATATTATGTTGTTTTTCCCGTGGTTTGGAATATTTTATTTTGAAAAATATGATATATATATATATATATATTGTTATTACTGATATTATTATTTCTTCCAGACTTCTCCATACAAGGAGACTCTGCCGAATTTTAACGTGAATTTTGGACTCAGAAAAATTTGTGAAATGTTTCCAAACCTTTGTTAATTGGAATATAAAAGGATTTAATTATTTTTAATTGATATATTTTATTTAATTTATCTAATTACGGAAATTAATTATTATAAATTAAATATTTTGAATAAGATATGTTGATTTCTTAATTCCTTCTTTTCCCTTCCTTTTTCCTTTTCGAGTACGAAAAGTTTTGAGCGGGGGAGAATATAACGACCCGTAATTTTTTATAATTAAAAATTGTAAATTTAATAAGATTTTGTGACATAATGTTGGAGGAAATAAATTTTTTTGATTTAAGGTAACTGATAACTACTTTAAATGTAATTCCTATCAATTAAAAGATTAAAGAGTTATAATTGATGTAGATTGTAAATAAATTATTGTAATGTATGTATTAATGGATAATCGGATTAAAGGACCAATTAATAATTTAAATGTTGATTAATTAATAAAATAATGTACAATAAATTGTAATTGATTAAAAAATAGTGTTGTAGTAGTAATTATAACACTTGTTGTGGATAATAAACTTATAAGATGTGACTAAAAATTGATGGTAACAATTACTAGATGTTACCTATTTATTTAGCCTATTAAATTTAAATTTGAAATTAATTGCAATTAGTTCACTTAATTAGTGCAGTTAATGTAGATTAAATTGATAATTGTAGAATATTAATTCAATAAGATGCAACCGGTGTAAATTTTATTCATAATATGATAATTGATTGAATAAAAAGAATTGAAATCAAGTTTGGTCATTTATTGGGATTTAAGCTATAATAAATGGGTTTTACGCAATTAAATGCAATTAATATTAATTTAATGAAAACTAAAATGATAATTGTAGAAGGTTAGTGTAACAAGATATAAACAATGATAACTAAGTCTATAGAGTAAAAAAATTATTAGAATTAAAATCTGAAATCAAATTAAAACAATTTATTAGAATTTAATTTTGATTAATTGGATTTAACTACATTTGAAATTGAACACTGTAATAGTGAAATATTAAACACTGAATTTGATATGTAAATTTTTCTTAAGTTATTACTAATGTCTAATAGATCAAAATGATGAAATTTGTTAGTTTATAAATATTGAATTAAAAAGTGATTTATTAATTTATTGATTAATGTGAAATTTGTCATTATGGCCACAATCTCGGATTTCAACGAAACTAGTTTCATCGGATCTGTAACGGTGAATTATTGTAAGGTTTCAAGTTTTGTAGCGATCGGACTTGCCGTTTGATCGTACGGACTCGAAACGCGTAGAAATCTATTTAATTAAATTCAATTTAAAATAAGCTAATTTTAAGATAACTTCTTCATATGATGAAATTTGGACCTGAAACCTATTCCATTGAGTTTAAAAATATCAAAAACATCTATTTTTATATATGGGATGTCCCATTTTCATTTCGGGGACGAAACGGGCTTTCCGGGTCGTTTATCGTTCAACTTTCAAATCAATCTAGTCCAACATTTCTATTTCTGATCTACCTATATATAGCCCATTATAAACCCTAGCCTTTTCTTATTCCACTTGTCTATACGTACAGTTCTATCTGCTTCTCTCTTTCTAATGGCAGACAAACCAAAATTAATTCCAAATTCAAATTGCAAATCAAATCAAAAATCAAACTCCTCCGAACCATATCAAATTATATATTGATTTGAAGCTCTCGGTGAACGCAAGCCAAATCTACAGTTAGTTTTTCAATTTGGTTTCTGTATGGCCAGAATTTGATGATTTAACCTCGATCGTTCATTGGGCTTCGATCAACTTTGACCGATCATCAAATTGATTGGTGGGTTTGTAGAGATCGCAGAGGGCAGCGCATCAGTTGTGTTCGCTAGGTGGTTTGAAGGATGGATCAACGGCATAACATCGACCTAGGGCTTTGATTGATGGCGGCGGATGTGTGTTTGGGCATTAGAACGGAGGTCTAGTGGTCGAGTAAGGGGGTCTTGGTGATGCGGTAAGGTCGCGCGTGTCAGAGGTGGAGGAGGCGAGGTGGCGGCGCTACTTCTTGTGCGTGCACAGGCGATCGAACAGGACAGTGTAGCGCGTTAGGGTTCTGGAGGGACATGGGCTCATGCGTATTGACGTGGTGGTGAGTTATATTTATTTTATTTTATTTATTTTATTTTTAAAATCATTTAACTTCTAATGATAGTGACATTCATGTACGAGGTCCAATTCACACGCGGTTTGTTTCGTTAGGATCGTATCAAAATTCTAGACATTATGATGCTAGTTTAGACGAATTCTAGGATCGTTGAATTTTAGGGCTTATTTTGGATTTTAAATCAATTTGAAATCAAAGGTGAGTGTTTTAACCCACTCACAACTACTAAATTATCTTATGTTAGTTAAATTAAATTTATGATGTAATTAGAAATTAAATGATTGACGTTTGGTATGTTTAAATTGTCATTCCATATATATTTGACTTTTATTGCATTTAATCATCATTTAATTTAATAGTGAATTTAAATTGTCAATTTAATACTTGTTATTGATTATCAGTTATATATTGATGTTTATTGATTGATTTGGATGATGATTGTGATGGATGTTTGATTGTTGATATTGGATGACTAGATGATTGTATTTTTATGGTTATAAATTGCAAGTTCCCTATGGGTTGAAATGATACATACCCAAACGGTCTATAGATTGAGGAAAAATCATTATGGGTTGAAATGATAAACTTGAGTGATTTTATGGATTTTCATTAAATTCAAGATTGCGATTTGAAATGATATATAACCGTAAAATTTTAAATTGCGGAGTGAAATGATAGACATCCATATCACTTGACCCTAGGGTAAAAATTATATACGGACACCGGATTGGTTAACCTAAATGATTTTAATTGCTTAAAATTTGAATTCAGTAAAATGGCATTTTGTAATAAAAACTTTTTTATATAAACTGAATTATTTTCGATAATCCAAGTATCAATGTTAAAATTGGAATTGATTTAGTGAATTGTTCAAAGGATTTAAATTCAAATTTCAACGTTGAAATGTCATAGATAAATGAATTTATCGGAATTGAGAGACTGAAAATGTTTGGATATAACTTTGAAATTTGTTTTAAACTAATTTAATTAATTTAAACTATTTTAATCAATTTAAAACTATTTAATTTATTTTAATCTATTATAACCTATTTAATCCAATTTAATCCATTATACCTATTTTAAACTAATTAAATTTATTATCTATTTTAAATCTATTTAACATAGTTTAAATCTATTAAATCTATTTTAAATTTATTTAATCCATTTAAAACTTTTTTAATATAATTTGAATCTACTTAACCTATGTTTAATTTATTTAAATCATTTCACATCTAATTAAATCAATATTTAATCTGTTTTAAATCATTTTAAAAAATCTAATTAATCAAATTTGAATCTATTTAAAATGTTTTAATAATTAAAACTATTTTTAATCTATTTTAAATTATTTTCAAACTTTTAAAACTATTTATAACTATCTAAACTATATTCTAAAAAAATTAGAGTGTGTAAAGTTGAAGTATTTATATTTATATCCTTGATGATGATACAACCTAAGTTTGAATTTGGAATTGATACCTTTTGTGCAATGATATATTTGAGTACATATGATTTTGGAAGCAAATGTGATTTTTAAAGTGAATATGATTTAAAAATGATATGGTTTAAGAATATGATATTTTGATATCAATGTTAAATTGACTTTTCAAAGTGCAAAAGAATCATCCAGTGTGAAATAATCATTTGGTTGTTAAAGAGACTGGGATCGGATATTGTCATACTCTCTACCAATACCGAAAACCACTTGAACAACTGTGTGTGTGGTGGAGATTCCAGAAATGAATTATGATGGTTTGGCAAACGATTCTGTATGAGGTATTTACGTGTCCCTGACTCCCGTGAGTCGGCTTGATGTTGCTAAAACAGGAGCTACGCCGGGCCAAGTGAGGTCATCCCTCCAATTGAACACATTTCTTCGATACCATTTTATTGCTTTGTGATTGAATTGGTAGCCAACCCTTGATTTTGATTTAAGAGTGTGGTCCGAGGTAGGAGGTAGTAGCTGCTATGCATTACCACCAGTCCAAATCCGCAATTGGTATATCCACCCTGGGCATTACCTCGAGTGCCTTGTCGGTGCTTTATCATGCCTTCTACGAGTTTGTTTTGTGTCGTACCTATGGAATGCTCCCTGATAGCCCACCCGCGGATGGATTTTATAGTATCTGTATAAACTACGGCATTATATAGGATGTGTTAATGTGGGTATGGGTAACGCCTTAATGCTATTTAATACTTTACTTTATTATAGACATATTATAATAGCGTATTATACTACATAATAAATAGTTTAATGAATACTTAGGAGATGGTAATCCCGAACATCTCTTAAGTTATGGAACTCATGTTGACACTAGATAAGAGATGTCAAACCCCGTAAACATCTCCGACGTCGTTGCATTCATATTTATTTACTGTCGATTTAAATTACATAAGATCTTTTAGTTCCGACTCGAGTGTTTTGTCTTTTTCACTTAGCTCGGGTCAGTCTGAGCTTTTTAATTTATCGAAGACTACTTTCCGAAGGATGAAGATGAAGAATCTATACTATTATTACTTATTATATGTATTCAACTACATCATGTTGTTCCATTGCATTTATATTTTTTTATTCCTGTTTTCTGTAACTCTGATTTTGTGTTGTAAAAGAATAATCGAATGTATTTATAAAACATCTTCATGAACTATTATCTGATTATTATATTTTGTCATTCCGTTGCGAGATTCTTTACTTGTTTTTTCTTTCTCTGCTTTTCTTATTTATCCCATAACAATCTACACTTTTGAATTGTTTGTGTCTGATGTGTGTGGTTTATCATCGATTAAACTGTCTAAAAAAGCAGGTCGTAATTGTTGGTATCAGAGCTTCGGTTTAGCGATAACCTTAGATTTGTAGGATCTGGCTCATATTGAATAGGGTAGCAATACCCTAGAATGAGTCACTGAGTGTATATATATGAGAATGCAAATTTGTTACTATTATAAAAGGTTTTTATATGGTGTTCATTTTTTTTATTTTGTATTTATAAATTATGGTCGGTAATAGGACGCTATGGCATCGATAGGATTTCTAAACACCTAATAGGACAGATCGACATAATATTGTTTTGAAATATAGGTAAATGAAATAAATTTTTCCTATTATATATTTTGTATATAAAATAATAGACTTTATAAATGATATAGTTAGACGTAATATGTTCTTTGTTAGGTAGAAAATTTTATAAATATTGATTGGAAATAGGACTTACAATAAAGAAAATATAAATTGGAAATTTAGAATTTAAATTCCGTGATTTTTAAAATTCTTTCGAAGATTTTGGAATATAATATTAATATTATTTGGAAGTTGTTTTTGATATGAATATTTCAAGATGATTTGTAAGAAAGTTTAAAAAGGGAAATTTTAAAGGAAATAAGTTATGTACTCCTCTCTCTGTCGTTGAAAAATAATTTTGGTGATGAGTGCACGCATCATCGACGTTTATTTTCGAGTTTCAAAGTGGGTAGATGGTTGTAGTAGTTTCGCTACACCTTGTTTTGATAAATGAATCAAAAATTTTAATTTCTGAATATGATTTGATCTATAAAGGATATATATATATATATATATATATATATATATATATATTATTTTTTAAGTGACTAAAATGAAACCGGAATTTAGTTCTTAGATTTTTCTGAAAATTAGTAGTAATTTATAATGAATTAAATATTAACTATATTAATAATTGGAAACTTCTAAAATGAAAATGAAAAATTTGATGTTAAAATGATTAATGAAATAAATAAGAAACTGAAATTTTGTAAACTGTAAATAAAATGGAAATGAAAATAAGAAATGGTAACCATTGAACATTTATTTACTAAATGAATAAGATAAACTTGTGTAACCTTTTATTGCATTCTAAAAGACATATATATAACTTACCAAACTGTTGAATGTTGAAATGTTAAAAAGAATATGTAATAGAAATTATACAAGTAAAACTTGGAGAAAATGAAAATGTTCAGTGGAATTACTTTTATAAATAAAAATTCTAATGTTATAAATTGTTATAAACTAAAGTTAATAGTTTGAATTGCTACTAATTAAGTGTAATAGAAAAGTGAATAATGTAAGAAAAATGATTATAAGCTCAAGTTAACATTTAAGCTATTTACAACCTGATTTAATAGTAAAAGGTGAATACTGCAAGTAAATAACTATAAACTTGAATTAATACCGAAACCATTTATAATTAAAATGAGTACTATATAAATTGAATGATTATAACTTCAGTGAACATTGGAAATGATTTAAAAATGGAGTTGATATTCAATAATACTCTATATGGAAGAATAAACGTGAAAAAGAAATAATGTATAAATGGTAAATTGAATTGTAAAGAAACTTACCTAATAATGTATCATCAAATAATTGAAATAAAAATAACTTATTTAAGTAATAAATGTAAAGTGATAAAATGAAATAAAATGGCGTTGTATGAATAAAGGAGAAATAAACTTTTGTAAGTAACAACGAATATAAATTAATGAAAATAAACATTGTATGGATGAGAAAAGAAAAATAAACGATGGAAAGGAAAAAATAAAAAGGAAACCAAATTGTAAGTGTGAAGTAAACTTAAATAAAATGTACATAATACTTCAATAATGAATTCATTTATGATCCAAATAATTGAAATGGGTAATTTATGTATGTAAAGAATGTAAATAAATGAAATAAACCTTATATGAATGAATGAGAATTAAAAAAAATTTGTAAGTAATGAATGGTAATTAAATAAAATCATTGTATGAAATAAAAAAATGAACAATAAATGATGTGAAAGAGATAAATAGAGTAAACTTAAAAATGTGTTGAATTCTTTGTTGTTTGGCATATGGATTGGTTGGGAAATGATACTTCTATTTTATATAAAAATGTATAAATAATCTATTAGTTTTATCTATGACTGTTTAGTTTATAGTATACTTCATACTTCATAGTTTATTTATTATTTTATATGATTAGAAGTTTTGAACTCGAAAAAACCATTTGTTTTGGTTGCTATAGATGGATGATTGCTCTTTTGTTGGAAATGATGTTTGTACTGTTGTTTGCAAATGATTATCGTTATATTGTGATGATTTGTTTGTTATGTATTGAAACAACTTAAATATTTATCTTTACTTAATTCTAACACTTTTGGGTTATAAAAGTGAAATATAGGTGTAACATCCCGCCTTTTCACACACTTTAAACGACACACGTGCCAATTCAAAGCATACGCCAGGGCGGATTGTTATGGGGTAAATAAGAAAAACAGAGAAGGAATAAAACAAAACAGAATCTCACAGCGGAAGGATAAAATATAATAACAAATATACAGTTCATAAACAGTTTACAAAAGCTTGATTTTACTTATACAATGAATATCAGAGTCACACATACCAATACGAAAATGCAGCGGAATAGAAAGAGTGTGGTGCAATACTATATATATAAAATAATACTGAATCTTCGTCTTCGTCCTCCAAAGCTAAAACCTGCTATCCTGAAACGCTCGGACTGACCCGAGCGAATTTGAAAAGACAAAAACACTCGAGTCAGACTAGAAAATCTTATGTGAGTTAAATAAACAGAAATAAATATGAGTACAGTAACTCAAGAGATGCTCGGGATTTACATCTCCTAAGGATCCGTTAAACTATTTACTATATAGTATATTGCGCTATTATAATAGTGTCTATTTATAAAATAAACTTACTTTTTAATAGCGTTAAGGGGTTACCCATATAGCCCTTAACACGTAATAGTCCCAGTAGTCCGTCCAATATCATAGTCCCTCCTGATCGGGAAGCCACTAGAGGATATCACACGGGCTACGGGAGAAATCCAAACTCGTACAAGGCGCGATAGGGTAGGTGACACGGCACAACTAGGCAATGCCAGGGTAGATATACCAATTGCTATCCAGGCTGATGGTAACGCGCAGCGCGCAGCTGCCGCCCACCTCGAACTAACTCCCCCAAAAATCAAAATATAGAAGTGGCCACTGAATCAATCCAAGTCAAAGTATAATATCGAAGAGGAGCGTCCGATCAGAGGAATGACCTCATTGGCCTGAGAATCGCTCCTGTTTTAGCCACCTTATGCCAACTCACGGGAGTTGGGTCCACGTATTTACCTTACAGGAAACGTCGTCACCACCTACTTCATTCTGGAATCTCCACCGCGTGCACGGTTAGTCAAAGTGGTTTTCGGTATCGACAGAGAGTATGTCCATATCCGATCCCGGTCTCTTTGCCAACCAATCGTTATTATAACACCGCGGTCATTTAAAAATTGTTTATACTTTAAAACCAGAATATAATCCATTTCAAAACCATAATATTACGATATCCTTTCTTCTTTTAAACCCAAGACAATTCATTTTGATAATATTTTATAAAACCAAATTCAGTGATATCGTTTCCCAAATATATTTCCTTTCCAAAATTTATATCACTCTTATTTAATTGTAATCCCTTGTAACCAATAATTGAAATTTTTAGCTTTCAATATAATCCTTCAAAATCCACAGAAATTTTAAGCCCATTTCCTTCAAGACTAATAGGTTTGGATATTCACAATATATATATAGGATAAGTGGGTTAACCTTTACGGTAAATTTGTGAGGAAATAAATTTACATGGCTATATGAATATTTCTTTACTTAACGTTAAAACCAAAATCCCAAAATATTACTTCAAGTTTCAAAACCATTCCAATTAATTCATATATACGTATACCCATTTGAGTATACATATTTCAACTAAAGTTGGATCTCATCTTTTCAAATCAAATGCTCTTTTAATTAGCCTTGAATATTCCCATAGAATCTATAAACAATAAACTTCACTTTCTAGTAATAAAATATATATTTTTTTCCAATTCAAATTATACTAGAATATTCTTTTCAATTTATTTAGGGAAAAATCCAATTATAAATATCATATCTTAAAATTTCCAACTTAACTTTTAAACATATGATATAAATTATTAAACTCCATTTTCTAAATTTTCTTCCATTTTAAATAAAGGAATTTATACTCCTTTTAATTTCAAAATTCTCAACTTCATATGTATATAATATGAAAGAAAAATATTTATCCAGTATAAAATTTAAGGTTAATATAAACCGTATTTCATTCAAACCATAGAAATTTCATTTAAAATAGTTATATATAGACCGCGGTGCCTGTATATAATTTTCTATCCTATGGTCAAGTGATACGGATATTTATCATTTCAATCCGCAATTTAAAAATAAACTGCGGTTGTATATCATTTCAAACCGCAATCCCGAAAATGTAAAATGCATGCTAACTGGCAGTTTAATGATATCCACATAAATCATCCATTCAACAACACATCCATCACCCAATTTCAACCATCAATCAATATCAATCACTATCAACCAATATCAATCAATAACAATATTAGTTCGATAATATGCAACGGGTAATAACTGTCAGTTCATTCAAATTAAATTTCAACTATTAATCTAACCATTAATATTTAGAGATAATTTATATAACTGTTAACTAGCATTTCATATGCAAACAAAATTCCTAACAATCAAATAAATACGCAATAAATCAATTAAATTAACAGCTAAATCAAATAAACTGCAATTCAACAGATGTGAATGAAATAAACATGCCAATTACGCATAAATAAATTCCTATCCATTTCTAAAATTTATTTAACAAACATAAAAGCTTCTAGTAATTGTGAGTGGGTTAAAACACTCACCTTTTGAATTTAAATTGAATTTAAACCCGATTTAAACCCAAAAATTCGCCCGTCTCAGAATTCGTCCAAACCAGCGTCATTAGATCCGGAATTTAAATACGATCCTAACAAAAAAAAATTCGCGTGAAACCGATGTCGTATGAAAAAGTTATGACGAAAAACTGATTTGAAAACAAAAATTAAATAAAAAGAAAACAACTCACATTCACCATATTATGCACGCCACGTCAGCAATGTGAGGCCCTTCACGCGCACGTACAGGAAGCCTTCGCACCACGCAACATCACGAACCAGTTTGTGGAAAACCATGCATCGCGTAACCCAATCTTTGCAGCCGCCTCCTCACGTTGCTGGCCCTCTCGGCGCCATCACCTAGGGCTCCCCTCGCCATCCTCCTTCCCTGCCGACAACCCCAGGACCACCACTGACCCCATCGACCGTGAATAGGTAGGCAGCCGCCGCCTAAAACTAACCCAAATCGAATTGTAGCGAGCAATCCGACCATCAAAACGCCAAACAAACCACATAGATGCGCTCCCCATCGTCCATACTACAATACCCAGAAAGGGTTTGGCGATCTGACGAAGTTTGCGACGACGATGATGAATGGTCACGGACTGTTTGAATTTATTCTGAGCAAACGACAGCCCCAATTGAAAAACGAATTATACCAGTAGATTACGCGTATCGAATACTTCAACATATATTTTTTCTGGAATTTTCTGAAATTTTTGAGTTTTGACTTTTGATTTTGAACCGTGGATAGATCTAGGTTTTGCAACCATTAAAGAGGAGAAAGATATGAAGAAAATGTACGTATATTCAATTGACAGAAGAAAGGGGCTAGGGTTTATCACGGTATACTTATAGATAGGGTTGGGTTGGAGCGTACAGGCTAGAAGGATGAACGTACGCAACGAACTATGGCCAAAAAAGCCCGCTATGCCTCCGGAACCGAATTTGTTAAAACTATATATCCAAATAGGTGTTTTAAAATATTCTGAACGCGATGGAAAAAGTTTCACGACCAAATTCGATCGTATGAAGAAGTTATGCTGAAAACAAGATTTCCAAATTGATTTCAAATTGATTTTAATAAAATTGATTTCAAGGCGTTTCGCGTCCGTACGATCAAACGACAAGTCTGATCGATACGAAAATTGAAACCCAATAATAATTCACCGATACAGATCCGATGAAACTTGTTTCGTCGAAATCCGAGTCCGTGACAAAATGGCTATTTTTAATGTTTATTAAATCAATTAAATAAATCATAAAAATCCAATTCTATTTTTCAACTTCTAATATTGGCCAAATCTTATTACTTATATAATTCAATCAATTCCAATTGATTTAGCAGCTTGGATGTGAATTAAAATCTATAAACATATCAATTTGCAGTGTTAATTTCTGCATTTTTATAATTATTTGGAAATTATAAATTATATTCTAAAACTCAATTATTAAAGCTTATATTCTTATACTCTCAACAAAATCCAATTAGATAAATAGATTTGATTTCTATTCCAACTCATGATTGCAAATAAACTTTTACCATAATTAAATTCCAAATTATTAATAACCCTTATTTTTCTTAACTATTTATTAATTCCAATCCAATCGAATTCAACACTATAAATTTGATTAATTTATTATATTCACTTCCTTTCTATTATTCAAAGTTATTGTTGTAAATACGACGAATACTAACATTAGTTTAAGATTTCACTCAATGTTTACAAATTCCATTTCAATTTAATAACGTAATATTTTACGTTCAATTCTATTTTATTTGTCGTAAATACCACTTGTTGAATTAAATACTCAAATCATAAATAAATCCTGCTTCTAAAGTTATACCAACAATGGTCCAGTTAAATTTGAATTAGCTTTACCTTTATTTTATGAAATTAACTAGTGTAATAAATCCAAATTAATAAAGAAGGTTAGATTCCCATACTACTTCTTTGGGTTTCAATTAACCTTTTATGGCGAGTATGAATTTCAATGTATAATTGAAACCTTTATATCCATTAAATTTTTACTATCATTCAATATCTACATATTCTAGCTAAATTTCAACTAACATATAAATTAGCTATTCCAACTTCCATAAATTGCGATTATCATACTATAGAAATTTAATTCCATCAACCACATAAATAAAAGTTGATCCCCATCTATTTACCTTATCACGTTTGCATAAATTTATTCGATGGTCACTTTTAATTAGTAACTATCCATTTTCCAAATCCAAATGTAAATCTTCCACTTTTGAATTCTTATATTAAATGGAATTTATTCTAGGTAATATTTTTACTAATATTTACTGATTCAACATTTATATGTTTCTAAAAATTAACTCCAACCAAATGTGACAGGTTACATTTCATTTCTATGCAATATATACTCATTTTTATTCCATTCATTTGGTTACTGCGTCGAAATCTATTTATTACTAATACTAACGTTATTATCATCAATTATAATTGGATTCCAAATTTTTATTCAATACTGTGAAAAATAACTTTCATATAAATCAAATCCTTTTTATACCTAATTCAAATTGGATTATATTCCAATTCCTATAACTAGGTCTTAAGTCACCATTTACATATTTAGCGTTTATTTAAATCTCCGTTTATAAATTTAGAGTTTCTACTAAATTGAATTATACAACTTATGAACTTTAACAAATTTTGTCCACCTAATAAATTTTCTAATGTTTATATATTGGAAATCCGATTCAGCTATCATTTCATTAATATCTTTTAAATCAACTAATTATAACTAATAACTACCCACCAATTTACGTTAATCCAATCTATGCCACATAAATATTTAATTGTTAACATTGAATTATAATCACCATATCAATCCCTATATTTACTCAAAAAAAAAATCTTAAGACTTATATTTCCTTCTACATTAGATTAGCAAATTCTATTAAATTCAATTCATTAAATATTATTAATTTAACGGGTCGTTACAATCTCCCCCACTCAAAACTTTTCGTCCCCGAAAAGGAAAGAAGGGAGGAGGAAGAATAACAGTGCATTTTACTTCAAATATTAACTTATATTTTACTGGATTAATTTCCTTAAATGAAATACACTGGTTTTAAAATTATTATATCCTTTAATACTTGAATTATTAAAGTTGGAAAAATATTTCAACAAAATTCTAAGTCCAAAATTTACGGAAAATTTTGGCAGAGTCTCCTTTGTACGGAGGAACTCTGGAGAAAATATAATATCCAAATATACAAATATTTTACATATATATCCAAAATAAAATATCCCACACGGGAAAAATATATAAAATAGCGCTTTAAACGTAATCCGAAAACGTACCTATTTGTCGGGCAATATACGCTTATTATTTTGGAACCAAAAGCAGTAGCAGTTGCTTCCAACACCTGTATTCACTTATAAAATCTAAAAGGTTAAATATTTATTTTACAGTGAAATGTTTAGGTGGATTCAATCATTCATATCCAATCAAATGCAACAACCATAATTTTTTTTAACAAACAGCACACATCACAAACAAATAATCATTAAATCAAACAAACAATTTGTTGTTCGGCTCAAATTCTGAAGTTGTACGAATGAAGAATAACTATCAAGTGCATCCGTTGCTCAACAGCCTTAGATGGAACAAAGATAGATTATTTGTTCATCCAACAACTCCACCATTCCTTACCCAACAAACATACATCAACCAAACAATTCAAACCAACACCAAAATAGCTGATTATACATTCATTTCATAATTCAGTGTTTTGATTTTCTTTCCTTTATTTATGGAGGAATTCCTTTATTTCTTACAAGTTTTATTTTCCAATTATCACCAAATTCATTATATTTGTATTTCCTTTTTATTACTTAAGTTTCCTTTTTATCACTTAAGTTTATAAAATAAATTCTCATTACTAACAACAAATATTTTGAATATCTTCATTTCCTTACTCTTCACTTGTAAGATTTCCCTTAAATTCTAAATCTGCTAACATTCATTCTTACAAGTGGAAGTTTTTATTTATTCATCAACTATGAATTTCAGTCATTTCAATTCTTCCTACTTTCTATTATATTAAAATAGGGGAGATTTAAAACATACTTAAGTAAATAATCTTAAAATAAATTCTTATTTTGAATTTCATGTTATATACTCAGGTTTTATCATCTATTAATAATACTTAACTTTATTTTCAATAAAAATTTAATTATCACTTAAGTCTATACCATTTAATTCTTATTTATAACGGTAATTTATTGAATACTTCATTATTTCTAAAATTCCTACTTGTAAAATATTCAATTCTAGTTCTTATTTAACATTTCAACTTTTATATAGGTAAGTTATTTATGCTAAAGAAAATGCAATTGAACTATTACAAGTTTAATCTCCATTCTTTTAATTTAATTCAATGTTGATCCATATTATTATTTTTTTTCCTACGTATCCAATTTCTCTTTCTAACCTTGCAATACTTCTCTTAATTTAATTAGAGGTTTCAATTCATTTATTACTTAACCTCTTTTTCCCTAACATAATTTTTTTTTTAACAATTTATTAACGGAAAAATTTAGAATTTAAATACCGGGTCAAATTTCAATTTATTTCAAAATAATAGATAAATAAGTTCTTACAACTCAATATCTCTAATTATATTTAGACCAATAAAAGAAAAAAAAAATTTAGAAAATTTTAAAATAAATCTGCAGTAGGATTTACTACAGTGGCCTTTCCCCTTTTGAAACTCGAAAATGAAAGTCGATGATGCGGCCGCCATCGCCGAATTTATTTTCCAGCGACAGAGAGGAAAGTACAGAATTTATTTTCTCAAAATCTTCTTTTTAAAATTTTTTTCCGAATTATACTAAATATTTATATAAGAAATTACTTATAAACCAAATCATTATCTTTCACAAATTCTTTGAAAGCAAATTTTCAAAAATCCCAGACTTAAGTTCTAAAATCTCCAAATTGGTTTTATTATAATTTCAACTTAGCTTCAGTTATTAAAATATTTTATTTCCTACCACCCAATCTATAGCAACCAAATATATATATATATATATATATATACCTTTATAAAAGTATTTTTATATATAGAAAATATAATAAGCAAAATTATTTCATTCACCTATATTAAAACGGATATTATGTCGGTCTGTCCTATTAAGTGTTTAGAAATCCCTATTGATGACATAGCGTCCCATGCATCAACCAGAATTTATAAATACAAAACGGAACAGAGCAACACAATATAAAATCTTTTTATAAAACTAACAAATACGCTCTCTCATATATATACACTCAGCGACTCCCATAGGATATTTCTACCCTATTAACAAAGAGTCAAACCCCACAAAGCCAAGGTTTAGTCGCTAAACCAAAGCTCTGATACCAACTGTAACATCCCGCCTTTTCACACACTTTAAACGACACACGTGCCAATTCAAAGCATACGCCAGGGCGGATTGTTATGGGGTAAATAAGAAAAACAGAGAAGGAATAAAACAAAACAGAATCTCACAGCGGAAGGATAAAATATAATAACAAATATACAGTTCATAAACAGTTTACAAAAGCTTGATTTTACTTATACAATGAATATCAGAGTCACACATACCAATACGAAAATGCAGCGGAATAGAAAGAGTGTGGTGCAATACTATATATATAAAATAATACTGAATCTTCGTCTTCGTCCTCCAAAGCTAAAACCTGCTATCCTGAAACGCTCGGACTGACCCGAGCGAATTTGAAAAGACAAAAACACTCGAGTCAGACTAGAAAATCTTATGTGAGTTAAATAAACAGAAATAAATATGAGTACAGTAACTCAAGAGATGCTCGGGATTTACATCTCCTAAGGATCCGTTAAACTATTTACTATATAGTATATTGCGCTATTATAATAGTGTCTATTTATAAAATAAACTTACTTTTTAATAGCGTTAAGGGGTTACCCATATAGCCCTTAACACGTAATAGTCCCAGTAGTCCGTCCAATATCATAGTCCCTCCTGATCGGGAAGCCACTAGAGGATATCACACGGGCTACGGGAGAAATCCAAACTCGTACAAGGCGCGATAGGGTAGGTGACACGGCACAACTAGGCAATGCCAGGGTAGATATACCAATTGCTATCCAGGCTGATGGTAACGCGCAGCGCGCAGCTGCCGCCCACCTCGAACTAACTCCCCCAAAAATCAAAATATAGAAGTGGCCACTGAATCAATCCAAGTCAAAGTATAATATCGAAGAGGAGCGTCCGATCAGAGGAATGACCTCATTGGCCTGAGAATCGCTCCTGTTTTAGCCACCTTATGCCAACTCACGGGAGTTGGGTCCACGTATTTACCTTACAGGAAACGTCGTCACCACCTACTTCATTCTGGAATCTCCACCGCGTACACGGTTAGTCAAAGTGGTTTTCGGTATCGACAGAGAGTATGTCCATATCCGATCCCGGTCTCTTTGCCAACCAATCGTTATTATAACACCGCGGTCATTTAAAAATTGTTTATACTTTAAAACCAGAATATAATCCATTTCAAAACCATAATATTACGATATCCTTTCTTCTTTTAAACCCAAGACAATTCATTTTGATAATATTTTATAAAACCAAATTCAGTGATATCGTTTCCAAAATATATTTCCTTTCCAAAATTTATATCACTCTTATTTAATTGTAATCCCTTGTAACCAATAATTGAAATTTTTAGCTTTCAATATAATCCTTCAAAATCCACAGAAATTTTAAGCCCATTTCCTTCAAGACTAATAGGTTTGGATATTCACAATATATATATAGGATAAGTGGGTTAACCTTTACGGTAAATTTGTGAGGAAATAAATTTACATGGCTATATGAATATTTCTTTACTTAACGTTAAAACCAAAATCCCAAAATATTACTTCAAGTTTCAAAACCATTCCAATTAATTCATATATACGTATACCCATTTGAGTATACATATTTCAACTAAAGTTGGATCTCATCTTTTCAAATCAAATGCTCTTTTAATTAGCCTTGAATATTCCCATAGAATCTATAAACAATAAACTTCACTTTCTAGTAATAAAATATATATTTTTTTCCAATTCAAATTATACTAGAATATTCTTTTCAATTTATTTAGGGAAAAATCCAATTATAAATATCATATCTTAAAATTTCCAACTTAACTTTTAAACATATGATATAAATTATTAAACTCCATTTTCTAAATTTTCTTCCATTTTAAATAAAGGAATTTATACTCCTTTTAATTTCAAAATTCTCAACTTCATATGTATATAATATGAAAGAAAAATATTTATCCAGTATAAAATTTAAGGTTAATATAAACCGTATTTCATTCAAACCATAGAAATTTCATTTAAAATAGTTATATATAGACCGCGGTGCCTGTATATAATTTTCTATCCTATGGTCAAGTGATACGGATATTTATCATTTCAATCCGCAATTTAAAAATAAACTGCGGTTGTATATCATTTCAAACCGCAATCCCGAAAATGTAAAATGCATGCTAACTGGCAGTTTAATGATATCCACATAAATCATCCATTCAACAACACATCCATCACCCAATTTCAACCATCAATCAATATCAATCACTATCAACCAATATCAATCAATAACAATATTAGTTCGATAATATGCAACGGGTAATAACTGTCAGTTCATTCAAATTAAATTTCAACTATTAATCTAACCATTAATATTTAGAGATAATTTATATAACTGTTAACTAGCATTTCATATGCAAACAAAATTCCTAACAATCAAATAAATACGCAATAAATCAATTAAATTAACAGCTAAATCAAATAAACTGCAATTCAACAGATGTGAATGAAATAAACATGCCAATTACGCATAAATAAATTCCTATCCATTTCTAAAATTTATTTAACAAACATAAAAGCTTCTAGTAATTGTGAGTGGGTTAAAACACTCACCTTTTGAATTTAAATTGAATTTAAACCCGATTTAAACCCAAAAATTCGCCCGTCTCAGAATTCGTCCAAATCAGCGTCATTAGATCCGGAATTTAAATACGATCCTAACAAAAAAAAAATCGCGTGAAACCGATGTCGTATGAAAAAGTTATGACGAAAAACTGATTTGAAAACAAAAATTAAATAAAAAGAAAACAACTCACATTCACCATATTATGCACGCCACGTCAGCAATGTGAGGCCCTTCATGCGCACGTACAGGAAGCCTTCGCACCACGCAACATCACGAACCAGTTTGTGGAAAACCATGCATCGCGTAACCCAATCTTTGCAGCCGCCTCCTCACGTTGCTGGCCCTCTCGGCGCCATCACCTAGGGCTCCCCTCGCCATCCTCCTTCCCTGCCGACAACCCCAGGACCACCACTGACCCCATCGACCGTGAATAGGTAGGCAGCCGCCACCTAAAACTAACCCAAATCGAATTGTAGCGAGCAATCCGACCATCAAAACGCCAAACAAACCACATAGATGCGCTCCCCATCGTCCATACTACAATACCCAGAAAGGGTTTGGCGATCTGACGAAGTTTGCGACGACGATGATGAATGGTCACGGACTGTTTGAATTTATTCTGAGCAAACGACAGCCCCAATTGAAAAACGAATTATACCAGTAGATTACGCGTATCGAATACTTCAACATATATTTTTTCTGGAATTTTCTGAAATTTTTGAGTTTTGACTTTTGATTTTGAACCGTGGATAGATCTAGGTTTTGCAACCATTAAAGAGGAGAAAGATATGAAGAAAATGTACGTATATTCAATTGACAGAAGAAAGGGGCTAGGGTTTATCACGGTATACTTATAGATAGGGTTGGGTTGGAGCGTACAGGCTAGAAGGATGAACGTACGCAACGAACTATGGACAAAAAAGCCCGCTATGCCTCCGGAACCGAATTTGTTAAAACTATATATCCAAATAGGTGTTTTAAAATATTCTGAACGCGATGGAAAAAGTTTCACGACCAAATTCGATCGTATGAAGAAGTTATGCTGAAAACAAGATTTCCAAATTGATTTCAAATTGATTTTAATAAAATTGATTTCAAGGCGTTTCGCGTCCGTACGATCAAACGACAAGTCTGATCGATACGAAAATTGAAACCCAATAATAATTCACCGATACAGATCCGATGAAACTTGTTTCGTCGAAATCCGAGTCCGTGACAAAATGGCTATTTTTAATGTTTATTAAATCAATTAAATAAATCATAAAAATCCAATTCTATTTTTCAACTTCTAATATTGGCCAAATCTTATTACTTATATAATTCAATCAATTCCAATTGATTTAGCAGCTTGGATGTGAATTAAAATCTATAAACATATCAATTTGCAGTGTTAATTTCTGCATTTTTATAATTATTTGGAAATTATAAATTATATTCTAAAACTCAATTATTAAAGCTTATATTCTTATACTCTCAACAAAATCCAATTAGATAAATAGATTTGATTTCTATTCCAACTCATGATTGCAAATAAACTTTTACCATAATTAAATTCCAAATTATTAATAACCCTTATTTTTCTTAACTATTTATTAATTCCAATCCAATCGAATTCAACACTATAAATTTGATTAATTTATTATATTCACTTCCTTTCTATTATTCAAAGTTATTGTTGTAAATACGACGAATACTAACATTAGTTTAAGATTTCACTCAATGTTTACAAATTCCATTTCAATTTAATAACGTAATATTTTACGTTCAATTCTATTTTATTTGTCGTAAATACCACTTGTTGAATTAAATACTCAAATCATAAATAAATCCTGCTTCTAAAGTTATACCAACAATGGTCCAGTTAAATTTGAATTAGCTTTACCTTTATTTTATGAAATTAACTAGTGTAATAAATCCAAATTAATAAAGAAGGTTAGATTCCCATACTACTTCTTTGGGTTTCAATTAACCTTTTATGGCGAGTATGAATTTCAATGTATAATTGAAACCTTTATATCCATTAAATTTTTACTATCATTCAATATCTACATATTCTAGCTAAATTTCAACTAACATATAAATTAGCTATTCCAACTTCCATAAATTGCGATTATCATACTATAGAAATTTAATTCCATCAACCACATAAATAAAAGTTGATCCCCATCTATTTACCTTATCACGTTTGCATAAATTTATTCGATGGTCACTTTTAATTAGTAACTATCCATTTTCCAAATCCAAATGTAAATCTTCCACTTTTGAATTCTTATATTAAATGGAATTTATTCTAGGTAATATTTTTACTAATATTTACTGATTCAACATTTATATGTTTCTAAAAATTAACTCCAACCAAATGTGACAGGTTACATTTCATTTCTATGCAATATATACTCATTTTTATTCCATTCATTTGGTTACTGCGTCGAAATCTATTTATTACTAATACTAACGTTATTATCATCAATTATAATTGGATTCCAAATTTTTATTCAATACTGTGAAAAATAACTTTCATATAAATCAAATCCTTTTTATACCTAATTCAAATTGGATTATATTCCAATTCCTATAACTAGGTCTTAAGTCACCATTTACATATTTAGCGTTTATTTAAATCTCCGTTTATAAATTTAGAGTTTCTACTAAATTGAATTATACAACTTATGAACTTTAACAAATTTTGTCCACCTAATAAATTTTCTAATGTTTATATATTGGAAATCCGATTCAGCTATCATTTCATTAATATCTTTTAAATCAACTAATTATAACTAATAACTACCCACCAATTTACGTTAATCCAATCTATGCCACATAAATATTTAATTGTTAACATTGAATTATAATCACCATATCAATCCCTATATTTACTCAAAAAAAAATCTTAAGACTTATATTTCCTTCTACATTAGATTAGCAAATTCTATTAAATTCAATTCATTAAATATTATTAATTTAACGGGTCGTTACAATCTCCCCCACTCAAAACTTTTCGTCCCCGAAAAGGAAAGAAGGGAGGAGGAAGAATAACAGTGCATTTTACTTCAAATATTAACTTATATTTTACTGGATTAATTTCCTTAAATGAAATACACTGGTTTTAAAATTATTATATCCTTTAATACTTGAATTATTAAAGTTGGAAAAATATTTCAACAAAATTCTAAGTCCAAAATTTACGGAAAATTTTGGCAGAGTCTCCTTTGTACGGAGGAACTCTGGAGAAAATATAATATCCAAATATACAAATATTTTACATATATATCCAAAATAAAATATCCCACACGGGAAAAATATATAAAATAGCGCTTTAAACGTAATCCGAAAACGTACCTATTTGTCGGGCAATATACGCTTATTATTTTGGAACCAAAAGCAGTAGCAGTTGCTTCCAACACCTGTATTCACTTATAAAATCTAAAAGGTTAAATATTTATTTTACAGTGAAATGTTTAGGTGGATTCAATCATTCATATCCAATCAAATGCAACAACCATAATTTTTTTAACAAACAGCACACATCACAAACAAATAATCATTAAATCAAACAAACAATTTGTTGTTCGGCTCAAATTCTGAAGTTGTACGAATGAAGAATAACTATCAAGTGCATCCGTTGCTCAACAGCCTTAGATGGAACAAAGATAGATTATTTGTTCATCCAACAACTCCACCATTCCTTACCCAACAAACATACATCAACCAAACAATTCAAACCAACACCAAAATAGCTGATTATACATTCATTTCATAATTCAGTGTTTTGATTTTCTTCCCTTTATTTATGGAGGAATTCCTTTATTTCTTACAAGTTTTATTTTCCAATTATCACCAAATTCATTATATTTGTATTTCCTTTTTATTACTTAAGTTTCCTTTTTATCACTTAAGTTTATAAAATAAATTCTCATTACTAACAACAAATATTTTGAATATCTTCATTTCCTTACTCTTCACTTGTAAGATTTCCCTTAAATTCTAAATCTGCTAACATTCATTCTTACAAGTGGAAGTTTTTATTTATTCATCAACTATGAATTTCAGTCATTTCAATTCTTCCTACTTTCTATTATATTAAAATAGGGGAGATTTAAAACATACTTAAGTAAATAATCTTAAAATAAATTCTTATTTTGAATTTCATGTTATATACTCAGGTTTTATCATCTATTAATAATACTTAACTTTATTTTCAATAAAAATTTAATTATCACTTAAGTCTATACCATTTAATTCTTATTTATAACGGTAATTTATTGAATACTTCATTATTTCTAAAATTCCTACTTGTAAAATATTCAATTCTAGTTCTTATTTAACATTTCAACTTTTATATAGGTAAGTTATTTATGCTAAAGAAAATGCAATTGAACTATTACAAGTTTAATCTCCATTCTTTTAATTTAATTCAATGTTGATCCATATTATTATTTTTTTTCCTACGTATCCAATTTCTCTTTCTAACCTTGCAATACTTCTCTTAATTTAATTAGAGGTTTCAATTCATTTATTACTTAACCTCTTTTTCCCTAACATAATTTTTTTTTTTAACAATTTATTAACGGAAAAATTTAGAATTTAAATACCGGGTCAAATTTCAATTTATTTCAAAATAATAGATAAATAAGTTCTTACAACTCAATATCTCTAATTATATTTAGACCAATAAAAGAAAAAAAAAATTTAGAAAATTTTAAAATAAATCTGCAGTAGGATTTACTACAGTGGTCTTTCCCCTTTTGAAACTCGAAAATGAAAGTCGATGATGCGGCCGCCATCGCCGAATTTATTTTCCAGCGACAGAGAGGAAAGTACAGAATTTATTTTCTCAAAATCTTCTTTTTAAAATTTTTTTCCGAATTATACTAAATATTTATATAAGAAATTACTTATAAACCAAATCATTATCTTTCACAAATTCTTTGAAAGCAAATTTTCAAAAATCCCAGACTTAAGTTCTAAAATCTCCAAATTGGTTTTATTATAATTTCAACTTAGCTTCAGTTATTAAAATATTTTATTTCCTACCACCCAATCTATAGCAACCAAATATATATATATATATACCTTTATAAAAGTATTTTTATATATAGAAAATATAATAGGCAAAATTATTTCATTCACCTATATTAAAACGGATATTATGTCGGTCTGTCCTATTAAGTGTTTAGAAATCCCTATTGATGACATAGCGTCCCATGCATCAACCAGAATTTATAAATACAAAACGGAACAGAGCAACACAATATAAAATCTTTTTATAAAACTAACAAATACGCTCTCTCATATATATACACTCAGCGACTCCCATAGGATATTTCTACCCTATTAACAAAGAGTCAAACCCCACAAAGCCAAGGTTTAGTCGCTAAACCAAAGCTCTGATACCAACTGTAACATCCCGCCTTTTCACACACTTTAAACGACACACGTGCCAATTCAAAGCATACGCCAGGGCGGATTGTTATGGGGTAAATAAGAAAAACAGAGAAGGAATAAAACAAAACAGAATCTCACAGCGGAAGGATAAAATATAATAACAAATATACAGTTCATAAACAGTTTACAAAAGCTTGATTTTACTTATACAATGAATATCAGAGTCACACATACCAATACGAAAATGCAGCGGAATAGAAAGAGTGTGGTGCAATACTATATATATAAAATAATACTGAATCTTCGTCTTCGTCCTCCAAAGCTAAAACCTGCTATCCTGAAACGCTCGGACTGACCCGAGCGAATTTGAAAAGACAAAAACACTCGAGTCAGACTAGAAAATCTTATGTGAGTTAAATAAACAGAAATAAATATGAGTACAGTAACTCAAGAGATGCTCGGGATTTACATCTCCTAAGGATCCGTTAAACTATTTACTATATAGTATATTGCGCTATTATAATAGTGTCTATTTATAAAATAAACTTACTTTTTAATAGCGTTAAGGGGTTACCCATATAGCCCTTAACACGTAATAGTCCCAGTAGTCCGTCCAATATCATAGTCCCTCCTGATCGGGAAGCCACTAGAGGATATCACACGGGCTACGGGAGAAATCCAAACTCGTACAAGGCGCGATAGGGTAGGTGACACGGCACAACTAGGCAATGCCAGGGTAGATATACCAATTGCTATCCAGGCTGATGGTAACGCGCAGCGCGCAGCTGCCGCCCACCTCGAACTAACTCCCCCAAAAATCAAAATATAGAAGTGGCCACTGAATCAATCCAAGTCAAAGTATAATATCGAAGAGGAGCGTCCGATCAGAGGAATGACCTCATTGGCCTGAGAATCGCTCCTGTTTTAGCCACCTTATGCCAACTCACGGGAGTTGGGTCCACGTATTTACCTTACAGGAAACGTCGTCACCACCTACTTCATTCTGGAATCTCCACCGCGTACACGGTTAGTCAAAGTGGTTTTCGGTATCGACAGAGAGTATGTCCATATCCGATCCCGGTCTCTTTGCCAACCAATCGTTATTATAACACCGCGGTCATTTAAAAATTGTTTATACTTTAAAACCAGAATATAATCCATTTCAAAACCATAATATTACGATATCCTTTCTTCTTTTAAACCCAAGACAATTCATTTTGATAATATTTTATAAAACCAAATTCAGTGATATCGTTTCCCAAATATATTTCCTTTCCAAAATTTATATCACTCTTATTTAATTGTAATCCCTTGTAACCAATAATTGAAATTTTTAGCTTTCAATATAATCCTTCAAAATCCACAGAAATTTTAAGCCCATTTCCTTCAAGACTAATAGGTTTGGATATTCACAATATATATATAGGATAAGTGGGTTAACCTTTACGGTAAATTTGTGAGGAAATAAATTTACATGGCTATATGAATATTTCTTTACTTAACGTTAAAACCAAAATCCCAAAATATTACTTCAAGTTTCAAAACCATTCCAATTAATTCATATATACGTATACCCATTTGAGTATACATATTTCAACTAAAGTTGGATCTCATCTTTTCAAATCAAATGCTCTTTTAATTAGCCTTGAATATTCCCATAGAATCTATAAACAATAAACTTCACTTTCTAGTAATAAAATATATATATTTTTTTCCAATTCAAATTATACTAGAATATTCTTTTCAATTTATTTAGGGAAAAATCCAATTATAAATATCATATCTTAAAATTTCCAACTTAACTTTTAAACATATGATATAAATTATTAAACTCCATTTTCTAAATTTTCTTCCATTTTAAATAAAGGAATTTATACTCCTTTTAATTTCAAAATTCTCAACTTCATATGTATATAATATGAAAGAAAAATATTTATCCAGTATAAAATTTAAGGTTAATATAAACCGTATTTCATTCAAACCATAGAAATTTCATTTAAAATAGTTATATATAGACCGCGGTGCCTGTATATAATTTTCTATCCTATGGTCAAGTGATACGGATATTTATCATTTCAATCCGCAATTTAAAAATAAACTGCGGTTGTATATCATTTCAAACCGCAATCCCGAAAATGTAAAATGCATGCTAACTGGCAGTTTAATGATATCCACATAAATCATCCATTCAACAACACATCCATCACCCAATTTCAACCATCAATCAATATCAATCACTATCAACCAATATCAATCAATAACAATATTAGTTCGATAATATGCAACGGGTAATAACTGTCAGTTCATTCAAATTAAATTTCAACTATTAATCTAACCATTAATATTTAGAGATAATTTATATAACTGTTAACTAGCATTTCATATGCAAACAAAATTCCTAACAATCAAATAAATACGCAATAAATCAATTAAATTAACAGCTAAATCAAATAAACTGCAATTCAACAGATGTGAATGAAATAAACATGCCAATTACGCATAAATAAATTCCTATCCATTTCTAAAATTTATTTAACAAACATAAAAGCTTCTAGTAATTGTGAGTGGGTTAAAACACTCACCTTTTGAATTTAAATTGAATTTAAACCCGATTTAAACCCAAAAATTCGCCCATCTCAGAATTCGTCCAAACCAGCGTCATTAGATCCGGAATTTAAATACGATCCTAACAAAAAAAATTCGCGTGAAACCGATGTCGTATGAAAAAGTTATGACGAAAAACTGATTTGAAAACAAAAATTAAATAAAAAGAAAACAACTCACATTCACCATATTATGCACGCCACGTCAGCAATGTGAGGCCCTTCACGCGCACGTACAGGAAGCCTTCGCACCACGCAACATCACGAACCAGTTTGTGGAAAACCATGCATCGCGTAACCCAATCTTTGCAGCCGCCTCCTCACGTTGCTGGCCCTCTCGGCGCCATCACCTAGGGCTCCCCTCGCCATCCTCCTTCCCTGCCGACAACCCCAGGACCACCACTGACCCCATCGACCGTGAATAGGTAGGCAGCCGCCGCCTAAAACTAACCCAAATCGAATTGTAGCGAGCAATCCGACCATCAAAACGCCAAACAAACCACATAGATGCGCTCCCCATCGTCCATACTACAATACCCAGAAAGGGTTTGGCGATCTGACGAAGTTTGCGACGACGATGATGAATGGTCACGGACTGTTTGAATTTATTCTGAGCAAACGACAGCCCCAATTGAAAAACGAATTATACCAGTAGATTACGCGTATCGAATACTTCAACATATATTTTTTCTGGAATTTTCTGAAATTTTTGAGTTTTGACTTTTGATTTTGAACCGTGGATAGATCTAGGTTTTGCAACCATTAAAGAGGAGAAAGATATGAAGAAAATGTACGTATATTCAATTGACAGAAGAAAGGGGCTAGGGTTTATCACGGTATACTTATAGATAGGGTTGGGTTGGAGCGTACAGGCTAGAAGGATGAACGTACGCAACGAACTATGGCCCAAAAAGCCCGCTATGCCTCCGGAACCGAATTTGTTAAAACTATATATCCAAATAGGTGTTTTAAAATATTCTGAACGCGATGGAAAAAGTTTCACGACCAAATTCGATCGTATGAAGAAGTTATGCTGAAAACAAGATTTCCAAATTGATTTCAAATTGATTTTAATAAAATTGATTTCAAGGCGTTTCGCGTCCGTACGATCAAACGACAAGTCTGATCGATACGAAAATTGAAACCCAATAATAATTCACCGATACGAATCCGATGAAACTTGTTTCGTCGAAATCCGAGTCCGTGACAAAATGGCTATTTTTAATGTTTATTAAATCAATTAAATAAATCATAAAAATCCAATTCTATTTTTCAACTTCTAATATTGGCCAAATCTTATTACTTATATAATTCAATCAATTCCAATTGATTTAGCAGCTTGGATGTGAATTAAAATCTATAAACATATCAATTTGCAGTGTTAATTTCTGCATTTTTATAATTATTTGGAAATTATAAATTATATTCTAAAACTCAATTATTAAAGCTTATATTCTTATACTCTCAACAAAATCCAATTAGATAAATAGATTTGATTTCTATTCCAACTCATGATTGCAAATAAACTTTTACCATAATTAAATTCCAAATTATTAATAACCCTTATTTTTCTTAACTATTTATTAATTCCAATCCAATCGAATTCAACACTATAAATTTGATTAATTTATTATATTCACTTCCTTTCTATTATTCAAAGTTATTGTTGTAAATACGACGAATACTAACATTAGTTTAAGATTTCACTCAATGTTTACAAATTCCATTTCAATTTAATAACGTAATATTTTACGTTCAATTCTATTTTATTTGTCGTAAATACCACTTGTTGAATTAAATACTCAAATCATAAATAAATCCTGCTTCTAAAGTTATACCAACAATGGTCCAGTTAAATTTGAATTAGCTTTACCTTTATTTTATGAAATTAACTAGTGTAATAAATCCAAATTGATAAAGAAGGTTAGATTCCCATACTACTTCTTTGGGTTTCAATTAACCTTTTATGGCGAGTATGAATTTCAATGTATAATTGAAACCTTTATATCCATTAAATTTTTACTATCATTCAATATCTACATATTCTAGCTAAATTTCAACTAACATATAAATTAGCTATTCCAACTTCCATAAATTGCGATTATCATACTATAGAAATTTAATTCCATCAACCACATAAATAAAAGTTGATCCCCATCTATTTACCTTATCACGTTTGCATAAATTTATTCGATGGTCACTTTTAATTAGTAACTATCCATTTTCCAAATCCAAATGTAAATCTTCCACTTTTGAATTCTTATATTAAATGGAATTTATTCTAGGTAATATTTTTACTAATATTTACTGATTCAACATTTATATGTTTCTAAAAATTAACTCCAACCAAATGTGACAGGTTACATTTCATTTCTATGCAATATATACTCATTTTTATTCCATTCATTTGGTTACTGCGTCGAAATCTATTTATTACTAATACTAACGTTATTATCATCAATTATAATTGGATTCCAAATTTTTATTCAATACTGTGAAAAATAACTTTCATATAAATCAAATCCTTTTTATACCTAATTCAAATTGGATTATATTCCAATTCCTATAACTAGGTCTTAAGTCACCATTTACATATTTAGCGTTTATTTAAATCTCCGTTTATAAATTTAGAGTTTCTACTAAATTGAATTATACAACTTATGAACTTTAACAAATTTAGTCCACCTAATAAATTTTCTAATGTTTATATATTGGAAATCCGATTCAGCTATCATTTCATTAATATCTTTTAAATCAACTAATTATAACTAATAACTACCCACCAATTTACGTTAATCCAATCTATGCCACATAAATATTTAATTGTTAACATTGAATTATAATCACCATATCAATCCCTATATTTACTCAAAAAAAAATCTTAAGACTTATATTTCCTTCTACATTAGATTAGCAAATTCTATTAAATTCAATTCATTAAATATTATTAATTTAACGGGTCGTTACAATAGGTTTATGGAAGTATTGCTACTGCTTTTGGTTTCATAAATAAACGTTATTTGCCCGACAAATAGGTAGGTTCTCGGATTGCGGTTTTCTAGCGATATTATATTGTTTTTTCCATGGTTTGGGATATTTTATTTCGAAAAATATGATATATATTATTATTATTGATATTATTATTTCTTCCATACCACTCCGTACAAAGGAAACTCTGCCGAATTTTTCCGTGAATTTTGGACTTAGGAAAGTTTGTGAAATGTTTCCAAACCTTTGTTAATTTGAATATAAAAGGATTTAATTATATTTAATTGATATATTTTATTTAGATTATTTATTTATGTAAAGTAATTGTTATAAATTTAATATTTTGAGTAAGATATATTGATCTCTTAATTCCTTCTTTTCCCTACCTTTTTCCTTTTCGAGGACGAAAAGTTTTGAGTAGGGGAGAGTGTAAAGACTCGTAATTTTTGATAATTAAAAATTGTAAATTCAATAAGGTTTTGTGACATAATGTTGGAGGAAATAAAAATTTGTGATTTAAGGTAACTGATAACTACTTTAAATGTAATTCCAATCAATTAAAATGATTAAAGAGTTATAATTGATGTAGATTGTAAATAAATTATAGTAATGTATGTATTAACGTATAATTGGATTAAAGGAGCAATTGATAATTTAAATGTTGATTAATTAATAAAATAATGTGTAAAAAATTGTATTTGAATAAATAGTAGTGTTGTGGTAGTAATTATAACATTTGTTATGGATAATAAACTTATAAAATATTACTAAAAGTTAATGGTAACAATTACTAGATGTTACCTATTTATTAGGCTGTTAAATTTAAATTTGAAATCAATTGCAATTAGTTCACTTAATTAGTGCAGTTAATGTGGATTAAATTGATAATTCTAGAATATGAATTCAATAAAATGTAGCCAATGTAAATTTTATTCATAATATGATAATTGATTGAATAAAAAGAATTGAAATCAAGTTTGATCAATTTATTGGGATTTATGCTATAATAAATGGATTTTACGCAATTAAATGCAGTTAAATACTACTTTAGTGAAAACTATGATGATAATTGTAGAAGGTTAGTGTAACAAGATATAAACAATGATAACTATGCCTATCGAGTAAAAAAGATTGTTAGAATTAAAATCTGAATTCAAATTAAAACAATTTATTAGAATATAATTTTAATTAATTGGATTTATTTACATTTGAAATTGAACACTGTAATTAGTGAAATATTAAAAACCGAATTTGATATGTAAATTTGCCTTAAGTTATTATGAATGTCTAAGTAATCAAAATGATGAAATTTGTTAGTTTATAAATATTGAATTAAAAAGTGATTTTTTAGCTTAATAGTTATTTATTTAATATGAAATTAGCCATTTTGGCCATTCTCTTGGATTTCAACGAAACCAATTTCACCGAATCCATAATGGTGAATTATTGTAAGGTTTCAAGTTACGTAGCGATTGAAATTGTCTTTTGATCGTACGGACTCGAAATGCGTAGAAATCGATTTAATTAAATTCAGTTGAAATCAATTTGAAATAAGATGATTTTAAGATAACTTCTTCATTAGACTGAACTTTGACCTAAACCTATTCCATTGAGTTTAAACATATCGAAAACACTTAATTTGATATATAGGATGATCCATTTTCGTTTCGGGGACGAAACGGGCTTTTCGGATCGTTTATCGTTCAACTTTCAAATCAATCTAGTCCATTCATTTCTATTTCTGATCTGCCTATATATAGCCGTTATAAACCCTAGCTATTTCTTATTCCATTTGTCTGTTATCTGCTTCTCTCTTTCCAATGGCAGACAAACCAGAACCAATTCTAAACTCAAATTTCAAATCAAAATCAAATCAAAAATCAAACTCTACCAAACCATATCAAATTATATATTGATTTGAAGCTCTCGACAAGCTCAAGCCATATCTAGTTAGTTTTTCAATTTGGATTACTATATGGACATAATATGATGATTTAACCTTGATCGTTCGTTGGGGTTCGATCAACTTTGACCGATCATCAAACCGATTGGTGGGTTGTGTAGAGATCGTCGAAGGGAGCGCATCGGTGGTGTTCGCTTGTAGTTTGACGGTTGGATCGACGGCACAAATTCTACCTAGGGCTTTGATCGACGGCGACGACTGCATGTTTGGGCATTTGAACGGAGGTCCCATGCTCGCGTAGGGGGGTCTTGTTGATGGGTTAAGGTCGGGCGTGTCAGAGTTAGAGGAGGCGACGTGGCGGCGCTGGTTCTCGTGCATGCGCAGGTGACTGAACTGGAGGCTGCAGTGAGGTGGGTAATGTTTATTTAATTTTATTTATTTTAATTTTAAAATCATTTAACTTCTAATGATAATAACTTTCACTTACGAGGTCCAATTCGCACGTGGTTTGTTTCATTAGGATCATATCGATATTCTGGACATTATGACGCTAGTTTGGATGAATTCCGAGACAGTTGAATTTTGGGGCTTATTTTGGATTTCAAATCGATTTGAAACCAAAGTTGAGTGTTTTAACCCACTCACAACAACTAAATTATCTTATGTTAGTTAAATTAAATTTATGATGTAATTAGAAATTGATTGACATTTGGTATGTTTAAATTGCCATTCCAATTAAATTTGACTTTTATTTCATTTAATCGTCATTTAAAATTGTCAATTTAATACCTGTTATTGATTATTAGTTATCTATTGATGTTTATTGATTGATCTGGATGACGATTGTGACGGATGTTCGATTGTTGATATTGGATGACTGGATGATTGTATTTTTATCGTTATAAACTGCAAGTTCCCTATGGGTTAAAACGATACATACCCGAACGATCTATAGATTTGTGAAAAATCCTTATGGGTTGAAATGATAAACTCGAGCGATTCCATGGATTTTTATTAAATTCGAAATTGCGGTTTGAAATGATACATAACCATAAAATTTTAAATTGCGGAGTAAAATGATAGACATCCATATCACTTGACCCTAGGGTAGAAAAATATATACGGACACCGGATTTGTTAAATTAAGTGAATTTAACTTCTTAAAATTTGAATTTAGTTAACTGGCATTTTGTGATAGAAACTGATTTATATAAACTAAATTATTTTCGACAATCCAAGTGTTAATGTTGAAATTGGAATTGATTTAATGAATTATTCAAAGGATTTAAATTCGAATTTCAAAGTTGAAGTATCAAGGATAAATGAACTTCTCAGAATTGAGAGACTGAAAATGTTTGGATATAATTTAGAAATTTGTTTTAAACTAATTTGATTACTTTAAACTATTTTAATCAATTTAAAACAATTTAATTTATTTTTATCTATATTATAATCCAATTTAATCTATTTTACCTATTTTAAACTAATTAAATTTATTTAATCTATTTTAAATCTATTCAATATGATTTAAATCTATTTGATCTATTTTAAATTTATTTAATCTAATTTAATATCTGCTTAATGTAATTTGAATCGATTTAACCTATGTTTAATTTATTTAAATCATTTCACATCTAATTAAATCTATATTTAATTGTTTAGATCATTTTAAATCTAATTAATAAATTTAAATCTATTTAAAATATTTTACTAATTTAAAACTATTTTTAATCTATTTTATATTATCTTCAAACTATTAAATTATTTATAACTATCTAAACTATTTTATAGAAATTTCAGACTGCGCAAAGTTGAAGTATTTATATTTAAATCCTCGATTATGATACAACATAAGTTTAAATTTGGAATTGATACCTTTTATGCAATGACATATTTGAGTAAATATGGTTTTAGAAGCGAATGTGATTTTGAAAGTGAATATGATTTGAAAATGATATAGTTGTAAGAATATGATATTTTGATATCAATTGTAAACTGACTTTTCGAAGTGTAAAAGAACCATCCGGTGTGAAATAAGCATTTGGTTGCTAAAGAGACCGAGATCGGATATTGTCATACTCTTTGCCAATAATGAAAGCCACTTGAACAACTGTGTACGTGGTGGAGATTCCAGAAATGAAGTAGGACGGTTTGGCGAACAATTCTGTATGAGGTATTTACGTGAACCTGACTCCCGTGAGTCGGCTTAATGCGCCTTCTAAGAGTTTGTTTTGTGTCGTACTTATGGAGTGCTCCCTGATAGCCCACCCGCGGGTGGAGTTTACTGTATCTATATAGACTGCGGCATTATACGAAACGTATTAAGGGAGATATGGGTAACACCTTAACGCAATTTTAATACTTTACTATAGACATATTATAATAGTGTATTGTACGACATGGTAGATAGTTTAACGGATCCTTAGGAGATGGTAATCCTAAACACCTCTTAAGTTATGGCACTCACGTTGACACTGGATAGGAGATGTCATACCCCGTAAACATCTTCGACAATGCTACACTCATATTTATTTATTATCGATTTAACTTACATAAGATCTTTTAGTTCTGATTCGAGTATTTTGTCTTTTCAATTCTCTCGGGTCAGTCTTAGCTTTTTAGTTTATCGAAGACTGCATTCTAGAGGATGAACATGAAGAACTTACACTATTATTACTTATTATATGTATTCCATTGCATTTATTTATTTATTTATTCCTGTTTTCTGCACTCTGATTTTGTGTTGTAAGAGAATAATCAAATGTATTTATAAAACAGTTTCATGAACTGTTATTTGATTATTATATTTTTTCATTCCGCTGCGAGATTATTTATTTGTTTTATTCTTTCTCTGCTTTTTCTTATTTACCCCACAACAATATACCCTTTTGAATGATTTGTGTCGGACGTGTGTAGTTTATCGTCGATTTAAACTGTCCAAAAAGGCAGGTCGTTACATTTGGTATTGTCGACTTAAACCTCCCCAAATTCGGGTCGTCACAAGTTTTGCGATTGGAGCCAAACGAAGAATTTTCGGATGGAAAACGAATTCGAAATGGAAATAATTCGAATAGATCAATTAATATTTATTATTATTCACCCCGTCCCACCTGCTGACCTTTCACTACAACCGGTCGACATGTAGCGCTCGATCGGTTCATATAAGGCAGTCGACTGTTTGGGTAACCACGGGCGTAATAAATGTAGGCCATAGCGGCCTGGATTTAAATATTTTAAATTGAACGGTTGAGATTGATTCTTACGTTCAGGCAAAACCTGTAAAACCCAGAGTTAGATTATTTGTAATTAAACTAAAATAATAATTAATTAAGAAATTTGAGGATTTTTATTATTAATTAAATTGGAGTTTATAATCTTTTTTAAAGATTAATGATGACTTCTTAAGTGATAACTTATTAATAAGGATCTAATAACTCAAAGAAAATGTTAAATTATAAAATGGTGTTTTCTCCTTAATATTAAGATTTAGTGAAAATATTGTTAAGATGGGTGAATTTATTGATATGAGACATGTATAAAATTTAGTTAATGCTTTCTAAATAGTTCAAAATTTTCAATTTAAAAGAAAATAGTAGTTTTGATGTTAAAATGAATTTTTATAGCATGTTTTCTTGTTTCTGCAAAAGTTGGAAAGTGTCTTTCTCAATAATAAAAATAAGGACTTAAATGATCATTAAACCTATGTTTTATTGGCTAATTGCAAAGATTAGGCAACATACATAATTTTAGTATATTCTTTCAATTTTTTTGATTTATAAACAAGGAGAAATTTATTATTAAAGTTAGAGAAAAACTAGTATTTGGGTAATGTTTTAACTCATTCTTATTTTAATTAAAAGGGGACTTTTAGGATTAGGTGAAAATTTCAGCCCGTTTAAACACTTAGAGTAATTTCTTTAAGTTCTGAAACAAAGAAATAGTATGTATCTTCTCCTCCAAACTACAGAAACAAATTTTCTCAACCTAACTTCTTCAGACTAAAAACCTAGAAAGAGAGCAATATTAGGTTCTAAAAATAAAAACAAATCAAATAAACTCTAAAAATTCTAAAATTTGTATATGATGTTGCTGCCATCTTCCAGCACCTCTCCTCCAAATTTCATATAATTTATTTGGGTTTTGGTAGGTTAGAAAGGGTCAACTTGCAAGTTAATTTTGAGTAGATTTGGGCTGAAAAACGAAGGTCAGTGTAAAAATCATAATTAATTCTAGAAAAATAAATAAAATCTGAAATTTGGATAGTTGTTCTCAACTCATGTATGCACCTTCTTTAAATAATTTATAGGAAAATGTTAATATTTGCTATGCTAAACTCCACCTGCACTGAGGATGAAAATTCAGATTTTCCATGTTTTGGGTGTGACATAATCAACTTTTGAGAAATTATGGAATGTTAAGGTGGGTTATTTTATTTAACTCACACACCTATACCTAAATTACTTATATCCCTCTTTGCATGCTTGACTTTCCTTATGAATCACCTATGAATTGCTTAAAACTTTAGTAGCGATTGGATAGAAAAGTTATTGAATTAATCGTATGCTATGGATTTATTTTGTTTGATGGATGAATTGGTTTATTCTGTTTTTCAAACATTGAAATTGAATCAATGATTAATTATGACATTGCATATATGTTAAAAACCAACAAAAATGTATTTATTTTCATAGTTAGACAATATGATGGTTATGAAATTGCTGAGTGGTCGGAGTTGTTAGAAAGCAATTTAGATTATTAAATAATTCCATATTATAAAATTATATATATATATATATATATATATATTCTAGAGCAATGTTGGCTTTATTTTGGATGGATTTATTGTTTAATGTTTATAAGATTCTTAAAATAGGATTTTACCCCTTTTGATCCTTATTGTGATTCTTCTTATAAAAATAGTTAAATTATAATATATTTTAATTTATTTCTTACTCTAAAAATTTATTTAAAACTTTTAAAAATAAGTAACATTAAATGATAAAACCTTTTTAAAATTTATTATTTCAAGTATATAAATTTAGAAATGTTTTAGAGGCAATAGGTAAAATATAGTACTACTTTATAAATGATATAATGAAAGTTATAATTTCGGTTTCAAGTGATTTTTAGTTATAAAAGAGGTTTTAATGATTTTGAAAGCATTCGGAAGTTTTTATAAATAAAAAACTTCTCCACAAAAATGGATTTAAGGATATAAAAGTGGGTTCGAGAAAAATTATATCCTTGTGCGTATAAAAATTTATTTTAAAAACTCTTTTATTTTATTTACTATGGATTTGATATTTTATTGAGGGTTTATGCTTTGCTATGAAATAATCTTTGATTTCAATTTCAATTGGATTTCGTGCTTTTCTATGAAACAAAGAATTTTAATAAACGAATGATCTGTCGGATTGGTATGGGACTTTTCATACAATTATTTCGGTCATTATTAGAATTTGTGAAATAAAGTTTCAGTGGAATTTACTAACTTTTATTAAATATTCTAATAATGCCGGATATTTATGGCGTGTTCGATCGATATTCGATTAGCTGCTATTGGAAGTGTATGATGCTTATGGATTGCGCGCTGTTTGGGGTGTTGGCATTTAGAGCTGATAGATCCCTACCCGACCATGGTCCAAACTCTTACCGATATGATATCGGAATTTATCTTTTGATAGGCAAGTCCATTTATTTTTCTGGTGACTTGTTCATGGTTAGGGGATGTGGACATCTAGTTTTCCAATAGCCTCCATCTTATATGATTTCTAGCACGTTTTGATTTCCGGTGGCAATATACCCATCGATTTTGTTGGTCCGTCTAGAATTCCAGTGACCGACAGTTTTGGACCAGTGAGTGTCGTCTAGTTTTTCGGTGCACTCATGAAATCTATGTAGTGGGCCTTCGGTAGAGGTCTCGTCCTGCTGCACTTTGGTCGAGATGGGAGACTATCATTATTGTTTTGTTTAGTGTTTGGGTAATCATTCCCATTGTCCATCGAAGCATCTTGGTCTTGATATTGGTTTATGGCTTCGATAATTTTGAGATGATTTCCACCATATTTTGAAATGATAGTCTATCAAAGACTTGATATGATTTATGAAATGTTGATTAAGATTAATTTTCCTTAGTATTATATGATTTTGGGCATATTTATTATGGCTTATTTTATTGTTAAGTCATATGCTGATAGGGATTTTAAATGGCGATTTGGGTTTGTTTGCTTTATTTTGATTGATTGTTTTGAGATTATTTAATTTTATATTTGAATCATAATTGGAATATGAAAATTGTGATTCTATTTGATATGCCTTATTTTGATTATTTGTTTGGCATATTTTATTCTGCTTATTTTCTTATTAAGTCGTATATTTCAGATATCAGTATCTATTAGTTTGATATGCCTTGTATTTATTATTAAGTTTAGGCATATTTGAAATGACTTAATTATGATTATGTCTTGTATTCATGATATCAGTATCTCTCCGTTTTATTAGATATAGTCTGACCCGTTTATTTTATAATACTCAGGTCCGCTGAGACTCTATAGGTACAGGGACCCGTTCACCATTTGATTTTGGACTAGCATTAAAGTAGGATATTTTGACTATTTTAGTTTACTTCATACTTGTATATTCTTTAGTAAGTCATTATGTAACTGATATTTATTTTAGATGAGATGTATATGTTTATGTGGGTCTAGTATTGATATTTTGTAGACTCGCATTTTATTATGCATATGATGTTATTATTCTGCTACGATCTGTGACTCTGGTTCTGATTTATTTATATTATATATCGTTCTAAATATTTTTTATCGGTGTGTTTATTACTTTTTACAAATAATGTACACGTCAAACTTTTCGGTTTAGATCTTCTAAAGGTAATAAATACATGTCAGTGTTAGTATAAAGATATATTCACATTCTATAACCCTTAACTACCCGTATTCTCCATGTTATTAGACGACATTACTTGTAATATTCTTTAATAATATGGGTATAGATGTGGAGTTGTTTCAAAACCCTTCATTCTCTTCTCATATTTTTCAAGAGGCAGTAGCGAATCTCTACCATTTCTTCTTCTTCACTTTCTTTCTAAATTATAATAATAAGATATTTGCATTTATATTCATACAAATTGGAAAAGAATAGAAATCTAATAAAATGATGAAGAGTGGAGAATCAAGTATACGTGTATTTGAGGTAATTTATACATTTATATATATTTGTATCTATTTTCTCTCCCAATTCCAAATCTCTTCTCAGATCTGTAATTCTAATGTATGTATATACCTTTTATACATATTTCTTGGATTAAAAAGGATTTGGAGATGAACCAAAGGTTCTACTTTAGATCTAGAGATTTGGATAGCTTTTGAAAGGTGAGTGGGAAATTTTATAGATTTTTATAATATGAAAATTATCCCATTGGCATTTATTTGATTATTATCCTTGAATGGACAATTGTATATGAGTTATAGGCAATAAATTGAACAGAATCCGAATATATTAAATTTTGCCTACATATTCTTGTTTATGAATTGATCTAGAACAATGTACAACCTTATCTGTAAATCAGTCCCCAAAAGTATGAATTTAGAATATTGATTGAATGAAATTTATTTCAAATCTGAAACAGGTATAATAATGTTATGAATTTGGATTATTACCCAGATCTTGTTGGAATGTAAATTTTTATATGTTTGGAATTGTTGGAATTTAGGTCCGTTTAATATTTGTAAATTAGTTTCATTTCTTTCCCTTTTAAAAAAAATACAACATTTGATCTAGCAAGGGATAGATGCAAATAAAAAGAGAAAGAAATGTGTAAAGTATGAATTCATTGTAGTTTACACTATCTATTTCATTAATAAAAAGAAATGATTATTCCTTATAATTTCAAACGATGTAATCCTTTATATCTTAAAGTAGAATCTTTTGTTTTGGACTAATTTATAGAAATTATAGCAGATAATCTTTTTAGATATGATTCCAACAACTGAACATTGAATAAAATATTCTAGTGAAGATATATGACTAGAATATATTTGATAAACGTAGATTTATGTACGTAATTTAGTGCGCTTATAATAATTGAATAAAAAGCTAATAACAATGCTTACACATATATTTGCGTTTAGGATAACTAATTAATGAGAAAGGAATTTAAAAGGATGTAACACCAATAAATGATAATAAATATGGGAGTTGTAATAATTTGATATGGTAAATGTGTGAAAAGGGACTGATAAAAATGGAATAGACATAAAAGGATACTAATTTGAAATTAGTAATCATACATAAATGTCTTAAGAAATGTCCATTAGGATTTTATGGACAAACTGGCATTTTTGAGCATTAAAAAGGGATTTGTGGATAGATAAATATTTAAGGTAAATCTTATTGCCTTAAATAAAAAGAGAATTAGTAAGTTAAGTCTAATGTATGCCTAAGATAATATAAGTAATAACTTAGGATGGCTAATTGGACTTAGTGGGTTTGTGATGCAAGGTCAGTAGAGTCACTCAACGAAAGACTGCACTTTGCTTTGAGGCCACCAGTAGTCAAGTGCACTTACTATTGACGTGAGATACCACTAATCCTTAGACCCATGATGGCATGAGAGATTGGGCTTGCTTTCTTAATTAAAAAGTATTAAATGGTCCAAATTTCGAATTAAGAGCAGTAGGGGATATCTCCATAGGGGTTCTCTTTTGGTTTAGGGTATTAAGTGGTCGTAGGGTCTGCCTCTCTCCTAAAAGGAAGTATTAAGTAACCTAGTGAGATTTCAAATAAATAAGGATGTTTTTAAATGGGCTTACTTCTACGTTGAGGTATTAAGTGGCTGTAGGGCCCACCTCCCTATCAAAAGAAGTAACCTAATGAGATTCCTTATTTATAATTAAGACTGATAATAGAAATCTCAGGAAGAGTTCGCTTCGGATTTGAGGTATTAAGTGACCGGTTTAAGGGTTCGCCTCCCTCCAAAAAAGATATATTAAGTAACCTAGTGAGATTGTAATCCATGTCAGCCCGATAGTACTAGTAAAGAGTCCACTTTGAGGTTAGGTATTATATGACAAAGGCCTATCTATAAATAGGTGTTAAATGGTCAGGGGTCTACCTAGTCCTTATTAATGAGGTACTAAGTGGCTTGGGTATATTCTCTCACATTGCTAAGGCCGTGATAAAGATAGTACTAGTGAGGAGTCCGTCTGAGGATAGTTATTAAGTGATGGGGACCTACCTAGAAAATAGGTATTAAATGGTTAGAAGTCCGCCTAGTCCTTTTTAAAGGGTTAAGTGGCTTGGGTATTGTCTATTACATGGCCATGAATTTATTGGCCATAGATGATGTAATAGTTAGACATTAATTGTCAGAGCCGTAAATAGTGATTAGAGGTCTATGTAGGTTGAACCCATCGAGCAATGACAACATTGTAAGAAAACCGCCTTGGAAATAGGAATTAAATGATGAGGTCTATCTTGTTTGAGATCTCAAATGGAAGAGTCTGCTTATTTCTCATTTAGAAGTACATTGTGATGATTATAGAAGCCTGCTTCATACTTAGAAGTATTAGGTGGCAAATGGGTTAGGAAGTATTGGGTGGTTGATAAGGCTTCATCAGTATGTTGTACCTTAGGAAGGGGTAAGTAAATAATAGTGTGTGCAATGCAAGGTTAGATTAGAATTGCAACCTTAATGGATATAACTATTAAATGGAAATCAATCGGTAAAAATTTATGTTAAAGACGGTTTATAGATTTTCCAGTCACTAGAATATTATTCTGACCCCCACCTCATTACAACCCACATGATAGATTTAGAGGAACAGATCGTTGGAGTTAGATGTGATTTGTTGTTGGAGAAGTCTACTTTTCTCTCATGTTTGATGCTAATGTGATAATCTGCTACCCAAGGAACACCATTAATTCCAAGGTAGTAGTGATGGTCAGTATTCTTATCCTATTATTGTTTCTGCTGTGAGTTTAGATTTGTATCAATCTCTGATAATGTTCTTGTTTATTTGCAGGTACCAAATCCAACGATCTATGCACTGAGAGACTTGGGTTTCAATTTTTGTCGTAATTTTGGTCGATTAAGATATGGGTTGTGACAAATCTATTTCTATTGTTTTCTCTATATTTTCCTTATATGCAATTATTCCTCCTACCTTAACTAACAGGCATTCTTATCCTTTTATTCTCTTTACTCCATTTCAATCAAGTACCATTGCCATTTATCCTCTCCTTAGAAAGAATAATAAAAAAATGAACTTTCAAATTTACAAAATAGGAAAAATCATCTAGCCAAACATATGCTCACATTTCCATTCATTTCAAAGAAGAAAAATATCTTTATCAGAAACCTTTAAATTGAAAACTTTTGACTCAACCAATTCTAAACTATGAATTTTCAAATTTCCTAACTTTTCCAAAACAACAATTTCTTGATAAATCCTTTGAAAACCCAATTCAAAACATTTCCAGGAATTTTAAAAAATCTTTTTGTCAAATTCTTTCACATGTGGTTAGACTCAGAAACAGACTTTAATTGTCCTTTCTTTTGGACTTTTCTTCTTTCTACTCAACTTCATAAAAATCCGATTTATCATCTTATGGTACTTAATATACCCCTTCTTGTAGGAACTTGCTCTACCCCTTCACATCTTGCTTTTGGATGCTTGCAACATATAGGTTCTTACTTTTCATCTGTCTGGATGAAATGTACGTCTTTAATCAGCAATCCATCAAAATCCATGGTCATTACACAGCTTAGGCCCATCAAAGAAGTCAAAATCCATGGTCATTACGCAGCTTAGGCCCATCAAAAAATTACATGCTTTATCCACAACATTATTTATGTCGATCGACTTCTATTTATATTTTATGTCTATTACTCATGTCTAATCCGTTTAATCCTATATATGCATACTATATGCCTAACCTCCCCCGAGGTATAACTATATATATATATATATATATATATATATATATATATATATGATGTACTACCCAAAAATCCTAGCTGCTTAATACTCCTTAAATATAGAGGTGGCAGACACATCGGCCATTTAATAGCTCAACCATGAAGCGGTCCCACTATAAGGTAAACGCTAGTCAATCGGTCTTAGCTACATAGATCGATGACCCTTAGATAAGGCTTTATAATTTAATTACTATTTTACAAATGAATCTCAAAGACTCATATAATGGTTAACTTGCCCACCTTCGATAAACAGACAACTAACCAATTAACTTTGAGGTTTGTGTGTATCCCATACAAAGAAATCCATGAGGTCATAACCCGAGTCTTTGCTAATGTCCACTTAGGACCATTGATTGTCATAGCCTATATGTCAACCCTACTACTAAATACCATTCTAACAAAAATAATGACATAGCCCGCCTACATTCCATAACTACCAACCCATTCAGACAAACCTAAGTAAGTTAAGGAAAATGCCTCTTTCAGTTACTTAATGCCTCTTATTAGAAATGGAGCAGAGCCCATTTCCTTAAAAGTATTGGGCCATTTAATACTTCACGTCCAAGGTGAACCCATGGTATATTTTCTCCTTCTTATCCGCAAATGCATATCCCTTCCTTACGAGTCCTATGGTTGGAGATGTCCAACATCAATAATAGGTATACACAACAGCTGTTAGCCTCTAGGTGAAGGGAAAACTTCTGTTATATAACCATACCGACCTCGCATCTCAACCCTTTCTAAACAAAACCAATTATCCTAGGCTTAAATATTAGGCTAGGCCTACTAATTCGAGCTTATCCCAAACGTATAATTAAGCCTGTATAATTTTCCATTATGAAAATTATACTGCCTTCTAGCATTTAATTCCTATTTTATTCAATTAACAAAAAATTAAAGCATCATGGCCTCCCTCTGTATGCACAAGTGCTCGACTTCGTCTTCCACTTCTCGGTAGGTCTTCTTCTTCCCTTCCTTCGCCTTCATCTCCCGCCGCACCTTCTCTCCTATGCATAGCCTTTCCCCGCGCCTTCCTATCCTCCCCGATGCTCCTCCCTCTTCGCTCTCAGCAACTAGATCTGGAAGAGTTTTCAAGCATTCTGTGTCGATGCCTCCTTCGATTACTGATGACGAGTATCCTCCTCTGCCTTCTGTGCAGTCATCGTTCTTTGCTCCTGTTGTTGGCCCTGGATTGCGACCTGTTGAGTTGAGGTCCAATGCAGTTTCATGCGATCCAGTTCCTATAGATGTGAATTATGTCGATGTAGTTTGTGGTGCTACTGATGTTGACTTAGGAGATGTTACTGTTGCCGAAGGTAGTGTCTCTGTGGAGTTGGCTTGTGAGTTTATACACCGTTCTTCTGCCGATATTTCGTGTTGTGCACGTTGCATACCAGTTGTTCGTCTGAATTCTCTTGAGAAAGATGTTCCTAGTCCCACTGTGTTAAGTACTGGTGGTACTTTGTCTGCTGCCTCTCCCCTTCCTGGTCCCATTCTTGCGACCACTGTTGGTTTAGAGGGTTGTCTAGCTGCTCCTGCCACAATTGGTTCCCAAACTTGGTCTTCACTTTTTACATCGTTACCCCGTAATGCTGGTGTTTACGAACCAGTTGAGTTTGATATCGTTGAGGAAGATGAAGTGATGATCCCTCCTCCAAATGTTATGCAAGATGGTATTGACTTTTGGTCAGAATATTTGGTTGGTTTCTTTTTGGACAGTAAGCACCGCCTTCTTGATGCGTCTGCTGTTTGTCGTATGGCATGGCGGCTGCACGGTAACCTTCGAGTTAAGTTAGTTGATTCCATGTACTTCTTGTTGTTCTCCTCCCCTGAGGATCGCAGTCGAGTTCTTGAGGCTGAGCCTTCCTTTTTCGATGGGAAACCATTTATTATTACTCCCTGGACTCCTACTATTGCATGTGCCCGTGAGCATGTCCTCTCTATCCCTGTTTGGGTTTATTTTTCTCATATTCCTTCTGCTCTCCAACCGCTGCTTGGTTTGAACTGGCTTGCTTGCAATGTTGGTAAATTAAAATGTTTTGATTCTAATACTGTTTCCCGTGATAAGCTTGTGTACGCTAAAACTCTGATTGAGATTACTCCCTTTAAGCCTCTCCCATCCACCATTCCTGTTCAGCTTGTTGTGGGCCATGTGGTGGATGTTCGTGTTCGTTATGGATGGGTCCCTGACATTTGTACCATCTGTCACTCCTTTGGTCACTTGGATGCTTCCTGCTCGCATTCTGTTGTTTCCTCTGCACCACCTAAGATCCCTCTTCCTCGGCCACCGCTCAGGAAATGGGTTCCCAAAGTTCTGGTTGCTCCTCCCCCAGCTGATCCATTATCTGACGGTGATCTGCCGCCTTCTCTTGCTCGCCCTTCATCTTTTGTTCCTGGTGATATTACTTCTGATGCCCTTGATGTGCCGGAACCTTCTCTGCCTCATGTTGTTTGGGCTGAGTCTGAGCGTTTTTGGGTTGATCTCCGATCTGACATGCGATTCAACCCGGTGGATAATTCTTATTTTAGATTTGTTTCTAACAATCTATTGGACCTTCGATGCCTATATTATAGTACTTCTAGAGAATCCTTGGTTCTTGAATTGGATGGTTCGTATGCCGGGGTTAATTCCGTCGTGTTAGCTGATACTTCCTGGGATCGATCTTTTGTTTACTCTTCTGACGCTGAGATTTATGATCCTTCACTTGCAGTCCTGTTTCTCCCTTACGTTGGCTTACTTGGGAATGTCTCTTCCCAGGTGGTTGATGTTGCTGGTGTCTCTACCTCTTCGGAGGAGTCCTAGTCTTGTTAGTTACCTTTTGTAGTTGTGACTGGCTGTCACACTCATGTGCTGTATTTTCTTCTTACTTTTTTTTTGTAGTTAAGGTGCCTCTACCTTACTCCTATACTTCAACTTTTATTACATTCGTAATAAAAAGTGGACGACCCACTATAAAACCGGCTGGCCTTGCCAAAAAATTCCTATTTTATACACTTTTTTATTTTATTCCATAAATGATAATTGTCCATAATAAATGGTTATTATTATTCTAATAGGACAATCTCTAATAAAATTTATTTAATCAATCTAATTCAACCTATTATGTTTATTTTATTTCCCCATGTATGACATTAAACTATTAATCAATCCCATTAAATGCATTTGTGTCCCCTTCTATTTTCTGTTACTCCCTTTAAATTCACATTGATTGCCCTATTAATTTTGGAACCATCTCTTTTTCCATCTACGCTTCCTAATCTTATAATTTACTATGTTATAAGTAAATATCTTAATTATAACAAATGTGAACATTGACGTATATTACATTATATAAATATATTTTTATTTTTAATCGGTAAGCGCGGTTGTACGTGTGTGTGTTCTTAACACATTAATTCCTATACTTACGAATTTCAGAACATTAATTTCTACATTTTATTTTATCAAAGTTATCCTTTCCAAAAAGGATTACCATTATAACTTTCCATAAATTACTCAAAAGTGTGACTTTTACTCTGTTTTAAATTATAACAAATTATCTCTTCTACTTTTATTCGAATAGACAATGTAACTGCAGAGAAGAATATATATATTTTACACATCATTTTCCTTTTAGTATATTCCTTGTTAATTCAAACGATGCACTTTTTATGCATATTTTTGAAATTGGATAATTTATGGAAATTACATGGAAATAGATACAATTAAATTATTCCCCTCCTTTAATAAATTAAAATATAGATATTCACATTCCAAATAGAATTAGGATAATATAAACTAACACTAATATTTTGTAACCTAACTATAAATCTGAAATAAAATTTACAACTTTAACAAATTTAGGGACTAATTTTCAAAATTTCTATGGTATGGTGTAAATAACATTCCTATTCCAATTAACAATCTTGTATAATATGTAGGCGTTAATTCTAGACATTTGTTTAAGCCTACAACTCATCGGATTTTATTTAGGAATAATAATAAAATAAAATTGAATGACATAATTTTGTATTATAAATAAATTATTTAATTTTCTACTCACCTTTCAAGCTTTCCAAATCTCCTAAATATGATTCATCCATTTACTTGACTTCTTTTCCTTTCCAATTCAAAAGAATATGTATAATAAGGTGTATACATACTATTAAAATTACATATCTAAAAATAGATTTGAGGTTAAGGGGAATATAGATTTATGCGAATGAAATTTACCTTTTTGCGCAACATTGACTCGCTCCTTTTCTTCTTCTCCTTTATTTTCCGCCCTTCTCCAATTTGAATATATATAATATTTTATACTTAATATGAATAACAAAGAAGGGATAATGTTAGAGCTTCGCCGCTTGGATCAGAAAATATGTGAAGAGAAGTGAGGGATTAGACCTATATTTACAGGCACTCAAATTAATCGTATTCGTTTGATAAAATAATTAAGTCCAGGCCCTTCAGTCAAGGTTCAAACGTAGTCGCCGTTGTAGGACCGGTAGATTGCCCCAAGAAGGGGAGTCGAACAATTGGGTCCGCATTTAATATAATTTATTTTCTATTTTTTAAATTATTTTCATTCCAAAAACTTCAAACGTTGATAACTTCTTCGTTTGAGCTCCGATCGCAAAACTCCAAATATAAAAGTTCCTTAAAAAATTAGTAGAAACATAACGGTGAATTTTTGCAGCCAAATTATGACATCTGCTCAAATTCCATTTTCGAGCTTTATTAATTATTCATCAATTATCGCTAATTTTATGGGGTGATACACAAATCGTGGCATTGCTTTCATCGAACGAATATAGTTGGGCCGATTGGAAGCATTATAAATGAAACACTATTCAATAGAGATTCATCTCCTTAGTTATATAAAATAGGTATCACGGCCAACTGAATTCAACTGAAACTCAAAGTCTTTGGCCAAAGAAGTTCACTTAATAATAATTGTTATTATTGAACTAAGGACATTGTTATTGGACTATAAAGTTGAATATGGGCAGTATTGGGATTTTGATTATTGTCAAATTCCATAAGTCCTACTGTGATATAATTTTGATGAAGAGGATTGACATAAATAATTGCCACTACTGGGTAACGCTTAAATAAGTAAAATTGGATTTTTTTTGAAGCTATGTAAGTGAAAAATTTGGACATAATTTCAAACCACTTGTTAAGCTGACGTGTGAATGTTAACATTCAAATTATTCAATATTATTTGCTGAACGATTTTATACCTAAGAGTCACACAGTTGCAATGTTGAATTCTTGCTACCACATGATTTAATTAACTGTAATTTTTATAAATTAATTAAATTAATTAATATTTGTGAAATGTTAAATATAAAAGTTTATTTAATTTATGTTGATCAATATTAAATAGTGACTATACAGTAGTTACAGACATACATATCGATACATGATTTGTTATGCACTTGAATTTGATTCAATTACACATTTATTTGATTGGGCTTAAAGCGGTTAGGAGGCTAGAATATGAGCATGTTATAGCCGGCCGCTATAGGGAGTTAGGAGAGTTCAATATAGAATCAAATTTAGATGAAATAGTATGAGAAGAAGGTGGATCTAGATCCTTTTTTGCTCCTTAGATCTGCACTATTTACAAATCTCAAACTCCTCTTTCTCTTTTCTAATTTTGCTTGTTTGAGACTAGTCTTGGCCGACCTCCCCTTGCCCTCGTCCTCTAATTTTCCAAGCATTTAAAACACAATTTAAATACAAATAAAAGAACTGTGGTTGCTCAATTCAGATTGGTAGCTCCTTTGGATTCTGGATAGTGATTCATGGTGTTCTCAATTCAGCATTTCAAGGTGTTTCACCTAGGCTTAAACAAGGTATATCCTTTATATATATATATATATATATATATATATATATATGATTATTCACATGTCATTATATGCTTAGATATTATATAAATTATCTCGAATCCACATATGTCCATGTTGTCTATATTGGATGATAATATACATATATACTAAAAAAAAATATGTATCTACTAACATACAAGTCACGACAAAATTTAAAAAAAAATCAAATTTTATTAATATTAAAATGGTTTTTAAATAAACATTAATTCTAAAATACATTCACAAGTATATAGTATATATGAATATTTACTTAATTAATTTAAGAGCACTATAGTTTCCGAAAATAAAAAAGTTCCGTACATTTATATATATATTTAAAATAATTTATATTAAATATAATTTATTTTTGGTATTATACTTAATTTATATAATGTAAATATGTATATATAAGTATTTAACAAAATTATGTGCACATATCAAAATAGTTTTCCAAAAAAAATTGATTTTATTAAGTTTCCACATAGAAATCTTTATTGGAAAAAAAAACCTATTTTATAACTGAAAGCATTTGTAATTAAAATAAGAATAATTTTTTGTTGATATTATTAAGGTCGTGCATATGTTAGTACATATACGTATATTACTTAATTATTTATTCATATTAAACCTCTGGCCATCGTCCCACTAGCATCCTTTGCTTCTCCTCCACCTAGCTGCCCCCTCCATCTGTCTCCACCTCCTTGTCAATTCAACCCCGATCCCACATCCTTCGCCCGTGCCACCTGAACCACCCACCTCCCTTCCACCTAACCCACCTAATCCTATTTCCCTCCATCCACCTTGCACTTCTCACTCCATTTATCTCCAAAATACTACGCTGCTTTGTATACACCTAATTTGTTTCCTGCTGGTCAAATGCAACGGTCCTCCTTATTTAAGGCTAAACCTCATAATGCGGGCTCCTATCAACTAAGGCTATTTGAAATCTCTAGAGATGGGATCCTAAAGGTTCCTCTTAAGGAAGTTAGTGATAAAGGTATAACTTTTGGCCGAACCATCTTGTTGGAATGTTTCTAGAAGATAGTCTCTCTTTTACAAATGTTTCATCTCGTATCCATAAAGTATGGAAAATTAAAGGAGAAGTAAACATTAAATCCAACAACTTAAATTTTTACCTCTCCTTCTGTAATGAAGAGGATAGATGGAGAATTCTTTGATCGAACCTCTTTTTATTAAGGGTAATATTTTCATTACCATGACTTGGAATCCCTCTTTTGGTTGTGCTAAAGCTCAAATTCTTCGTGTTCCTATTTGGGTGCACCTCTACAATATCCCATTAACAACATGGATGCTTCTTGTTATAAATTGGCTATTGGATGTCTTTTAAGCTTTGGTGAAAATACCAAAAAAATGAAAAGATTTAAATATGCTAAGGCGCTCATAGAAATATCCTTGGATTGTGAGCTTCCTCCTTGTATTGAATTGAGTGAGCTTGGTGACGGTTGCTCTAAATTGCTTATTGAATACGATTGGAAGCTAAAAATTCGCGTCTTATACAAAATATTTGGGCATCATTGAATTATGTGTGCACAAGAATAATCAAATGAATAATTTGGCCATTGGTAACAACTTACACAACTTATCCATTGATCAGCAAGCTTCAGGAGCCCTTCCTATAAAAGCAAACCATTATCAAATGAATTTTTTTTTCAAAAAAAAATCTTAAGGCCCAGTCTAAGAAACTATGGGTAAAAAAACATATTTCCCTTCCATCACCAGCACTTCAATTGAGATAACTAGCTACCAACCTAAAAGCAATAATTCCTCGGTTCATGCATCAATACGTGACAACCAATTGCAACAGAAGCATGCAACTTCTTTTCCTCTCAATAATTCAACCTCTACATCCCTTGTATCAAACCAATTATCTACCTCTCAAACCTTATCTACCCTATCTCTTGTTGCTACAATCCCAAGCATCCCCATGTATGTGCAATATCTTCTCATCCAAACTTCCAACTCGACACAAGGCTTGGTCACATGCATCTTTAATGCTCAGTCCCTCTCTTCCACAATTCTTGGCATCCTCTCATCCAAACTTATAACTTGACACAAGGCTCAACCAATATTTTCATGATCCCATACCTTCTACCACTTGTTTGAATCACACTTCCCCCTTCCTCTTTATTCTCAACAACCTTTTTATCCTCATCGGGCAAGTGTGCATGTTTGTGAATCTATGTGCATATTTAAATCATCTCTTGCAATATCCTCCTCTCATCATAATTCTGCAACTACTATTGATTATCATGCCACATCTACCTCCACTTCTGATGAGATCACTAATGCAATGACCCTAATTTTGAGTAGCATTATTTAGAATATTTAATTAGATAAGTTAAACAAAATAATGTAGATGGTTAAGGGATTTAGATATGTTAATCAATAAGGAGGATTGTGCCTTAATTAATGTGTAAACAAAAGGTAACTAAAAAGAAGAAAGTAGGAGGAATATGATAATGGGGAAATAGGAATAGACTGTGTTCCTATACCCTAAACTCTTCTTACCTTCATTCTTAGTTTATTTTTACAATTGTAAACAAAACTAAAACCCTTTAAGCTGGATCAACCACCATTATAAAAATCAAGAAGAAGAAAAACTAAGATTCAAGTAGGAAGCTTGTGCAAATCAATCAAAAGACAAATCTCAACCTTCTTAACAACAAGTTAAGGTGAATAATGACCTTACATCTCATTTTTGTTGATTATGATTTATAGTTAGATATGAATTAGTTTTGTAAGTAATATGTCATGATATAATTGTTTGATTGGATATATATATATATATATGCTTGTTGATGATTTATGTTACTTCATATAGATTTTATGATAAGTTTAGATTTGAAAACCCTAGTAAATGACTTCCAAATAATGTGCATTTTGATTTACGATAAAGAACATTATTTTAGAAGTGGGTTTCAAGTTTCAAAATTTAAGTAATTATGGATTTATTATGAATTTTCTATGAAAGAAAACAGATAAAATTAGGTTTAAAATTATTTTTGGCAATTATATATTGATTTTGGATCTGAAATTTAAATATGTTAGAAAGCATATAAAAAGTGAATTATGGTGATTTTTGAGAAATTTTCCTAAGCATTTTATTGTGGTTATAAACTTATTTAAGTTGAGCGGCGTAAAAATTTACATATTTATTCAAGGAGAAGGGCTTAATTATTAAATGTTTTAATTTGATAATATCTGAATTCAACAGTACTTTTAGAAAAAGACTTTGAAAGGGAATTGGTAACCAATTATATCGATAAATAAGGCAAGTTAATTGGAAAGAAATTATTTAAAAGGCTAAAAATCGATTTTACTTAAATTTACTGCTTCACCACTTCCATCAGTAGCTTTCGACACCATACCTTCGCTCATGGCCAAGTCGAAACCAATGTATATGGTATCAAAAAAATGTAGGATGGTTTTCACACTAGAGGGAGGGTGAATAGGGCGATACTAATAATAATAAAAATTAATGTAGAAATATATGTAATAATTGCAGCACAGGTAATAACAGAATAATAAAAGCAGAAATAGAACAACACAGATTTACCCAGCTTCGGCAAAACACTGCCTACGTGCTGCCCCCAAGGTTTGGATTAGAAATTAAGTAGACATATGCTTATACACATAAATTTGCGATACCCACTAATAACCTAAATATATGCTCAAAACCTACCAAAACTTAGCTCCTGGGTTGCGAATTCTTGAACTACACCATCGTAGTTCGTAACCAAGTCACAAGACTAAAGAGTTATACAATTTTAAAGGAAAATGAAAATAAAATACTACTAAATAAAACAAAACCCTAATAAAATCAAGCCCTATATAAAATAAAAAGGATCAGCCCAAATAGATAACAAAAAATGTTTTCCCCTTTTTTGGTGTTCGGCCCACTTTAGATTTGAGGCATATCCTCTCTTTTTTTTACGTTTGCTCGTGTAAAAAATATGGTCGTTCTTACTTAGTTCCTCTTCCAAAAGCTAGAGTTTTGTGATGAATCTGCCCCTTTGTTCAAATTGATTGCAGATATAGTTTCGTTCTTCAATTTACTTCGAATGCTTCTTCAATTGAATCTCTGGCTTTATTACTTGTGGTGGCATCAAATGTCGAGCTCTCCTTTTTTATTTTGATTTTTGCTCGACTCTTGATTCAAGTTTTGAATTATATTTTGACTTTTTCGAAGTGTTCGCTCTGAATTATTGTTTAATGCTTTTTTCCGATGATGTTAATGGGTAAATTATATAGAGATGAAATCCTATAATATATTCGTATATTTCTGGGTTTGAATATTTCATGATTTTGTTTGGCCATTAGATAATTACTTGAACGATGGTGATTGTACTACTTGTTCAATAGTTAGTGGATTTGAAATACTTGAGTCGGTTTCGTTCTTTTTCCAATGACTTCGGTATTTTGAATATTTCGAATTTGTAATTCTTGTTGATTAAGCTCTTTCCATTTTTGAATATTTTTGACTTTTGTTGAATTTGTTCATCTCGACCTTGACTTGGTTTGAAACTACTACTCATCAAGTTTGATTTTCTTCCATGTTGCCTTTTGTATTCCATGGTTTACCTGAACCTGTATTAATGTTGCATTTGTAATTTTGATTTCTTTGAGTTTATGATCCTTGTTCTTATGAATTTGTAACATGTTAGCAGAGCTATCTTGTTGCCTTACATACTTGTGATATTTTTTGTATGCATATAATTGCATATATGCATACATATAAGTTACTCTGGCCAGTTTGTCCACTACTTCATTAAGTTCATGCCTGAACTTGATCACTGTCACCGTTTTGCCTGATTTCTAATTTATCTATTATCTGCTCTCCATGTTTCATATGCATATTGTATGGTGATGTTGGTCTCCATTGGTGTTTGGTTTTGGTCTTGTTCCTTGTGTTCATTTAGAGTCTGCATTCATGTTGACATGTTAGAGCAGTTGCCTGTTATTGATCTGGATGTACTGGTTTGTTGGGTTTGTTGTGTCCGCTACTCTTGTGTGTGTCACTATGCATTGTTTGCTTGAGTAATATTGTTATTCAAGTGAGTCTTCATGTGAGGCTATTTTGTATGTGGGCATTGAAGTCTGATTGCACCTCTATTTGGAGTCTGATTTTGCATTTCATTTTCATATGATAATCTGAAGTGATTCATGTCTCTTGTTCCCATAATCTTGGTCATGTAGCCTTGTTAGCATTGATTTGATATGCATATATGTATGATGTTTTATTGCTATTTGCTCCATTTCATTATAGTTTGGTCTATTTGAATTATTTGCACTGGAAGTCTGAGTACATGTTGTATTCACCTCTGTTTCATTGATGATAATGTTGTTAAGTCTTTGTGCTTCAGGGTATTTATGAACTAATGTGGTCATTCATATATAAGTCTGCACTTGGTTCCATGTGCTACTGCTGCTTTGTACATTCTTCGAGTTAAGCCTGCACTGTTTTCAAACTTCGACATTTCCTTGTATCTGACCATATGCATATGTATACATATGTTACTTGTTGTAGTCAGACTTGTATTCATGTGCTTTTTTTGATTGAGTTTCTTATTCACTTGAGTCTGTAGCCACTGGCTGTTTTGAGTACTTGGTTTCACATGATATTTCATCTTTTTATACATTTGCAGTTTGGACTTGTTACTTTGATTCTTTGATCTTCTTCATGTTGTTATGTGGTTGTACATGAACTTGATTTTGCATACATACTGTGTTATTTTGTGTTGCAATGTTGATTTGCGTGCACCAGTATTGTTTCACTTGAACGCTTTGTATTGCTTCCAGTCAAATTGCTCCATTCTTGTGCCATTTTCATGATTGTATTTTGTTTGCACCTGAGTTGAATCCATCCTTTAGCCTGGGTTTGACGTTGTGCCTACCGTCGCTGCAATTTTATCAAGTGTATATTAGTGTGCACGGCTTTGTGACATGTACAATGATACATCGTGCATGTTACGAGCTGTTCATGTAAGATGAATTCAAAATAAATGATGATGAAAAACCCAAATAACTGAGGCAAACAATATTTTTACAACACACATTTTATCGTACACTGCAAAATATTTCTTTTTCAATTTTACCGCATCAGTGTTTATTTTGCAGATAGTTCAAATGTTGGATTCAGGCTGGAATAGAGTTGAAGATAAAAATACAAGTGTTGAGTGACTATGTAGTGAGTTTTAAATTGTAAAGTGAAAAATTGTTTTGTAATAGAAATTGACTTGTAATTGAAATTGCGTAAATGTAGTGAGAGCTAAATTTTGTACTATTCGAATTTGTAAAATATTTGTTTGAATATGAATTCTGAATTATTTATTTTATTCAACAAATATTATTTAATTATGTGAAAAATAAAATAGTACAGTAACAAATACATTTAAACGAATATATATATATATATATGTGTGTGTGTGTTTATTATCATCAAATAAAATTCATATACTAGCATATTCTACAATCTCCCCTTTTTGACGATAACAAACATATATTTAGATTTTGACTTTACTAAATGTATTTGGTCTTGATGAATTCTATGAGCTAGCTCCCCCTACAACAAGGCTCCCCCTACATATATGCATAAAAATAAAGAAAAAGAAATTTGCAAATAAAAAACAGTAAAAAATGCAAATGAGCCTAGATGAGAATATGTAATTAAAAAATAAAATATTTGAACTTTATTTGTCAAAATCTTAACTTCTCTCTCCCTCTTTTGTTATCAGCAAAAGAGTAACAGTGTTAGAAAAATAGAGATAAAGTGATAGATATTAATACAACATTAATACCTAATCGAGTATAAATATTAAATTTCAATAAAAAAAATCATAAATGCTATGTTTGGTGCATTTTCCACTTTAGATTGACAGGGGTGATGTCGATATAGAAAAACCATATAGTTCTGTCTATTTATGGCATATTTATGATAGGAAACTGTTAAATACTTACTAACCATGCATAACCATTAGGACTTTTAAATGAGATTAGTAGTATTCTTTAAATTTTTTAAAAAATGAATTTCAAGCATCTTCTAACCATGCGTAACCTTGAGGACTTTTAAATGGGATTAGAATCAACTCGTCTATTTAATAATCAATTTTGATATGTGTTCCATATATGCATAACCGTGTGAACTTTCAAATGAGCATGAAAGCAAATAATCAAATATTCCAAGTAATTCACCCATGCATAACCGTGAGGACTTAAATAAGAGTGAATGCTTTGGAAGTTTTTATTGCTAATTAAATTTAAAAAACGAATAATTTTCCATTTAAAATACCATATTTTAACATACTGTATTGGATTTTGATGAGTGATGGTCGTCAGAAATATGATAGAAATAGAGATGGTCATGGAATTTTTACCAACCAAAGTTATTGCAAATTTTGTTTAAATTTTTAAAGAAATTTATTAAATATACTGTCTCAAGTCATAGTATATGACTAATATCAACACTCATCACATTTTCGGTCACTATTTATCTTTTCGATAATCAGTAGGGAGTCAGATTAGTTAATGTAGACATTTAAGATCAAATATGAAAATAATTATAAAACCAAATTTTCTAAAATGTCTAATATGAAATGAAGTCAACAATAACTATATTTTGGAAGGGGTTTTATAAAAAAATGTTCGCTAATTTAAAATCAATTGAAATGAAAAATATGAGGATATTTTCTTTGAAAATGTGATGCAAATAATGAATGTCTCAACATAAAACACATTCTACTAGTAATTTTTCTATTAACTAGGTTACCAGTGCAATCTGCATCTGAATTCCTCTTTAATTCAAAGTTATCATTAGATAGATATCATAGACCAAATCGTGAAGTGTGCAACAAATACCTTATAATTATTTTACGGCTTTTAAAATGTGATTCCTTAAGGATTTGGTTGAAAACTTGTATATAAAACAACTAGTGAACATAGTGTCAAATCTACAAGTAGTAAGATAAACAAGTATATCCATGTGTACCTAGAGTAATCATCAATCAATACAAGACATTATCTCTTACCACCTAAACTTTCAATACCGTTAGTCTAAACGAATCTATATGAATTAGTTCAAAGACTCTAGAGGTACTTGCAGTTTCCTCGACGTAGAAAGATAATTGGCCAACAATTTTGCGCAAATCAGAATCAAAATTAACATTCGTTTCCTTACCACATAACTGGTTGAATTTAAATCAGGTTATGGTGCAGATTTTCAACATTTAATACATCATTCAAGATAAATGTACCGTTATCTATTTCACCTTTACCGATAATTTTGTTGTTGCCCATTGTGACTCTGCCACCTTTGTACTACGCTAAGGAACTCTGATTTGTCGCCTGTCATGTGCTTGGAATAGCCAGAATCAAGGTAACATTGTTGTTGTTCCTTAGCCTGCCACCACACCCACACGAGAAAAGATTTTTGTGACCTATTTGTTTTTATAGGTCCATGGTTGTTAGTGACAAAAGATTTTGAAAAATATGTTTGTGTAGACCCAAGATAATATATAATTGTTCCTTTCGGAACCTAGATTTATTTGACTTTAAGGGATTTTACACTTATGCCTTTAAGAACCCAAACTGGTATGGTTTTCACGTATTTGAGCCTATACCAATAATTGTTTTGATTGTGTCCAATTTTTCTACAAATTGTGCATTCGGATTTGATACGATTAGTTTTACTTCTAGCTCTTTTAGATTGAGTGTACCCAAGTCCGTGTCTAACAGTATTAACAGTATGTTTCCCTAATAAAATATTTAACGATCTTTCTCCTTTGGAAAATTTTCCTAAAGTTGTAGACAATTGTTGGACTTGTGTTTTGAAAGATTCATTTTCATTCAATAATAGAGTGCACTTTTAATAGAATTTTCTCTCTTAGTATTTTCGCTTTCTTTCAAAATCAGAATTTCATTTTCAAGCAATTTAATTTTAATTTCTGATTTTTTTTATTTCATCTTCAAATGATGGACACTTATCACACTTAAGGCTCTTATTTTGACAGTTTTTAACCAATTGATCAAGTTGTTAATTTAGTTCTAACAAACTATCTTTTTGTGATTGAAGTTTAGCGTAATTCTCCCTAAGTCGTCCAAAACAGCCATTTACTTTAATAAAATATATAAGTAATTCCAAATGAGTAAATTTTGATACCTCACTTGGCTCGTCATCATCACTGTTAGTTGTTTCTCCTCGAGGACACAGATTTTCTTTTTCACTCTCACTGCCAGTGCTTTTATCAGCTTCATCGGTTTTATCCCAAGTACCTGCAAAACTTTTCCTTTTCGGTTTCTTTCCTTGGTTGAGTCGATTCTGAGGAAGGATTGATATGACCGAGTTTATTGTAGTTGTGACAAACGATCTCCTTTTCTTCTGAGTTGCCTAGAACTTTGACTAGTATACCTTTTAGTTGTTGACATAGAGATGGATTTCCATACTTGTGATTCCACCTTTAGAATTTCTTTATTATCAACGCCAGTTCTGCTGCACCACCACCATCATCATCATCTTCACTTTACGTTGTTCCTTTGAGAGCTATTGATTTTTTTCGAGTATCACCTCCTTCATGTTCTTCATTGATTTCATTTCTAGCTCATAAGTGGCGAGATTTCCATTGAGTTCTTCAACTTTAACTTGTTTCAAATCCTTTGATTCTTAAATGGCAGTAACTTTTGCTTCAAAATTTCGTGGAAGGACTCTAAGAATTTTTTGGACTATTTCTAATTCTGTGTATGGTTTTCCGAGAGCTTTTTATTTTTATACGAGATTAGAAAGTCATACATACATCTCTTTGACATTTTCATCCTTGGCCATTGTGAAGTTCTCGTATTCGCTACTAAGTATGGCAAGGCACGATTCTTTGACTTAGGTGGTTCCTTCATAAGTCATTTCAAGTGTGCGCCAAATTTCCTAAGTAGTTAGACTATATGAGACACGATTAAATTCAATTTGATCTAATGAACAAATAATAGAATTCATAGCTTTAGCGTTAGCACTCTGCAGTTTATTTTCAAGATATGTCCATTGATCCATTGGTATTTCAATTTCTGGATTAACTACCACTATAGTCGATGATGTCCTATGTCCCATCTAAACAATATTCCATGTATTTATGGTTTTCAAAAAAAATTCTATTTTTCCAATAAGCTTATTCACCATTGAACATGGGTGGTCTAACTATGTACAGACCCTCGGCAAAAGTATATTAAAAGAAGCCATTTAAAAAATCAAATTTTTTAAAACAAAAATTAATTTTTGAAAAATCAAAATTCTAAAAAAATGTTTTTTGTTCCTTTCTCTAATACCACTTGTAAGGACTTTTTCACCCTTGGGGGGTGAAAAGGGTGATACTGATAATAATAAAAATTAATGCGGAAATATATATAATAATTATAGAACAGATAATAGCAGAATAATAAAAGTAGAAATAGAACAACACATATTTACCCAATTTCGGCAAAACCCTGTCTACATGTTGCCCCCAATATTTCTACTAGAAATTAAGTAGTCGAACACTTACACACGTAAACTTGCGATATCCAATAATGACTAACCTAACGCTACGCTCAAAACCCTATCATAACTCAACTCCCGAGTTGCGAATTCTTGAACTACACCACCGTAGTTGTTCGTAACCTAGTCACACGACTAGAGATTTACACAATTTTAAAATAAATAAAATAAAATACCACTAAAACAAAACAAAACCCTAGTAAAATTAATCCCTATAAACTAAAAAGTATCGGTCCAAATAGATAACAGAAAATGTTTTACACTTTCTTTTGTGTTCGGCCCACTTCAGATTTGAGACGACTCCTCTTTTTTTTTTACTTTTGCATGTGTAATAACTATGGTCATTCTTTCTTAGTTCCTCTTCCAAAAGCTACGGTTTTGTGATGAAGTCGTCTCTTTGTTCAAATTTATTACTGATATGGTTTTCTTCTTCAATTTGCTTCGAATGCTTCTTCAATTGAATCTCTGGCTTTATTACTTGCGGTGGCTTCAAATGTCGAGCTCGAATTAGTACGTGATTTTCTCCTTTTTGATTTTGATTTTTGCTCGACTTCTGATTCGATATTTGGATTATATTTTGAATTTTTCTAGGTTTTCGCTCTGAATTATTGTCTCGAACTCGAATGCTTTTTGTCGACGATGTTAATGGGTAATTTATATGGGGATGAAAATCTTATAATATGTTAGTATATTTCTGGCTTTGAATATTTCATGATTTTTCTTGGCCATTAGATAATAGCTTGAACGATGGTGATTGTATTGACTTGTTCAATAGTTGGTGGATTTGAAATGCTTGAGTCGATTTCGTTCTTTTCCCTATGACTTCGGTATTTTGAATATTTCGAATTTGTGATGCTTGTTCATCAAGATCTTTCCATTTTCGAATATTTTTTACTATTGTTGAATTTGTTCATCTTGGCCTTAACTTGGTTTGAAACTGCTACTCATCAAGTTTGATTTTCTTCCTTCCGCCTTTTATATTCTCCGGTTTACCTAAACATATATTTATTCATGTTGCATCTGTAATTTTGATTTCTTCGAGTTTGTGATCCTGGTTCTTGTGCATTTGTAACCTGTTAGCTGAGTTATCATGTTGCCTAATACTTGTGCTATTATGTCTATGTATATAATTGCATATATGCACACATATAAGTTACTCTGGCCGGTTTGTCCACTGCTTCATTGAGTTCATGCCTGAACTTAATCACTTTCACTGTTTTGGTTGATTTTCAATTTTAACTGTTGTCTGCTCTCCACGTTGCATATGCATATTGTATGGTGATGTTAGTCTCCATTGGAGTTTGGTTATCACTGTTACTTAAAGTGGTGTTGTTCCTTAGGTTCATTCTAGAGTCTGCATTCATGTTGACATGTTAGAAATGTAGTCTGCCATTGGTCTACATGTACTAGTTTGTTGGGTATATTATGTCCACTGCTCTTGTGTGTGTCACTGTCCAATGTTTTCTTGAGTAATATTGTTACTCAAGTGAGTCTTCATGTGAGGCTGTTTTGTATGTGGTCATTGAAGTCTGGTTGCACCTCTATTTAGAGTCTGATGTTGGATTTCATTTTCATATGATAATCTGAAGTGATTCATGTCTCTTGTTCTCATAGTCTTGGTTATGCAGCCTTGTTCACCTTTCTCTGATATGTATACATGTATGTTGTTTTATTGCTGGTTGCTCCATTTCATTTAGTCTGGTATAGTTGAATTATTTGCAGTGGAAGTCTAGGTACATGTTGTATTCACCTCTAGTTCATTGATGATGATGTTGTATGTCTGTGTGCTTCAGGGTGTTTATGAACCGATGTGGCCATTCATAAGTCAGCACTTGGTCCACGTGCTTGCTGCTGCTTTGTGCATGCTTCGAGTTAAGCTTGCATTATTTTCATACTTCGACATTTCCTTGTATCTGACCATATGCATATGTATATATATGTTACTTGTTGTGGCAGACTTATTTTCATATGCTTTTTTAATAAGTCTCTTGTTCACTTGAGTCTGTAGGCACTTTCTATTTTGAGTAATTGGTTTCACATGATTGTTCATGTTTGTTGCTTTTTATACGTTTGCAGTCTCGACTTATTGTTTTGATTCTTTAAGCTTGTTCATGTTGTTATGTGGTTGTACATGAACTTGATGTTGCATACATACTGTCTGGTTTTGTGTTGCAATGTTGATTTGCGTGCACCAGTACTATTCCACTTGAATGCTTTGTATTTCTTTGAGTCAAATTGCTTCATTCTTGTGTCATTTTCATGACTGTATTTTGTTTGCACCTGAGTTGAATCTAGCATTTGGCTTGGGTATGACCTTTTGCTCACATGCCCCTGTAATTTTATCAAGTGTATATCAGTGTGCACGGCCTTGTGACATGTACAGTGATACATTGTCCATGTTATGAGCTGTTCGTGTAAGATGAATTCAAAATAAATGATGACGAACAACACAAATAACCGAGGCAAACAATATTTTCACAACGCACATTTTATCGTACACTATAAAATATTTCCTTTTCAATTTTATAGCGTCAGTGTTTATTTTGCAGATATTTCAAATGCTGGATTCAGGTTGGAACAGAGTTGAAGATAAAAATACGAGTGTTGAGTGACTATGTATTGAGGTTTAAATTGTAAAGTGAAAAATTCTTTTGTAATTGAAATTGAATTGTTATTGAAATTGTGTAAATGTGGTGAGAGCTAAAATTTGTACTACTCGAATTTGTAACAAAATATTTGTTTGAATATGAATTCTGAGTTCTTATTTTATTCAACAAATATTTATTTAATTATGTGAAAAATAAAATAATACAATAACAAATACATATAAATGAATATATATATATATATATATATATATATATTTGTGTTTATTCACATCAAACAAAAATCATATAATAGCATATTCTGCATAATTGAAACATAGTGAATTGGAGAAAGGTGGAAGGTATAGCGTCGAAACTATGCTTTCGAAGGGGTAGAAGCCACTCTTATTAACTTTAAACTGTTTTTGTTTATAAGGGATGCTTTCGAAAGGGATGGAGTAAGAATTCGACTCAACTGGCTTTATTTATATAAAAGAGCTTTCGAATGAATTGCCGCCTTTATGTTGCAAAAGAAGCTTTCAGAAGGACAAAACCTATGCTGTCGCATTCAAACCTTTCAAATCAATGCTTTCGAAAGGGTGCTTTCGCCTTTATACTCTAAAGCCGCCTTTTCATGCTTTTGAAAGGGTAGTTTAATTGCTTTCAAAATGGCTTCGGGGGCGATGGGATGGGTTGGTTTTGAAACCATCCTCTTTTTTTTACTTGGAATATGTGCTTTCGAAATTAATACTTTCACCTTTTTTCATTTGTGACCCTTAGTTATATTAAAAGTTAAACCCAAAAGGTTTCAAAAGGAATGATTATAAATTGTTTCGTAGCTATGTTTCCATAGACTTTTACTTGAACCCAATACTATCGAAAGGTACATTTTAAATGAAGAATTTCAATACTTTCGAAATATATATAATATGGATTTCAAAAGGGAGATCCTTTCGGAAGGTTTATTTTGAGTATTTGAATGGAATGTTTTCGATTCTTTCAAAAGGAAAGTTTAAATGGTTTAAAATAGGATGTCTAAGTTTTTAGTAAAGATTTTGAAAGGGTTGTTCTCAAGGATTTCAAAAGGCACTGTTTAAGGTTTGAACAAAGGTTTCGAAGGCATTGTTTAGTTTTACGGCCTAAAATCTCTTAAGTTAAAAAGATTTTTATCTTACTTGAAAGGGATGGATAATCCCATTGATAAGGTTTCATCGACATTATTTTATGTAAAGTGTGTGTGTGTATGTATATCATGACATAAGTGTTTTGAATAAAGCAAAGTATATGACTTCATTGTTTTAAAAAGGCATGATTTCAAGGGTAAATATCTGTAAAGATTATTTACAAGGAAACCAAGTTTTAACAGGGTAGTTAACCCTAAAGCAGGAAAGGAAACATGAATAGGGTAGTTAACCCTAAGTTTATGACCCACATATTAGAAGACCAGATGGGACTAGTGTAGGGACGCGTCCTATACTTTTGCTATTACCCCTAGCTAAAATAAGTCAAAAAATCCAATGTATAGGTGGGACTAAATTGAGGTTACATGCAAAAGGGAATATACAGATTGAAGATAGGTTATTGGTGAGCCCGCAAAACGCTTAGGTTCAGTTGACCCTAGAAAAGAAAGTTAAGGGCAGTCAACCCAGTATTGTGTCTAAAAGTTAGATTATTGAGTATGCATAGTAGGGTCGAGCCAACCAATGGTTAGCCAAGTAAAACTATGGTGTGGAAAGATAGTTCATTGATTTCCTGATATTTATATGTACTTGCTATTATTGTTATAATTAGTTTGGTTGCTGGATTCTGATTTGCAAAGGTTGTGTTTTAAAGGGATGTTAGTGAGGGAAAACCCATTCCGCCAAGCGGCGTGGTGTCACTTAATATTAGTAAATCAAGATGTAATTGTATTATTCACACCAGGATTTATGTCGGGCTCAAAGTTTATATTTTTCCTTTAAACTCTAGGGTGCTCAAAATTTAATTTGAGTAGATTGAAAGTTAAGGTTTTTTAGATTTAGTAGGTTGGACGAATAAACTTTTGAAGACGTGCAGGAGGCAAAGTTAGCTATGTAGGAGCTATTTAGTTTTATTTCCGCTGTGATGTATTTATGACAGACATGTCTACCTAGTACTCTAATCATCCAAGTGGCATCTTTATATGTCGCTCTTAGCGTAATTTATAGTAATTATATTTAATCAAAAACTAGGATTCGTATTTGGATTATGTATCTGAATATAAAATATTGATTTGAAATGTAATCAGAAAAGTTGTTTTAAAATCTGTGAGGATTTTATTTCATATTCATGTGCTTCTAATACTATGAATACCATTAACATTACCATATTTTGTCACTGAAAGTTAATATTATGGATGACTGCAGCATCTGTAGTGCTTAGCTTTGGGCCTCAAGATAGGAGATGTTACAACTTGGTATCAGAGCATAGGTTTATGAAAATTTAAAAGGAAATTTAAAAATAACAAATGATTTTGAAAACATAATCCTATGGAATTAGAGAAAAGACTGGGGTATGGGATAACGCTATAGTAACGTACTTGTATTTTCTATACATAAATATACGCTCTATTCTCCATCTTTATTAGGTTGTTCTTCTATATCTTACAAAGGCTCGAATGGAGATTTTAAGGATGTAAGATATGTACGCTAGGAGTGGAAGAGTTAACATTGATGAAGGAAGCACCACAACCAATAGAAACAATCGACCTAACAGGAGAAACCCGGGTCGACTGGCAAATGCTAATCTAAATGCCAATGTAAGTGCTGGAGTGCCGCAAGCTGATGTGGGAGCTATGTATCAGTTCTTCTTTAATATGATGTAGGCTGGAGTTACTGCAGGATTAGTCAGAGGAAATGTTGAAGAGGGAAATCAGGGAGCTTCGATGGTCAATAACTATGCAATCTTGAGCAGAGACTATGCCAGAATTGGAGGAAATTCATTTATTGGGACTGAAGACGCAATTGAAGTGGAAAATTGGTTACTTCATTGTGAGATGATCTTTACCGATTTAGGGCTTAATAAGGAGAAGAAGAGTAGGCTTGCTTCTAGATAGTTGCAAGGATCAGCATTATATTGGTGGAACAGTGTTATAATGGGAGTTAATGAGGAGACCGTGACTTGGGTCAAATTTAGAAGGTGGTTTGAGGAAATAATCATGTCAGAGATTGCTAAGTCAACTCTGCTCAAGAAGTTTATGGAGTTAGAGCAGGGAGACATGACAGTGCTTGAGTATGCAACCAGATTTAAGGAGCTTTCGAGATACACAAATGCTATAGTTGTTACAGTTATGAAAAGGAATGAGGAGTACATCCACGGACTAAAACCTAAACTAGCTACAGTGACTTTGCCACATATCAGGGATACGTGTGATGTAGTTATTGAGACGGCTTTGAGGTAGGATGCTTGCTTTTCATGGTGGTAAAAAAGCATGAGAAGCTCAAAGTGGGTGGAACCAGAAAAGGATGTTTTTCTAAAAGAAGGGCGTTTAGAAAGGAGAAGCTACCAAGAAGGAAAATGCTAATTTAGTTTGCTATAAGTGTGATAAGAAGGGACACTGTGCTCAGGAGTGCCGGATAGGAAAAGCAAAGAAAGCTGCTAATAAAAAAAGGTGAGGTGCTTTAACTATGACCAGATTGGCATTATAAGAACTAATGCAAGGAACCAGCCAAGGATGGAAAAGGTAAGATGTTTGGATTGGAACCAACTACCTCTAAACCAATAGCTAAGCAGAAAGGAAAAGCTGTGTTAAGAGGTATGCTTTTGATTTATGATGTATCAGTTAGAGTTCTATTTAATACTAGTGCATCGCATTCTTTTATTTCGCATTGTTTGGCAGATACATTAAACCTAGAACCCTCGTATTTAGTTACTTCCTTAAGGGTTGTGAATCTGATAGGAGGGTATGCAACTCTTGGGATGAGATGTGACCACTTAGAGTTTGAATTGTTAGATCATATATTTTCTTGCGGTTTGCATGTATTTGATTGTGTAGGGTACCGAGTTGTTTTGGATATGGATTGATTAAGTAGATACAATGCAAGGATATTTTGCCATGATAGGAGAATATCATTTAGACACCCTAGTTGTATTGATCGGATTATATACTCTATAGAAAACCCTAGTTTTGGGGAAATGCTTTGTTGCATGTTATGGAGGAAGATGACGAGTCGAACCAAGTTTTCATTGTTTGAGAATTCGCAGACGTCTTTGAACCCATAGTAGGACTACCGCCAAAATGAGCCATTAATTTTTGGATATGTATAGTACCAGGAGCATAACCGGTGAGCACACCATCAAGATGAATGACACCTACCGAGATGAAGGAATTAAATGTGCAGTTGGTGGATTTGGAAAGTAAGAACTTTATCAGATCTAGTAGTTCGTCCTGGGGAGCAGCCGTAGTGTTCGTAAAGAAACCGAATGGATCGTTAAGGTTGTGTATCGATTATCGTAAGTTAAATGAAAAGATGATAAAGAATCAATATCCGTGACCTAGAATTGACGGTTTGTTGGACCAGTTGAGTGGAAACAAAGTATTTTCATAGTTGGATTTGGCAATAGCGTTCCATTACCTTAAAGTGGATGAAGATAGTATTCCTTTGATGGCATTTAGAACAAGATACAGATCGTATGAATGGTTAGTGATGTTGTTCGGACTAACTAATGCACCGACATTTTTCGTGGACTTGATAAACATAGAGCGGTTCTTGAGATGTTGAGGTTGTATCAACTGAACGCGAAATTTTTGGAGTGTCATTTCTAATAGAAGGAAGTGAAGTTTCATGGTCGCATAGTCTCAGTGAAAGGGTTTTCTGTAGATCCAGCTAAGAATAAGGCGGTGAATAATTAAAAAAGACCCGAGACAGTGACTAATATAAAGGGTTTTCTTGGATTAGCTGGTTATTATCGGAGATTCGTTAAGGATTTTTCATGGATAGAGGCACCGATGACTAAGTTAATGCGGAAAGATGCGAAGTTTGTCTAGACTGATAAGTGTGCGAGCATTCTAGAAATTGAAACACTTAATGAAGAGTGCACCTATGTTAGTTGTTCTAGAGGAGAATCAAGACATAGTGGTGTACACGGATGCATGTGAAATCGGGTTAGGATCTGTGTCAATGCAAAGAGGTAAAGTGACTGTATGCTTCGCAACGGCTTAAACCGCATAAAGTTGGATATCCAATTCATGATTTGGAATTAGATGCAGTAATTTTCACATTGATGGTGTAGAGACATTAACTTTCGAAAGAAAGATTCGAGTTGTATATGGATCATAAGTCACCGAGGTATTTATTCTGTTAGAAGGAGTTGAATATGAGACATCAGAGGTGGTTAGAGTTTTTAGCCCTTATGACTATGAAATTGAGTACGCACTGGGGAAACGTAATAAGGTTGCAGATGCACTTAGCAGGAAACATCAGAATGTAGTATTGGCATTGATAGATAAGTGGAAAGATTTAGAAGCATTGATCGCATGCAGAATATAGCGAAGATTTGAAGCCAGTTCTAGTAAGGAAATTGCTAGGTTGTCATGTTTAGAAGTTCGACCAGTGATGATCGAAAAGACTACTTTCAAGAAATGGGAGGTTCCATTATTAGCTAAATGAATCGGGAAACTAAGGAATGGAACGAAGAGCGATGATTTAAAAGGTTCCAGCCTTGACCAAAATGGGTGGTTAAGAAAGAAAGGAAGACTGTGTGTTCCGAATGTGGGAAACATTAAGAAGGAAAATTTGGAGAATGCCATCGTTCAAAGTTCACCATTCATACGAAAGGAACTAAGATGTATCAGGACATGGAAAGAAGTTTCTTTTGAGAAGGTATGAAGAGAGATGTTGGCTTATGGGTGAAGCGGTGTTTGAACTATCAATGGGTAAAAGATGAACATCAGAAACCAGGTGGATTTCTTCAGCCTTTAGATGTTCCAGTTTGGAAATGGGATTCCATCTCAATGGATTTTATAGACGGGTTTCCAAGGTCAAATCGAGCAAATGAAAATATATGGGTCATAGTGGATAGGTTGACCAAGAGTGCCCATTTCATCAATATTAAGTCAACCATAACGACACCTGTTTTGGCTAAATTATTCCTAAAGAACGTAGTTAGACTGCATGGAATTCCTAGTGGTATAGCAAGTGACAGAGATTCCTTATTCACTAGCTGGTTTTGGAAAAGTCTATAGGAGACTTTGGGTACCAAGCTCAAGACGAGTACCACTTACCATCCGCAAACAAATGAACGAACGGAAAGGGTTACCAAAATCTTATAGGATTTTTTAACAGCTTGTGTACTTGACTTTGGAGGATCATAGGAAGACCACCAGCACGTAGTTGAATTTTTGTATAACAACAATTATCAGACTAGTATAGGGATGGCACCATTTGAAGCTTTATATGAAAGACTGTGCAAATCACCCGTTTGTTGGGTAGAGACCGGTAATAGGTTAGTTCTTGGTCCAAATTTGTTTAGAGAAGCTGTAGAAAAGATTGAGTTAATTCGAACTAGAATGAAGGAAGCTCAGTCAAGGCAAAAGAATTATGCTGATAAAAGAAGGAAATACTTAGAGTTCTCAATTGGAGATCATTTTTTCGTCAAGGTGTCAACGATAGAAAGTGTAAACGGATTTGAAAAATCAGGAAAATTGGCACCAAGATTCGTTGGCCCATTTCCTGTTGTAGAAAAGAATTGGGGAACTCACATATAGAGTAGAGTTACCGAATATTTGGCAGGAGTCCATAATATCTTTCATGTTTCTCAACTAAGGAAGTGTATTCGAGATCCAGAAACTACTATTGCACCGACTGTGTTAGATGGTTTAGTAGTGGAAGCAGATATGACTATAGTTAGAAAATCAGTTTGTATAGTCATGAGAAATGAGAAGAGACTAAGGACAAAGACAGTCAAATTAGTCGAAGTTCAGTGGAGTGATGATAAGAGGGACTGTATTTGTGAAACTGGGAGAAGGATTCGATATACTTATCTTGACTTGTTTCATGGTACATTTTACCTTTATGTTTGATTGTTATGGGTACGTTAACGTAATTTCAAGGACAAATTTCTTTAAGGAGGGGAGTCTGTAATAACCCTAACTTTGAGTAACATTATTAGAATATTTAATTAGAAAATTAAATGAAATAATGTAGATGGTTAAGGGATTGAGGTTTGTGAATCAATAAGGAAGGTCATGCATTAATTAATGCGTAAACAAAAGAGAATTAAAAAGAAGGAAGTAAGAGGAACATGATATGGGAAAAATAGGAATAGACTATGTTATTATATCCTAAACCCTTCTTACTTCATTCTTTGTTCATTTTTAAAATTGCAAACAAAACTAAAACCCTTTAAGCTCAGTCGGCCACCATTAAGGGAATCAAGAAGAAAAAAATCTAAGATTCAAGTAATAAGCTTAAGAAAATCAATCAAAAGACAAATCTCAACCTTCTTAACAATAAGGTACGGTGAATAATGACCTTGCATCTCATTTTTGTTGTTTTCAGTTTCTAGTTAGATCTGAATTAGTTTTGTAAGTTATATGCCATGATAAGATTGTTTAAATGGATATATGTGCTTGTTGATGATTTATGTTGCTTCATACAGATTTTATAATAAGTTTAGATTTGAAAACCTTAGTAATTGTTGTCCAAATAATGTGCTTTTTCGATATACGATCAGGAAACATTGTTTTAGAAGCGGGTTTCAAATTTCAAAATTTTCTAAGCAATTATGGATTTATTATGAATTTTCTATAGAAGAAAATAGCTAAAATTGGGTTCAAAATTATTTTCGGCAATTATGTATTGGTTTTGGGTCTGAAATTTAAATATGTCAGAAATCATATAAAAAGTGAATTCAGATGATTTTTGGAAAATTTTCCTAAGTATTTTATTATGGTTATAAAATTATTTAAGTTGAGGGACTTAAAAATTTACATTTTTATTCAAGGAGAAGAGGTTTATTATTAAATGTTTTAATTATATAATATCTTAATTCGGCTGCACTTTTAGCAAAAGATTTTAGAATTAGTAGCCAATTATATGTTGACAAATATGGCAAAGTAGTTGGAAAGAAATTACTTTAAAAGGATAAAAATTAGTTTGCTTAAATTTATTGCTTCGCAACTTCGATTAGTAGCTTTCGACACCATAACTTTTCCCATAGCCAAGTCGAAACCAATACACATGGTATAAAACAATTGATACGTAGTGAATTGGAGAAAGGCGGAAGATAAAGCGTCGAAACTATGCTTTCGAAGGAGAAGAAACCACTCTTATTAACTATGAACTGTTTTCATTTATAAACGATGCTTTCGAAAGGGTTGGAGTTAGCTTTTGACTTAATCAGCTTGCTTTGTTTATAAAGAGCTTTCGAATGAATTGCTACCTTTATGTTGCAAAAGCGCCTTTCGAAAGGACAAAACCCATGCCGCCGCATTCAAAACTTTTGAATCAATGCTTTTGAAAGGGTGCTTATACCTTTATACTCTAAAGCCGCCTTCTCATGCTTTCGAAATGGTGCTTCTACCTTAATACTCTAAAGCCGCCTTCGCATGATTTCGAAAGGGTAGCTCAATCGCTTTCAAAATGGTTTCGAAGGCGTTGGTTTCGAAGGGGTTGGTTTCGAAACCATTCTCTTTTTTTACTTGGATATATGCTTTCGAAAGTAATACTTTCGCCTTTATTCTTTTATGACCTTTAGTTATATTATAAGTTAAACCCAAATGGTTTCCAAAGAATGATTAGAAATGTTTTCGAAGCTATGTTTCCACATACTTTTACTTGAACCTAATATTATCTAAAGGTACATTTTAAGTGAAGAATTTCAATGCTTTCGAAAGATATATAATGTGGGTTTTGAAAGGGAGATCTCCAATGTTTTCAAAAGGTTTATTTTGAGTATTTGAATGAAGAATTTACAATGCTTTCGAAAGGCAAGTTTAGATGGCTTAAAGGAGGATGTTTAAGGTTTTAGTAAAGCTTTCGAAAGGGTTGTTCTCAAAGATTGCGAAAGGCATTATTTAAGTTTTGAACAGAGGTTTCAAAGGTATTGTTTGGCTTTATGGCCTAAAATCCTTTAAGTTAAAAAGGGTTTTTATCTTGCTTGAAAGGGATAGATAATCTCATTGATAATGTTCCATTGACACTATTTTATGTAAAGTGTTTGTGTGTGTGTGTGTATCATGGCATAAGTTTTTTGAATAAAGAAAAGTATATGACTTCATTGTTTAAATATGTATACTATATTATGATTAGTGAGGTTGATTTCAAAAGCACAGAAGCCCCCTTGAATTTAAACAACAGAACAGTCTTCGAATTTGTACCTCCATATTTTTATCTTCCCCTTTTCCTCCACCAAAAGAACAAAATTCCTATTCTCCAAATTACTTTTCCGCTTATCTCCTCTTTCCCCTTTTACTTTGTTTTGTTGGGAATCGATAAATTCTATTTTGGACGTCCTCCCGCTGCCGAATATGTCTTCCTCCTCTTCGATAGGTCTCTTCCATTCTGCCTTTCCCCAGATCTAGATTATAACGTCCCCTCGAATTGATGTTTAACTGCTCTGCCCTGCCTTTTTTTACACTTTCTGTCGACGTCCCCTGCCGACTTGCGGTTGGTTGGGATCGGTTCGTCGGAGGATTTAATGCATAGTTGCTAGCTCTTCTCCCGACGTAAGCGCTGTTGTTACTTCTTTTGGCGATATATTTAGATTAGTTAGGTTCCTCTTCTTCCTAGCTTTCTTCGATTAGGGTTATCAATTTCTTATATAAGAATCTACTTCATCCATTAAGGTTCAAAACAAATTTTATTTTCGAGTTTTTTCCCACTTCAAGTTTGTTTGCTGTGTTGGCATTCAATCTTTTGGGGAAAAAAATTGGTTGTTTGTTTTTTGCTATACAAATTCAGGTTTTTAAATTATTGGATTTTTGAAAAAACATTTCTTTCTAATAATCCTCAAACTTGAATTTCTAAAACATTACAATTTTTCAGAAATTCAAGTTTGAAGAATATTGGAAAGAAATATTTTTTCTATAAGAAAACATGCAATGTTTTTTTATTGCCTAAGATAATGTAGGAACTCGGTAAATCAAGCTATCTTAATGTTGACAATTGACTAATTCTTGCTGAATGTGTCAGTTGCTTTCAGTTTAATCTACACTGTAGCTCTTTAAATTTATTCTGCTCGTTTTGTTTTTCAATAATTTAACGATTATCTACGATGACATAGTTCTTACTGCAGATGATAATGCTTGCATTTCTGTTTTGAATAATATGTAATCTAAATGCAACTTTATTTTTCAACGGATGAATTGTTTTGTGTTGTACCTGTATGTGTGTGTGTATTTAAAGTTACTTAACCCAGTAGCATTTTATCTTGGAAAAACTTTTATGGACTTACTTTTGTTATGGCGTATTATTTACAGTCATGGATGAAAGCCCTTTGAGTCGTGCTTTAAGCATTTTGGATGATATACACAGATGATGAAATACCTCCCTAGCAAAAATCATGTTAATTCCTATTAAGTACTAGAGCAATTTATGTGCCATCAAATTTGATTTTGATTTCTATATTATAATAAAGATCTCCTATTAAATACTAGAGTAATTTCTATACTAAGTAAGGTAACCAATATGTCATATACTATTATTCTTAACTGCCACATATACAGTGTGAGTGTAGTGATAAAAAGGACTAGAGAAACTTAGGATCTTTTATGATATAAATAGTGCAAGGTGATTTAGATCATTTTTATTATACTATATATACACATATAAGTACGGGCTGTAAAGGAGCTATCTGTTTTGTTAGCCTGCGTCTCCGCCCAACTGCACGCAATTTTTTATGCCTATTTTCTATATTCTTCATGCTGCGAATAATTGACTACTCTCTGCCATTTTCAAATATGATAAAGTTTTGTTCTGTTTTCAAATATGATATAGTTTTGTTCTGATTCTTTTTTACTTAGGGCATGGAATGGAAGGCTTTTATTCTTCAATGTTTTTACATTAGATTTCTTTTCAGTCCATTTATTTCTTTTTCCTTCATTCTATTTTACTTTTTAATATGTTATGTGGTATCTATTTCATCCAGCTGTAAATTAAGCCTCCACAAAATGGTACAAAATTTGGTCTTATATATAGCAACCAACGGTAGTGCCATTTAATTGGTGAATAAAAAGGGTTGAGCCATTTTTAACCCATGCACAGAGCTGTACTACTCTTTTTGAATCTAAACTACTTTGGAAATTTATGCATTAGATGTGAAGGATCTTTTCAATTTTAATTTTGTATTTTGGCCAGAATAATGTGCATAGTTTGAAATAATACTATATCATATGATCATATTAAAATATACAACTGAAGCATGAATATTACACTTTGTCAACTACGTAAACCAATAAATAGTGCTCCTTCGTTAATAAATAGATTGAAATGAAGTGAGCATAAACATAGGAAAACAAACATATTTATCGATTATACGAAAGTCGACTATTGAATTCAAATTCTATTTCTGATTTGGTTTACGTGGAGTAGATTTGTAATGGACTGTAAGTAATGGACTTTAATTAGGCAGTAGTTTTTTGATTATTCTTAAAGCATGCATGTGTGCTTCCACTGGTTGATACGCATAACATGGTCCTCTTTTAGTACAACACTTTATTGATCAGATAGTGCATTCATAAAGAGTAGATTTTCACAAAATGGATAGCTTTACTGTTTTTAATATTTGTGCATGTTTACCTCGTCAATAAATAGTTGATTTCCATTGCTTCCATTCTTCTAATAATAGTTAACTTTATACTTTCATATTGTTAATGGTATTTTTTTACAAGCTGAACATGCTCTTCATTTCTACAAACTTTTTCTTTCTTCTTAATTTTAAAATCTGAAGGTTTTAAAGTTGTATATTGCCTTGACAACCCATTTCCTTTTATATTTCAGTTTTGTCAGTTATTTTTGAAAGGCCATGAACTTAACTTTCGTTTGATCTGCAGCTGTAGTAATTGGATATAAAACCCATAATTAGACTTACTGTAAATAAGCTTCTTTGTTCAAATTGGAGTGAAACTTTAGTATAAGGTCAAATTTGAAGTTTACAACATTACTAACTGATCTGATCTGTTCATTTCGTACTTATTATCAAAACTATAAATCATTACCTTTAAAGGAAGGTACAATGTAGTTCATTAGCTTGTAAACTTCACACTACGGCTCCTTACCTGTATTTCCTATGTATATAAACTTCTTCATGTTGCTCCTTACCTGTATTTCCTATGTATATAAACTCCACTACATCATGGTAGCAACTGACGTTTTGTAAGCATTCATCCTCTTTTGCTACACCACTTCACGGCAGAAACTTCTTCCTGTTTGTAAAAAATTATGTGCTTTTACTTTGTCTTTCTTAATGTTTGGCCATGTTTACCTCATCAATAAATAGTTGATTTCCATTGCCTTCGTATTATAGTATAGATTATTTTATAATCCAAATTTGTTGTTAGTGGGAGAAAGTTGTTAAGGTTAGTTAAATAGTACTATAAAATGTATTAGAATAATGGGGGTTGGTAGGTCACTATCAGCTGTGCACAACAAAAATGCAAGTCACTTGGAAACCGTACGTGAGAAATGAAAATTCTACATAGGACATAGTTCTACACAATATCTATCTTCTCAAAATGGGTGATTATTCTAAGATAATACATGTTGGATATTACTAAGATTAGGTACATTAACGCATTGTAACGACCCGGAATTCATATATACACAAACATATTTGTTACAGAAATAGCATGCAACCAGATAAGTTTTAAGATTTTAAAATGCGATGTTACTCACCTTCATATTTATGCAAACAGAGAACCTGGACCTGTTTTTAAAAACTGAAGATGATGACACTTTGATTGCTTGAATCTAGTTTAATCTTGGTTCGAATAAATGGAAAAATGGCAAGTGGAGGTATTAAGGAGTATAGGCTATAGTACACAACAAGCTTCTTTATTTTATTTTATTTTTTTTCTTTGGTAAGAAGTTTACTATGACCTGATTTGATCTCATGCTTGACTAGATGTATTTTGTGCTGATTTGCTATTTTTGTGGCTTGACTTGGAGTTTCTTCATCATGATGCTTCCCTATATGTCTACAAGTATTTATGTGAATTGATGTATGAATATATATTCATTTGTTTGTATGCATATATTTGCACTTGCATTTGTTATCACCACGTATATTCATATTCATACATATTAATATTTATCCACATATATATATATATTCACATTTTCCACCATCGCTATTCATATAACCTATATACATACAAGTTAATTCAATATTTGTTATAGTTTTAAGTCAATTTTTTTTCAGGTTGACTAATAAAATTAACGTGTTAATGATTTAAACAAGTTAATTGCCCAATTAACAAACATTAAAAATTCGGGTTGTCACATACCTCCCCCCTTTAGAACTTTCCGTCCTAAAAAAGGAACGAAACCAGAATTTATTAAAATACTTAATATCAGTTAAATTATTCTTTGATCAATTTTAACTAAAACTCTTTTTACTTAGAGATCTTTAAAACACTTTAAAATCTATATAATATTACAAAAATAGTTTTATAAAAATACTTTTCATAACTCGATGTCTCAACCAGTCCATAATTGTCCTTCCAGAAATTCGGTCATACGTTGATCAGGCGTATATCTGAAAATCTATAAGTGCTTGGTAGACCCATTTTCAACATCCATTGAAAATACTTTGAAAAATATTTTTATTGAAAATATCGAAAACATTTTGAAAATAGAGGAAATATCTTTGGTGAGAATGCTATGGAAATCATCACCCCCATCCATGGTCGTAGTTACATCCTGGGTTACGTTGCCATCGCAGCAAAAGTCCATGTAATTGTAGGCACTCCGCGCCCCTCGATTACGCCATGGAACCCAAAATAGATCGCAGTTACATTCCAGGGTTACGTTGCCATCGCTGCAAAAGTCCATGTACTATAGGCACCAGCGCCCTCGATTTTCGCTGTCAAAAATGAAACTTCTCCACTCCCACATAGGTCACAGTCTACCGATATAAAATCAAACATAGACTGTTGGCTCTCAGCGGCACACACGACTTTCGCTATGTCACCATAGGTCGCAGTCTACCGATATAAAATCAAACGTAGACTGTTGGCTCTCAGCGGCACACACGAGTTTCGCTATGGTCTGCAATAGATCGTAGTGACATCGAGTTACACTGTCATCACAGCATAACCCAAATTCCTCTGTAGGCATCAGTGCCCTCGACTTTCGCTACACACTAATCATAATCCTCAGGAACTAGTTTTGTCCAGACTCCTCACAGGATCAACTATAGAACCCCCCCCCCTTTAGGGTTCAAGGCAGCACCACCCTGTGACACTCCTGAGAAGTTCATTTCAAGGGAGAGCCTTTTTTCCTTAGAGCCATTATCAAAACACTTTATACTATACACATATAGTATCTTCCAAATCATACACCTAGTATGAATCTCATATAAATCTTCTTTTCTCAAAATCGATTATCCCAAAATCGATGATTCTCAAACTAGGCTTTCCAAATTCCAATATTGATTTTTCCCAAAAATCAAAAGCCTTTCCAAATCCAAAGGTTCTCAAAACCTTTTTCCAAAATCCTCATAAGATCCTTTATATATATATATATATATATATATTTCTAAAAAGACTTTGGATCATTTCAAACTTGTATAAAACTCTTTATACTTCAAACACTTTCAAAATTATTTCCTTCCGGCAATAGATTTAACAAGGAGAGATTTATCTTATATAACAAAGATATATAACTTTGTGTATTCAAAATCAAATATTCAAATTTGATTACTCTTTTTTTTATATAAAGTTGTTTCCATCTTACTTATCATCATAAAAATATCCAACTTTCACTTTTATCCATTGTATATTTCACAAAATATACTTTCATTTCAAAAGAAATCATTTCACATTTCTTATCCACAAATTTCTGGTATCAATTTCATTTAAACCCGTACGATGTACACGTATCATCCGTACGCTCTACCAATCTGATTGCTCACTCGATCACACAATTTCACTTCCGAACTAGCATCGTCCACCCAACTTCCTAGTGCGGACTCAGATTTGGTTTCTTGTTCAGAAACCGTCATTCTCCTTGCATAGCCTAGCTATGATAGAGAATAACCAGAATCAATCAACAATCCATATCCAGGCTCGCCGTCGAAAATCGAGTGAAAAATCCCAACTCGGATCGATATAACTATCTCGAAATTCTATGCTCGAATCTGGATCAAATCACTATGCAAATAGAATAATATACGTACATCCTATGTATTTACCTTCATCAATTATTAACTAAATCAATCTCCTTTTTCTATTCACATTCACTTTGATTTCATTCACTTCCTCACAATTGCTTAAATCCTTATTTGGATTATCACCTCAATTCTTATCTCAAATGGAAATTTAATCATAAACGGTTCGAACTCTGTCCAGTTTGAATTTAGAGAATAGCTTGAAAAATTAAAATAGATAAGTAGTTGAAAATTAATTATTAGTTTGTAAAATAGTTGTAAAATAGTTAAGAAATTGTAAAATAGTTGGAAAATAGTTATAATAATTCTAAATAATTGAAAAATAGTTGTAAAATAGTAATTAATTTGTAAAATAGTTGAAATAGAGTAATTGGTTTATAAAACAGTTGTAAAATAGTTAAATAGTTCCAAAAGTAGTTGCAAAACAAGTATAAGAAAGTTGGGTTTTAAAAAGAAAGTTGTGTAGTAAATACATAGGAAAATAGATTTAAAACTGTTTATATTAAAATATTTTATTTGGGAAAATAGTTCAGAGCCGAACTGTTCAATTCCCAATCTCCATTTCCAATTAATTCAACTTAAATTTCCACTCTCATTTAAATTGACTCAACTCCAATTTAAATAACTTCAATTTCCATTGAAATTGATTTAACCCCAATTCAAGTTGAATTTACCTCAGTTTCTATCCACAATCAAATCAAATTTCATTTGAATTTGAAACTATTCAACTTTAATCACAATTTCGATTAATTCAAGTAAATTTCAAATTGAACCAATTTCAATTCATATCAATTTAAAATTTGAATTAATCCCAATTCCCATTTGAATTTCAACTAACTCAATTCAAATTTCAACTTTAAACCATCTCGAATTATATAAATTCGAGTTAAATTTCCAAATGTTAATTTAACCCCTTAAATCAAATTAACCTTTATTTTTTTTTTATTTTTTTTTTATAAATCAACCATCCAAATCTTTAAACAATTTAATTCTGGGACTAATTTTCAAAATTTCATTGTAAATTATCTTTACTTAGCCTTTTTCAAAGTTCAAATAAGAGTTTAAAAACAATTTTATCTTAAAAATTTAATTTATTACTCGATTTTATCTTCTACTTTTGAAATCAGTTCTTAAACAAATTTTAATTTACAAATTCAATTAGTCTTTTATAAAATTATTAACCATATTCCCTTTCTACCATAGAAATCCTTATTTAAAATTTAAGTTTAATTTCCCTTTATCTCAATAATGGATATATTACCACACTATATTTCTCATACATTTAAACAAAACTAATTCACAATTTAAAGATTTTTAATAACAATAGGATGATATCATCCAATTTATTTTAAAACATCCATCCATTTTCAATTTCCAGATCTCAACCCCATTTTGAGATCAAACAAACTCCTCATTCAAATCAACCATTTAACTTTCCAAGTTAAATCCCAGTTTCATCTCAAAATTTCCAATTCAGGTTACTTGTTAACTTATTTAACTTTCCCAAAGTCAAATTCCATTTTCTTAATCCAGCTAACCTTACCCAATTTGAATTCCCATTTCAAATTTTAAACTTCACATTAATAATCTTATAAGTTCAAAACCTATCACCTTGGGTATCACATCTCATTCCAAATTTAAAACTCAACATTTAGAGTTTATTTCAAACCATCTTTGATATTACGTATATCCACATATTCATATTAATTTCCTTTACATACCAAGTTATACTTAAATTTTAAACCACCTTTGGTTTTTAATTCAAAACAAATTTCTTTAAGTTTTCAAACGACTCTTGTTTGGAATAGGACCCTTTTATTCAAATACATTAAATAATATTATCTATTATTTCCTTATCACTTTGAAACCATTTTCAAATTCTAGACCCAGATTTAAAACTTACAAATTTAAAACCAACTTCAATTTACAAGTCATACTTATCTAAACATTTCATTTTGCTTACTCATTAATACACATCTTACTATTAAACACAACAATCATTTATGATAATAACCAAGATTATCATATCAAGAAACCAATTCATTATTATCTTATTCTAAAACTTTTCCCCAAATTCAAGATTTAATTTTAGTTTGAATCCATTTCAAACTTACCTTTATTTAATTTCAATTTTGTTGTATTTCTATTACCTCTTAATTTAATTCCAATAATTTAACAACCAATTACCTTAACCTTTATTAGTAAGAAATATTGCTTTATACACACACACACACATATAATATATATCAAAATATATTCTTATATAAAATCATTTAAAATCTTTATATCAGAAAATAACATGTACGCTCTCATACATATATATATATACACACACACACACGCAACTCATTCTAGGGTATTATTGACCCTATCCTTAATGAGTACATGCACCAGAGCCAAGGTTCTCGCCTAACCTCGCTCTAATACCAACTGTAACGACCCGGAATTCATATATACACAAACATTTTTGTTTCAGAAATAGCATGCAACCAGATAAGTTTTAAGATTTTAAAATGCGATGTTACTCACCTTCATATTTATGCAAACAGAGAACCTGGACCTGTTTTTGAAAACTGAAGATGATGATACTTTGATTGCTTGAATCTAGTTTAATCTTGGTTCGAATGAATGGAAAAATGGAAAGTGGAGGTATTAAGGAGTATAGGCTGCAGTACGCAACAAGCTTCTTTATTTTATTTATTTATTTATTTTCTTTGGTCAGAAGTTTACTATGACCTGATTTGATCTCATGCTTGACTAGATGTATTATGTGCTGATTTGCTATTTTTGTAGCTTGACTTGGAGTATCTTCATCATGATGCTTCCCTATACGTCTACAAGTATTTATGTGAATTGATGTATGAATATATATTCATTTGTTTGTATGCATATATTTGCACTTGCATTTGTTATCACCATGTATATTCATATTCATACATATTAATATTTATTCACACATATATATATATATATATTCACATTTTTCACCATCGCTATTCATATAACCTATATACATATAAGTTAATTCAATATTTTTTATAGTTTCAAGTCAATTTATTTTTGTTCAGGTTGATTGATAAAATTAACGTGTCAATGATTTAAACAAGTTAATTGTCCAATTAACAAACGTTTAAAATTCGGGTTGTCACACGCATTCTTTTTCGTTAATTAGGGAGAAATGTATGGTTATCAATTGGTGTAAGTGAGTCGTTTCAAATTTATATTTGTCATTTCAAACATTTATTTAAAAGCATTCATGAAAAGCATAGAGGTTTTTAAATTTATCTTTTACATTACGGTTTAAGGTATTGTATTTTTTTTTTTTTAATTACATAGCTTTACATCATACTTTGAGCTACAACTCTAAACATTTTTTATTTCAACCTTACAATAAATAGAAGATGCAATTTATGTTTTTTCTAAGCCTTCATAATTGGAATGACATGTCTTTTTGACTAGAATGAAGATAGATACAATTATGGATGCGATGCTTAAAAACTTATCCATATTTTTTTAAAATAAAAAGGTTGATCAATAATAAGAAATAAATTTATAACATGACTAAAAGGAAACTATTTTATGAATAAATTATGTAATGTGTACATTGACATTGACATAAATAAGATATAATAAGATATATTCATAAGGAGACTATTCTTTAATTCCAAAAAGGTCAATAAATTATGTAGTACGTAAAAAGATATTAGTATGGATACTTTAACATTTTGCCCATACTTATTTCCAGAAAAAATAGATGCTTCACAAAAAATATGAAGTTATGATATGTTTTTAATGGAAACAATTTTATGCAAACGAAAAAGATCAATGAATTACAATATACATACAACACAGATAAACTTGAATTTGAAAATTAATTAAAGAAAAAGTAAAATGGTAAGCATAGAAACATTTAATGGAGCCTTATATTTGATGTGTTATAGATTTCAATGATATATTAATGGCACTAGCATCATCATGCTGAACTGCTTCTCTTAGTTTATATTATGTGCCTGTTAAGCTTTTCGTGATGTTGAAAATAACTCTTCGTTTTATTATTTTTGCCTAAGCAACAAGTGCAAAATAGTGTGTTTATTTTTTCTCCAATATGTATGGTAAATTTTACTCCTTAATCTCATGCCATTTAGTATTAAATGTAGCCACTTTATTAACTAAAACACTATTGAAACTATTTGATTTTTTTCAATAACTAGACCTTCAGATGCAAGCTTCACGATTTGATTTTTTGGTAAACCGAACCTTGGAATGAATGTCCACATACACTGTCGAAAAGAAAATGATTTAGTAGACATGTTTATAATTATCGCATATGTAGAGTTCAATCTATCATTTAGTAAAACAATCAAAATTTACCAAATATTGGATAGCTTTAACCCATGTTTCACGCTTAGGAAAAATGTTTGCATTCTAATTGAAAACAAAGTATGGTAATAACAATTCTCATTCTCTTCATCAGTCGTTAAAAGAATACCCTTATGTATCACACAAACCTTAATTATATCACCCTGCTCAATGTAGGAAGTTTTTAAATCCACATCACAACTTAGGATAGTTCAAATTTGTGTTAGCGATGGAACAAGTGTATTGTAATATGGGTCATTGGTCTATATTGGAGTGGTTAGTTATTGGAAATCTTGCATGTCTATTTCATTTTCTGTTGGGATTGTATAAAAAGATTATGTAGATTAAAATGATTTTATGGTACCTGAATTGGTATGCTTTTATTTATCCGGATGCTAATTTAATGAGCTTACTGTCAGAAGTAGAATACGCGGGAGGATATAAAAATTATTGCAGTTTGCATATATAAAAATTACAAATCAAACGGTCCCTTAATTTTTTTTACAGGCATTCAAAGCATCATTCAAAACTACTTCCACCGGTAACCATTTGTTTCAGATCATCATTGAGCTTAAACATTAAAAAAATTCATCTCATCCACCTTGAACATCACACTCCTTTTTTCCCATTTAAACATTGGGGTAGGCCCAAATTATTGTCCCATTTTAATTCATTCAATATAATTCCAGTTTTAGGTTTCAGTACCTTTTCTTCGATCAATTTAAGTGAGAATTGGTAAGGAATCAAAACCTCTACATAATGTCTTTTGATTCCTTTTTGAAATCATTACCTAAAGAAAACAATCAAAGCTTACCATTCTATAAACCTATCACCATCATTTTATTACTGTTGGCCAGTTTATTCATACTAGAAAAATATATTACCTTTAATTAAAATTTTCTGATCTAATGTTTCTTGTACTTCCTTCATTTTCCTCTATCGTGCGTAGTTGTTAAAGGGTCATGTTTGTCCTTCTCCATTTTTGCCTATAAAACTTGAATAGTTAACTCGACCAGCGTTAGTTTATCAATTTTGATTTAATTTTTATAGCATCATGTATTGGATTAATTTTTTATTTCCATTTTTGTTGCGTTTTAAAGTTCTTTTGTTCTTTTGCGAGTTTAGTGTTTCACGCAGTTTTCTTCATTTTCAGTCCCGTGTAAAATTAATTTATCACTCTTTTTTTGGACCCACCGCGCTATATTTTCTTGTTTCTATTAGGATAGGTTCATGTGTGATTAAATAGGCATGAAACATCAGTTATGTGACTGAAATTAGTATGTAGTTAATATTTTGGTCTCATGCTTCTGTAATTCATCAAACTAATGTTATGCTAAATTTTCCTATGGCCATTTATACAATGTAAAATGTTAAATATAGGCATTGATGTTGCAGATGTTATATACCATTACTTTATAGTGTTAGGGTTACTACTATTTTTTAAAGATATAATTTTTTTTTCTTGACATCCAAGAAGAAAAATAGGAGATATGCATTGACCTTTTTGGCGGGATAATTGTCACAACAAATATTGTTAATTTTTTACAGTGCAATAATTATTTTGAAAAACATTCAAATCGGTAATGATTAACGCACTTACTACTAATTAATTTCATTTGGGTAGTTAGCCTAAAAATTAAGATGCTCTTCATGTTGCCTTATTTTTCATGTCGGTTCATTAATTTACTGTTATATGACATGGTATGCAATTCAATTTTATAGGTGATGGTGTAATGATTTGCTCTAGGGTATAAACATTATTTCAAGGTGGGATGTTGTTATCTGTGTGCAACATTTTCTACCACGCCGTCTGCCCTAACCTCGACGTCAACATCGTTTTCAGCCGTACATCTATTTCCACCCTCCTCCTTCCGATTTTGGCCCAAGAACAATATGTTACAAGGTACGACCGATGAAAATCGCCGTTGTTCACCTTTTTTGTTATATGCCGTAAGGGATTGTTGTTGTATTTTGACTTTCATGTCACATTTCAGAACGGTGGATGTTGCACACGCTTGGTTCACCATGATTTTAAGCTGTAGAGGAGCTGTTCGTTTCGTTATCCTGTGTCCCTACCCAACTGCAGGTAATTTTAGGTGCATGATTTTCGTATTCTTCATACCGCGAATATTTTACTACTATATGCTGTTTAAATTAAGATATAGTTTCGTTCTGCTGCTTTTTTACCTAGGGCATGGAACGAAAAGCATTTTTCCTCCACTGTTTTTACATTAGATTTCTTTTCGGTCCATTTATTTCTTTTTCCTTCATTCTATTTTACCTTTTAACAAATTATGTGCTCTCTCTTTCAGCCAATTATAATCCAAACATGTACAAAATGGTACAAAATTTGGTATTATATACGACAACCAATAGTAGTGCCACTTATTTAGTGAATAAAAAAAACTGAACCATTTTTAATCCATAGACAGAGCTGTACTACCCTTTTTTAATTTGAACTACTTTGACAATTTATGCATTAAGTGTGCAACATCTTTTCAATTTTAATTTTATAGGTTGGTCATAATAGTACTATATCATATGATCATATTAAAATATACAAGTGAAGCATGAATATTACGCTTTGTGAACTACAAAAACTAACAAATGGTGCTCCTTCGTTGATAAATAGATTGAAGTGAGTTGTTACTATTCTTTATTTCTATATTTTAGGAACCTTAAATTTAAGCAACGCGTAATAATTATCCAAGCTTGAAGGTTGCGAGTGGGAAGAAAGTAACAACCATTCTCGAACAGCTAATTGGTAGAACTGAAAAATATCAAGCCAAGCTTGATCCATATGTCAATTCAACTGGAAGGAAAAAAAATTAACTGCAATAAGAATATCTCCTCCATTTGCCAGCAATAGCAGTACACCGACTGAACGAAGCAATACTAAGGTACCTATTTCGTCGAGCATATACATATGGCTTGCTGCAAGCAATTGTTATGCCCACGACACTACATTTATACCTGCCTTTTTTTTCCGTTTACACCTAAATCATTAATTTTTAAACTAACTCTTAAATTAACTAACAAGGTATAACACTACAGGTTCCACCTTCCTCGGACAGCAAGGTCACTCAGCTTAAAGAAAACACCAGAAAGAAAAATCATATGGCTACCGCTTAGCTTCTATACTGTTTCTTAATGTATCTCAAGTTATCTGAATTATTGTATTTCATGTCCTTCTTATGTTCTTCGTTGTACGTCTTCTGTTACATGTACTCTGTTTGGTTTTGAATAAAGCATTACAATTTTGTGTCCACTACATGTCTTTAAATATACTGAAAACTACTGTAGACTGCATCCTTGTCATGCAAATATAGTTACTGTTACGTACATAGCACCATTACAATTTCATATGCCCATAGTAAAATAAATTCATCACATCTGCAAAGACAACCTATCACATCTCAACCGTTTGTAATCGATAACCTATTGAACTAACATTCATTTAACCGTGCTATCTACATTTCTGAATGCGGTTACATTAACAGGTTAAAACTATATATTACCTAAATGGCGCCTTACTATAAATAGTACTCCAGCCTGCAATGACAATGCCAGCATATATAATTTTATATTCATTGTATATATCTGCCATCATTGTCCACAATACCTACACAAATATCAGCATAGAGCCATGAATATATGGTTTAAACATTTAAGCTCTCCTCAGTTCACCGCAAAAATTAAATCTTCGTGCACTGCTGCATTTGCATACGTATGAACATTTCTTCCATCAATTTTGACCTAGGTAACACTTACATAATACATGCACGAAATTGGGATTATGAACTCTTTGCGTCGAAAAATCTTCTAAAACAAACAACTGTCACCGACCGAGATAACGAGAACAACAAATTTTTCCATCCAATACTTAATGTATTCATTGCATGCCTATGGTTACCCAAAGAATAAACTTATATTCTCGCCTCAAAATTTATTTTATCCCCCTTGTTCTTTATTATCCTAATGCATTTATTCTTCGCCTCAGGTTGACATCCATGGATAGGTAAGTCCAAAACCTTCCACTGTTATTACCGTTCCTCTCTTCTTCGCTATAACATTTCTGAGGGCCATTTTATTTCAACCAAGTCCTCAATAGGTTGACGAACACATAATGCTACTACAATCCATTTTGCGCTCCAGGGGAATCCAAGTGAACATATCACCGCTAATGGTTATGTCCTCCAACCTACATATAACCAGAACATACTAACAACACTTGTTTTGTTTCAATGTTATACTCATGCTATCATCTATTACACTACAGGCCCCACAAGAACTAACTTCTACCCTTAAACGATCCAGGATTGAAAAAAACGTCTTCACCATCTGCTCAAAAAAGGTATGCACTAGCCAACACCTAAAATGCATGTTCCCTGCCAATGCATTCACTAAATTACAATCTAGCCTTCTTCAATTGATACATCGGTCCATAAATACATGTGCTCGGAACAAGAATTGGACAAAAGAATAAACAACCTTAAAAACTGCATTCCATTCCATACAAACCCATCAAACAATGGCATCAATAAGGTAATCCAACTAACGCGGTAACAATTAGCTGTCGTATCACTATGATTAAATATCGTTACCTCGTCTCTTAACAGGTTACAGTACGACTAAATAACTCCATTGGTGGTGTGTACGACTAAATATATTCCTAACGCATTTATTCTAATATTCATCCATTGAGTTTAGATGGTTGGATCATGAAGCAGAAGTTATTTTCAAGTATTGCGTTGTCAGTTGATTTCTTAGTAAATAGTTCATTTCCTAATTATTGAATTCCTTGCCATTAAATTCTTTGCCATACGATTTCTGTTGGCATTTGTAGGCCTTCGCATTTGAGAATAACTCCATTACATATTCCTTTATTGCTTTGCTTTCCTCCGATTGCAAGTAGGACTTAGAATTCATTAGAATGTATCTTCATACTGCATATAGTATCAGCCTGCATCTCAATTTCAGTTTTCCAAGTCTTTTTACCTTTATACTGCACGTAAACGACCTGCTTTCGACAAATTTCTGACGTTACTTATTTTCTTCCTTTAAGCTGAAGTGAAATGATGACTACACATGCTCCTTGCCATGCAGAGACAGTTGCCAAAGAGTTTGCGTCATCTTCTTCTATAACCTGACTTGACCTGTACATGACTATATGTACTTATTTATTATGAATGCTTAGTTGTTGTACTATAATCTTACAGCACGATATTTAAATTTTTTATTACTGTACGCCTATAAACATCATATTGCAAGACTGTTGCATCAGCTTCACCCACTGTCAAATTAATTATATCTGTATACTAGCAGTACAAAATAAAAGACTTCTCAATAACCTTTAATCTTATGTTTGTTAAAAGGTTTTATAACCTTTTATTTAAACCAACTTAGGCTTTTCGTTCTGTTGTATCTTACACCATGTGCATCTTCTACAATTTTTCCTCATTTTTTATATTAATATTCTGCTTAATACCATTAGGAGAAAAGCAACTGTTTTTATTACCTACTCTGCATTACTAACCATTTCAACTGTTTTTTCAGAAATCTCATTTAGAAAAAAAAACTGAAATATTGAGAATGTAAATCAGACTAGGAAATAATGCTCTTTGGATACCATTTGCACAAATCATACAATGTTCTTCATGTTGTAAATACAAAAAAGTCTGTTATACTTCGAATGTAATATCTCCACTACAACAATTGTATTTTTGTGGAAAATTTGTATTTTCACATCTCTATTTGTACCCTCTATTGAGCATGTAATATTTATAGAGGATTTCTATTTTCCCAGTAACAACATATAGTTCAAAATTAAGAAAAACGATGCTACAATGAAAATAATTATTATTTTGATTTCTAAATTTAACTTGGTAAGAAATCACAAAATGTTAGCCAAAACCCGTGTGTAGCATGGATTCACACTAGTTTGCAAAGATTATTTACAATGAAATAAAGTTTTAACATGATAGTTAACCCTAAAGCACGAAATGAAACATGAATGGGGTAGTTAACCTTAAGTTAATGACTTAGATATTAGAAGACCAAGTGAGTATGGTATAGGAACACGCTCTATACTTTTGTTATTAGCCCCTAGCTAAAATAAGTTCAAAATTCCAGTGTGTATCACAAGTGAGATTATATTGAGGTTACACATAGAAGGGAATATAAAGAGTAAAGATAGGCTGTTGGTGAGCCCGCAAAACAATTAGGTTCAGTTGACTATAAAAAAAGAAAGTTAAGAGTAGCTATCACAGTATTGTGTGTAACAGAAGTTAGATTATTGAGTATGTCCGGTAGGCCCGAACCAGCCAATGGTTAATAGTTAGCCAAGTAAAAATATAGTGTGGACAAACAGTCCATTGATTTCCTGATTTTTATATGTACTTGTTATTATTGTTATAATCGGTTTGGTTGCAGGATTCTGGTCTGCAAAAGATATGTTTTAAAGGGATATTAGTGAGGAAAACCCGTTTCGCTAAGCGGCGTGGTCTCACTTAATATCAGTAAATCAGGATGTAATCGTATTACTCACACCATGCTTTATGTCAGACCCGAAGTTTATGTTTTCTCCTTAAACTCTCGGGCGCTCAAAATTTAATTTGTTAGGCTGAGAGTTAAGGTTCTTCAGGTTTAGTAAGTTGGACAAATAAGCTTCCGAAGACGTGCAGGATGCAAAGTTTGCTATGTAGGAGCTATTATTTTTATTTCTGCTGTGATGTATTTGTGAAAGCATGTCTGTCTAGTACTCTGATCATCCAAGGGGGCATCTTCATATGTCGCTCTTGGCGTAATTTGTAATAATTATATTTGATCAAAACCTAGGATTCGTTTTGGGATTATGTATCTGAATATAAAATATTGATTTGAAATGTAATCAGAAAAGCTGTTTTGAAATCTGTGATGATTTTATTTTATATTCATGTGCTTTTGATATTATGAATACCATTGACATTGCCATATTTTGTCACCGGAAGTTAATTCTATGGATGACTTCAGCATCCGTAGTGCTTAACTTCGGGCCTCAAGATAGGGGATGTTACAACTACGTGTTCAATCCTTCTCCCTATTGATCAATCTCAATCATCTCCTTTTGATCCTTCTCATTCTTCCTGCCTAATTCTAATTCCTCCTCTCATCAAGTCGTTTTATCTTCTCATTTTGGCACTACCCATTCCAAATTCTTCATTCATTCCAAGAGGAACTACTGTTTATAACCACCCTCTTTCCTACTCATCCATGAATCTTTCCTTTAGGCCCTCTTCTTCTAATCCTCTTGCTCATTGGATATTCAGCCTCTTGCATCACAACCTTACTGCAACAATCCCTATAGCCCTTATCTCCACATCAAGCCCCTTAATGTCCTTGAATTGATAACTCCTAACTTACTTGCAGACCCCTATGTTGCTTCTACTGCTGTTACTAGTTCAACCTCTGGAAGGAAAATAATCTGGAAGGAAAATAACAAAAGAAATAAAAGAGATGCTACCTCATCTTCTAATGACCATAGTGTAGGGTTGCCCATTAACAGTGATCAAACCCACTCCCTAAATAGATCAAAATCCCTGCCAAATCCAACCCCTTCTAGAGGACACACGGCTCCATGGCTTGCCTCTCACTCCCTCACTCTTTTAATGATACTACCCAACATACCCATATGGAACATTAGAGGAGCTCATCTCCCCTTTAACCAATTAGAAGTTAGAAACTTGATTATTGAACACAAAATCCAAATCATGGGTGTCCATGAATCCAAACTAAACTTGCATGAAACCATGAAAGCAAACACTTGCATCATGCCGGGCTGGTCTGTTGATCATAATTTAGAGTATGCCTCATTTGGTAGAATTTCTCTCTTATGGAATCCTAAAGTTATTAATCTCCAAAAGCTTAAATCATCTTATCAATTTATCCCCTTCCACTATGAACATCTCTCCTCAAACTCCAATTTGGCTATCACATTTCTATATGCTTGCAACTAACTGCTACAAAGGAAGACTTTCCTTTCTAATCTCCATCATATATCATCTCCTCTTGGATATGCATTGGGTGCTATGTATCTATACCCAAGGATTCTAGTAGCATATATCATCCCCTTTTTTTATAAATGTATAGCTAAAATCCTTGCCTAGAATGCAAAGCTCCATAGACTCTCTAATCTTCCGGAATCAAGCTGCTATCGTACCTGGCGGATCCATCTCCAACAATATCCTGATTATCCAAGAGCTCCTCAAAGGCTATAAAAATGCTTCCATCTCTCCTCGTTGTATGTTAAAGCTTGACATTCAAAAAGATTTAGATGTGCTATCTTGGGATTCTATTGTTGCGGTACTCTCTCGAATGAACTTTCCGCCTTTTATTGCTTGGATTTACTGCTGCGTCTCAACACCCTACTTTCCAATTTATAGAATCTTAGGGTTACCTTAAAAGTAAACAAAGGGTAAGGCAAGGTGATCCTATCTCTTTGCTTTTTATCCATATTATAGAAGTTCTCAACTCTCTTTTTCTTGAGAAAGTTGCTCTTCATCTTCTTGACCTGCACCCTAGATGTAAGCAGCCCCTTATTACACACTAACTTTTTGCCGATGACCTGGTCTGTTTCACTAAACCGGAGCCCAATAATATTCTATGTATTTTAAACAGTCTCGTGGAATTAAAATTTATCACTGGCTTATCTATCAACCTGAGAAAATCTAAGATCATGATTGCTGGAATCTCCAATGAGCAAAAGCTAAACATCATATAGCTTTCTACCTTTAATGAGATGGCTCTAAACTCTTCTTACTTGGGTCTTCCTTTAATCACTGTATGTATCTCCAAATCTGATTGTCTCTAATTATTTGAAAAAATAACATGTAAACTATCCATGTGGCGTAATAATATGCTCTCCCAAGCTGAAAGACTTACTGTTATTCAATCCATTACTATTGCCATGACTACTTTTGGATGAGACATTATATTCTTCCTCAGAAACTTGTTGACATTAATAAATTTCTTAGGCATGGCGACCCTTTCTCTTCTAAACTCATTATTTGGTGGTCTTGGCATTACAAATTTAAAAATATGGAACACTGCAATGGCCAAATATTTTCAAATCCTTCTTACTCTAATTCTAACCTTTGGGCTGCTTGGATTCACTCCAATTTAATAAGGAAGAGAAATTTCTGGAGCTTGCAGGTTGCTTCCAACTCCAGATAAAGTTGGAGAAATTTACTTAATCTCAGAAGTTCTTTTCTACCATTCCTTAAATACAATCTGGTTGCTAACTCGCTAACGCTATTCTGGCATGACCGGTCTCTAATGGCCTCATTATTAATTCCATCAGAAACTTCTTTCTGGCATTCAAGACAATGCAAAAACCTATGATTATATTTCTGATGGGAGAGTTCTGTTGCCCTTTTGCAGCTCTATGCTTGTTAGGAGATTTTGGGATGATACACTTCTCAAGTTTGATCCAAAGCCCAAACCACATTCTTTGGAATTCGACCAAGCATGACATATCGATCTCTTATATGTACAGACTTCTTCTAGTTGATCATGATACTTTTGTTGTGTAACGACGGTCGGATAAAGATCCCCATCTCCTGCATGTGGCGTACGTATATGGGTTGGCACGCACTTTGTTGTAACAAAAGGAATCCCTAATGTTACGTGCCTACCAACCCATATTTATACACCACTTCTCCATGTTATTTAGCGATGTGAGACTTTTTTCCAATTCAAACCGTCGTTCCTCCATTAAACATGCGAGACAACCCTAACAGTCTCCCCCTTAACTCACATACCTTTGCGGTAACCTTTGAGAGTACTGCTGTGTCTGCATGGCCCAGTCCGTAACCTTCGGCTCTGATACCACTGTTGTGTAACGACGGTCGGATAAAGATCTCCATCTCCAGCATGTGGCGTACGCATATGGGTTGGCACGCACTTTGTTGTAACAAAAGGAATCCCCAATGTTACGTGCCTACCAACCCATATTTATACACCACTTCTCCATGTTATTTAGCGATGTGGGACTTTTTTCCAATCCAAACCGTCGTTCCTCCATTAAACGTGCGAGACAACCCTAACAACTTTTGCTTGCCATACTAGAATCTAGAACACTAGTGTAATCATGAAAAACAACCTTTTTCTTTGGAAAATTATGTCAAATGTTGTTTTAACCAAAGATAAGCTTCACACACTAATGATTATAAATGATGATACATGCGTTCTCTATGGTCTCCATCCAGAATCGAACGTTTTCTTCAGCTGTTCTTATGTCAATCATGTTTGGTCAAGGCTGCTTGCTAGTGGTAACTTTCATAGACCATCTAACAACAGCTTAATTGAATGGAAAGGATTTTTAACAACTGGAGATGGAAAGTACCTCGTGCATTGGCACTGATTATTTGCCTCAAAAGGATGGTTGTTGTTGTATCAACTGAGACGAATGCTCGTATTTTCACTCACAATGCTAAAGCAAGGATGAGATGTATATCATGATCATTGAACAAGTTAGCTGGGATATTCAATGTCGGGATTTAATAACCATGCATCAACTTGTAAGGGAATTGGTTGAATACCCGTGCTTTAATCTTTTTTCTTTAATTTTCTTTTTGGGTGTTATTAGCTTTAGTTATTTGTTCACTTATTTTGGGCTTTCTGTTCATAGCCCAATTTTGGCTCGTTGTATATCTCTTTCATTTTCTTATATGTGTATGTGCGTTTAGAATTAAAATATTAATATTTGAATTTGAAATATCTAGATATTTTTTCATAATAGATCTAGTTCTAAAATGTGAAATTTGAATTTTAAATTTGATTTTATATTCAAAATTATTTATTACAGTAAAACTACATTATAATTTCAATTATACATACATACAAATACACACACATGTGTGTGTGTGTGTATATAATCCATGCATATATATATATATAAACATTTATATATTACAAACATTATTTTTTACTGTACACACATATAACTATACGCTACCTCAAAATAACCAATTTGAAACGGTGATAAAATGTTGCTAAAAAATTTAGAAACACTTTTCAAGTGTTGCAGATTAGTGTGTTGTGGATTTTTGAAATAATTATAGTACATTTTAAATTGATAAATTGAAACATTTAGTGGATGTTTCAGATTAACCAATTGAAACACTTACTGGGTGTTTCGTTAACGATTCGAAATTTCACTGCTTTGATTTGCGAGTATTTAATTAATTTTAAATATTCAAACAATTTATTTTATAATGGAAATAAAACACTTTTAAATAATTAATGATAATGGTTAAATAGTTTTCTCGATTTGTTTACAAAAATATTCAGTTTGAAGAAAGATCGAAAATGAGACTAGAATTCGTTTTTCGAATTTTCGAATTTTCGTAAGCTAAAAGTTATTGAAAACGTTGTGAACTCTTTAGCATAAGTATACACATTTGTAAATAAGTTAGTATATGTATATATAGTGTGTTAGTGTATGTATATATGTATTCGTACCCAAGTGTATGAAGTTTAAAATAAAAACATAAATGTCATATCATAAGAAACATTAAGTACAAAAAATACTTAAACATGTTTCCATGGAAATGAGAAGAGGGCACATGGGTGTGTGCATGAGTACATGATGTGGAAGACGCTAGTTGAGGTGGCAAGAGGGTAGGGGAGGGTAAAGGACAAGGGTATTTAGATAATTCACTTTTTCTTATAAATAGACTTTCACTTCTTTAAATTTTTCCTCCTATTTATTTTATCATATCTTCCTCGTCTCTCATCCTAATGGAGAAATTCATTTCTTAAACCATAGAAAATTCCAGTGGCTACAACTTTCATTTGAACCACTTCTATAAATTTTGAGCTTAGTCATATCAAAATATAATTTCTTTGCAGAGTGTTTTCGGACTCATATTTTCAAGTCCGAAAATACTTCTACTTTTGATCGTATCCCTCTCAAAATAATTCCAAATTGAGTAATTCTTTTTTCAAAATCATAGAGAAGAAAATTTAGAAGAACTTTCTCTTTAACAACTTCCCTATATTCCAAGAATAACATAGCCAAAAATCCAACAGAAGAGGACTAAGTTTTGGGTCCATTTTTGTGAATTCAACATTATCCGAAGTCCCTCCACCTCTCCAAAAAAAGTCCTCACCTCACCTATATATGTCATGGTTAAGCCCGATCCACTGGATTTTCGACGAGAGGACTTGTTTTTTCCTTTCTGTCTCATCTTTCCAAATGAGGTTTAGAATTATTAATTCAGATTTTACGTTCGAGTGAGCTTTGCAATCAAATAAGACAACCAATAAAATCAAGTTCATATTCTAAAGGGAAAAACAAAAAATTAAACAATGTGATGCATGCCCAATGGATGTGATGGTACATTATCATCTCAGAGCATGCTTGGGGACCATTTGTGATTTATATATGTGTAAGTGATAGCTGTTTTACTATAAGGAAAGAAATTACAAAATAATGATTACAACCGGAGTCCATGTCTTGAACTCGGCCCTTACCATCATAATCAGTTGATGATGAGCCATGACCCCGATCCAGGATAATTCCTATTTTCATTTGACGTGGACGGTGGCTGCTGTTATTCCACTGCCATTATTTGGTCCCTCGCGTACTGCGGCGATCTGCAGTTCCTGATGTGCTCCTCTATCACATCCTTTAAATGGCCGCAATCATTTGTATCATGCCCGTTCAACTCATGGAATACGGAATATCTTCCTGATTTCCTTTCGTTGTCTACATGTAGGCTCTCTCCTCGTTGGCCTTCGATAAGGGATTTTCCCCTAGTATCCAGATATATCCGTTCCAATATTTCTGTCAATCTCGTGTAAGAGTTGAATCTCGATTCCCTACTTGGTTGCTTTAATCCGTTAGAGCTATCGTTAGCCTTTCGCTTTCCTTTATCTGTCTTGGACCATTCTCTAGATGGTCCTTCATCCCGAATAGTGTTTACGTCTTGCTTGTCGGCTCGTGCGTCCTCTTATTGCAAGAACCTTTCTGCTTCGTGGTAAAATTCCTCGAGATCCATCTGTGGATCCCGTGCTAGTGAATCCTTGAATTTTGTATTGTCAGAAATTCCAGATACTGCAGCCATCAAAACCATAGATGGATCTGGTCGATCCACCTATGCTACCGCGACATTGAATCGTGTTAGAAAGCTCCTTAGGGACTCTCCAGCCCTCTATTTTAGTGTCGCCAAAGTCATCACATTTTTGGGTCTCGAGATGTGAGCCTTGAATTGTCTCATAAACATGTCCACTAATTCTTCCCAAATTCTAATTGATCCATTTTCAAGCTACCTGAACCAGAGCACGGTCAAATCTATCAAATATAGTGGGAAACACCTTGCCATGACTTCTTAGGTTGCCCCCAGCACCTGCCGGATATACCTCATCATGTACACAGTTGGGTCTAACTTTCCATCATATACTTCCAGTGTTAGTACTTTGAATTTCGGTGGATTTCTTGCATTCTTGATATTTGGAGTAACCAGACTCCGATTGCCATCTTCTAATCTCCTATTGGGCATTTTGTCACTCACTATCCGTTGTATCATCTTAACCATCCTTTCATTTTCATCTATGGGTAATCTCTTGTTGTCATTTGCAAATTGTCACCCGAGTCCACAAGGGAATTTTGGAACATACTCCTCGTGACGCACATCTATAGTCTGATCTGTACTAAACTGTGCAGCACCGTTCATCACCTCGCCTGGGATCGATCCAGCATGACTTGGGGACATGCCCCCCATGTCTCCATTAATCGGTGCTAATAATTATGGAAGATCGGTACCAATCGTTATGTGTCGACCGAGGACTGCCCTTGTGATGACCCACATCCTCAACCCTCAGAAATCAACACAAATACATCATTGGTATTCACGTGCCATAAATCTTACATCATATTTAACAACCTGTAATCATACATATAGGTGGTACATAGAATCACTCTCAAAATGAGATATCAGAGTCATAGCAAGAACTAACTCAATTAGGATAGTTATAAAGGCCTATCTCTACAGGTGTCGGTAGATACTTATACAAAGTACAGACACGGCGGAAAAGATAACTTCAACAAAAAATCCAAAATGCACCAAGCTCCATCCAAAATGCTCTAAGATTACCAAACTACTTGGCTTCTTGAAAAATAAGGCACCTAGAGTTTAAGAGGAAAAGAAAATAAACTCCGGGTTAATCATGGGACTGGTATGAGAAACTCAAAATATGCGTTTTTGAAAACAAAGGTATCTCAATAAACCATGTTGTACATAAATACGGAATGATTTTTTATCTTATAATAACCAAAAAAATTGCTACACAAAATCTAGAATATTATTTTAATGACATTATTTTGAAAATACTTTTAAATAAACTTATGAATCTTAGCTGAAATTGTTACATTGCTTAAATGCTTAAATTTTAGCATACTATCTACAAAGCAGGTTACAATCAAGTCTGAAGGCACTTATTGGAGCATGAGTTTCCATACAATGGCAGGTAAGGAACTACCTTCCATACAGTGCACCTCTAGAGGGATGTACCGAGGATCAACAACTTCCAAAACCTCTACACTTGGCAAGACCGGCTTACCAGGTGGCTGATAGAATCGAATATGACATCACCTGGTCGTAACCGACCTATCCGGAATGCCAAAGCATACACAGCGTACTCGACATATATAGAGTAATCTAGAAGGGTGATGACCACACCCTTGTGGGTGCGACCCATATAGCCTCACGACATGTCCTGTTTAAGCCATTTTCGGGTGATGAGGCCTGAGGTAACTATTACCTTTTCACAGAGCACATTCTACTTTGAATGCCACACAACCATTCCATGATCACACAACTGATTTCAATAAATGTTTAACTCTTGAGCTCGTATGTCTCAGGAAAAGGGGATAAACTTAGAGAAGTTGCCTTCTCCACCACCAAATAGATAATACGTTTATAGAGACCAATTAATGTAATTAGAAATGCAACGTCAGACATTTGATCGTACAAGTTGTCCAAAAATAAGACAGACCGAAGAAATTCTCTTACCACATCCTATAAGAATTACCTCTAGGATTAGCAGCGAGCAGCCTTTGCATCGAAGATCAAATGAAGATACTACTGCCACATATATATGATATGATAAATTTCCCTCCTGAGGGTCAATGACAAGCAGCCATTCATTCCATTTATTATCATTCCATGTCTTCACTTCGAATACGTAAATTGGTTCGAAATGGTTTTCGGATAAGAATCGCCCAAATCCGGACCCTGTTCCTTTGAACCAATCATCGATAAAAAGATATCAAAAAAATAGGTACTTATCATTTGATTAATTACTTTCTTTTTATCAAAAATATCTTCTATATATATATATATATATATATATATATATATCTTTAAACCATTTTTTCTGTTATATACGAAATCATTAAACCTCTCTTATCAAATCCTTTGGTTACTTTAAAACCTTTTTGAACTTGGAGTAATTTCAAATAAAAATCTTAACAAAGGTTTATTATTTTCAAATCATAACTTTTTAATAGTTTGAAGCCATGTTATCTAAGATGGTAAATCCAAATTAGTTAGTATTCGAGTAAAACCGATCCATAGAAATTATACTGATTTTACTCGACATCAATTTCTGTATTCAACCTTTAATATCCATCGAAAAGTGGTCAGATCACCTTTTAAATTCACATGGATAGTATAGGTTCCCTATTTGGAATTTAATACCAAGTATAAGAAGATTTTTCTATTCTACCTAAGTTGTTTAAATTTGAAAAATAAAATCTTTGTACTTAACTCATTTCTGACATTTCGACCTTATCAGTTCCTCGCCCAGGAAAGAGGCCAGGTGAGCCAGGGCACTGGTTGCTCCTGAACATCTCCTTATTCTAAGCACCTCACATCCGAATCTCATGAATAGAAAAATTCAGTCTACTCATCGGCTTTTAAAGCCAAGATTAAATCACTTGATCATAACAGATTTTCATTAAACCATTTATTTAAACCTTTTAAAATAAATTATAAAATCTTCAAATCATCTTTAAAATGATTATTTATTTATTTGGAAATATTTATAAAAGATTTGGGAAAGAAAACTTAAGCTTAAAGGCATATTTTAAAAGTTATTAAAAAGTGCTGCGAGTAGTGCTATAAACGCTTTTGACAAAATAACTTTTCGATCATTTAGAAATCCATTTTTACAACTCAGATCTCTTTTAAAACATTTTCAAAGATTTATATAATTTATTCCATATTTTAAAAAACTAAAATATCAATTTTAAAGAATTTATCGCTTTGGTTTTCGAACTACCAAACCGCAACTATTTTGAAAACTTGTTTTGCTCATATTTCAAAATTTACTAAACGAAATCTTTCCTCATTTGAAACTTGATTATAAGGGTTTGGAAAACCCATATTGTAAAGAAGTTGACTCCAAATCCATCATTTATATGGATTTAACTTTCTAAGGCATGAAATCACGAATTGTTGTTACGGATGCGCCTGTTTTAACTCATTTTCAAAGTTCTTTTCAAACTTCATCGAAACACCTTTAAATGTTTATAAAACATTGTTAAATCTTTTTAAACCAATTTCAGAGGGTTTAAACATTCCATACATACCATTTCATTTATTAAAGGAAGGTGATTTCCTTTGTGATTTTCAACGTGTGTTAAACGTGAACCATTTCAACATCAAAATAAACATATAATCAACATCTAAACTTGATAAATAATCAATCATAATAAAACATATATATCATCTAATATATCATATTATAAATAGAGTTTATCACATGAATTTTGATCGAACTAACTTAAATCGGCTATAGCTTCGCTAACTTGAATTCAGCGCTGATGAACACGTGGACTTTTGCCTTGGAAGGCTCGGCCATGACCTTGGAGAGGAGGAAGGCTCACGGCTTATGGTTGCAAGGTGTTGCCATGGGGATTTTAATGGGAGAGGAGGAGTTTGCTTGAGTTTTTTGAAGTGGTTTGATATACATATGTATATACATTTGTTTTAATTTTCTTTTGCAAATATTATTGCCATTATTTATTTATGTATGGAAGACATGAAAGTAGGTAGAAAAGATTTATGAAAAGGAAGAATGAGAAGTGAATGGAAGTGAAGAAGGGTGGTGTGTATTTATAGGCCAATGGAAGGAATAAAATATCAATTTTTAAGTGCAAATACATCATTACTTCACCACCACCACATCGCCCTCCATCAACACGGTGTTCCGTCGAAACCCCCTTCCCATGTACAAGGCCATGTGCTTATACATGTGTGTGTAAGTATTGACTTTCGGATGCTTAAGGGTTAAGAAAGTGAATAAAATATCTTAATATGTTTTGTTATTTTATATTAAAATGTATATCTATATATGTGTGTATCCATGTGAATGTGAATGTCTTCATGTATATGTATATGTATATATATATGTGCATATGTATGTCACATATAATCCACAATTTACACAACTTCTACACGTTGAATCGTTGCGAATTCCGATTTCGATTTTCGGTCATATTTTCACTTCTTAGTTACTATGCATATATTTGTAAACAAAATTTGATAATAATATTTATTTCATTATATAATACATAAATAATATTTATTTCATTATATAATAATTAAAGGGCTCATCTAATAATCAAAATAATTATTAAATCATTTAAGCTCAATTTAATTTCAAAAATCAATTATTCGAAAATAGTGACATTATTAATGATGTCATATACTTTTAATTTTCCTAAATAAACTGTCTTACTACATTTTCTTACTTATACAGATAAACGAGTGTATGTATCCAGCTCCGTGCGCGTTGTCGGATGGCCAAAGAGCTGTTTATGGGTAAAATGATTCTCAGTCACTTTATCGATATATTTTTCAAAGTATATATTTTTGTGAAACAAGATTGCTAGTATTATTTATTGTTCAAAACATTTCTGCTTATTTCAAAATATCTTATGTTTGAATAATTTAAAAAAAATTCTGAAGTGATGAATTTTCGGATCGTTACATACTTCCCTAATTAAAAGAATTTCGTCCTCGAAATTAAGGATAAGAAGAAGATAACTTGAGATGAATATATATTTGACAAAAATAAAATATATACAAGAATGATTAGTGACTACACCACAAGCGGTGAGTACGTTATCTCGATACAACATCAATCCTAAACTAAGGATATGCCTTTCTTATTCTGTCTTTTGTTTCTCAAGTGCAATTTTCTGCATCACCACTCCATTGGACTTTCAACAATCTCACAACTTTCCATCTCAATCGTTTCTCATCGTGATCCACGATTCGAATTGGTCGTCTAATAACTGCCAAATTTGGTTCAATTTCTTAATCTTCTAGGGTCGTTGTCTCTATAATCTACGTCGAATCATGCACATATTTCCATAGAAGGGATATATGGAAGACATTATGCATACCAGACAACCTTTCGGGTAATTCCACACGATAAGCTAATGGGCCAATCACCTCCAGAATGGGAAACGGTCCAATAAATCGAGGTGTTAAGTTCCATGGCTGACCAATTCTTACTACTCCTCTCATTGGAGAGATTTTTAAAAATACGAAATCTCCAATTGAGAATTCCAAATTTATATGCCTTTGGTTTGTATAACTCTTCTGCCCGCTCTAGGCTTCTTTCATCTTTTTTCCAATCAAATCAACCTTTTCAAAAGCTTCACTAATCATGTTAGGACCTAGTACCAACTGATCTCCTATTTTGATCCAACATGCTGGGGATCTACATGGACGACCATACAAAGCTTCATATGAGGCCATGCCAATGCTAAAACGATGGCTGTTGTTGTAGGAGAATTCAACAAGATGAAGATAATTTTCCCAAGATCCTTCAAAATCTAAGATACAGGCTCTCAAAAGATCTTCAAACACTCTATTTACCTTTTCAGTTAGCCCATCGGTCTAGGGATGATATGTGGTGCTAATACTCAACTTCATTTCTAAAGCTGTTTCTGATGCTTCCGAGAACTTATTGGTAAAGATTGGGTCTCTATCATCGACTATGCTGCTTGGGACACCATGCAATCGAACGATTTCTCTCATTTATATCTCTGCAAGACTTGCAGCTGTTCTTGTTGGTTTTACTAGGATAAAGTGTAAGCTTTTGGTTAATCGATCTACGATAACTCAAATGCCTTTATTTCCCTTTCTCGATCAAGGTAAATCATCGATGAAATCCATCGATATTTGGTCACATTTTCAAGTCGGAATTTCAAAAGATTGAAGTAATCCAGCAGTCTTTTACTGATCGCTTTTGATTTGTTGACAATTCGCATGTCTGTTAATATGAATGGAGATGTCCTTTTTCATACTTCTCCACCAAAATTTTCATTTTACGTCTTTGTAAATTTTGTTTACTCCTGGTAAATGTTTAGCTTGAATTGATGACATTCCGTCAACGCTTCTTGTCATATGTTGTCCACATCTGGAACACAAATCCTTTCCTTTAACCGTATTATCCAATGGTTTTCGATTTTAAAGCCTTAACTTTGTCCTTTTCTTATATCTTTAATAATCTTCTTTAGAAATCGATCATCTTTTTGCTTGCTAGCAATTCTTTATAGAAGAGTCAGGGTTGCCACCAAATAATCTATAACGACATGCTTCCTACTTAACGTGTCTACTACTACATTGGCTTTCCCGAGTGTATATAGAATATCTAGATCATATGATGCGAGAAATTCTAGCTGACGTTGTTGTCTCATATTCAAGTCCTTCTGCATGGAAAGATACTTCAAAAATTTATGATCTATGAAGAGTTTGAACTTCTCACCTAGTAAATAATATGTCCAAATATTTAGTGTGAACACAATGGCCAATAGTTCTAAGTTGTGTGTTGCATAATTTCGCTCATGTTTCTTTAACTGCCTACTAGCATATACAATAACATTTCCATGTTGCATCAGTACCACACCCACTCCATCACCACGCCCATCGGTATAAATGGTTAGGCCGCCGTTTTCACCAATAATAGTGAAGACTGAAACTCTTCTTCACATTTAGGAGTCCATCCGAATTAAACATCTTTTATAGTCAATTTCGTTAGATGTAAGGAAATCTTGGAGAAGTCTTGAACAAATCTCTGATAGTATCCTCCCAATTCTAAGAAGTTGCGAATATCCTTTGGAGTTTGTGTTTTCTTCCAATTTACAATGGCTGTAATTTTCCCTAGATCGACTGAAATTCCTTTCTTCGACACAACATGCCCAAGGAATCTTACCTTCACTTTCCAAAAGTGGCACTTCGAGAACTTAGCCTTGAGTACATTTCTCCTCAGTATTTCTAGCACAATCTCTATATGTCTTTCGTATTCTTCTTCAATCTTTGAATATATAAGAATATCATCGATAAAAACTAACACGAATTTATGCAGCGCTTCTCTGAACACTCTATTCATAAGGTCCATTAAATAAGCAGGTACGTTGGTTAGCCCAAAAGGCATAACCAACCACTAATAGAAATCATTTGGTCCTCTGAATGCAGTTAGAGGGATGCATTCTTCTGCTATCCTTAACTGATGGAATCCTGTACCTAGGTCCATTTTTGAAAACACTCAAGCACCATGAAGTCGATCGAACAAGTCACTAATATGGGGTAAAGGATACTTGTTCTTAATCGTTTGCTTATTTAGGTCTCGGTAGTCTACACAAAGCCTTCGGGAGTCGTTGGATTTTGCAAGGAAAACTACTGCTGACCTATATTTGAGCGACTAGGTCTAATAAGTCCTTTCTTTAAAAATTCTTTTGTTTGATTCTTTAACTCATTTACTTCCTTAGGGGCCATTGTAATGACCCTAAAATTCATTGCTTTGATTTACAAATATATAATTAATTTTAAATATTAAAATAATAGGTTTCATAATGAAAATAACACTCTTTTAAATAATAATTAATGATGGTGAAATTATTTTGAAATTTGTTTAAAAAAAATATTTAGTTCGATGAAAAATAGAAAATGTAACCGGAAACTGTTTTTTAAATTTTCGACGTTTCATCTTATAAAGTAGTTTGAAATGTTGTGAGCCTTGTTTATATTTGAAACAATATTTAAATGGTTAATGTAAATTATTTAGTATATATTGGAATATACATAAGTATATATACTTAAGTATATACATGTATATACTAAAGATGCCTTAAGAGACATGATGTGACACTTCGGCAACTCAAGTACAAACATGTTTAAACATGTTTTTTTGACGATGAGAGGGACAAGGTGGTGGGCTGAAATGGCATGTCTGGTGGAGGGTGTTGAGATGGCAAAACAATGTGGAGGGTAGAAGTACAATGTTAGATGGGTAATTCTCTTTTTTCTCTTGCTTATAAACAGGCTTCCATTCCTTCATTTTTCCTCCTCTTCTTCCTATCATATTTTCCTTATATCTGATCCAAATGGAGGCTTAATTTTCTTAAAACCGTGTAAAATTTCAGTGGCTACAACTTTTATTTGTATCACTTCTTCAAATTTTAAGCTTAGCTATGTCCAAATCTCATTTCTTTCGGACCCCATTTTTGGGCCCATATTTTCAACCCTAAAAAGAGCACTCCTTTTGACTATATCTCCCTTAACTCAAATCGAAAAATTAAGTGATTCTTTCTTTGAAATTGTAGGGAAAATAATTTCCAAGAACTTTTCTTTTCACACTATTCCAAATTCTGAGAGTAATATGGCCAAGATGGCACATTTTCGAGTTGATTTTGTGGTTTTCCAAACTTTGCAAGTTCTAAAGTATTTCATGTTTTCAAAAGAGTTTGCCAAATTTTGGTGAGTAAACTTCTAATTTTTTGTGGAAAGATTCAACCTTTATTATGTTGCCTATTTGGTTATGGAATATAATTTTTGGATGGTTGAGTTATCATATTGTTTGGATGTACATATATTGTTAGTTTATGGTTTAGCGTAGATTTATGAATCGGATGTTAAAGTGATGTTTTTTGCTATAAAGTTGTGATTTTGGTCTTGTGATTGGAAGTGATATGGAAAGTTAGTAAGTAAATTAGTAAATGGAAAAGTTAGTGAGAAAGGTTAGCATTTGAAAGGTGTTTTGTGTTTAACATAGCGATCCTTTGAGTTTTTGAATTTGATTACTTACTTTGCTTTAAACAAAACATCTTCTAAAGTTTGTAACTTTTTGTTTTGCTTCCAAAATTTTATATTAAGTTCATAAAGTAAGTTAAAGTTAAAAAGTAAGTATTTTAAAAGACTATTTGAGATGTTAGTCAAGTTTGGAAGTTTTGGTATCCATAGCAATAGTCGTTATGGATGCAGTTCAATAAAAAATCTAATTTTTGAAAAGTTAAGGGCTTGTTTGGTTTCATTTTTTATTTTGAGTTTTGTGTTTTCAACTTACATTAAGAAATAGCAAGAAATAAGAGAATATGATTTATAATTCATAACCATTTCAAAGACCAACGGACAACGAAGGGGTTGGATTGTTCTTTGTGCTTTTGTTATCTCTCGAAACACGAAAAATATAATGAACTTGTTTTCTATTTTACATATTAACTTCATTTTCCAAAAAAATTCATTTTTCAACCATACATACAACGGATCCATTTTCGTATAGACGAAAACACAAAACTAAAAACGACAAGCTAAACGGGGCCTAAGTTTTTATATTTTAAAGTGTTTTGAAATGTTTTAAAAACTAAATAATGATGATTAAGGAAAGTTAATTAAGAATTTAATAATTAATTATTAACTAATAATTTTTGATAATTAATAATTTATTAAGTGTTAAACAAGGTTTATTTATTATAACTAAGTGAAGATTAATTATTAGTTATATTTAAAAGTTAATATTGATTTTAATTAATTATTTATTAAGCAATATTAACTTTTAATTAATTATGTATAATGTATATGATTTACTTTTAATTAATTATTAATTAAGTATAGGGTTAATTATTTTCAATTATTAATCAAGGGTTAAATTATTTTTAATTATAAACTAATTAAGGGTTTAAATTTATAATTATTTATTTATTTAAGGTTTATTATTTCTTGATTATTAATTAAATTAAGTTAAGATTTAATTCGGGTTAATTATGGTTTAATAAAGAATTTAACATGTAATTAATTATTTTAAAAGGGATTTTTAAGTTATAATCCTTGTTTTTCGTGAATCAAATTGTTTTAAAGATACTTCTTTTCCAAAGATAGTTTTAAACACAAGGGATTCAAATGTCGATACCATTAAGTAGACAACAATTGTGAATGAGTTGTGTTATTGTATGGACATGTGTTAGCAGAATAAATCCTCGTTTTGCTATAAGTTGATTGTTTGATTGTTTAGACAATTGATAGTAGAATAAATCTCCATTCTGCTATAATGTAATTATTTATTGTGTTGCATGTGTTTAGTATAATAAATTCTCATTTGCTACAAGTAGTGAATTGTTTGGACACCTATTTAGCAGGATAAATCACCATCCTGCTATCATGTTATTTGGACATGTATATGCTAGTTGAGTTGTACTGACATGTTATTCCTTGATTTGTATATGAATTGCATTTACATATATGTTGACTTATATAAATAAATGTTTAAGTGACTTGAAAGTGAAATTGTTGTTAAATGGTAACTTAAATTACAACCATTGAGGTCGCTAAGCCTTTTCTGAAATTATAAAGCATGGTTTTGAATTAATTTCAATTCTTTAATCAATTTAGGGTTAAGGTTCATAAATGATTTTTCAAGTATATTATTATTTTATAAAGGTATTTATAAATAATAACTTGTTTATAAAAATGGGTTTTACTAAGTAAATTTTTTTATTTAAAGTGATTTAAAAGGATGAATTGTAAAAGATATTTTGTAAAGGATTTTTCTTAAAGAAGATTTATCAAAAGAGTTTTAAATGGGAAAACGTTTTATAAATGATATTAAAGGTTTGTAAAGAAGTTTTGTAAATTGACTAATAAATTTATAAAAGTGTTTTATAAATTGATTTTGGAAATTTATAAAGGTATTTAAATAAAAAAAGAACTTTTTGTAAAGGACAAGTGGATTGGTTTATAGTAAGTAATGTTTTCAAAAGGAATTTGAAAAGAGCGAATTTTCCAATTGTTTTGATAATATAATTATACCACTAAGATAAGTATAAATATTTTCCCAAGTACAAGGGGGAAATAACGGTTTTGGAAATAGTGTTGTGTAAAGACCTTTTGATCAAGTTTTATATAGTGATTTTATTAATTAAAGATAAATTAATAAAGGCTTAATGGATCCCATATGGAATTAAATCAACATTTACTTGATTGTTTATTTGATAGTTAAATAAGTGACTGTCAAACCTGGACCAAAACATAACTTTGGAAATATCTAGGAGAAACATGTGAGTTATACGGCACAGTCATCCCTAATGATGTTGTACTGTGCGTATAACTCTTATTTCGTTCTTTTAAGATAAATGATAAGAAAATCCATTCACTAACGGTTAGGAGGTTGGCTCCACTTTTATCTTTGTCCATTTATTTCCTAAAGAATCGGGATTGAGTTTACTAGAAATTACAAAAGTTGTTTCGAAGAGACCGAGATTAGATATGTTATCCGAAAACCATTTCAATCCAACACAAGTGTTTCGAACTGAAGATATCTTAAAGGGGGTGGAATCGAAAATGGAGTTTTGAAGTGCAAGGGTTATTTGCTATTAACCCTGAGGGTGATTCCAAAATGAATATAGTGGAAGTAGTGCCTTCGGTTTTGTTCTGTCCCATAACGAACTTGTATGAATGAATGCTAGCATTGCATTGATGCTTGAAGGGCAGTGTAGCATTCCAATTGGGAAGTGTTAAATAAAGGGAAAATGTAGCCTCAAGCCTCATCAACTGGAAAATGAAAAAAATTGAGCATGCAGTAGGGCTAAGTGGGTCGCTCCCATCAGGTATAGTCATCTCAAATCTTGATCGATTAATATCTACTCATGTATGCTTCAAGGCCCAAAGTGGGGTGATCATATTCGGTACTACTAGTCAAGTGGAAGGTTAGTGCTGTGTGGCAAGGGTACAGGATGTTTTTGTCAGACCCCGATGCATTTCATCTCCAGATGTACCATCGAAAGGTAGTTTCTTACCTTGTCATAGTATGGAATTCATTCTTCAATACATGCCTTTATGGTTTTAGATGTATCCAACTATGTTGAAATATAAGATGCAAGCATTTCTGCTATATTCATATTTTATTTGAACCGTTAGACATTATTATAACATCACTTGGTTTTTTAAGTGTTTTTGTTATCGTAAGGTAAAAATTCATCTTGTTTATGTGTGGTGTGGTCTTATGATATACCTTTGATTTTAAAAAGGTTTTAAACATAATAATTCAGTTGTTTGAGTTTACTCACACTAGACCCATGTCTGACTCGAAGTTTTATTTTCTTTCCCTAAACTCTTGAGTGCTCAAATTTTTATGAGCAGCCAAGTAGTTCAGGTTTCCCTTGGATGCATTTTGCAAGAACTGGGAGCAGGAAGTTTCATCGATAGCTAGTTGTTATCCTATTTCTGCTGTTTATATGTATATTTTTGAAACATCCAAAAAAGTCCTTAAGGGCATGTTGTTCATATTAAGTGGACAAGTTGTTATCTTATTTCCACTGTTTACATGTATATTTTTGAAATAGTCGACAAGTTGTTCATATTCAGTCGACTGGATTCAATCGGCTGGACAAGGATTTCAGTCGACTGAATCATAGTATTTTCCAAAAACTGATGTGATGCAGTGGTAAGGGCATGTGTTCATCTTTCAATCCACCTGGATTTTAATCTTAGCTTTGCATATTTTTAGCCATTTTATTTTACACTTTTTCATCATCGTTTTGATCTGAAATAACTCAGTAAACATATTAATAGCATTGTTGTATGGTTATTATCATCAAAACAGCGCGCGCGCGCGCACACATATATGATTCTTATAGAGCCATCTTCCAAATAACACTCTACAACCATGAATTACAAACTCATGGTAGAAGTAATAGAAGCTCAAGACCTCCTTCCAAAAGATAACAAGGGCACTTCAAGCCCTTACATCGTCATAGACTTCGATGGTAAAAGAAAACGCACTAATACAGTTCATTGCAACCTCAGTCCAGCTTTCAATGAAGTCCTCGAGTTTAAAGTGAAGAAGAACATGAACAAAAATTCACTTAAGGAACCTTCAGAGGTAGATGTTCTCAATGACAAGGTGTGTCCTACACATAGGAACCATTTTCTCGGTAGATCCAGGATTGACCCTTCACGTTTCGTTGGAAAAGGCGAAGAGGCTAGCCCTGTCCTTAACTACAAACGTAGAAGGAAATCTAAAGCCCAACCCATCATCCATTTGCTAGCCCTGTCCTTGTCTGTAAACCTTAATTTAACATTTTAATAATAGTCAAGTAGAAGTAGTTTAAAATCAAATAAATATTACTTTGTTTACCACTACAAAACTTGAGTTTCTTGAAATATGCCAACAAAATATTAATAAATTTCAAGATAATAAGAAAGAAGCTTATGAAATGTTCTAATAAAATTCATCAGAAAATAAATGCTTAAATTGATCTTAATAAATGATATCATACCCAATATTTAATAAAGATATTAATATAGGGAAATCAAACTGGCAGTTAATACAGGAAGCTTATGGCCGACTATTTGTACCTTTGTACTTGTACTTGGATCTTATCAGCAGCCAATAGCCATGACTCAGACACCATATAAACTTTGAAGTTCCTCTTTTTTGTCTATAACACGATGAACTAACTTACTACAAAATATCAATACTAATACTAATATTTATCTTCATTAATCAAATCTTCTAGTTAATATAAAACATTATATTACCAAATTATCACATTCTTATATTTGGTTAACATCGTATCCGATTTAATATTACTCTCCACTGGTCATATCTTCTAATATTAATATTTAACTTATACACCAGGTATAAATAGAAAAAAAAAGTGACAAATAACTGCGACACTAGAACACAAAGGCTCAATTTTGAAATCTATGTGCACAAATGGCCAAGGATATAAAGTATGAAATCTTACGACAAGATTCAAGCAAAAGTTTTATTCCTTGTAAACCAAACTTATTCAAGCAAATGACTGATATGATATCATACCAAAACCTCCATGGTTGACCCATATACTAGCTCCTCATGCTTAAGCAGTCATAGATAAAGAATCCTGTAAAAAAATGAAATGTTAAATACATCAATTGATTCAATTAGTCAAGTAAATCATGTAATTTGATTATAATTGAATGGTTATACCACGCACTAATTGAGGTTAAATTTTTACCTAGACTCTGAGTTATCTTTTTAATAACTAATCAAAAAGAATACTTATTGATTCACTCGCAATTCTTCACAATATTTTGGACTACAAACTCCTGGAACATATGAAGAAAAACTTCTTAACAATATTTTTACAACACTAGCACTCTCTTGGTTATGTATTAGTAACCAATAAATATCCATAAAATTTGAAATGATGATTGTTAGCAGGCAAAAGAACCGCTGCTATGTAAATTACAATTTAAGGAATAATGTTCACAAACTCCATATTAATGTTACAATACTCGATAACTAAAACATGCGATCATGTAGTTTGGACTGTAATTTTACCAAATAAGAAGTTAAAAGGACTTCACATTGATGCAATAGGAAACACTAAAAAATAGATGATAATATAGCACGTAAATACTGATCACCAGCAGAACAACTTATAAACCTTTATATAATATCTTCAGTACACACCGAATTACACATGCATTTAGAATATATGTCGTAATTATTATTATCAGTGCCATTTCTAAACTACCCTCCTATATCTATCTATCTATATATTAAAAAGAGCAGGGAAGTTGGTTTAACACTAGAAATAAATATGTTAAGTAAACAAACCACACGAGTCTGGAAACTGTACAAATTTTGATGGAGCGGCATCAAATTAGCTTTTGAACACCTGCCACATATAAGGCAAGCCGTTAATATATTCTTGCAAATTTGCTTAAATAACTATGGTAGCATAAGAACTATACCTGTTTTATTAAAAATGCAGTAATTCATCCAGGTGCAAAATTAACCAATAAATACTCAAATATAATCCACGGTTAAATCTGTAACAAAATGTAGCAATAAAGTAGCATATTTCAAGTAATACCTAGGAGGCTTACATCGTTTTTTCGTAGAATATAAACAAAAATTGAAGTCTAGAGTGAAAGTGTTCTATGGATCATGTAATATAAATATATGATAATACAGAGTGTAGTGATGATAGATGTACATTAAATTATGTGGAATACAAAAGCGCTATAATAAAAATGATACCAGAGGTTGTTATACTTGTTCGGAGCTTCGTCCTACATCCAATCACAGACTCCTTCTGAAATTTCACTAAAACAACAATCCTCACTTAATCCGGAGGAACAAGTCTATACAATCTTTGAGCAGCCGAACAAGAACCTGAGCAGCAGAACAGAATTTCGCCTCAGCAACCGAAGAGGACTTCACACGCCTGAGCAGCAGAACATGACTTCAACAAATACAAAATATTGTTTAACCTTTTGTGTTCTGATAACACGGATAAGTCTATTTATAGTACACCATTCCTATTATCTTCTCCTCGAGTGTGTGTATAAAGTTTATGAAGAATAGAAAGGTATAATATTGTTTAGAGTATGTTAATGCAGAATATTTGAAAGTATAGTTGCAAGTAGATTAAAGAGTGTTGGATAAGAAAGATAAGAAAATTCGTTAGTTTAGAATCAAGTTAGAGTATGTATTTATAGGTATTAAAAAGTAGCGGCTGTTGACGAAGTGTTTAGATTGAGGTGTTGCATCCAAATCTTTTTGTAGAGATTCGTACACTATAACAAAAAGACCATATTACAACTGTATTTTTACAAATGCCACAAAATGCCAGTTGCAATAAAGGTTTTTTACAACTCTTTTTTTCAGAAAGTTGTAATAACATTATTTTCAATAACTCTTTTATTTTGCTAGTTGTAATAGATTCCTATTACAACTTTTCTCTTTTGCCAGTTGTAATAGGTGCATATTTTTAACAACTCTTCTTTTATGTCTGTTGTAATAAATGCCTATTACGACTTTTTTTGGCCAATTGTAGTAGATGTCTATTTTCAACAACTCTTTTTTCTTGCCAGTTGCAATAGATGCCTATTAAAACATTTTTCGTTTGCCCGTTGTAATAATTAATTACAATTATATATTAAATAATAATTAAATAATTAATAATAAATAGATAATAATTACTATTAAACAATAATAATTAATAATTAATTTGAAATATGAAATAATTACTATTATTAATTAATATTAATAATTACTATTCAATATTCAATATAATAATTAATAATTATTATTAAATAATTAATAATTAATAAATAAGAATTAATTTTATAATTAATAATTACAAAGTAATAATTAATATTAATAATTAATAAGTAATAGTTAAGAAGTAATATTTATTATTTAATGGCTAATTTTTGATAATTATTAATTATTAATCACAATGTTTATTTTTTTAGAAAGTTATAATAAACTTTTTTTGCCAACTGTAATATAGCTCTACTACATATTAAAATATTTAACAATAATTAATAATTTATAATATTAATAATTTATAATTAATAATATTTAATAATAGATTACTATTTATATTATTATTTAATATTAATTGATATTTAATGATTAATAATTAATAATAACCCTACAAATTAATAATAATTAATATTTCACATTTAATATTTAGTATTTAATATTAAATATTTAACAATTAATATTAAACGATTGCTATTAAATAATTAAATTTAATTATTAATTCCTAATAATTAATAATTAATAATTAATAATTAATATTAAATAACTTATAATTAATAATTAGTAAATACTAATTAGTTTCAATAATTAATATTAAGTATTTAATGATTAATAACTAATGTAAAATATTTAATAATTAATAACTATTATTAAATATTTAATAATTAAGAATTGGTAAAATATACATAATAATTGACTTTCATTCATTAATATTCAATTATAACTAAGGTGTAATATGGTTTTTTTGTTAATAGTCCAGCTTGGAGCGGATTCTAATTAGTTTTACACCCTTCATATTCACTTAAAATTTTGAGTTAATAGTCTAATTTAAAATTTATAATACTTCAACTTATATTTAAATAAATTTTTCCTTCAGCCTTCCAAATTTTGGGCTCCAATCCTCTAAAATTTTGTTTAAAATTTGGCTCCCGGTTCTAAAATTTCGACTCCAGCTTAAATTTTACAACCTCCATTTTCTTCCCACTTACTTCTACGAACCCTTATTTGCAAATCCATATCTTTTCCATGGCACCCAAAGCCAAAAAAGCCCGTTGAGAAGAAGCCAACTGTAGAAACATGCCATATCATGAGATTCAGACTTCTATTCGTCTTATTCTTCCTATCGAGCTTTCCAAACATGCTGTATCTGAAGGTACCAAGGCCGTTACCAAGTTTACTAACGGTTAAATTTGAAAGTAGGAGTTGCATTTAAGTTTTTAATTATTATGCCTTTTATTTTATTATTAGTTGCTTGGGCTTGTAAAGTTTCAGCGTTGGTTTGTCACTGTTTAGTTAGGATGATGCAGAGAAGAGAAGGATTGGTTTGGGGATAAAGGAACCAATGTTCAGTTGGGTTTAGATAACCAAAATAGAGAGGAAACTGCTTAAGTAGCCATTTAATTGGACAAAATGTAATAAAAGGTAATTTCTTTTTTTATTTTTATGGTTACTTTATAAAATAAGTATCCTTTTTTATTGTTAAAAAGCAGGAGTCAAGTTGTTAAGTGTAATTGAAGTCATTTCATTTTGTACTGCAAAGGAATAGAGTTAGCTTATTGAAAAACTGAATTCATGAAATGTTCCAAGTAATGGTTTAGAAGTTTTTGTTTTTTATACCAAGTGTGTGTTTGGAAGTCTTCTTAATATATGTAATTTAAGGTATCAAATGATTTACATGACATGCAACCTATGTATAAGACCTTGCTGATGCTTTTACTATTGGTAAAAAATCACTCTCGGTACAAATCAATTTGCCTAAAATTTATTGATTATGTAGATCATATGTGTATTGCCTAAGGACTTATCAATAGAGTTCTTAGAAAACACCCTAAAAAGAAATAATGTGTATTGCCTAATGGAGTATTTACCAGCGACATTTATTGTTCATATATCATATCATATGAAAATCAGAGTTGTTTTACTATGTTAAATAATTTATTTAGTTCAGAGGAAAGGAAATGGGCTTACTTTAGAAATTTTCTTCAGTTATTTTGATCTTTGGTTTAAGGTGCTCACTAGTAGTTGTGGTCAGCTTCAGTATGCAAGAGCCTTAATTGTAAACGATTGGTTTCTGGCTATATAGTTGTTTCTCTACCGAACCCTTATATCCAAGCATTGAAGCTTATATGAGTTTCTTATATACAGTCTTTATTTATGGCCATATATCATAGCATTCTACCTTGGATGAGATTTTTATATATATATAAAAAGCCATATAATTGAGCCCATATATCCAATCTTATGAGTTCTGATGAGTTTCTACTCTCAACTCGGACAGGTATTTTTGCTACGTTGAGTATACCTTTGAATTGAAGCTGTTTGTCTTGGTGAAAGTGGTACAATTATATGTCAATGACTTTCCTTTTGATAGGGACTATTACACATGCATCTTGGTTTCTACTACATGGTTCTGCGTATTGGTTGCATAGTGTTTGCTGATTTGCTTGGTAATATACCAATCAATGATGGATAGATTGCTGAAGAATTTGCAGAAATTCGACCTGATTGCGGGTACTAAATAGGAGGACCTATATGGATATTGTGACTTGTTTCATGAAACTCTAGTGCATGTAGTTCATGCGCCACATAAAGTATCTGATACATGTTATGTGTTATTCGTCTTGCTTGAATTGCTGTTGTGCAATATTTTTGTTAAATTTTCACACACCAATGCATCGATGTTTATAGGCTTGCTAGTTATTTTATAAAGGTATCACCTCATTATAGCGACGTGCTTATCTTTTTTGGGTGAGAGAGTGGGGAACATCATTCCTTATGATATATGATTGGGATGACACACCATCAATCCAAATAAACCAACAAAAGAATGACACACCATCCCTTATGATATATGATTGGGATAGGATTAAACACAGGGTGTGCTTGATATTATCTTTTATGCTCTCATGATTTGCATTTATATTCTATATCTCAGTTTTATTATGAGTTCCTTTTATATTGTATCTCTCAGGTTTGTGTTGGTGGACACATGAATAAAATGTGCTAACAGTTGTATCAGTTGCAGGAGGGTGCGTTGGTGGAAAAAAAGAGTATCAAGCCCTCATTTTGCTGGAAATAAGAAAATGAAATGGAGCAGCCAGAGATCGAGATCGAGATCGAGGCATCACTACAATGGTCTGAGCAAGCAGCAGGGTTTAAGGAAGGAAATTTGGCAAGAAAGTAAGATGTGAATATCATGTTTGGGGAAATGTCTCTCAAATTTGCTCATAGAGTCACTTGCGTCCTCCTGCAAATGCTACTCCTATTAATGATGTGATAGTTGATACTATTTTGATTTTACTGTTGGAAGGAAAAATGATGGTTTTATTTGGGATTGTCATTCTTCATAATTTTTGTTAGGAGCATGTACATTTTTTATGAGTATGTTATTTCTTCTTTGCTACTTTTGTACTCACACATATTAACGCACTCGAGATTATGTTTGTATTGCAAGTAAACGATAGGTAAAACTAAAAGGTTAGATTTAAAAGAGAAAAATTGTAAATAAATCTATTACAACTACCAAAAGCAGTTGCAAAAGTTATTGTTGCAACTGCTATTTGCAGTTGCAAAAGAGACCTATTACAACTGTCAATGCAACAGTTACGATAGACTTTACCACAACTTTCAAAAGCAGTTGTAAAAAACTTTTTTACAACTTCTCCTACAACTGTCGGCAATAGTTGTAAAATTATTCAACTCTATTACAACTTTGGATATTAAGACTGGCGGCCACCCGTTGTAATAGACCTATTACAACTATTTTTGGCAGTTGCGAAAAGGTATTTTTGTTGTAGTGGTAACTCTTCACAAATAATCGTGTCTTTTCGGAAAATATAGTTGTTGTAGAACTGAACCTCTAGGTCAGTCGACTAGATGTTCAAACGAATTTTTTAATATATATTTATTTATTTGTGCACCTGTGCATGTTGCATAGAAATTGTCAGGTCAGTCGACTGACCTACTAGGTCAGTCGACTGACCTGGTAATTTCTGTGCAATTTGCACGGTTTCACAGGTTCATATATATATATATATGATTTTAAAGAAAAAACTTTGATAATATATATATATATATAATTATTCTATGCGTTTATGTATAAATCATCAGGAAGATTATATATAAGCTAGAGAGATCTTAACAAAATTAACTTAAGACTCAAAACAAGATAAGATAAAAATTGATGCACTGATTTTGATCTCTTGTCTCCATGTAGTATATATTCTCTTTTTGTCGTAACAGTCGTCAAATCTGTATATTGTAGTGATAGCTTTGTGCCATGAATCAAAACCAAGCCTCAACATTCTCCTCCTTTTTGATTGATGGCGACCTGTAAATAGATATAGTTTTTGACTGTATATGTAATATAAATACTTACTCCCTCGGAATCGTTGAAGATCTATATCCTGCATTCTTAATGTTAGTGATAATATTTTTCTCCCCCCTTTTTGATTGATGACAACCTGTAAATAGATATAGATTTTAACTATATATGTAATATAAATACTTACTCCCCCTGAATCTTTGACGATCTATATCCTGCATTCTTAATGTTAGTGATAATATTTATCCCCTTTACCATTGATAAAAAGGAATAAAGAATATAAAAGTATGATGTATAGATAGATGCTATGAAGGAACCGAACATTCATACATTATAATATCACAAACAAGAGTTTTGAAATAATACAAAATGAGTGGCAATTTAGTACAAGCCACACTGTTGTGAAATAAAAGAATAATGTTTTTATAATATAAGAAAAGTAACAACTTCCTCCATTATATGCTTACCCCTATCACCATGCGATCTTTGACCACCACTATCGCCTCCGTTTCCACCATTGTCGCTACTACTTGCTTGATCATCGGAAGTGGAAGATCAAGTGAAGGCGGGTTACTTGCTCGGATCACCTATTGTAGCCGTGGAAGTGCCGGATGAACACGAGATAGCTTGCCATAACTTTGTGAAAAATCCTTTAACTTTATCAAGCTTTTTGTCAACTTAGTGATATAGGATTGAAGAATTTTTTGGTTACGGCATATCATGGAAATAGATTCATGTGGAGGAAGGCTTGGATAGGAATCAAAAATTCGTCTTGTTGACGAATAGTTGATCTTTAGCGAGTTGGACGGTGAGATGCTTTCGCCTTATTATTGTGGTGGTTGATCTTGAAGTAATTGGCGTTAAGTCCATTCTTCAAAAGTAATGATAGGAGGAGATCGAGCAACCGGTAACTTTATTAATGCTAGAGTACGAGAATTTAAGTAGACGATGATAGAAACTGGTGAGTCAGGTTCCGGAATCTCACATTCTTTTAGCAAGCGCATAATATACTCACCATAGTATATGACATTCATTCGACCATTGTTGAAGCTTAAGAACTCATCAAAAATTAACCGAAGCCAATTAACTTTGATATTTCCAAACATGGTGTGTAAGGCTTTGAAGTTGTGTTCATAAACAAGTTCGTAACTTCCAGTTGGCGGAGTACGGTTTTCATTAATGCACGGTGTATACTTCTAGCTTTTGGCCTTAAGGACATGGATTTGAGTTGGTGTATATCTTCTTCCAAAAATAAATGACTTATGCGGTCACGAACGACCATATCACAATCCACATTACTTAATTCAATGCCATCGTTTTTGGATTTTAAAATGTGAGCCATTCGATCTAATGAAAAAAATACCATTTTTTCATAAACCAAACTCCATACAAAATCATCTTGGTTTTGAATGTTTTGGTGATCTAAATTATGATTAGCACAGAATAGCTTGAGTATAATGTGGTTTATTTTATGCTTGTTTTCATCAATATTTAACAAAGACTTCAAATTGCTTTGACGAGCCAATTCTTGTATATAATAAGGAGAAAAATCGGCAAATTTAGAAATGAACCTCCAAAAATACGAGAATCTTGCATTCTCCTCCATCTTCTAACTGCGGTATCATCGAAAAGTCATTGATGTATTTTCTCATTTGAAAGAGGTTGGGATGATGAAGAAGCTTGTCATTTTCTTTTTGCAGCCATTGAATTTGAGCGTTTGGATGTAAAAATTAGTTTTTTGAAGATCTAGGGTTTTAGAAGAGTTGAAAAATCAGAAAAGAGAGTGAAGAATAAAGGGGAAAGTGAAGGTTAAAAGGTGAGAATGGGTGGGTAGGAGTAGTAAATTGGCTCGGATCTTTGAATTAGTCTACTGAATCAGTTGTTCAGTCGACTGAACCTGAAATTCAAAATTTTCGAACTTTTGGTTCAGTCAACTGAAGGCCTGATTCAGTTGATTGATTCTTGGTCATTCAAATTTTATCTTCTGGTCCAGTCGACTGATCCAATGTGACAGTCGACAGAGTCTAGTTTTTTAAAAAAAAATATCCCATTATCAGTTGGTTGATATATTGGTTCAATCGACTGAACTGTGTAAATTTTCCCAATCATCCTGGTTTTATATAATATTTAATATTTTCATACTTATTAAGCTTGTAAATTTATTTATTTGAATATTAGAACCAGCATATATGTTGATAATATGAAGGAAAGGAAATGATTTATTCTATTAAAAAAATTGTACATATTTTAGTCAAATTATTCGAAAAATAACACATAATAACAACTACTCTTATTTTGAGGACAAGGAGTTTTGTAGCCTTATAGATGTTTGCGACGAACATTGGATGCTTCATTTCGATCACATGAGTTTGGTGAGACCGGTGGTCGTGGCGGGGATGAAGTAGAAGGTCGTCGAATAGACGAAACGGCTTGTTCGTCTATTGGATGGGATGAAGCACCGCAAAATTTCATAGCAATGTGTGCAATAATTCCTGGACGTCTCGAGTTGATTTTACGCCCGTAATATATTTCGCGCTGAAGCATCAGCGACTCCTGTTGATAGTGATGCAAATCACTTATTTTTTTGTTTAGTGGTTGGAGAGACGTCGAACATCATCTTCTTCCCTTTTTTTTCTTCGGAGTGTATCCGGTATGATCACGAGAGGTAGAAGGTGTAGTATGATGGACGGGTGTTTTTGGTGATTCGGAAGAGACTAGAATTTCATGGAGTGAGTTGATTGTGAAGAAGTTGACATAATGATAGTTTGTATTTTTGTTAGTTTGTATGAATAACAAAGAATAAGTATACATATTTATAGACTAATGTTGAGAATAAAAAGAATGAAATGAATGGTTTGTATTGAATTTAGCTATAAAAAGGTTGTTAGTTAGGAATGTTAGTTGTTATTTCGTTGGTTTTCTGTTATTGTGATTTATTTATGTAAATGTAATATGCAGACAATATATATATTTATAAAAGTAAGTGTTATACATAATTTAGAGTATAATTGTCACCATATAACGAAATCTCGACCTAGACTGTAATGGAAATAATCAATAGCTCGGGTGGTTAAGACATCTGGGCTATTCACAACAGGTCATAGGTTTGAGTCTCAGCATGGTCAGAAAAGGAAATTTTGTAAAAGTTTTATTTTCGAGATTTTAGTCAAAATTTCATATTTTATCATTTATATATCTTTAATTGACATTATACCGAGTTCTCGACGTAGTTTTATAAAAATGTTCTCTAACAATGGTTTAGTAAAAATATCAGCTAATTGATTTTCAGATGGGACGTAATCTAAATTTATCACATCTTTTTCTATATTATCGCATAAAAAGTGATGTCTAATATCTATATGTTTAGTTCTAGAGTGATTTACTCGATTTTTGGTAGATTTAGTTGATTTATTTTAAACTGATTTAGTTCTTCCTGCATAGCAATAATCCAATTTTCACCGGATGATGCTTCCTTAGTATTCATAGGCTCTATAACAGAAAGAAAAGCTACATGACCCATCAAATTTAGTTGATTTCTAGTTCGAACATTTGAATTTATTTCTCCAATTATATTTTCTGCAGGATGATTCCGTAAGATTCTTCGAGTAGATCTTATTGCATTAGTAATATTTCTATTTTCTTATTAACAATGTTGTCATCTTCTCTAGAATTATAAACGATATCTTCATCTTCTCTTAAATTAAAAAAAAATCTTATTGGATATTGCTACGCAAGAAGAACTAAATCAGTTTGAACGAAATAAAATTTGGGAAATACTACCCAGACCGACCGATCGGACTGTGTAATGACCCAGAATTCTCGATCCTAAAAATTCCAGATAGTTGGGGAAAAGAAGAACAAAGATAAAAGAAAAAGAAGAAAATGAAACACTAAAACACATCACAGTGGGTAAAAAATATAATATCAATAATAACAAATACAAAGAAAACTGTATTTGTTAATTTACGTAAATACATCAGAGTTACAACCATAACACAAACACTGGAAAGTTAAAATTAACTTGTCCCAAATAAATAAAAATATCTCTCAGCGGAATAATCTATATGTCCTTGCCATTCAGTTCGCCACCTGAGCTCCAGAATGTCCTTACCTGAAAATCTACAATACTCGATCTGACCCGAGCATTACATCAAAGTAACACCCAGGTTAGGCTGGAAACCAGCGTGAGCAAACCCATATAATATGAAATGTCCAAGCGATAACTTAAGTGAATTACCAGGGTGATTCGTACTTTTCTACGAGTTCTAATCTAATTTAAGTCGATCATTTGTCTCAAAACAATATCCAAGAATCGTTATCCCGTTAAAAATCCATGATACTTAACTTATTTCATTCCAGCCTGCTTGCTTCTAACCAAACTATAAGAACTACAGTACATTACTAATCGAAGTGGTTTCGGGTATTTACCGATACCCGACCCCGGTCTCTTCGAAATCCAAATGCCATTTAAAAGATCAAGTTGTTAAAGGTTTAATTCAATACTTTAAATTCACACAGCATTCACCACAAATAAATATCACCCATTTATCACAAATATATCCAATATCACTCCATAGAATATCACAGATTATCACTCCATAGATATTAATCAGTCCAGACATTCTACTCAAACAATCATCCACAAAAAGAAATTATTAATTCATATTATAATTAATCATTTAACCGTGCTTAATCAATCATTAATTAATTACAAACCATTTAATTAATTAATCATTCCTTAATTACCTTATAAATTAATTAATTAGTCTTTAATTACCTATTTAATCATCCCTTAATCATTAATTAATAAACCTTAATTATTAATTAATAAAAATTAATTGAAAATTAATTGATTCTTAATTAATGGCTAATCAATCCTTAATTACCAGTTGATTAATCTCTAATTACTTAATTAATTAACGCTTGATTTCAACTTAATTCTTAATTAATTAATCTCTTATCATTAATTAATTAATTAATTTCTAATTATCTAATTAACAACCCTTAATTACAAAATAATTAATCCTTAATCACTAATTAATAAATTTCTAATTATCTAATTAACAACCCTCAATTACAAAATAATTAATCCTTAATCACTAATTAATTAATTTAATTAATGACTCTTTAGTTACTTCAATAACTATCAAACCCTTAACTAATAATAAAATAAAACATTCCCTTTATTAATTACCTATCGTATGTTTTTAAAACATGTATTCCCTTAATTAACACTTAATCACATTTTAAAAATTAAGTTTGAAATAACTTAAAGATTTACTCAACAATTTTTAAGTTAAACAAATCATATAACCTCCTAATCAAAATTAAAGAAAACATTTATATATAGAAAAGAAAATTTATTTAAGAAAAGTTTAAACTAAATTCATTTAAATTTTCAAAAACTTTGCTTTCCAAAAATTTTCAAAAACATGTTTTAAATCTTGCTTAAACTTCTGCTTTGGGTTAGACCCGATACCCACTCGAGTGTTACCCCGAGATTTCCTCCTTCTTTCATCTCTTTTCTTTAACTTAGTTTTAAATTTAAAAACTGAAATGATAAAAACACTCATGACCCAAAACGATACTCGAACACAACATCCTTTCCCCTGAGCTTCGACCCGAGGCAAACTACCTCACACACAAAACTAACACGACAGGGAACCGTGCACGTGCACCATCCCACGGCGGCGCTCCGGCGACCCATCCTACCTCCGGCAAGTCATCGATCACTCCTACTATCGATCTCAACCACCCAGATTTTGTCACAAGCCCAAAATCGAATTCGAGCTTCCCAAGTCAAATTGGAAACCAAACCTCACCTGTAACCAGCCTCGAACCACCGACGCAGACCACCAGATTTTCTGGAACGCCGGCCACACACAACCGGCCTTCCATGCTACCATTTCACCAAGTCAGGTGAAGCTCGATCACCCAGAGACGCCATAGCAACGAAATTTCCCGACCTCGACTTCGAACCCACCTAAGCCCTAGTTCGACCAATCGCCGTTGCCACGATGATCAATCCTCCCTCCAGACATTTTTCCTGACATCCTCGATCGCCATGCTAGCTTCGAAAAAAAACCCCCGACCACCCCGACTCCCCGGGCCAACAGAAATAGCCAAAACCCATTTTCTGATCATCTTGGAAATGCACATCCAAAACTTAACTAAAAATTATGATTTTTATTTTAAAAATCCTATTTTTCATAGACACATCAGATTATAAACATAAATCTTCAATTTATTCATGTTGAAATTTTGATAAAATCAAATTATTACTGTAATGTATATGTCCAGATTGATACTATCTTCAATTCTTACTTTATATATTTTTAAAATTTAAACCTTGTTATTTAAACAAATTGTGTTTAAACAACCTGACCTAAAACTGATCAGAGCAAGAACAAATAATTTTAGAATTTTATTAGCACCCAGAAATTCAAGAACAGGGTGAACACTGTATACTCATAGAGATATCCATATATATACACACATATAATCATTAAATCAACATGCAAACCATTATCACTAATTTAATACTCAAGTTTACTGCATGGATTAAAGATTAAACAGATTTAAAACTATTTAAAAATAACAGTTTGTTTACTCACTTGTTATAAGATGAACAGAGAGCTACTGAAACAGGGATGCTTTGAAAACCGAATGGTTTTGATCTGGAAAAATACCTGAATGCTATGATGATCTTTTGAAACTGAAAATCTTTGTTGTTGAGATGATTTAACTTGAAACTGGAAATCTTGCTTGTTGATGATTTTGCTACAGGTTGCAGATTTGAAAAAGATTGATTTCTTGTTTTGATTTCAGGTTGAATATAATTGATTTCTTGATATTTCAGGTTTGAAAATTGTTTGTAGGCTTTTGTTTTCCTTGGTTTGAAAATTGTTTTACAAGTTTTGTTTGGAGCTTTGAGATGAAAATAGAAAAAAAGAAATGAAGAGAAAAGAGAGAGTATATATATAGTTTTAATTAGGATTTATTAAAAATAAAGTAAAATAAAAATAAAAAGTGACACTTGTTAAAAAAAATCTAACATTTGTCATTTGGCTTTTTAATCATCGTACACTTGTTACAAAAAGGTTTCATAGATTAACACTTGTAATTATACATTTTTAATTATTTTTAAATGTTGATAAAAAGCTTTTGTATTTAATTTAATATATTAATAAATACTTTCTAAATTTATATAAATAAAATTCTTTAAATAAAGTAATATAAAAATTTATTATATTCTAAGTAAAATCACATGTAATATATTTTTAAACTAAAATATACTTAAGATATACTTCTTTTAAATTTCAAATTTAAATCCAAATTCAAATTCAATTTAAAAATCCAATTTAAAATCAATTCAAATATATATATATATATATATATATATATATATATATATATATATATATATATTAAGCAAACACAAGTTCAATTTATAAATTTTAAGTAATTATATTAAGATATTATCAAATAAATATTCAACCAGGTATAAATATTTATTATCAGCTTTATTTATTAAATCTATAAATCAGTATTTCTATTAATTAACCCTGTTAATTATCAATTAACAGATATCCCAAAATCCGGGTTATCACATTCCTCCCCCATTTAAAACTTTTCGTCCTCGAAAAGGAACGAAGTCAGAATTTTATTAAAATAATATTTATTAGTTAAATTATTTTTGATCATTTCAAATATAAATCCTTTATTTAAGAATTTATTTAAACACTTTTGAATAAATTACATAATATTATCAAAATATTTTTTTATAAAAATACTCTTATAACTCGATGTTTCCACTAGTCCATCCTCGTTCTCATAGAAATTCGGCCATACGTTGATCAGGCGTAGGACTGAAAATCTAGAAGTACTTAGTAGACCCTTTTCAACACCCAGTGAAAATATTTGGAAAACATTTTCGAAAACTTTGTGAATATATAGAAAACATTTTGAAATAGAGGAAATATCATTGGTGAAAATGCTCCAAAAATCGTTACCCCTTCCATGGTCGCAATTAACCCGATGATTACGTTGTCATCCCGGCAAAATCCATAGATAACTGTAGGAACTTCGCGCCCCTCGATTATGCCATGGAACCCACTAAAGATCACAGTTACATTCTGGGTTACATTGCCATCACAGCAAAAGTCCATGTAACTGTAGGTATCAATGCCCTCGATTTTCGCTGCAAATGAAACTTCACCACTCCCACATTAGTCACAGACTACATCGGTCAAATCCCAATGTAGCCTTAGGATCTCACGGCCTCTCGATTTTCGCTATGTCACCATAGGTCGCAGTCTACATATGTAAAATCAAACCTAGACTGTTGGCTCTCAGCAGCACACACGACTTTCGCTATGGTCCGCAGTAGATCACAGTGACATCAAGTTACACTGTCGTCACAGCATAACCCAAATCCTCTGTAGGCATCAGCGCCCTCGACTTTCGCTACACACTATGCATAATCCTCAGGAACTTCAGTTTGTCCGGACTTCCTCAGAGGATCAACTTTAGAGCCTCCTCCCTTAGGGCTCAAGGCAGACCCACCCCGTGGATCTCCTAAAGAAGTTCATTTCAATAGGAGCGTATTTTTCTCCAGAGCCAATCTCAAAACACTTTATACAATACACTTATAGTATCTTTCAAATCATACCATTATGATTTTACATAAATCTCCTTTACACGTAATCGATTCCCAAAATCGATAATTCTCAAACTAGGCTTTTCAAATTACCAAATTTTGATTTTCCCAAAAATCAAAAACCTTTTCCAAATCAATAGGTTCCAAGACCTTTTTCCAAAATCATTCTCATAAAACCATATATATATATATATATATATATATATATATATAATCTTGAAAAATCCTTGGAATATTGCATACTTGTATAAAATCCCTATTTATACTTCAAATACTTTTAAAAACCCTTTAATTTAGTTATAGCTTCAACAAGTGGAGTTTATCAATTATATATACATAACTTTGTTTATGCCAAATCAAATATTCAAATTTGATTACCCTTTTATAAAGTTATTAAACACATTACTTTTCTTCATAAAGTGAACCTTTAACCATAGAAATATCCAATTTCCATTTTACTTCATCATTCATTTTTCAAAATATACCTTTCCATTTCAAAAATCATTTACAGTTCTTATTCACAAATTTTTGATATCAATTTTATTCAAACCCGTACGATGTACTCATATCATCCATACGCAATATCAATCTGATCATTACTCGATTACACAATTTCACTTTCGAACTAGTATCGTCCACCCGACTTCCTAGTGCGGACTTAGATCTGATTTCTTGATCAGAAACCGTCATTCTCCTTGCATAGCTAATTCTATGATAGAGAATTTCCAAAACCAATCAAAAATCCATATCCATGTTCGCCGTCGAAAATCGAGTGAAAAATCCCAACTCAGATCGATGTACTATCTCAAAATTCTGTGTTCGAATCTGGATCAAATCGTTATGCGAATAAAATAACATACGTACATCCTACGTATCTATCCCCATTGATTATTAGCCAAATTAGTTCCTTTTTCTATTCACATTCATTTTGATTTCTATTCACTTATTCACAGTGGCCTCAATTCCATTTGGATTATCACCAAAATTCTCATCTCATTGGTATTTAATTATAAACAGTTTGAACTATGACCAGCTTAAATTTAGAAAATAGCTTGAAAAATTAAAAATAGATAAGTAGTTGAAAAATAATTATTAGTTGTAAAATAGCTGAAAAATAGTTAAGCAGTTATAAAATAGTCAAATTTAAATTAGATAATTGCAAAATAGTTGTAAAATAGTACTTAGTTATAAAGAAGTTGAAAAATAGTAATTAGTTTGTAAAACAGTTGTAAAATAGTTAAATAGTTCCAAAAATAATTGTAAAATAAGTATAAAATAGTTTGGTTTTAAAAAAAGATTGTATAGTAAGTAGCTTGGAAAAATAGGTTTATATTAAAACAACTTATTCTGAAAAGTCCAGAGCCAAACTGTTCAACTACCCAATCTTTATTCAAATCACTTCTCATTTCATTAAATTGATTCAATCCCAATTCAAGTTGAATTAACCTCAATTTCTTTCCCAAATTCAAATCAAATTCCATTTGAACATAAACCTATTCAACTTTAATCAAAATTCCAAATTATTCAAATCAACTTTCAATTTGAACAAAATTTCAAATTCAACCTCACTTTAAACCATCTTGAATTATATAAATTCGAGTCAAATTTTCAAACGTTGAATTAATTCCTTTAAATCAAATTAACCTTTACTTTTAATTCATCATCTAAATCTCAAAAACAATTTAATTCTTAGTCCAAATTTTAAAATTTCCATTTTAAATTACCTTTACTACTTCATAAACTTGTTTCTAGGTTCAAATCATAGTTTAAATTCTTTTTAAACAGTTTAATCTTTCAAAACCAATTTATTACCTAAATTCAATTTTTGAAACCAATTCTTAACAATTACTTTGTAAGTTACCTTTTAAACATCCAAACTTAAGTTCAAAGTGGTTTCACTTTCACAAATTCAATTTTTATCTTCAAAAATCAAAATTACTTCAATAATTTCAAATTGAAGTTTTATTTCCGTTTAATTTCTGCAATGGATATAAAATATCACAATCCACTTCTTAATTCATTTTGAACAAACCAATTCACAGTTTCATAGATTATTTATAACAACGGGATGATATTAGAATAAGTCAAAGTAAATAAACATCTGATTTATTTAAAACATCCACCAATAGCATCTATTACCCATTCCCAAAACTCAAACCCGTTTGAGATCTTATACAACTTCTCCCAAATCAACCCATTTAACTTTCCTAAGTTAAATTTCAATTTCATCTTGAAATTTCCAATTCAGGTTGCTCATTCTAAACTTATTTAACTTTCTCTAAGTTAAATTTAATTTAATCCTGTTATCCTTACTTAAATTTGAATTCTCACTTCCACTTTTGAATTAATTTCAGTTCTGTACTCAATAGATAAAGAAAATTTTATATTAGATTGTACTAAGACAAAATATTCCATACATTGATAGACTACACGCTAGTAATTCAAACATTACATCCATTTATCCAAAAATAAGAGTCTTACAGAAGTCATAAATATAGATGTCTTTTCTATTACCTAGGGGTTTGGAAAAGAACAGAGCCCTAGTATTCTTACAAGAATCATTTCTATGGACTTCCTTCCAAAGGGAAAAGCCCGAACATACACTTCTAAACAGGGTGACCCCACTTATAACATTTATCACAAAATGTTTCTACCCTCCCATCAATCTGGATAAACTTCACACCTCCAACTGTACGTTCCCCAGCTTTATTATTCTTTTGTCCCTCGGAACAATTCCTAGCGATGTGTCCTGTCTTCTTACAATAATAGTGAATAGTCATCTCATTGAACGGTTCAATTGGTTCATGCTTCGTCTTTCTCACTTTAGGGCAATGGTTTAGGAAATGTCCTTTCTTATTACACTTAAAACACAAAATCTTAGAGCGAAACCGTTGGAATGTACCCTTCAATTCCTCCCTTGATTTACTGCATTTGGCTGTGTGATGACCCTTATTGAAACATCTATAGCAGGTGACATTATCATAAGGCTCTGGACCAGTCCTTTCCTTAACTTTTTTCTCATACTCCTGAATTGCTTCTTCTCGATCCTTATGTGCAGCTACTCTTCGCTCTCTGCGTCTAGCCTTCCATTCTTCACTCTTAGCCATCTTCCTCTAAAACTGGATTAGTGGAACTCTCTCTAACCTATATTAGACTTAATTAGTAGAATTCCAATCCTACATTCTTATTATCGTATTTAATTTCAATGATTAACAATCAATTTCCTATATTGGAAAAACTATTGCTTTATATATATCAAAATATAAGCTTGTATAAAGACAATTTAAAAACCTTTATATAAGAAAATAATAAATACGCCCTCATATCAATACTTCAACTCATTCTAGAGTACCAATGGCCCTATCCTTAATGAGTAAACCCACCAGAGCCAAGGTTCTCACTTAACCCTCTACTCTGATACCAACTATAATGACCTGGAATTTTCGATCTCAAAAATTCCATATAGTTAGGGAAAAGAAGAATAGAGATAGAAGAAGAAGATGCAGAAACACCAAAATATAGATTCTCACATTCGCAGGAGATAAAAAAATATAATATCAAATAATAGCAGTTATACAAAGAAAATTGTATTTGTTAATTTACATCAATACATCAGAGTTACAACCATAACACAAACACTGGAAAGTTAAAATTAACTTGTCCCAAATAAACAATAATATCTCTCAGCGGAATACTCTATACGTCTCTGCCATCCAGCTCGCCACCAGAGCTCCAGAACGTTCTTACCTGAAAATTTGTAGTACTCGGTCTGACCCGAGCATTACATCAAAGTACCACCAGGGTCAGGCTGGAAACCAACGTGAGTAAACCCATATAATATGAAATATCTAAGCGATAACTTAAATGAATTACCAGTAACTCATACTTTTCTACGAGTTTTAATCTTATTTAAGTTAATTGTTTATCTCAAAACAATATCCAAGAATCGTTATCTAGTTAAAATATCCATGATACTTAACTTATTTCATTCCAGCCTGCTTGCTTCTAACCAAACTATAAAGAACTATAGTACATTACTAATCGAAGTGGTTTTCGGTATTTGCTGATACCCGACCCCGGTCTTTTCGAAATCCAAACGCCATTTAAAAGGTCAAGTTGTTAAAGGTTTAATTCAATACTTTGAATTCACATAGCATTCACTATAGATAAATATCACCCATTTATCACAGATATATCCAATATCACTCCACAGAATATCACAGATTATCATTCCATAGATGTCAAACAATCCAGACATTCTACTCAAACAATCCATAAACATGAATTATTAATCCATATTATAATTAATCACTTAACCTTGCTTAATCAATCATTAATTATTATAAACCATAATTAATTAATCATTCCTTAATTACCCTATAAATCAATTAATTAGTCTTTAATTACCTGTTAAATTATCCCTTAATCGTTAATTAATAAACCTTAATTATTAATTAATAAAATTTAATTACAAACTAATCAATTCTTAAGTAATAACTAGTCAATCCTTGATTACTAGTTGATTAATCTCTAATTACTTAATTAGTTAATCCTTGATTACAACTTAATTTCTTAATTATTTAATCTCTAATCATTAATTAATTAATTTCTAACTATCTAATTAACAACCCTTAGTTACAAAATAATTAATCCTTAATCACTAATTAATTAATTTAATTAATGGCTCTTTAGTTACTTCATTAATTATCAAAACCTTAGTTAATAATAAGATAAAACATTCACTTTATTAATTACATATCACATATTTTTAAAACATTTATTCCCTTAATTAACACTTAATTACATTTTAAAAATTATGTTCGAAATAACTTAAATATTTACTCAACAAATTTTAAGTTAAACAAATCGTATAACCTCCTAATCAAAATTAAAGAAAACATTTATATATGGACAAGAAAATTTATTTAAGAAAAGTTTAAAACTAAATTCATTTAAATTTTCAAAAATTTTGCTTTCCAAAAACTTTCAAAAACATATTTTAAATCTTGCTTAAACTTCTGCTTCGAGTTAAACCTGATACCCACTCGAGTACTCCCTCAAGATTTCCTCCTTCCTCCGTCTCTTTTTTTAACTTAGTTTTAAATTTAAAAACTGATATGATAAAAACACTAACGACCCGAAAAGATACTCGACCCAACATCCTTTCCCTTAAGCTTCGACCCGAGGCAAACTACCTCATACACAAAACTAACACGACAGGGAACCATGCACGTGCACTATCCTACGGCGGCGCTCCGGCGACCCATCCCACCTTCGGCAAGTCATCGATCACTTCTACTCTCGATCTCAACCACCCGGATATTGTCACCAGCCCAAAATCAAATTCGAGCTTACCAAGTCAAATTGGAAACCAAGCCTCGCCTAAAACCAACCTCGAACGGCCGATGCCGACCACCAGATCTTCTGGAACTCCGGCCACACACAACCGACCTTCCATGCTACCATTTCACCAAGTCTGGTGAAGCTCGATCAACCAGAAACGCTGCAGCAACGAAATTTCCCGACCTCGACTTCGAACCCACCTATGCCCTAGTTCGACCAATCGCCATCGCCACGATGATCAATCCTCCCTCCAGACTTTTTCCCGACATCACCGATCGCCATGCTAGATTCGACCAAAAAACCACAACCACCCTGAGTCCTCTGGCCACCAGAAATAGCCAAAACCCATTTTCTGATCATCTTAGAAATGCACATCCAAAACTCAACTAAAAATTATGATTTTTATTTTAAAAATCCTAGTTTCATACACACATCAGATTATAAACATAAATCTTCAATTTATTCATGTTGAATTTTTGATAAAATCAAATTATTACTGTAATGTATATGGCCAGGTTGATACTATCTTCAATTCTTACTTTATATATTTTTAATTTTAAACCTTGTTATTTAAACAATTTTGTTTAAACAACCTAACCTAAAACTGATCAGAGCAAGAACAAATGATTTTAGAATTTTATTAGCATCCAGAAATTCAAGAACAAAGTGAACACTATTATATTCACGGAGATATCCATATACATACACACATATAATTATTAAATCAGCATGCAAACCATCATCACCAATTTAATACTCAAGTTTACTGCATGCATTAAAGATTAAACAGATTTGAAACATTTTAAAAATAACAGTTGGTTTACTCATCTGTTTAAGATGAACAGAGTGCTACTGAAATAGGGATGCTATATTTAAAAACTGAATGCTTTTGATCTGGAAAAATACTTGAATGCTTGATCTTTTGAAACTGAAAATCTTTGTTGTTGAGATGATTTAACTTGAAATTGGAAATCTTTCTTGCTGATGATTTTGCTACAGGTTGCAAATTTAAAAAAGATTGATTTCTTGTTTTGACTTCAGGTTAAATATAATTGATTTCTTGATATTTCTAGTTTGAAAAATGTTTGTAGGCTTTTGTTTTCTCTGGTTTGAAAATTGTTTTACAAGTTTTGTTTGGAGCTTTGAGATGAAGATAGAAAAAAAGAAATGAAAAGAAAAAAAATGTATATATACATAGTTTAATTAGGATTTATTAAAAATAAAAGAAAATAAAATTAAAAAGTGACACTTGTTAAAAAAATCTAACATTTGTCATTTGGCTTTTTAATCATCTTACACTTGTTGTTAAAAGGTTTCATAGATTAACACTTGTAATTATACATTTTTAATTATTTTTAAATGTCGATTAAAATCTTTTTTATTTAATTTACTATATTGATAAATACTTTCTTAATTTGTATAAATAAAATTCTTTAAAGAAAATAATATAAAAAATTATCATATTCTAAGTAAAATCACAAATAATACCAAAATATACTTAAGATATACTTCTTTTAAATTTCAAACTTAAATCCAAATTCAAATACAGTTTAAAAATCCAATTTAAAATCAATTCAAATATATATGTATATATATATATAAAGCAAACACAAATTCAGTTATAAATTTTAAGTAATTATATTAGGAGATTATCAAACAAATATTCAACCAGATATAGATATTTATTATCAGATTTATTTGTTAAATCTATAAATCAGTATTTCTATTAATTAATCCCGTTAATTATCAATTAACAGATATCCCAAAATCTAGGTTATCACAGATTGTTATAGAAACTAAATGGGTTTATAAAAATAAAGCAGACGAGTTAGGAAATATAACTAGAAACAAAGCGAGATTAGTAGCACAAGGATATAACCAAGAAGAAGGAATAGACTACGATGGAACGTTTGCTCCGGTCGCTAGACTAGAAGCACTACGAATCTTATTGGTTTATGCATGTTTTAATAACTTTAAACTCTATCAAATGGATGTTAACACTTACCTTTATAAATATGTATTGTCTGCATATTACATTTACACAGATAAATTACAATAACAGAAAACCAACGAATAACAACTAACATTCCTAACTAATAACTTTTTTATAGCTAAATTCAATAAAAATCATTCATTTCATCCTTTTTATTCTCAACATTAGTCTATAAATAGGTATACTTATTCTCTGTTATTCATATAAACTAACAAAAATACAAACTAACTATCATTATGTCAACTTCTCACAATTAACTCACTCTGTTGAAATTCTATCCTCTTCCGAATCACCAAAAACACCCGTCCATCATACTACACCACCTTCTACCCCTCACGATCATACCGGATACACTACAGAGAAAAAGAAAGGGAAGAAGATGATATTTGACGTCTCTCCGACCACTAAATAAAAAATAAGTGATTTGCATCACCATCGACAGGATTCATTGATGCTTCAGCGCAAAATATATTACGAGCAGAAAATCAACTCGAGGAGAAGATCATGGGAAGGGTGTACTATAAACAGACTTATCCGTGTTATCAGAACACAAAAACTCAAACAATATTTTGTATTTGTTGAAGTCTTGTTCTGCTGCTTAGGCGTCAGAAGTTCTCTTTGGCTGCTGAGGAGAAATCCAGTTCTACTGCTCAGGTCCTTGTTCGGCTGCTCAAGGATTGTATAGCCCTGTTGCTCCGGGTTAAGTGAGGATTGTTATTTTAGTGATACTCCAAAAGGAGTCTGGGACTGTACGTAGGACGAAGCTCCGAACCAGTATAAAAATATTTGGTGTCATTTTTATTATATTGCTTTTATATTCCACATTATTTACTATATAGCTATCATCACTACACTCTGTATTATCATATATCCATATTACATGATCCATGGCACACTTTCATTTGGTATCGGAGCTTCGTCCTACGTCCAGTCCCTGACTTCTTTTGGAATTTCACTAAAACAACAATCCTCACTTAACCCAAAGGAATAGGTCTATACAATCCTTGAGCAGCTGAACAAGGACCTGAGCAGCAGAATAGGATTTCTCCTCAGCAACCGAAGAGGACTTCAACAAATACAAAATATTGTCTGACTTTTTGTGTTCTGATAATACGGATAAGTCAGTTTATAGTACACCCTTCCTATGATCTTCTCCTCGAGTATGTGTGTGTGTGTGTGTGTATTTGAAGTTTATGAAGATTAGAAAGGTATAATACTGCTTAGAGTATGTTAACGTAGAATATTTGAAAGCATAGTTGCAAGTAGTCTAGAGTGTTAGATAAGAAAGATAAAAAAATTCTGTAACTTGGAATCAAGTTAGAGTATGTATTTAAAGATGTTAAAAAGCTGCGACTGTTGACGAAGAGTTCAGGTTGAAGTGTTGCGTCCAAATCTTTTTGTAGAGATTCGTAACTCTTCTCAAATAGCCGTGTCATTTCAGAAAATATAGTTGTTTTAGAAATTCAGTCAACTGAATCTCTGGGTCAGTCGACTGGATATTCAAACAAATTTTTATTATATATTTATTTATTTGCGCACCTATAGGTCAGTCGACTGGCTTGGTAATTTTTGTGCAATTTGCACGGTTTTCACAGGTTTAAATATATATATATATATATATGTGTGTGTGTGTGTGTGTGTGTGTGTGATTTTAAAGAAAAAACTTTGATTATATATATATTGTGCTTATATGTATAAATCATTAGGAAGATTATATATAAGCTAATATATATGTTAAACGAGGAGAGATCTTAACAAAATTGACTTCAGACTCAAAACAAGATAATATAAAAATTGATGCATCGATTTTGATGTCTTGTCTCCATATAGTTTATATTCTCTTTTTGTCGTAATAGTCATCAAATCTATATATTGTAGTGATAGCTTTGTGTCATAAATCAAAACCAAGTCTCAACATGGAGGAGCCCATGAATGTATAAATAAGAGAATGGGAATTTGATTCAAAATACAATCCAATTTCAAAATGAAGTAAACATAGCTTTGTATAGGTGTGTCTGTGTGTACATCTAACTACAAATTCAGGTTAGACGTTTTCCTTTTCACTTATTTTTAAAATGGAATTCTACAGTAAATAAGTATAAATAACAATTTGAGTTGTCTATGTTGTAGGCTAGAGCAATCATAAGCATGGCAAATGATCATAAAGAAAGCTGTATTACTCAAATTTTAATATCATCTTCTTGCTATTATCAATGTGAGATGACATAATTAAGAAGTTTGTGAAGCTGGGATTATCTATGAAGAGATCATTACAGCAATTTCTTTAAAAAAAGAAAGTATTTAGTGGATGAAGCATCTCCTTGCACATTTAGAATAGAGTGCACGATGTTTAAATTATGACTTTATAATTTGTTTCTTAAGAAAAATAAAACAAGAGAAACATTTGGGGAGTTGTATTGCAAGGTGGCCTGATTGAAATTTAAGAGATGTTAAGTTTGAATAATTTTTAGTGTTGCTATTAGTTTTTTACCATTTGATGGTATCTTTTGCAGCTTTTCACCTTTTTGAATTATTTATTCAATAAACATGAAAGAATTGGTAATGTGTTGTAGGGTTATATATTCAAAACCTAGTTTATTTTTGCACTTTGATAGAAGCAATTACACTTACTCTATTCTATTTATGTTAGCTAGCATTATTTAGCAACCTTAGTACATATGAGATTCTTCTCTTAATCTTTTTTTCCTTCCTCCAAAATTTGTATAAGCCCCAAGATAACTTGAAATGCCTTAGACATTTACTTAATTGGTTAAGACCATTTACATCATTATATACATACATCTTCATATTAAGTAAAAAAATGATAAAATCTTGTACACAACTCATTTAAGATTGTGTCTATAAGACCTTAAAACATTTTCTGGCTTGTATATACAGTATGAATTTCTCTATCATTTTCCAATATTTGTTTGTTTGTGGTCCATTATGAGTGTTAATTACTTTTCATGCAGAGTGATGGTGCCTAAACATATTAGATGTTAAGGGAAAGAATGTGGAAATACTTGTCATTTTGAAACCAAACTGTGTTGCATTCGGGCATAGGGGCGGACAATTAGAATCCGACATTCGCAAATCTAAACTCAACCAATCAGAGAAAACCTTAACCTATTCCATGGATCTTGTTTTAGATCCTGATAACAAAAGAAACCATTTAGACCCGAATTCCCATTAGACTCAAATTCAGAGTAATAAACATCTAACTACAAAGGACAACCCAGATCAAGGACAAGACAAGACAAGCCCCAACAAATAAAATGACCGGTATGTTCAACATTCGACTTATTAAGATAATATACAAACCTTTAACAGATCTGATAAGTGGTCAAAGGAGGTAATCTCGGCTAATGGGAGCTCAACACTCGACATTAATTAATACAGATCTGTAGATGGAAGCTCAACAGTCGACTAGATCGGCTAGATGATAGATCCATAGGAGGTAACCGATTTGATTCAGAGAAGCTCGACAATCGACACTGAAAAAATTGTAGGAGGTAGAGTGTTTGGGGAAAAGAAGAAATGCGACCGATGATTTGGGTTTTGGAAACGATAATTTAGTCTTGTGTTTGTCTGGAAATCAAGGTACATGACCTACTACCTCACATATGCAATGAATCACATCATTGCCCCTGGTCTTCTGTTGTGTTAACAAGGAAATTATAGGTACCCTTTTTGTCACTTATTTAAAATATTTAAAAATAAAGAAAACTTGGTAGACATAGAAGCATTAGATGAATGTTTCATACCTAGAAACAAAAAGAAAATTTTCAAATAAATAATATCATATATTTCTTATTTTTCTTATTTGGTGTGTGTATGTATTATGTATCTATGTATGTATGTATATTAGACATCATATATCTATATGGAGGGGCAAATGTGTCCATTAAGATGTAATTCTCAACACTTATACATGAGAATGTTAAATTACGTACACTATTTGAAAATTAAAAAAACACTTGGTAGGCATAAAAGCATTAGATAAATGTTTCATACGTAGAAACAAAAAGAAATGTTTCAAATAAATCATATCAAATGTTTCTTATTTTGCTTATTTGGTGTGTGTGCGTATATATGTATATGTATATGTGTATATATGTGTGTGTATGTATATGTATGTGTATGTGTGCATTAGACATGACATATCTATATGGAGAGGCTAATGCGTCCGTTGCGATGTAAATCTCAACATTTATGCATAAAAATGTTAAACCATGTACACTCCTCATGTTGCACGTGCACGTATACACAAATGTTCATATGATATGCATGATATATTATACATTACAAATATAATATCAATAAATCTGTATTTATAGCTTAAATAAAATATTAATTTTACTTAAAATAAATTTAGACTTCATATGCCCAACAAGATCCAAAATGAAATAATTTTTTGATATCTACTCATTTACCCCGTTGCTTGTTTACTCATTCTAATAAATTAATTATCTAATTTAAGTATATATAATAGAAAATCCATAATTGGTGTGTTTTATGATAGTAATTGCAATATGTTGTAATCACAAGTAATTTATCATACTATAATAAACATATCATTTTAAATATTCATGGTCAAGATTTATCGAGACTGGATATTGATACATCCTTTGAGACTAGAGTATGTAAAGCTCTCCGAATATTGGGTAGTGTATTACTTCGGCTGCTGGGAGAACTAAAATGTTATGTACTAATAGTTATTAGATAACAATGGAATCCCGCTCGACAGTTTTCTATTGGTTAATATAACTAAGGTCAAATGGAAAATATCGGTGTGGCAATATTACACAATTCTCTCGACTAAAGAATACTACCAAACTTTAATGTGGGAACATCACTTTGATTACAATTGAATCATAGCATGTCGTCTATCAAACAGCTATAGTATGGTCGAATTGAAGCATTGGAATTGAAACACTATACAATGGAGAATTCGTCTCCTTAGTTATATGAGGTTAGTATTACGGTCAACTGAAGTCAACTCAAAGTCAAAGTCTCTGGCTAGAGCATTTTGGTCAATAATAATTGTTATTATCAAACCAATGACTTTGTGTTTAGACTACAAAGTTGAATATAAGCGTTATTGGAATTTTGACCATTATCAAATCTCATACATTCCAATGTGATACAGTTTTGACAAAATAAGTTGGTGTAAATAATTATCACTACTAGGTATCGCTGAAAATAAATAAAACTGTATTTTTCCAAAACTATATAAGCGATAAATTTGGTCATAATTTAACACAACTGGAACTTGGCCATAAGGTGACTTGTGAATGTTAATATTCAAATTGTTGGAGATTAATCCGACTGAATTTACACCTAAGAGTCACACAACCGAAATGCTGAGTACTCCGACTACCACCTGATTTAATTAAATTATAATTATTATAAATTAAATAAATTAATCAATATTTATGAAATATTAATTATAAAATTTTATTTAATTCGTGTTGATTAGCATTGAAAATAAAGTGTATATAAAACTTATATGATTACATAACAATATACTGCATCGATGTATGTTGAAATTTGATTTAAATGTATATTATCTGATCAAGCTAGAAATGGATTGAAGGCCCATATAGAGGCTTAGTATGGCGACCATAGGTGTGGTATAGAGGGTTGAATTTGATTTAAGAAGGGGTTTGAATTGGTAGATAAATTTATGGATCTGGATCCACTTTTTGCTCCTTCGTTTCTCTTCTATTTAAACACCATGAACCCCTCGTTCGAAACTCTCTCCTTTTGCTCTATCCCGATCCATCTCTAGTCGAATATAGCCCCCTTTTTCTCCATTATTTCAAGAATCAAAAACACAAATTTAAATAAAAACAGTGCATCCGTGTAGATCTTTCAATCGGGTAGCTTTTTCTGGATTTAAATTCGGATTAAAATGGAGTCAATCAGATTCAGCACTCAAGATATAATCTCTAGGCTATAATAAGGTAATACTTATGATTACATTTTACTTATATATTTTTTATTTATATGATTCATGTATAGATGATTGAATATATCATCATGAATCCTTATAAGTGTCACAACCTATACTTTCCAAGACATCGATCCAAAGCTTAGAGTAACCGTCGGACTCGCGTCATTTCGAGAAATACGAACTTTTGGGTTTTTTCATTACAGAGCATAATTATAAGGATAAATTTTTAACACGTTCTATATTTCATATCTCACGATGGAAGTAAATTAAAATATAAGTACTAAAAATAGACATTTCAGAAAAATAGTCTCCAAAATACCTAATTGTCATATACGTTAGTTTCAAAGTACAATATAAGTTCGATAGATATTTAATACAATAAATAACTACACGAGAAACAATGAAGAATAGGGGAAATCCAATGTTTAACTCCTTTCTCCACGTATTATGCCCAATCATCTACTAACGTGTTATCCTATGGTAGGGAAAAATGGAAAGAAGGGAGTGGGTCAGACAAAAGTTTAGTGAATGAGTACATGTGTAGTATATGATGATCATGTGTAGTTGACTTTAATTCTACTATGTAACCTAGGGTGTCCTACAAGTGTCCATGTATTCCTAGGGTCCTTTACTAAAGGGTTTTATTTAACGCACATCCACACAACAACCTGTGTAGGCTTCTATATGAGTCGAACTATGGATCAAACGTCAATAACTAACGAACGTGTGTCTACCACTCCTATAGCTACTCATTATGAAAATACCGCCACTAGCGCTACTCATTACGGAAACACTACTACTAGAGCTACTAAACATAGAAACATCCTGTAATTTATGGGAATACATATCACATTATGCCCACGTGTAACTATATCACATAAGTTTCCCTATAATTACCACATGGAAAAAATTTCCCACAACAATGGCTACATGTAACCCAACTACAAATCAAGGGGGGCTCGTAATGTCGATTTGTCTATGTGTGTCATTGTTTGCATCCGTCTCCACCTCTCAATCGTAGTATACGCCTCTTATTGCACATGCTGGCACCCATCAACAACACGGCACCATGTCGCATTAGAATTCTGAATACAAAAGAGTCACATTGTGCCGGGACCACACACTTCATCAGGCATCAGTCAGCGTTGCGCATCCAGTGAAGAACCTCATGTGAGTGCCATTTGCGATAGAATCGCCCCCGGTCGAATAATCGACCCCGTCGTGTAAAGTATTTATTCAACTCTGTAGCATCCTAGCATCTCCTCATATGGAATTAGCTTCCTTATTGTCTCTACATTCCATACATATGTGTACAGTACGGTTATATATACAATTAATAATTTTATTCCTAACCCGAGTCTTAGGCTGAGGTTTAGATTACGCATTTCAAACATCCATCAGTTGATTGCTACCCCCTATTTGTTGACCGCTTGCGATCGACTGCTCCGCTCATCGTGAATGGTCGACCGATCGTATTGTAAATTTTAGAGTTTTCGATTTTTAATTATTCGAATTTTATTTTATTTTGTTCATCTGGAAAATTCTGGAGTTACACAGTGAAATATAGGCATCGGTTTAAACTAACCAATCTTTGCAGTTTTACCCTGCTTTTAATTGATATGAAATTCATAGGTTTATACAAATTTAATTATTCTGGTTTAATACAGGGTTAACCAATTTTTTAGGTTTCTATTGAATAACAGATTGGGGTTTAACTTGGGTAAAAATGATATTAGGCAATTTATACCAGTTTCAATTTCTAATTCAAATTTTAGATCTAAATAATTAGGGTTTACAGTTTGATTACTAACATCCTAGATCACATATATAATAGGTTAAAATTAATTGTCAATAATCAATTTATTAAACTTGTTCTCACTCATCTCAAATTTAAGCTCTAGCTCTAAACTCCGTCGAAGAATCGTCACCTATTAGTTTGCCCCCTCCTTGATTTGATTTACTAGTACTCTCTTACTTTGTTTCTAATTTTTTTTGAAAGAAATTTTATAAGTGGAGAGAAGGAATTTTGGTAGAGTTTCAATATTTTGTTAATTTCTAATGAAATTAGGGCGGGTTAGGTGTTTGTTTATAAAGGTAGAGATTGATATGGAGCATCAGGTTAACCCTAAAGAATCTTTGCTCTCATCACAAATGCACATTAGAAACTTGGCACAGAAGAAAAATAATTCCTTCAATCACAGTCATCCAAACTCGTGCTCTAGTTCACAAAAATTATATGTCAACGGTAGATAGCTAGGGTAGACTGGCGATTACTTCATGTCGACCGGCACACCCTAGCGTATCGACCGGTGCACTATTTAATTAGGAAAGTTTTATATTTAATTTATTATGTTTTCATATTTTTAGAATTCCCTAACTTCTCCATACTAACTCTGATTTTAAAGTGTTATATATGAAAATTATCCAGAAAATCACTATGAACACAATCGAGCAAGTTTCATAACCATACTCAAACGTTTGTGAAATTTTCATTTTATCTCTTGTTATATTTAAATTTAATTTTTCTTATTAAATTTTCAGCTATTCCAAGGTGTTACATTCTCCCCATAAAAGGATTTCGTCCCATAAATCTCAAAGGATGGGAAAATGTAAGTCGTACATGCAATAATTAATAGCTAGAACCATATACTCGTTCATGAGCAATAATTTTCCTTAATAAATTTCTAATGCGGTATATGTATATATGCAAGCGTAAAATGCACGTGAACCTATACTAATGCAAAGAGTAGACAGCCTCCTAATCTAGTGGACCTCCTGTCATACATGTAACGACCCTAGATTTTAATTTAATTTAAATTGATAATTAAATGAAATTTTGAATAAAAATTTATAAAATTAATTTTAGATGGAAGCGAGTTTCCTCGATTCAAATAGAAAATATATTAAGTCAAAGAAAAAAATATTGTAAATATTGTATATATGTGAATATATATGTATACGCGCATATATGAGGAAACAATTGAATATATATGTATTTGATTTGAATTTAAATCTCAAATAAATGGTTTAATAATAATAATAAATATTTAAGCTAGAAAATAAATTTGACAAATCAAATAGATATATAATAAGATAAATTATAAAAGATAAAGTGATGGCACTAGAATAAAATTTAACAACATAATAAAAATAGAAATGTGTTCATATGACAAAATAACAAGGCAAAGTAACAAAGCTTTAGACAAAATAAAATAAATATATTTAAGTATAAACAAATCAAACATAATAAATACAAACAAATATAAAAGTTTTAGTATGCAAAGAAAAATAAAATAAAATAAGAGCAAATAAAAGTATTCAAACAAATAAATACTAGTACAAAATAAAACATAAAACCAAGTAAACAAATACATTTATATGTATAAAAAAGTACAAGCAAATAAAGGATAAAAATATAAGTATGTAGAAGCAAACCTGCAAAGTAAAATCAAAATAAATAATAATAATAATAATAATAAACATATGCATAAATAAGTACATACATGATTCAAAGAGTGTAAAGTAGATATGCAGGCAAGTGAAAGAACATTAAACAATGTAAGGTAAAGAAAAAACAAAAAAAAGTATAAAAGTAATCAGGCAAAAGAATGTTGCCTGTAAAAAAATTGCAAAACAAAATCATCTCAACACAAAATCTATTAGCCGAGTAAAAAGGGTAGAAAAAAGCAAAAAGAGTTGCCAGGCAAATATATAAAATAGTATGCAAGCAAGACATGAAGGACTTAAGTCATTAACAAATATATAAAATAGTATGCAAGCAAGACATGAAGGACTTAAGTCATTAATGCAAAGATGTCCTGGATACACACCACATTACATATTAGCCAATATACAATGGAAATATATGTGATATTGTACAAACAACACTATATCATTTGTACAAATCATTATCACTTGTAAGCTTCCATATACCAACCTGTACAAACTTAAATATAATACTCTGTACAAATATATCCCTGTAAACCTTCTCCCTATATATCAACAACTTCTTCATTTCAGTTTCATCCACCATAACTGAAAGAAGAAAAGAAAAGAAAAACTAAGCAACCTCTAAAATGAATACCATCTCAACTTAAACAATGCAAATCAATGCAACTTGGAGATTTAAAGAAGGTCTCAGCAAGCAAATTTCAAAAGCCTGATTCAAATAGAAGGCTCTGTTCTTTTTTCTCAAAAACAGAAGTGAGTAAACCCTTTGTTTTAAAAACAATTTAAATTATGAATGATTCAAATGCCTGGGTTGATCTGATATTTGATATTGATATTGCATAAGAACCTCTTAGTTTTTATATAATTGAATTGATATCAATGTATATGGGTGTAAGTATGCCTGTATATATATACACCCTGTTTCCTGTAGTATCAGTACATGTCTTGCCTTCAAAAAAAAAAATTCAAAACCTCAAATAGAATTGAAATCAGACTATGATGTTTAAATGAAAAATGGTTTTTAATGTATGATGAAGTTATAAAAATAGTTTCAAGGTTTTAAATTTAACAAATAGTCTAAAAATGGAAATAACAGTAAGATTTTATATATAGGTTAAAAGATCAATAAATTCAAATTCTGTTTCGAATTACATGAATGTGTTCGTGGTCGAAAATCACGATTTTTAATATACATTTTGTAATTTTTAATTTGATAATCGATTGGGAATTTTGAAAAGTTCGTTTTGGGGGTTTTGGGCGATTGTTGATGATCGACGTGATGGAGTTGGCCAATTTTTGGTCTGAAGGTGGTTCGTTTGATGGCGAGTGTAGGAAAAATAATAGAAATTTTTTCGAATGAATGAATTGTTGGGTTGAATCTAAACTAGGGTTTAAGAACCCATTTTGTTCACATTCGAAAACAACGGTGCTGCGCCATCCATGGGTGACCGGACATCACGCCACCGGTGCCAATCGCAATGTCGTACGATAGCGGAGCTTGGGTCGAAGTTTGGAGACCGCTGAGGGTCTGTGGTGGTGGCGCGAATTGATTTTCCGATGATATGCTGAGGGGTTGTTTGGGTCGAGATGACTCGATTCTGTTTTTCGAAATTAATTCGAACTCTGAGTGCTTTTGTCGTTTTGAGGGATGAACGTTGACTCGAGGTTGGCTGCAGCTTCGACCAACAGCGGCAAAATCGGCCGTGCATGTGCACGTGCACGTTTGGGCTGTTGGGTTTTGGCTGTGGGTTGCGTCATTGGGGAAGAAGATGCTGAACTCGAAGTGGAGCTCCGGATTTTCGTGAGTTGACTCGAGACTCTGGTGTTGTGCGTGAGTGAGCTAATGTTTCAGCAGTTCGTTACTTTAAAGAAAAAAAAAATAGAAAGAAGAAGACTGGTGAGAAGAACAGGATGGGTGGGAGAGAGAGAGACGCGGGGAAGCCTTGAGACAGCCTCGAGTAGAATTGGAGTTTGTCTCGGGTCGCTATCTGACTTAACGTACAACATGATTTAGTTTGGTATGTTAATAACTAAACTAAGTTAGAAATTAGTAGTTAAGTTAATATTTATTGTAAAAGATTAATAAGGTAAGTGATGTAAAAATAGTCAATTAGAAATAAAGTTTCAAGATTTAAATTATTTTAATAATTTAAAAGTGGTCAATAATTAAAGAAATTTGAAATGGAGTTGAAATTTTAAATGAAAAATTTAAGCAAGTTGAAATTAAAAGTTTAAATCTAAATTTAAATCTGAATTAAAGATAATTTGAATTCTAGTTCTGAAATCAAAGAAGTTTTAATATTTAAATTGTTTAAATTTGCTTTGTGATGATAATTAAAACATTAGTTAGAAAATGTTTTAAATTTGAATTAGTGAAGATAAAATGATATGCACTCATTAAATTAGTTCAAGTGAATAATTGATTAATTTATTTAATCAAGAAAATTTAGATTTGAGTTAAATTAATTAAGGTAAATTAATTTGTAAATAAGATTCATTAAATGAATAAAGAGTTGTCTTTTAAACAAATGATTAAGGTTATTTAATCAAGTAATTAAGATTTATTAAGTTACAGTTTAGAACTTAATTAATTAAATAATTAGTGATTAAACATATGATTTTAAAGGTTAATGAAATGATAATTAACAATAGTTAAATTGAGTTTAATTACTTAAGAATAGTAATTAAATAATTATGAATAGTTAATGAGGATCATTTAGTTGAAATTTATTTTGATAATAAATGTGAAAAGAATTATTCATAGAAATTTAATCTGATTTAAATTAATCAAATAATTAAATTAATCCTATCTATGGATGCTTGGATTATATTGGATGGTAAACTGTTTGATATCCCTGTTATATGATGCTTTATGAGTATCCTGATTTGTGTCGTGATCTATGATGAAATTTATTATCTGTGATATAGATATATGTCTGCGAATCTGTGTATGAAAGATAAGCGTTATAAATTTATATCGCTTATCGAATATATTGTTGTATTTGATCTGTGATGATTGAATGATGTTGCACTATTGTGTTAAAACCCTGGACCACACCATACACACACAATTATGGATTTCACGAGGAAATCGGTTAAGTCACAGATTTTTGAAATAGTTTAAAATTTGAATTTTTAAATTCAACTGTTTTGGAAATGGAATTGGAATAGAAGTGAAAAACTTTTGAAATGGAATTTCAAAGATGGAAATTTATTTTGAATAACTGGATTAAGTGTTGGAATTTAAATACTTCAATTTAAATTTGAATTCAATATTTGAATTGAATTCTGTAATTTGAAACTAGGGATTAATGATATTATACTAGTCATTATGAGTTAAATCATTTTTTAAAGTATTATTTTTGGGAATTTGAATTTAACCCAAGGATTTCAACTCGTATAAATGAATCAGATTTCCAAAATGAAAACTGTTGTTTTCAAATGATAAATACTTTTAGATAAGAACTGAAACTCCAGTTGATTAGGGGAATTTCAAGATTGAATAGAGAAATGATTTTCCTAAGTTATGAATGAATTCTTTTTGAAAGCTATGAATTAAATCTGTTTATTTTTAACAAATTTAAATTGATGAGTTGTTTAAATCAAATTGAAATGAAATTGTTTTGAAGGCTATAAGTTAAATCTTTGATTTAAAGATTTAACGAGTTAAATCAAATTGAAATGGAAATTGATTTGGAAAAATCTGTGAATGTATCTTTTGTTTAAAAGATTAAAATGTGAAAATTGTTTAAACCGTTAATGGTTGTGAAAATGAATCTTTTTGTTTAAAGATTGAAAATGGTAATTTATTTAAGCCATTTGAAGAAAGTCTTAAATTATTAAGTTGTGACTTAATTGAAATCCCATATCCATATATTTTTAAATATTGCGCTCACTATTCGGGTTAGCCGGGAAAGGACCTTTGGGTCGTATAACCCATTCTGAATATGTGATTCGACGTTATGGATACCATTTGAAGACCGGTGATGAAGACCGGGTATTTGCGAAAGCGATAGGATGACCTATCGATTGTCTCTGCACTGGGTAGCTCCTGGTATAGAGACTCCATATGTGATGGGAAGTCCGAACGTGATTAGTGAATATCCGGATTTGCAAGGACTTCTTTGTAAGTACCTTCGGTTCTGTTCGAACCCAGAACAGACTTGTATGGATTGTTATGTCTGACATTACAATTTGAGATATAAAGCTGATTTCTTTCAAATATATTTCTGTTGGTGGCGGAGAATTTATTCTCTTAGCTTAACACCCTTCTCTGAGACGTACGAGCTCAGAGGTTATGTAGTTGAAGTTATCAGCGATATATTCCCAATTTGGTAATGTGACATGCTGAGTGTTGCTGTGAAATGATCATTGTGTTGATTATTTGTGATAGGATCATTTGTTTGATCGTCTATCTTGGTGGTCATTTCTATGATCATTTGTTGACCCAAAGCACGGCTTTTGTATAAAGTGTGTTTTTGTGGACGAGACTTCGTCGAGCCTCACAAACCGGTAATGGTCGAAACAGGAATTGTGCGGCAAGGTTTCCAGGGATCGCTTCCCTAGGGTATGACCATTCCTTCTGGAAAAGGGTAGTATCATGGTATGGAGTCCAGGTACTTACTCATTTTGGAATACTTATTATTATGGTGTGATGTTGGTTAGAGAGCTCTCGTTTAAAGGTCCCAAAGGACCGGGGGTGGTATATCTGAGGGTTTGTAATATTCCTTGGGAAAAGGGATTCCCGGCTTTGTTTAGCAGAGAACAGTGGTTCTCGGGGCGTCCTTCCAGAGGCGTTTCCATGTGGCAATGGGAAGTTCCTTGGCCTGACCATTTGTTGGAAATCCATTCTTCAAATACGTACCTTGTACGGTTTTAGTTGTATAACCTGTCATGGAATATGGCGGTAACCCGCTATTGAACATGGTAGCTATAGTAGGCATAGTTCGAAATGTCTATGTCGGCTAAGATTTATATCTTTATTTTCGAAATGAATTCTCTCTATACTATGCACTAGTAATAATATCAAATGTTCTTTTTAATGCGTATCAAGCATCTTTGACTATCATAAGGAGAAATCTCCTCTGATTCTGCGTTTGCATTGTGTGTGTGTGCGGGAGGCCTTATGGTAGTCTCATTTTAAAAAGCATTGTGAATTGACTTTGAAAATCTTTTGTTGAATGTTTTAAAAGATAAACTGTTTTTGTTGCTCACACCAGTCCCACGACTGATCCGGAGTTTATTGTTTCTTTCCTAAACTCTGGGTGCTCATTATTTTCTACACGAGCAGTCTAGAGTTGGGTTTTTCAGATAGTCAGGTTTAGTAGGTTATCTGGAGTTAGTTCAGTCTTTGGATCGCACCAGTCTTGCTGAGCTTGGTGCATCGTTATTGGGGGTTCGAGCTTCTGCTGGATTGATTCTTAGAAATGGAGTTGCAGCTCTCGGAGTTCTCTTTTGAAGACTATCTCAGAGTTATATTGTTCCGCTGCTAGATGTTATATATCGTTTTCTTTTCCGCTGCTATTTTATTGTATCATATCTCTGATGTATATTGATATCTATTGGATCATCTGTTGTATCAGATATGTCATCAAAGCTGTATTTCAATGTATTATTCTTTTATTCCGCTGTGTTATTTACTTAATGTTGTTATAAGCTCCGGCGAATCGGATTTGAACGGTCGAATCTATGGCATTCGAATACGATATGAAGTATGGATGTCGATTTTCGAGCGCGAAAAATCCGAAACGTTACATTTGGTATCAGAGCTAAGGTTAAACTTTAGCTCAGGAGTGTAACACATTAAGTAACTCATTAGAGATAGGGTGAAGTAAATCCTAGAATGAGTAATCCTTAAGATATCCGTTTGAATGCCTCAGTAAATTCTTTTACTATCCACTGATAGTAAGTATGAGTGCAAGAAGAGAATGAGATAGAGGACAGAGGAATGCGACTATAATTGGTCAAAACTCTGTAACAACAAGTGGAAACAACTTTCTTCTCAATCTCTTTTTGATTCGTTTCAAATTCTTTTGAATTGCTTCGTGACAGCTACAGAAAAAGAAGTTTCGGTGCGGTGATGCTTTATGAATCATTATAGGAAATTCTTACTTCGTATCCTCATCAGTTTCTTATCAGTTTTTTTCGATTTAAACTTTAATGAATATGAATTTGAAAATTGAAATTGGAGATTTTAAATGAATTAGAAATTTTAAATTGAGTTAACTTGATTAATAGAATATGAAGAATGATTAGAATTGTATCGATAAAATGATTTTGATTAAAACCAAATTTGAAATTATAATATAATTTCTTGTATCTATTGTTGATATTCTGATTTGGTGAGCCAAATGCAGAACTGATATCCAATTTAATCTGGAAAGATATTTCTCTATCTTTCATCTATCTCTGTGTTGTTTTCATGCCTGCAAATTTCGAGGACGAAATTCTTTTAAGGGGGGAAGTCTGTAACGACCCTAGATTTTAATTTAATTTAAATTGATAATTAAATGAAATTTTGAATAAAAATTTATAAAATTAATTTTAAATGGAAGCGAGTTTCCTCGATTCAAATAGAAAATATATTAAGTCAAAGAAAAAAATATTGTAAATATTGTATATATGTGAATATATATGAATACGCGCATATATGAGGAAACAATTGAATATATATGTATTTGATTTTGAATTTAAATCTCAAATAAATGGTTTAATAATAATAATAAATATTTAAGCTAGAAAATAAATTTGACAAATCAAATAGATATATAATAAGATAAATTATAAAAGATAAAGTGATGGCACTAGAATAAAATTTAACAACATAATAAAAATAGAAATGTGTTCATATGACAAAATAACAAGGCAAAGTAATAAAGCTTTAGACAAAATAAAATAAATATATTTAAGTATAAACAAATCAAACATAATAAATACAAACAAATATAAAAGTTTTAGTATGCAAAGCAAAATAAAATAAAATAAGAGCAAATAAAAGTATTCAAACAAATAAATACTAGTACAAAATAAAACATAAAACCAAGTAAACAAATACATTTATATGTATAAAAAAGTACAAGCAAATAAAGGATAAAAATATAAGTATGTAGAAGCAAACCTGCAAAGCAAAATCAAAAAAAAAATAATAATAATAAACATATGCATAAATAAGTACATACATGATTCAAAGAGTGTAAAGTAGATATGCAGGCAAGTGAAAGAACATTAAACAATGTAAGGTAAAGAAAAAACAAAAAAAAGTATAAAAGTAATCAGGCAAAAGAATGTTGCCTGTAAAAATATTGCAAAACAAAATCTTCTCAACACAAAATCTATTAGCCGAGTAAAAAGGGTAGAAAAAAGCAAAAAGAGTTGCCAGGCAAATATATAAAATAGTATGCAAGCAAGACATGAAGGACTTAAGTCATTAATGCAAAGATGTCCTGGGTACACACCACATTACCTATCAGCCAATATACAATGGAAATATATGTGATATTGTACAAACAACACTATATCATTTGTACAAATCATTATCACTTGTAAGCTTCCATATACCAACCTGTACAAACTTAAATATAATACTCTGTACAAATATATCCCTGTAAACCTTCTCCCTATATATCAACAACTTCTTCATTTCAGTTTCATCCACCATAACTGAAAGAAGAAAAGAAAAGAAAAACTAAGCAACCTCTAAAATGAATACCAACTCAACTTAAACAATGCAAATCAATGCAACTTGGAGATTTAAAGAAGGTCTCAGCAAGCAAATTTCAAAAGCCTGATTCAAATAGAAGGCTCTGTTCTTTTTTCTCAAAAACAGAAGTGAGTAAACCCTTTGTTTTAAAAACAATTTAAATTATGAATGATTCAAATGCCTGGGTTGATCTGATATTTGATATTGATATTGCATAAGAACCTCTTAGTTTTTATATAATTGAATTGATATCAATGTATATGGGTGTAAGTATGCCTGTATATATATACACCATGTTTCCTGTAGTATCAGTACATGTCTTGCCTTCAAAAAAAAAAATTCAAAACCTCAAATAGAATTGAAATCAGACTATGATGTTTAAATGAAAAATGGTTTTTAATGTATGATGAAGTTATAAAAATAGTTTCAAGGTTTTAAATTTAACAAATAGTCTAAAAATGGAAATAACAGTAAGATTTTATATATAGGTTAAAAGATCAATAAATTCAAATTCTGTTTCGAATTACATGAATGTGTTCGTGGTCGAAAATCACGATTTTTAATATACATTTTGTAATTTTTAATTTGATAATCGATTGGGAATTTTGAAAAGTTCGTTTTGGGGGTTTTGGGCGATTGTTGATGATCGACGTGATGGAGTTGGCCAATTTTTGGTCTGAAGGTGGTTCGTTTGATGGCGAGTGTAGGAAAAATAATAGAAAATTTTTCGAATGAATGAATTGTTGGGTTGAATCTAAACTAGGGTTTAAGAACCCATTTTGTTCACATTCGAAAACAACGGTGCTGCGCCATCCATGGGTGACCGGACATCACGCCACCGGTGCCAATCGCATTGTCGTACGATAGCGGAGCTTGGGTCGAAGTTTGGAGACCGCTGAGGGTCTGTGGTGGTGGCGCGAATTGATTTTCCGATGATATGCTGAGGGGTTGTTTGGGTCGAGATGACTCGATTCTGTTTTTCGAAATTAATTCGAACTCTGAGTGCTTGTGTCGTTTTGAGGGATGAACGTTGACTCGAGGTTGGCCGCAGCTTCGACCAACAGCGGCAAAATCGGCCGTGCACGTGCACGTGCACGTTTGGGCTGTTGGGTTTTGGCTGTGGGTTGCGTCATTGGGGAAGAAGATGCTGAACTCGAAGTGGAGCTCGGGATTTTCGTGAGTTGAATCGAGACTCTGGTGTTGTGCGTGAGTGAGCTAATGTTTCAGCAGTTCGTTACTTTAAAGAAAAAAAATAGAAAGAAGAAGACTGGGGAGAAGAACAGGATGGGTGGGAGAGAGAGAGACGCGGGGAAGCCTTGAGACAGCCTCGAGTAGAATTGGAGTTTGTCTCGGGTCGCTGTCTGACTTAACGTACAACATGATTTAGTTTGGCATGTTAATAACTAAACTAAGTTAGAAATTAGTAGTTAAGTTAATATTTATTGTAAAAGATTAATAAGGTAAGTGATGTAAAAATAGTCGATTAGAAATAAAGTTTCAAGATTTAAATTATTTTAATAATTTAAAAGTGGTCAATAATTAAAGAAATTTGAAATGGAGTTGAAATTTTAAATGAAAAATTTAAGCAAGTTGAAATTAAAAGTTTAAATCTAAATTTAAATCTGAATTAAAGATAATTTGAATTCTAGTTCTGAAATCGAAGAAGTTTTAATATTTAAATTGTTTAAATTTGCTTTGTGATGATAATTAAAACATTAGTTAGAAAATGTTTTAAATTTGAATTGTGAAGATAAAATGATATGCACTCATTAAATTAGTTCAAGTGAATAATTGATTAATTTATTTAATCAAGAAAATTTAGATTTGAGTTAAATTAATTAAGGTAAATTAATTTGTAAATAAGATTCATTAAATGAATAAAGAGTTGTCTTTTAAACAAATGATTAAGGTTATTTAATCAAGTAATTAAGATTTATTAAGTTACAGTTTAGAACTTAATTAATTAAATAATTAGTGATTAAACATATGATTTTAAAGGTTAATTAAATGATAATTAACAATAGTTAAATTGAGTTTAATTACTTAAGAATAGTAATTAAATAATTATGAATAGTTAATGAGGATCATTTACTTGAAATTTATTTTGATAATAAATGTGAAAAGAATTATTCATAGAAATTTAATCTGATTTAAATTAATCAAATAATTAAATTAATCCTATCTATGGATGCTTGGATTATATTGGATGGTAAACTGTTTGATATCCCTGTTATATGATGCTTTATGAGTATCCTGATTTGTGTTGTGATCTATGATGAAATTTATTATCTGTGATATAGATATATGTCTGCGAATCTGTGTATGAAAGATAAGCGTTATAAATTTATATCGCTTATCGAATATATTGTTGTATTTGATCTGTGATGATTGAATGATGTTGCACTATTGTGTTAAAACCCTGGACCACACCATACACACACAATTATGGATTTCACGAGGAAATCGATTAAGTCACAGATTTTTGAAATAGTTTAAAATTTGAATTTTTAAATTCAACTGTTTTGGAAATGGAATTGGAATAGAAGTGAAAAACTTTTGAAATGAAATTTCAAAGATGGAAATTTATTTTGAATAACTGGATTAAGTGTTGGAATTTAAATACTTCAACTTAAATTTGAATTCAATATTTGAATTGAATTCTGTAATTTGAAACTAGGGATTAATGATATTATACTAGTCATTATGAGTTAAATCATTTTTTAAAGTATTATTTTTGGGAATTTGAATTTAACCCAAGGATTTCAACTCGTATAAATGAATCAGATTTCCAAAATGAAAACTGTTGTTTTCAAATGATAAATACTTTTAGATAAGAACTGAAACTCCAGTTGATTAGGGGAATTTCAAGATTGAATAGAGAAATGATTTTCCTAAGTTATGAATAAATTCTTTTTGAAAGCTATGAATTAAATCTGTTTATTTTTAACAAATTTAAATTGATGAGTTGTTTAAATCAAATTGAAATGAAATTTTTTTGAAGGCTATAAGTTAAATCTTTGATTTAAAGATTTAACGAGTTAAATCAAATTGAAATGGAAATTGATTTGGAAAATTCTGTGAATGAATCTTTTGTTTAAAAGATTAAAATGTGAAAATTGTTTAAACCGTTAATGGTTGTGAAAATGAATCTTTTTGTTTAAAGATTGAAAATGGTAATTTATTTAAGCCATTTGAAGAAAGTCTTGAATTATTAAGTTGTGACTTAATTGAAATCCCATATCCATATATTTTTAAATATTGCGCTCACTATTCGGGTTAGCCGGGAAAGGACCTTTGGGTCGTATAACCCATTCTGAATATGTGATTCGACGTTATGGATACCATTTGAAGACCGGTGATGAAGACCGGGTATTTGCGAAAGCGATAGGATGACCTATCGATTGTCTCTGCACTGGGTAGCTCCTGGTATAGAGACTCCATATGTGATGGGAAGTCCGAACGTGATTAGTGAACATCCGGATTTGCAAGGACTTCTTTGTAAGTACCTTCGGTTCTGTTCGAACCCAGAACAGACTTGTATGGATTGTTATGTCTGACATTATAATTTGAGATATAAAGCTGATTTCTTTCAAATATATTTCTGTTGGTGGCGGAGAATTTATTCTCTTAGCTTAACACCCTTCTCTGAGACGTACGAGCTCAGAGGTTATGTAGTTGAAGTTATCAGCGATATATTCCCAATTTGGTAATGTGACATGCTGAGTGTTGCTGTGAAATGATCATTGTGTTGATTATTTGTGATAGGATCATTTGTTTGATCGTCTATCTTGGTGGTCATTTCTATGATCATTTGTTGACCTAAAGCACGGCTTTTGTATAAAGTGTGTTTTTGTGGACGAGACTTCGTCGAGCCTCACAAACCGGTAATGGTCGAAACAGGAATTGTGCGGCAAGGTTTCCAGGGATCGCTTCCCTAGGGTATGACCATTCCTTCTGGAAAAGGGTAGTATCATGGTATGGAGCCCAGGTACTTACTCATGTTGAAACACTTATTATTATGGTGTGATGTTGGTTAGAGAGCTCTCGTTTAAAAGTCCCAAAGGACCGGGGGTGGTATATCTGAGGGTTTGTAATATTCCTTGGGAAAAGGGATTCCCGGCTTTGTTTAGCAGAGAACAGTGGTTCTCGGGGCGTCCTTCCAGAGGCGTTTCCATGTGGCAATGGGAAGTTCCTTGGCCTGACCATTTGTTGGAAATCTATTCTTCAAATACGTACCTTGTACGGTTTTAGTTGTATAACCTGTCATGGAATATGGCGGTAACCCGCTATTGAACATGGTAGCTATAGTAGGCATAGTTCGAAATGTCTATGTCGGCTAAGATTTATATCTTTATTTTCGAAATGAATTCTCTCTATACTATGCACTAGTAATAATATCAAATGTTCTTTTTAATGCGTATCAAGCATCTTTGACTATCATAAGGAGAAATCTCCTCCGATTCTGCGTTTGCATTGTATGTGTGTGCGGGAGGCCTTATGGTAGTCTCATTTTAAAAAGCATTGCGAATTGACTTTGAAAATCTTTTGTTGAATGTTTTAAAAGATAAACTGTTTTTGTTGCTCACACCAGTCCTACGACTGATCCGGAGTTTATTGTTTCTTTCCTAAACTCTGGGTGCTCATTATTTTCTACACGAGCAGTCTAGAGTTGGGTTTTTCAGATAGTCAGGTTTAGTAGGTTATCTGGAGTTAGTTCAGTCTTTGGATCGCACCAGTCTTGCTGAGCTTGGTGCATCGTTATTGGGGGTTCGAGCTTCTGCTGGATTGATTCTTGGAAATGGAGTTGCAGTTCTCGGAGTTCTCTTTTGAAGACTATCTCAGAGTTATATTGTTCCGCTGCTAGATGTTATATATCGTTTTCTTTTCCGCTGCTATTTTATTGTATCATATCTCTGATGTATATTGATATCTATTGGATCATCTGTTGTATCAGATATGTCATCAAAGCTGTATTTCAATGTATTATTCTTTTATTCCGCTGTGTTATTTACTTAATGTTGTTATAAGCTTCGGCGAATCGGATTTGAACGGTCGAATCTATGGCATTCGAATACGATATGAAGTATGGATGTCGATTTTCGAGCGCGAAAAATCCGAAACGTTACAATACAAGTGCTCATGCCATGAATCCAAAATGTATGCAACATTCTAAGTAAGTATACTTGCAATTCTATATATACGCACAACCATTCAATCCATATGCAACAGCCATTTGCATAATGCTCAATAAGATAAACAAGAGATGATTAAATGTGTATCCTATCTAGATGATATATTGTCCTAAATGTTTATAAGAAATAATCCAAATAATATATCACTTGCATCCATCATCTGTAATATGTCCTAATGGCACATTTGCAACCATTCCTACCATCCAATGCATGCTACCTAAACTAAGACCTAAATAGAAAAGCAATCTATATTTTTCTAACTAAAATGGAAACGTACCACAAAAGAGTTCTAGATGGGTGGCTCGGATTTTCTCCTTAAGCTTTCATGTACTCTCAACTGGATCGTCTCCCTACTAGACTCTAACCAGTTTAATTATTTCATCATGAAGTCATCTTGTTTCATGCTCAATAATACTGGTGGGTGCATGGTAATCAAGGGACTCACTGATCCTCTTTAACTTTCCCTAGTTGACACGACTCAACCATGGTAACTGCATAGAATAAACATTTCTGCAAGTGTGACACCAATTGAACATTGTGAACTCCCTCCAACCCTTCAAGAAGCTCCGCCCTATAGGCTAACTTCCTTACCTTACCTAAGATTGGAAAAGGACCTATACTCTCGGTACTAACTTTTTCGAACTACTAACCCAATACATATCTAAGTGGTAAGATGTTCACTCGGACTATGTCACTATCGCAGACTTTAACTCTATGTGTCTCCTATTGGTACATGGTTTCCGCCTATCTTGCGCAGTTTTGCCCTTCTATGAATCGAATCCTTTCTTTAAGTACTTCCAACTGGACTGTCTTTCTGACTAACCTTTCCCACCTTTACTACTAGCATAAATCTTCAATCCAAGTGTATGTGCATCAGTAACCCTCTACAATCATCGCTACCAACTTAAATAATATCAAATTGCACTATGCTAAATAACCCAAGCACAAAGTATGCTCCCACGAAAATGTAGCCAATGCAATCTTTAATGCATATACGTACTGCCTTAAATCATCCGGTGGTATAGCTAATCACTTCATCTTCTAGTTGATAAGGTAAGACACCTTGAAAGTGGATGGTGTCCTCCCCCTATCAATTTCTATTTAGACCTTTTTGCTATTTCTCCATTTTCACCTAAGAATATCCAAACTTGATGATTTCTTAAATATTGAAAATAGCATAACTTTCTTTCCAATTCGACTTAACTTAAGTCATCTCATTTTAATTGCAGAATATTCTTCGATCTATCAAAAACCATGGTACCTGGGTATCAAGTTTATAGTCTGTAGGGATCCATCCTAAGTTCTACAAGTAAGTACTCAAATGTCCTATTAGTGATAATTTAGTCTATCTTCTCATTCAATCCTATCGATAAAAGTCCTAAAATTAATTGAATTTCTAACCTAGATTCATTTTAGCATTGATGATAATCACCTAAGTCATACATTGTTCGTGTGTGATTGTTATGCCATACAAACCATGTCTTGTAAATTAGCCTTCTTCCAATCTGACGTATGATTGAAAAGAATCATTTTTCACTTCCTCTAATTCTTACCAAAAATTTCCCGATCCTATCTTATATGAAAATTGCCTTCGCACTCTCAATACACGCAAATAGAAATATATTTTTCTTGACGGACACCCAAATCCTTAAATTAACCATCTCTTGCACAATCTTGACTACAATTTTATCTAGGATGACTTTTGTAGTTTGAACTTCCAAAACTTTACCATCTCTTAATGTCATCCGATAAATGAGACCTTTTTACCAAATGTAACATCTTACCACTTTATTCCAATTATTCCATAGTTGAGACAAATCAATATGGAATGGGACCTTGCCATTTTAATCCACTAGACTTAATGACCAATACTTTGATTCTTAGGGATTTCTATATTTAATGTGTAGGAGTTAAAACTTTCCCCAAAAAATGAACCATGAACACTAATTTTCTATAAATTATCTAAAAGAGAATTTGTGTTATGTTTGGAATTACGAGGAATTTTTTTGTTATTATTGAAATAGACGGATCAAAATACGATAACCATCCCCATTTAGTACATCTCTTTCTTTTGGGTATACTCCCTGTTATTTCAAACTATACACATTTGTACTAAAACTGGATAATTTATAGAAATTTACATTGCTACACACTTCGTTCTAATGAATTAAAATATTACTTAAGTCCCACTCCAATTTATAACAACTTCTAATTATGTTTATTAACCGATATCAATTACCCAATAATACTTGGTATTGCATATTTCCTTAATGAAGCACCTCATTAACTTATGTACTACTTCCCCTTTATTTTCCATATTCTAGTATGTGCAATATTTAACTCTATAATTCCAAGATTTACATAGGCATACATGGAATGCATTTACTATGATGTGAATCCGATAACATATAAAAAATATGTTTTCCCACTTACGTCCACCTAGTCTGCCGTAGCCTTTAGGAACAATGCAATAGTTAGACCACCCTTAGCCTACAACTATCTTATTCTCACCTATATGTACCGATCTTGCCGATATAGCGTCGAGTCTACACTTACCATTCCATTTTTATCATCCAATATAACCATGGAATTGCCTATTTTTCACTTAATGCACTATATAAGGATTGAAGTAGACCCTACTTACCCTTTTACACTTCAAACCAAAAATATTCTTGCATTTGTAGTATTCTTTGATATGATAAAGCATCCTGGCTTACTATTTCCTTATTCGTAAATATGTTTCCCCAAATCATACTTTTCAAACTTCCTTACACAAAGATTATATAGTCAAACGATAATTTGGTAGAAGACACAAGGTGGCATTCACTCTTTACTGTTACAGGAAGTTCGACTTAGTATTATATTCTTCCAGTTCAACTTTTGATTAAAAAGATCGTGAAATTCCAAATGTTACTTCTTATCTCTATCCCAACCATTTTAATGCTTCTAAATCCTATAATCAATTTTGTTATGGTGGTTTGTTTAATCCTATTCATCCGACTTTAGTTTATTTCTTTCCTTTTAAGTTTAAGTGATAATCATAATATTTTCATTTTACCTTTTCAGATCAAAACCTTTGATTTTAACATCATTTCCACAATACTAGTAAGTTTTTAAACCTGTAAAACTCTCCATTCATTCTTAACAAACGTTTCCTTCTTATTAAGATCATGAAATTTTTCTTTAATTAAATTATCAAAAATAATTAAGCTTAACTTAGAAAAATGTATGTAAAACGCACCTTTCTAAAAAAAATTTAAAAATAAATTTAACAAAAGTTATATTTTTAAAGAAATTGTGGTACTTAACTTATTATTATTATTTTTAGAGTATGACAGAGAATTTTGTAAAAGACATTTTCAAGCACAGAACATTTTTTATTTATAAAAGAGATTCAAAAGTTAGGTCTCGCATACTTCTAAAATTTTATTTTTAAAAGAAAAGCACACATCGATGGTAAGTGCAACAATGTGCCTAAAAGATAAAACAAAAGCTTTAAAATGGATATTGAAACATTACTTTTTACCAAATTCTTTACTTTTTCCTTTTAAACAAATTCTATAAAGTTTGTCTAATTATTTTATATAAAATCATAAACCAACTCTATTCCTTTTATTTAAAATATCGGGCATCTACTATTTCTAATTTTTAGAAAATATTTTCATTGGTTTATCACTTGAATCAGAATAGATAATAGCAATCTAATTACATAAGCCCACTTATACCTAACAATGATTTAAGTGTATAAGGTTTCCATCCTCCTTTTCAAAGATGGTTAACTTAGGTTTACTTTTCCAATATAGCATCCAACTTCAATATGAAAATACCTTAGGCGCACATTTAAGTAAATAAGAGTCCTTGCAACTACTACAAATATGAGAATAGGGCTTCAATATTAATTGAGGGAATCTGCCTTAAGTTTGTAAAGTCCTTCTTCATGTTCCCCTTATGCTATCGACATCATATTCACATTATATGGTTTACATGGTACTAATCTTTTTCACTACCCTTAAATCCGTAATTTACTTACTACTACTAGTTGGCATAGAAAACCTCTGCTAGCTTTCTTTATAGGGTAAACCACAATAAATGTGAAAAGTTTGTTTTCAACCTTAACTGTTATAACCTTAGCATTTACTCTAACCCACAATTGTTTGCTTATATGAGGAATAAGCCAACAATTAATTTATGAATCAAAATGTATAGGGTGTTGTATATTGATATACATATTAGAAAATTATAGTAAATATAGGTGGAACCATTTAGGGATGTTCCCTCCTAGAATCTAAACTGCATTACCAGAGCCATTCCTTTAAAAATTACTCATTCTCACTAGCGTTGATTGGGAATTATTTTCAAATTCCCCACAGATAGTATTAATAGGGATAACTGACTATGATTGTAAGTAATCTTTGAAAAACTATATACACATACACACACACGCGCGCGCACACGCATATACATGTATTCTCTTTGAAAACACTTTAAAAACTTATTGAAAAACATTTTAGAAATACCTTTTCAAGTCCGTTCTCTCAATACGGTCCTAATTCCTAAGGAACTTTGAACATGTGCTCTAATACCAAAAGTGACAACCTGCACTTCCTGACACACCAGGTCCAAAGCTTAGGGTGGCCATCGTTCTCATGTCATGCCGAGAAATACGAGTTGTTGGTCTTTTTTATTATAGATAAAATTGTAAAGGTGATTTTAACACATTCTACACTTTCAGACCTTACAGTGGAAGGAAATTAAAATATAAATACTGAAAATAAACATTTTGGAAAAACAATCGCCACAATACTTAATTGTCATATACTATTTCCAAGTAAAATATAAGTTTGATAGACATTTAATACAAATTAGAATGAATGACTACATGAGAAACAATGAATAATAGAGAAACTCCGACGTTTAAATCCTTTATCCATGTATTATGCCCAATCTTCTACTAACCTATTATCCAATAGTGGAGAAAATTGGAAAGAAGGGAGTGGGTCATACAAAAGTCTCGTGAATAAGTACATGTTAAATATATAATGATCATATGCAGTTGACTTTAATTCTACTCTAGTGTATTTGTGGGGTCCTTTACTTAAGGGTCCTTATTTAACACACGCCTACGCTAACAACTTATGTAGGCTCCTGTAAGGGTCGAACTATGGATCGAACCTTAATAACTAATGATCGACCATCGCTCCTAAAGCTATTCACTATGGAAGCACCTACTAGAGCTACTTAGACTAAGACTTAATCTGCAAAGTGAATAAACTATGACTTGGATTTCATAGAAATGATCTTGTTATGCTTGGTATTGAAGTCTAAAGAGGAAACTCGTCATATTTATGGAATTTAAAAGGTGATTTCACCATTATTTCGCTCATAGCACTTGTTGAATATGGAAATTGATACTGAAGAAAATTTGAATGATATCTATGATCCAATTTACTCAATAATGTTTTTTAAGATTTATTTTTGGGCTTACGATAAATGATGTCTTAAATAACATTGTTTTTGACCCGCTTAAAAGCTGAAGAATTTTAATCAAATGTTAAGTACGGAAATTGAAAATATTTTTCTAAGAGAAGAGAATTACCTTAGAATTACTCTAAGATAAAAAAATTCATAATTAACTCAAAAGAAATGAATGGGAAAAAAGGCTTAATAAATCCTGTGTACTTATATTCAATGTTTATCGATAATTGGATTTCGTAGGAACTAGGGTTGGATTTGGGTTATTTCTATTCGAAAACCACTTCGAACCAATCTACTACTCGAAGTCAAGGATCAAAAGTTGAAGATAATTGAAACGAATAGTGACAAAGACTGCTTGTTGATTTGATTAGGAATAACTCCAAAATACTTATAGTAGCGGTGGTCTCTTTGTTACGAAAAATATCAGAAACACAAGGACTATTCTCTACTAATCTTATGATGTGGTAGGAGAGTGCCTTCGGTTTGTACTGTTCCTGGACAACTTGCATAGACGAGTGTCTGGTCTTGCATTCTAAATCAACATGAGTGGTCTCTATATAATGTATATCAGTTGGTGGTAGAGAAAACACCTTCTTTAGCTCAACACCTTTCCCGAGACATTCGAACTCATTGTCATTCAAAGTGGAAAGAAATGTGCTATGTGTAAAGGTAATCGTTTCCTCAAGCCTCATCAACCGGAAAATGACCAAAACATGGTTAGATGCGACAAGACTATGTGGTTCGCGACCATTAAGGTATACTCATCCCCTTCTAGATATATTTTTTCCATTATGACATTCAGGATGTAAATTAATGTTGATGTATGCTACGAGGTACCTCGAATAAAGGTCGATAACGACCGGGGGATGATATATTCGATACTATCTAAGTGTAGAGGTAGGCTAGTTGTGTGTTGGTAGAGAAGAAGATATTATATGGACCTCGAGACATCCATCTAGAGGTGTACCCATCGGAAGTTAGTCCCTTCACCTGGTCATTTGTATGGAAATCCATTCTCCAATAAGCGCATGCCCTTTTGTTTGTAGAACCTGCGTTTGTGGTTAGTATGCTGGAATTTTGAAATGTAACAATTTCGGCTAAGATTAATAAGTTTACTTGCAAATATTTTCAAAGCAATGTCATTAGAAATAATATCAAATATTTTAATATACAAAAGTGTTTTATTTATTACAAGGTAAAAACTTGTTCACATTTATCTGTGGGCGTGGTCTTATGAAATACTCTTTCTTTTCAAAGGATTTTATTCGAGGGCTGATATATGACACTATCATTTATTATTGATTTTTTTCTCATGCTGATTTATCAATCCTAGTCCAGGTATTTTCAATACTCGGGTCGGATTTGATAGTTTCAGGTTTAGTTGAAGATGGTTGGCATTTCTAGAGGAGAGCTGAAGATATTCACCTACATGTGGATGTATTCTATTATCTGCTGCAGCTATTGCATTTGTTTTGTTGTTTTCATCATTTGTAATGAAAAAGGTATATAATCGTCTAGGTCGAACCTAGGTTAGACTCTGATATATGTATTCTAAAAATTTTCAGTTGTAAAGACATTTGTTTAATATAATATGTTATTCCATTCGAGTGAGATTTTATTATGTTCTTCTATTTTCTTTATTTTACCCTTGATGATCCGACTTTCTACTCACTTTGGGTTAGACATGTGTGGTTATTGTCGACTCAAAGGGTATGGATTTTCTGGCCTTCACATTTTGTATGATAGCTCTTGGTTGAGTGAACACCGAAGCCTGATAGTGGTAAGTCTCATCAAAGATAGGATTAGTAAAATCCTAAGATGAGTAACTCATCAGAGATAGGGTCAGTTGCCCTAGAATGAGTTGAGAATATTATGTATGAGCGCGTATTTGTTTATTTTATAAAAATGATTTCATTTTAAAAAGATGGTAAATGAAATAATTTTACCTAAGTTTATATTTTATATAAAAATAAATATTTTTATATAGTTAGAAATAAATGATTGTTTGGAATATTGATTAGTAAAATATGAACAACTTCTGATTATAATTGCACGATCTAACTATAAGATGTTCCATAAAAAGAGTTCAGGAATTATTGGAATCAAGATTAGTAAATATAAATGTCCATGTTGTGATTAGAATTTCAAAAACTTACAGAAGAGAATTTAATGAAAAGATTAAAAGTTGATAAGTTAGAAAAAAGCAATTTAAAGAAAATTTGGAATAATATGGTTAATATGTTGATTATTGGATGAAAATGTTTAAATAACAAATACCATGTGAATTAAGGTTCATAATTTGACTATAAGGTATTTAATGGATTTATGGTTAAGAAATTTGATTGGAAAAGGGGATAGGTAAATAAAATTCTAAATTAAGTTTGAAATTAATCCATTAGGGAACTCTACTGAGTTTAAGTTTAGTATAATTTTAAGGACGAAATTCTTTTAAATAGAGGAGAATGTAACAACTCGTAATTTTACTGCTTTGAAAATGAGGTATTTAATTTATTTTAAATATTTATTTAAAAAGTCAAACTATATCGAAATCACTTAATAAAGGTAATAAAAGTATAATATAGGTTTGAAAAATACATTTTTAGTCATTTTACAAAAACATTCTAACTTTGTTACATTTTGTCAATGCAAAGTCATATTCCAATAAATTAATATTAACACTAATAATATGGGTTTTTAACCAAAGTATACCTGTTTTAATTTATTAAATGTAGTAGGAAATTCTATTTCTAAGTTGGTTTACATTAATGAGTAGTTAAACAAAAACGTCAAACTTTGACTATAAAATATATATCAACAAAAACACTATTTTTGACAAAACAAGTTGTTGTTAAGTTATTACAACATGATATGTTTCCTAACCCATATATATACTTAACAAACTATGTAACATGTTCATTTACCATAATAAAGACAAAAGAATACAAATTGGTTTAAATAAAGTTTACAAAACATGATTTGACTAATTTAAATTTAAATTTAACTTCATAAAACAACATCATTTCTTACATCTCTTATCTCACTAATGAGATGGTATGTATATACATGGAAAACGTGCAAATTTATGTGTTTTAATATCAGCAAACATGGGAAATGTTACATCTCTCTTTACTACTTACACACTTTTTCTTAACATCATTTATACCATTAATGCATATGCTAATTTGTTAACATGTGTCATGTAGAATCAAATCAAAGAAAAGACTTCTCTTTAAAATACAAAATTTAAGAAAAAAGGCAAAAGTAGAGAAGGTAAGTATGGTCATTTTCCAAGCAAGCCTCATGTATAAATAGTCATGTCATTCTCACCAAATCTTACAACTCATTCTCTCCATTTCCTTAAATTCTTTTTCCAAATTTTTCACTTCTCTTCCTCCTCCATTACTTTTTGTTCCATAGTTCTTCCTTCCACTGCCTTTCTCCACCCACACCCAAGCTAAACTCCACCACCCCAAGGTCGTACGCAACCTCCACACCACCTACCCACGACCAAACTGAGTCACTACCCTCCTCAACACACCCCTAGACCCAAACCTAAGGCCTACACCCACTTACCCGAGCTCTACCACCTTCCTCACTCACGTACCCCCACTTAACCACCCACACCCTTCATCTTCAAGTCCACACCCTCCCACACAACCATGGTCGAAATCCCACACTCCTCCATTATATAAAATTAAAGAAAAAAGAAAGAAAAGAAAGGAAATAAGGAAAGAGAGGAGCACATGTTAGTTCATTGGACGTAACCACGCTAGTTCGCATACAGATTGAATGAGTGGAAATGAATATGAGAAATTCTCACAGCTTTTTAAATCGTGTTTTATTATGTTATAGTAATCATGATTATCCCGTTTATATGTTAGGTTAATTATCACCATTTGATAATATGGACGTTTGGCTGAAATGAATGTTTGAATACGTTGGTTGAAAAGTTAAGTTGTGATAATATACTTACTTATTGATAATCAATATGCTATGAGAATGGATGTTATGTTATTGATGAATATTGAAAGTGATTATGCTCATTTGTGATCAAGTAATCCCCTTTGTTAATATGACCAGTTTTATTAATATGGTATGTATTTGAAAAATTAAGCCTCTTTTTGAATAATGGAATTCAATTTGAAATTGAAATTGAGGTATAGTTGAATTTGAAATTGAAATCAATCGAATTTGAAATTGTAAGTCGAAATTGATTTTGAAATCAAAATTGAGATGAATTGTGAAATTAAAATTGATTTTGAAATTGAAATTGAAAATAAAGTTGAAATCGAAATTAGATTTGAAATTGTATTTGAAATAGAGTTTAATTTAAGATTAGAATAGAAATTGAATATAAATTGGTTTTAAAAATTTAATATTAAAATAATGGAAATAAACTAATATCATAATATGAGAATAGTGAAAATGTACTTTAAAAAGTGAAAATATTAATGTAAAATTATTTATAATTTTTTTATAAGTAATTAATTTCAATTTGGAGAATTTATTTCAAATTTTGAAAATCAAGTTAAAACTAGGCGCGCCGCGGAAAGGTAGTTCGCGATTTCGCTCCGGAAAGTTTAAATGAATGTACAAAATGAAATATAGCTTGGATTTCTTCGAAACAAGAAATGTCTAGACTATTATATGCATAGTTTTTATGTGAAGAAGGAAAATCAAGATTTCGTCTTGTATATTTTGAAATACGTTCAAAACAAATTTAAAAAAAAAATCACGTTTTTACAGTAAAGTGACCAAAGTTAGAAATTAATATTTTCAATATTTTTAAAATACGGAAAAATCAATAAAAATCATTTAAAATATTTTAAAAGAGATCTAAGTCGAAAAAAATGGAATTTTAAATGATAGAAAAGTCAATTTGGCCAATATAGCTTTAAAACATCATTTGCAACACTTTTGCAGCAGTTTTCTATAACTTTGAACATATGCTTCTAAACTTGGCGATTCTTTTTTGAATTATTTAAAAATGTTTTTAAATGAATAATAGAGGAATTTTAAGATGATTTAATCAATAATTGAGTATGCGAAAACGACTAGTACATTTGTCCCACTTGTGAGAGTTGAACGATAAAATAAGGTGTGTAACCAAGCTTAGGAATGGAGCAACTCATGCCCTGAACTTCCATGGCCTTCGCATTATCTTTTAGACAAAGGCTGGAATAGATCGAAGGGAAAGCTGGGATGCTCTAAAAAAGATCATATTAAATTTTCCATAATAAAGGAGGATTGGTATTTTCCATAAATTAAGCAATTTAAGTATACAAAGTATTAATCTCCAAAGTGAATAAACTATAACTTAGATTGCATATAATGATCTTATTATACTTAGTATTAAAGTCCGAAGGGGAAACTCGTCCTATTCGTGGAATTTAAAAGGTGATTTCACCGTTATTTCACCCATAGCACTTGTTGAATACGGAAACTGATACTGAGGAAAATTTGAATGATTTCCATGATCTTATTTACTCAGTAATCTTTTCTAACATTTTTTTTGGGTTTACAGTAAACAATGTTTTAAATAACATTATTTTAGACTTGCTTAAAAGTTGAAGAATTTTTAATTGAATGTAAGTAAGAAAATTGGAAATATTTTCCTAAGAGAACAGAATTACCTTATAATTACTCTAAGATAAAAAAAAAAAGAATTTTCGTAATTAACTCAAAAGAAATGAATGGGAAAAATGCTTAATAAATCTTGTGTACTCATATTCAATGTTTATCGATAATTGGATTTCGAAGGAACTGGGTCGGACTTGGGTGATTCCTATCCGAAGGCCACTTTGAACCAATGTACATATTCTAAGTACAAGATCAGAAGTTGAAGATAATTGAGATAAATAGTGAAAAAGGACTGCTTGTTGATTTGATTAGGAATAACTCCCAAAATACTAGTGTAGCGGTGGTCTCTTTGTTACGAAAAATCTCATAAACACAAGGACTGTTCGCTACCAATCTTATGATGTGGTAGGAGAGTGCCTTCGGTTTGTCATGTTCTTGGACGACTAGTATTGATGAGTGTCTGACCTTGCATTCTAAATCATAATGAGTGGTCTCTATATAATGTATATCTGTCGATGGCGGAGAAGACACCTTTTCTTAACTTAACGCCCTTTTTCGAGGCATTCGAGCTCAGGAAATTATACATTTATAGAAATCAGTCATATGACTATGGAATCGCAATGTGACATTCAAAGTGGAAAGAGACGTGCTATGTATAAAGGTAGTCCTTACCTCAAGCCTTATCAACCAAGAAATGACCAAAACAGGGTTAGATGCGGCAAGACTACGTGGTTCGCAACCATTAGGATATGATTGTCCCCTTCTAGATATATTTCTTTCCGCTATGACATTCATGATGTAAATTAATGTGGATGTATGTGACAAGGTACCTCGGATAAAGATCGTTAACTACCGAGGGATGACATGTAGAGGTAGGTCGGTCTTGTGTTGGCGGGGAGCTAATGTTCTGTGGTCTTCGGAACATCCATATGTACCCATCGAAAGGTAGTCCTTTCACCTGGTCCTTTGTATGGAAATTCTTTCTCCAGTAAGTGCCCGCCATTTTTTTGTAAAACCCGCGTTTGTGGTTAATATGCTGGAATTTAATAATATAACACTTTCGGCTAATCTTCAAAAGTTTGCTTGCAAATGTTTTTAAAGCAATTTCATTAGAAATAATATCAAATGTTTTGATATATAAAACTGTTTTAGTATCATAAGGTAAAAACTCATCCGTGTCTATGTGTGGGCCTGGTCTTATGAGATACTCTTTCTTTTTAAAAGATTTATTCAAGAGTTGATATATGACACTGTCATTTATTATTGATTTTTTCTCACGCTGGTTTATCAAGCCTGATCCAGGTATTGAAAATACTCGGGTCAGATCCGAATAGTTTTAGGTTTAGTTGAAGACAGTTCGAGTTTTCAGAGGAGAGCTAGAGATATTCACCTATGTATGAACGTATTCTTTTATCCGCTGCGTATATTGCATTTATTTTATTGTTTTTAACATTTGTAAGGACAGAGGTTTATAACTGTTCAGGATGAACACTCCGATAAATGTATTTTAAAACTTTCCGCTGTAAAGACATTTGTTCAATATTATATGTTATTCCATTCAAGTGAGATTCTATTCTGTTCTTCTATTTTCTTTATTTTACCTTGATGATTTAACTTTTTATTCACTTTGGATTAGAAATTTGTGATTTATTGTCGACTCAAAATGCATGGATTTTTGGGCCTTCATATAAAGAGTGCTCCTACCCTCCTTTTCAACGAAGTCGAAAGCAACAAAGTAAAGGACGAACTCAAACTTTAACGGCAGCAGAAGATTGTCAAGGTTACCTTTCGATTGGGTCGGAGCAGCAGAAGAAAACCTAATTTCAGCGGCATCTATTGCTAGCATTTCATTCAAAAATGCTACCAATAAAAGCTCAAGTCATCAAAAAAAGTCCCCTTAATGATACTAAAATGTTTGCCGTCAAGCCCGCCTATATTTTGGCGAAACAAATGTGTGTTACGTAAACCCTTAATGATTTTCCTTCTTTTCATTTTCATGCAATTCTAAGGAAAAAAACCTTGGTTTACAAACTTCCTCTCCACCACTCACAAATTCGTCGTCTCCTCGGCGATCTTACCACTACGGCGACTACACTTATGACCAACTTACATCAGTCTGCTCTAATCCCTTCTTTTGCTATCAGGTATCTATTGATTTCAATTCGCCGATTCCTAAAAATTACTTTTAATGTTGCTTGTTTTATCGATGTTAATAATAAATTTCTTAATAAGATCTTTACATGAATTTTGATTGTTACAAGACATACACATAAAATTAATTAATGGTATGATGAAGTGAAAATCATATAAAAACAATATTAAAGGCATTGAAATAACAAAAATAGACGTAAAGAAGCCACAAGAGCAGCTTAAAGTTGTTCAAATATGTTTCTGATGACATATAGTCATGACCAATTTATTGTGTGCAATTGTTGTAAGTGTTGGTTATCTACTAGGTGGTTGCTAAGCATGCTTGCTGCTATTGAAACATTATTCTTATGCTTATGTACAAGTGTTCTTAGACCATGATTAATGAAGTCAAAATATATCGGTGTAGTTATGCTTATGCTTATGCTTTCTAAACTTAATGGTACACTTATGATTATACTTATGCTTATGCACTATCTAGTAATCACAGGTGCCATTTTGAAATAAAAATTAGACATTGACCATCATTATACACCATTTAGCAAATCTCTGCTACTATGAAAAAAATGTGAGTTAAGGGAGATTTTGATTTGTAGTATGATGTGGTATCATTTTTTATCGTGATTTAGATTCAATAGTAGTTGTTGGATATTTTGTTTGTCATTAATTTACATAGTAAGAAAACTTTCAATTAATAAGTCTGCATTGCAACTCCAAAAGCTATGATAATAGTTTTTTTCCTTTGCTTTTCTTTTCCCTATCGGTTCCCTCTTTTTCTTTATGTTACCATGAGCTGGACTTAGGTATTTAATCTTAATAGTAGAAATATATTCATAACTAGATAAAGTTTTGTATGTAGGATGTTGAGTTGGAAAATGCAAAAGAAGCCACCAAGTCCAGGTATGATTGTCTATATTTTTTTTGAAACGGTACTTAGATACAACATGTCACAGGGACAACAAACCACATATATCATATGTCAATAAATGTTCGAATCACGTTACGCAAGTTTTGAACTTGTGACCTCTCGTACTAAAGTCGAATCGCTTAACCACTGGGACAATGGTGCTTGTCAATTGATAATTAGTGCATATTTATTCTTTTTCTCCTCCTTTACTTTCAACGCTTGATCCTTGACATGCCATGCTGATATTCTTTTCATGGTTATATGAACATTTATTCAATATTAGTTTATTATTTATCATGCATTGCACTTACTTTTCCTTTAACTCATCAATAATATATTAATGTGTTCATCTCAAACTTTAGAAAAATAAAAACATGTTATTAAAATAAATTATCACAAGTAGAACTATCATATTAGAAATATATTACAACAATCCTAGCTTTGTGCTATAGATTAGTCCTATAGTAATATATTATATATGTACACATATAAATTACTATAAAACATATAATTTTCCAAAAGATAATGTAGGACTTATTGCAATTTTGAGTAGCGAGGATGCGGTTATGCCCTATAATACTAGGGGCATGTTTAGGGCTGCTGCTTCCAAGATGGCATGCTGAAGTTTCTATTTGGTGATATAAACTATAAAAGCAGGGACTGGATTTAGTTATGATTTTTTTTGAATGCTTGTTTATAAATTGTAAACAAGGAACATTTGGATTAAGATTTGCAGACGAGCAAATTGATGATTGTATGTTATATATTTGTAATAGAAAATTTCTACACTGAAGTACCGGTGGTACTACTTATGTTGTTTTGATGTGAATTGCGCCCTTGTTTTTATTTTTATTTTTATACACAATAAATACTTGACTTTTTACATTCATTTATCAAGGGTATAAGTAATTCAACAAGGCAATAAAAGAACTGATTGATTGTCTTCAAAAAATTGATGGTGGTAACTGACTTGAAGTATCATGTAATTCATTCATTCATTGTACATATACAATCATATACCAAGGTTTCAACAATTATAACTAGTAAAATTAATTATGCGACAGATGAGACACTGTGCCACATGTTCATCATTAATGCTGGCCAAGAATTTAGATTGTTGTCGAATACAGTAAAGAGTTTCTTTGACCCAAAAACTACAGCAAAGATCAATGTAAGCCTGTATCCATTGCGTAAAATTATCCATTGCATTCTTGATATAGAAAGTACAATCATATCCAACCTCAAAGTAATTGCATTTGCCATGACGAAAATTTCTTGATTCAAATGCTAAGTCATGCATTTATAACCATCATCATTTACGAATGATACTCAAGTCCTTCAGGTTATTGGGAACAAATATCAGAGCAGACTCCTTGAAGTTATCCATGCTATATTGGCTTTTAAGCTGAATATTTTGATGCCTCCAGAATTATTATTTTTTCAATAATTCATAATTTAATGCTATTAACAAATAGTAGTATAAATGGCATGTGGGATACAGTACATCATTATAACAAATTCCAATTACATGAACATCAGATATAAGGAAAATAAAAACAAAAATAAAAAAGAAGATGAAAACGCTTCGATAAAAATGAATCAAAGGAGATAAAGAGCCTCCACACCCTGAAGCCCTGCCATCCATGAAGCTTGCCATCACAATGAAACTCATTGCTTGAAACTTCAGAGAGTACCAGTACGAGGTCAGTTATAAACATCAAGCTTTTGCTACTTTGATTCATGCTTAATCTTCAGTTATTTTTTCAATTGTTGATAATAGGATGTTAAGATCCGGTTTAATTAGACGTCACTTCCACTTTGGAGCTAATTTACATTTCCAATATGCAAATTGAAACATCATCGTTATACCTCTACTTGTTGCAATACTTAAATTAAGGCGATATCCAAATTGACATATACACATTGCGGCAACTAGGTTCCTTATCATGTGGAGCAGTAACATTGTGGTTGAGTTCTATTCAGGAGGCTGAATCGAGTGAAGGGGTTAGGACCAATATGGTATATCAAGTTGGACAGCTGTTTGCACTGGGAATTTAGCTCTCTTATTTGCTTGTATTACCATTGTTACTTGGTATCGGATCCTTTTTTGTTATTTGCCAAGCTCTTTTTCGGCCAGAGCTTGACCTTTCTGCTAAAGAATTACAGGTATATCACTGTACCATCTATGTTACTAATATTTTGTAAAATTATTATGCATGGACACAAAGATATGATAATGATTTGAAACATATATAGGTCTTCCCAGTATGAGCCTAGAGATTTTCATAAATGAAAATTTATGACATCTAAAATTCGAAATTGCATTAGCTTGTTCCCGGTAGATTAATGCTTACTTAAGCTGTATAACACAAAGTGTAACGAGGCGTGTCAACAACAAGAATATAACAATTCATGCAGCAGTAACCGATACAAGGCCAGTAACTTATCAAGAGTGCATCAAAGGTATAAGTAGTTGTGCCTTGGCAGGATATTTCGGCAGAAGCATGTGAGATGACCTAATTGGCGCACATTAGCACCGCAGTCTGTCAACAAGGAATTGGTTAGCTACATAGACGATTCTAAGCCATGGGATATATAAGTTGCCTGTGTCACTTCCATGATAATATTTATTTTCTTTATAATACTAGATATGAACTGTTCTCTTTCATGTCCTAATAGGCTAATACCTATTTACATCCAGTTTCTTACAATCCTGGCATCATAGCTATTCTTATGGAATAACCTTGCAGTGTTATAATGGTGCAATGCCGAGAAACCATTGATTATCGTACAATTTTGCAATAATTAGACAAAACATCTAGTTCTAGTTATAATGAAACTTGTAACACTCATGTATTAAACTATAAAGATTAAGATGACTAGTTTGGATTCTATATCCTTCTAGAAGAAAATGTGTAAGAGACACATGTCCCAACTTATCGCTTTCTCGTATGTGTATGGTGTATGAATAAAAATTGGCATATTTTTTATTGAAGAAATGATTGCTTATTAGTGCGATGCTATATTTCTTCAGTATGCATGTATGCTTTTTCACTACACAATTCATTATACAAATTTTATATTTGATTTGTCCATACATGATACAAGATTATGGTGAGCTACATAGTCCACATTTACTAAATATTAGAGTAACACTATCAATTAGGTGCTCATTTTTGTCTTACTTTAATGTGGCTGTATCAGGAACAAGTTCGCAGTGGTGACGGTAAAGAGGCAGAGTTATTTGAACTTGGTGTTGTCATGCTACGGAGAAAATTTTACCCTGTGGCTATAAAATACTTACAACAAGCAATAGAAAAATAGGACAAGGATGATCAAGATTTAGCACAGGTTTATGCACTTTTCTTTATGAAATTTCCTTTGACTTTCTGTCCCATTTTTATCCATTGGAAACCATATTTGTTATAGTACCTAATTGGATAACAATATTTCTGTTAGCTTAGAACTGACATCTTCACTGAAACGATTTTTGTGTACTGATTTTGGCATTTTTTATTTGCTTCATTCATGAAAGGTTTACTAAACCTGCGCTTTTGAGTTCTTGACGTTCCAAAAAAAAAAGCAAAACTGGTATTTAGTGTGAATTTAGAGATAACTATAATTGTACTATTTAAAAAAAAAACTCCCAAAACCATTGCACATTATATTTCTATGCAGGGATCAAAAGATTTCAAAATAATTTTCTACTAATATTTCAAAACCCGACTCCTCACTAACAACCAAAATCACTATTCTGAAGAAAAGACTCGTAGATCTTGCTGTAAAATATGAAAACTAACCCTAAAAATGTGGAAACGATTTAGTTACTCCGGCATGCATATTGTGGCAACTTGTTCATCCTAAACTTGCTAATAGTTAAAAGTTAAAACAAATTAACATGTGCATCCAGTTACTTGATTATCATTGTATGGAAATGATTTCTTTATTTGGCTTATTGTGGCGTAGTAGTATTGGATTAAGAAATGGGTTGTCACTTTGCACTTAGTACTTAGTGGCATAGTAGTATTGGATTACGAAATAGGTTGTCACATGTGCACGCATTATTGCTAGAGTGAGACATTTGTATTGGCCTGTAGCATTGTTGAGGTTTACAAGATAATGCTTTGCATTTTCTGGCCATTCACCATACATCTTAATTTTTTTTAGTTACCATATGCCTTGTTCATTATATATAATATGAATGTATTTAACTATTATGTTTCTTTGTATATAATTTCAGGTATATTATGTTTTTCGGGAGGCTGGTAAGCCGAAGATTCCCATGAAATATGGAATAGTATACGTTTTTGCACCTAACAGTGTCCAGTAGAGGAAAATCGCATGGTATACTACTTCAATCTTATAGCATAACTCATGCATTGTGCATCTTCCCACTGTTTTTTGTCACATCATTAACTGGAGAACTCGGTAGAAGCCTTTAAAGGTCAAAATCAACACACACGCATATATATATATATATATATATATATATATATATATATATATATATATATATATTAACTTGGTACTCAACTAACATATGGTTCTCTATTCTCTAGCCACATCACATTGCCAATTGTAAAACCAAACATAATAGTGACAACACAATACAATTCTCCAGCCACATAATATTTGTCACATGATCCAACACAATCATCTTATCACTTCCCTAACCATAAAAAACAAATAATCAAAAAAACCAAATCCTCCCAAACCAACTAAAATGCAGCACCAACCATCTCAAAAATGTCACCCACACTCACCCCACGTCCATCCTGCATCCATCCACAAACCTCAATTCATTCAAAAAACGGCAATATCGGGTTACAAACCCACGAGAACCACATTAACCGCACTACAAGAACGGCACCAGTTAGCGACGGCTTTTAACCGTCGCCGGCCGTCGCTAGCCGTCGCTAGCCAACACTAAAAGCCGTCGCTATATATATCGTCGTCCAATAGTGTAGCGACGGCTTTAGCGACGGCTCCGTCACCAAAATAGCGACGGCTAGCGACTGCAAATGTGTCACGTGGAAATGTTTTCAACGTCTAAATGCCGTCGCTAGTCGTAACTCGCCGTCGCTAACCTGAACCATTTGGCCGTCGCTAGCCGTCGCTAATCTGTGCAATTTGGCCGTCGCTAGCCGTCGCAAAACTGGGTAAATTTTCAGTGCACATGCACAGCTCATATACATCTCAACCAATCTGAACCAAACAACCACTATACACTATAGTCATCAAGTGTAACCATCATATATCCATCATATATCCATCATATAACATAACTATACATTCAAACAATATAAAATCCAACCAAATCTCATTTTCAAATCCAATAATCGGAATATGTAAATAGTAAACCGAAATTTCTACATAATATCCCGACATATATATACATAATATCCAACCAAATCCATCAACTAGAAGTCATCAAAATATATGTACATAATATCCTGAAATATATATACACCATACCAACCAAAATGTGTATATACCAAACTATCGGCAAACAAACATACCTACTCCTCGTCATCGCTGCCGTCCTCTCCAGGCATCCTCCCATGCTGTTGCAAATAGGCCGCAATCTGCTCATCCAGCTGTTGCTCAAAGAAACTCTTCCTTCAATCATTTATTTCTTCAACTGTCGCCATCAATTGAGCAATCTCCGCCTCTTCCTGCGACCTCCTGTATGCACTCTGCATTCTCATGGCCTATAAAATAATTCATAATTATTTATATATTAGTATATATATATATAATATTATTAAAATTGTTAAACGATTCATATGCATGATTAAATTTATATATTAGTACATGTCAAAATTTACCTCCACATTTCCATAGCTATACCGTCGACTGGTCCGAGAAGGCGGGTCAATAATAGCATTCCAAATATGGTTCTTCTCCTCTAACGTAAGCTCTTTCCGACCAGTGGACTGTGCTACACGAGCCCGCTCTGCTTCGTACCTCTCCTGCGATTACAAACAATTGTTTTACACGATAAAAACCGAATTTCAAAATTTTGAAAATAAAATAAGACAAAATATTGTTATTAACAGTAAATTAATTTACCATTACGGATTGTGATTTGTCATCCGTCCACTCGTACGAAACATTGCCCTCTTCGTCGGTCCTCTCCAAGGCATGTGTGGCCTTGAACAGCTCGGCCATAGTGGGCTCGCGGTTGTATCTCGCGGCCTGAAAATATATAAATATTATTGCTAATCTGATTATAAAATATTGTAATAAAATATAAACACAGTTTATAAATTTAATTACCAGCTCTCTCCTATGCTCCTGAAAGGATTTGGAACCACCACGGTGCAATGCAGGATTTTTATTCCTGTTTGCCCGGTTCCGAGCAGATAGCTCCTACAAATTAAGATAAATTATCACGTATATATCTTGTGAGATTTATATTAGATTTAAATAACAAAGCAAACATATATTACTTACTTTTACTGCCGGACTGTCCCAAAGCTGAAGAAAATCATTCCATACACCCTCGCCCATCCAATTTGGCTTTTTCCCTGAATTTTTGGCCTTAGACAGTATATCCCTGTAATTTTTTCTCATTCTTTTGTTCCAGTGATTTAAAAAAATGTCCAAGTCATCAGGGTCGACGCGGACTGCAGCCTGTAAATTTTAAGTTATAAAGATTATATTAATTTACAACTGAAATTCAAACTACTACTTACAAGTAAATCCGCTTGTATGGCGTTCTTGACATGAGGAGGGATGTCGTCCCAGCGAGGCCAACAACCATGCATCCGGCTCTGAAAAGCCTTCCTCGAAACCTGTAAAATATAATCTGATGGCTCCACCTCAAAGCCACTGCAAAAGTTATGATATACATGTTTAGTGGATTTTAAAACTTATACTTAAATAAAATTGATACTTACCCAGCACTTCTAGGAACAACTTCTGCAATCGGACGTAAGTCCGGTGCAGTGCCACTACCACCTGCACCGGGAGATGGGGATGGCGTGCCACCATCACCTCCACTCCGTCTCCTGCCAGACATATCTGCTATAGAAAAACAATATCATCACGGAACAATTATACAAATTCAGTACTACATATCATGTTTCAATCACTTTCACAGAAACAATTATAAAAATTTACTAGTACAAAACATGGATAAAAATTATATAAATAATCATCACAGAACCATAATAGAAATTCACTACTACATAGCATGTTTCAATCACTTTCACAGAACAATTATAAAAATTTACTAGTACAAAACATGGATAAAAATTAACTAAATGATCATCAGAGAACAATTACAGAAATTTACTATTACATCGAATGTTTCAATCACTATCACATAACAATTATATCAATAACGATCAGTCTTCATCGTTTTCTAATTCAGATTCAGTCTCGTATTCTATCTCATTTTCTTCGGTGCTTTCAAATGCATCAAATAGGACGTTCGATTCATCATTCAAAGGCCCTACATCAATATCATCAGTTATTATTATTTCTGTATTTGATTCAACATCGGCTTGATATGTTGCTTCATCTGGAATATTATTTCCATCAATCGTAAACCTTGGTTTCATTTTGAAAACAGCGGACCAATCCACTTTATCTTTTTTCAAAGATGGATACGAAGCAAAATAAACTTGTAACGCTTGCTTGGCTAACACAAAAGGATCGTGTTTATAGTAGTGTGATGTATGCCTTATTTCAATAAGTTTGTACTCTTTATGCACGTTGATTCCGGAACCAGGAACGTTACTGAACCAATTGCACTTAAATAAAAAAAACCTTTTCTAAAGGTTCAACATAATATGTCAATTCTAGAATCTGTGTTAAGACGCCGTAAAAATCTTTTAAATGCTCAGTCTGGACTCCAGTTTCATGTATCTTTGGATAGTCTCTTACAATTTCGTATATTTCCTCGCCTGACCAAACCTTACGTGGTTTCAGATTCTCTTCTCTGTTAGCTATGAAATTTTTCTTATCTCTTCTAAAACTATGATTGAGATGAAGAAAACACCGATGACAATCAAACCATGAAACTTTCTTCCCATATCGTAGCGAAAATGCTCGTATTTCTTTCATACAATAAGGGCATGCTAGACGACCGGCCGTACTCCAACCAGAAAGCATCCCGTATGCAGGAAAATAATTAATCGTCCATAACAAAGAAGCGAATAACCGAAAAAAAAATCCGTTGATACATCGTAAGTTTCGACTCCATCATTCCACAGTTTCTTCAACTCTTCGATCAATGGTTGTAAATAAACATCAATTCCTTGAGTTGGATCATGAGGGCCGGGAACGACAGTGGTGAGAAACATATATGGTGTTTTCATACACATCCATGGAGGTAAATTATACGGAGTAACGATAATTGGCCAGGATGAATATTTACTACCAAACTGTGAAAATGGTGAAAATCCATCCGTACATAAACCAAGTCTGACATTACGACTTTCCGCAGCAAATGCGGGATAAATCTTATCGAAATGTTTCCATGCTTCACCGTCGGATGGATGTATCAAAGTTCCTTCTTCCGCTGTTCTCATACTATGCCATCGCATATGACAGGCCGTAGCAGAAGACGCATATAATCTTTGAAGTCTGCGAGTGATGGGTAAATAATGCATTCTCTTGCACGGGACTTCTTTCCCTTTCTTCTTTCTTGGTTTGTATCTTTCTTCGTTACATATTTTACATTTTCTGAGGTCGACGTCGTCTTTCCAATACAACATGCAACCTTTCACACATGCATCTATCTTCTCGTACGGTAGACCGAAAGCGGACATCAATTTTTTTACTTTATAATGACTATCGCACATCAGATTGTTGGGTGGCATGTGTCGTTTTGCAGCTTGTACAACTGCTGTAAATGCAGCTTCCGTAAGGTTGAATTTTGATTTCATAGTTATGTATTCGGCGGTTATTGAAAGTTCGGTTCCGTTTTTACATCAGTCCCACAACGGCCTCTTAGCAGAATCCAACAAATCGTATATTTTTTTAGCTCCCGCAGTCGGTTCTTCTTCGACATTTTCGTCTTCATCGACAGCTTCCATTGTAAGAAACATTGATCGTGTTGCATCATCCATCATATTTTCTATCGAATTCGTCATCATATTACAGTCCTCTAAAACTTCAGTATTAGGTGTAGGTTCAACAAGTTCTTCATGACGATCCCAGAAATAATAATCAGGCACGAAACCATATTGATACAAATGTACTTCAACTATATCTGGTTTCCAATGCTTCAAATGTTGGCACTTACTACACGGGCAACGAATTTCTGTATAGTTTCGGTTATTAGATTTAACAAATCTAATAAATTCCTGTACACCGTTGTAGAAATGTTGCTTTATTGATGCTTTCTTTCCAGTTCTGACTTCATACATCCACGTACGGTCGAGAAAATAATTGAACATTTTTCCTGATTTGAAAATGTATGTTAGACAATTTAAATGATTAATTTACAACCATTCTCCATTGTAAAAAGTTTATCGTTTCAGGAAAATCAAAATATAAACTTCACTTTATTTTTTTATTTTTGGGTATTTTGATTTTCACTTCGGTGGTCAGTCATCCTACTTTCCATTACAAACACAATAATGTAATTACATTTTATAAATCATTTCAGATTAAACGGTTCAACAAAATTTCAGCAGCACTTCCCTTATGTTCCCTGTATCGTACACAAATGCGTGTACACAGGGAACGTAAAGGAAGTGCTGTCGAAATTTTGTAACCATTTAAAATGAATTGATTTATAATATGTAATTACTTTATTGTGTTTGTAACTTGTCCAATACAGGGACAAATCCGATAAATATTGTATCAGATGAATATAAATGTCCGTTCCGTTACAAAACGAACATCCATATAACGATTATATACAACACTTGCCAGACGGGGCCAAAGACAATCTAAGGGATAAAGAAATTTCTTTAAATTTTATCAAATATTATTGTTCTTTTCAAATTTTGACAATGTTTCAACTATTTATATTTTATTTCAAAAATTTGTGTATTTAAATTTTAGTTCAACATTCAATTAACAATTTTACTTCAATATTAATTTCTTTATTTTTTTTTAACGACATAGATTTTATGTGACTATTTGTTGTTGTTATATTCATTTCTTAATTTCTTTACAAAATCGATTTTAGTACAATATCAGTTGTTTTTAAAGTCTTTTCTTAATTTTTTTCAAATAAATTATATATTTGCAGAATTTTTAATGTTCTCATATTCATTTTTTAAATTTTTTGTACAAACTTTATTTTTTACAATATATACAACCTTTTGCATTTTGTCCGTCGCTAGCCGTCGCGATTCGTCGCTAAAATTATCAAAATGGCAATCGCTAATCGTCGCTAGCCGTCGCTCAATCAACAGGGTAAATAAAACAATTATCAATCAACGGCCGTAAGATGCGGGTTGATGGATTTTATTGGAGGTGATTTGATTAAACTAGACCTGGAAAAGTGGCTTAACGGTGTGGAGGAACAGAAGGCACTGTCGATGTACTCTCCTCACGAGGGTGGGTAAGAAGGAAGGTAATTGAATAAGTTAAGGTATAAAGGTTATCGCTTTCTTGATCTTACAGCACGTGGATTAGGTGATCCTGAAACTACTGTCACCAAAGTTCACCATGTTTGCCCGGTATGCTTTCCATCTTTTATTGCTCAGATTGTTACCTTTTTATTCTCTATTATCTGTATGGAATTGTTTATTAGCACACATAAATTTGTTTTTATATGTGCTGGTAGATTATAATTTTGAGACATACACATGTTTGAAGTGGGTTATATCTTCCTTATTTTCATGCTTGATGTTTGAAGAAAAAAACTACCTTGCATTTAATAATTTTATTTGTAGCCCATAATTTTATGCCTGTATAGAAAATCGCAGGAGAAACTCACTTATAATACGCAGACTGTTAGATTTATAATTAGACTATCTGCATTAAATGGGTTTGTATACACTGTGGACCTTAGGAATTTATCTCTCTATTGAAAATAGATCTATTATTTGTCTTACACACACACAGAGATACATATATATGTATATATATCCATACATCAAAATCACGCTATAATAAAGTAGATAAATTGATATTAGATAATAGAATAAATGAAAGAATTAATATTTAGTAGGATAGGAGGAACCAAATTTAGGGTAGATGCATCCGACTTCTCTTCTATGGCATTTCAAATAGGACAAATTTTATAAATAAGCTTGTGAAAAAAACATATTGCAACTTTAGGCTTAGGTGAAAACTCATTGTTGAAATACATCTAGTTTTATTAAGGCCATAATTTGTGTTTGTGCATAATAATTTCTTATTTGTGCTTGCATGCTTTAAATGTACGCATTTTTTTTTTAAAGTTTGCGCACTTTGAAAGCAAGTGAGAAAAGCAAATTTGTAACGACCCGGGATTTTAGCAATAATATTTTAATAAATATTTAATCCAGTTAAATAAAATATCAACTTATCATTTTAAAATGAATAAGTCTTTTGGGATATTTGCTATTTATTTATGTACATTTGTATTTTGAAAAGGAAACTTTGGTTTGAAAATTTAAAATAAAATCTCTTAAAATATTTAAAATAAAATCTATCTTATATAATTGAATTAAAATGCTCTACTTTATTTATATTTAGTATAAATATATATATATATATATGATAATGTTTGAAATAAAATCAAATCCTATCAATATTAAATATAAGTAAAACATATGTATCTAATTTAAATGTTGATAGTTAAAATAGAAATAAAAATAAAAACAAGGATTAAATGGTTATTGTGTGTAAGCAACATAAGATAAATACATATCAATAACTATAACAATTTTAATGAAGCACAATGTATATAATAAAACCAGATAAATATATGTATATGAATTGTGAAAGCAAGAAAATAATATTACAAAATATCTTCATACAAAAGCCAAATGAAATGAGTATGTAAACTTAGAAGGAAGCATATGCATTATATGCTATCTTCTCAAACCAAAATAAAGTCATTTCAAATTATTTACAAATCTTTTCATTTCAGAAAAATACTGATTTAGTCAAAGGAAGAAAGAAAGAAAAATCTGATCAAATCAAAACAAAAGAAAGCTTGACCAATTAAACCTTCCCTTATACAAAGTGTTTTCTTCTATATATATGTGTGCATCTTCCTATTTCAGTTCGTTCAGTAAAACTTAGAAAATCAGAAGAATAAAATAGGAAGTATCTTCATTTTTCAAAGCTCAAATTCAATTCAACCAAAAACAAGACAGAATTCAGAAGGCAGATTCAACTGCAGTTTCATAACATCAAATTATTCTCTGTTCAGAAAACTTTCAGGTGAGTAAACATGATTTTTTTTTTAAGTTTTAAGTTTAATAAAACAACAATACATGATTCATTGATAATATGGTTTGTATATGCTTTAGTCTTGAATATAATTCTGTGTTGATCATAGGTTGCTCTGTACTTCTCTGTTATTTGTTACAAGGTTGAAATTTTTTTTTCAAACTCAAATTATTCTCATCAAATCATTGTAAAGCTTTAAGTTTTCAACCGAAACAAGGTGTTTAAACTTAAATTAAGATTTTAAAAGCTGGTTAAACCATGTTTATAAGATATCACCACTGGAATCATGTTTTACAGGTAAACAAGAAATATTTTGATAAATTTGATTTTTATAAAATGTTAATTCAAGTTCATAACTTGAATCCTTACTGCAAATTAAGATTTTTAAAACAAAAATGAAATTTTTTAGTTCAGTATTCTAAGAGCAGTTCGTATTTGAACCAAATAAGCATTTTTACCATTTTCTGATGATCGAATCAATTTTAAATGTTGGAATTTTGTTTGAAGCAAGTATGAACATCGATGATTTCGAAAAAATTGCCAGAAAATTTTTCTATTGCATGAATTAAAGGAACGAGGCCGAATTAGTGTTTTTGTTCGAGTTTTTGAACATGTCTAAAACGAGATGAGATCGTCTCCTCTGTTTGATCGAGTTTCACGAGACTCAAGAGAGAGGAAGAGTAGGGTGTTGTCGTGATGTGGACGGAATTTGAGCGACTCTGGTGGTCTGAGCAACGGCGACGAAGTGGTTATGTCAGTTGAGTGGAGTCGCAGTTTTCGAGCGAACTGCTTATTTTCGATTTGGGAAATTGGGTGATGAATCGAGTTTTGATTTCGAATATATGGGAGTTTTGCAACTTGCCGATGGTCGTGGAGTTCGTCAGAGCAGTGGCGTGACGTCGTGCACGTGTACGGCGTAGATTGTGTCAGCGTTAGGTGAATGGGGAGCAACTTGAGTCGTTACTCGAGAAAGAGGGTCGATTGCTTCGAGTTATAATCGAGTACGTGAGAAAGTTTCCTGATGCTATAGTTAACTTAAGTTTAAACTTAAACTTACTGGGAAAAAAAAAGAGTACGTGAGGAAGAGAAGATGGACTCGGGGAAGTGGGTGAGAAACGCGAGTGTTACCTGAGTAAACAGGGGCAAGTTCTCGGGTTGGTTTTTCAAAACTGCAATATTATAAAAAGTAAAGTTACGCAAATTGTTTTTCAACAAGTTTTAAGCATTGTCGACTTAATAACTGTTTAACAATTTAAGTTAAGACTTTAATACAAGTTTCAATTATTTTAGGAAATACTTAACAATGTTTTAAAAACTAATTAATACTTTAATTAAGTAGATAATTTAAGTTAAAATTTAATTAACATTAAAGTTTTGTAGTTAGTAATAAATTGATTTTCAAAGTTTAAGAAATTTTTTAAAATGTTAATTAAGATAAATAATTATTATTAATTAATTGTTTTGAAAAGCAATTAAGAATAATTAAATTATAATTGTAATTAGAGATTGGTTAATTAATGATTAAGCGATAAATAAATTTGTAATTAATTACTTAAAGTTAATTAATGTATGATTAGTAGTTAACTAATTAAGTAATTTAATTAAGAATTAATAATTGATTAATTAAGTAATTAGTGGTCAATAAATGGGTAATTAAGTTTTATTAATTAATAGTTAAGGTTATTAATTAATAATTAAGGGTAATTAATTAAGTAAGGTTTAATAAATTGATTAAGAAGTAATTAATTAATTAAATGGTTTGAAATAGAATAGTTAATTAATTGATGACTAATTAAACAGGATTAAGTGATTAATTTTCAAGTAATTAATTTAAATTTCATTAATTATAATAAGAATTAAAGATGCTTGCTTATGGATGTTGTATAAGTAGAATATATGATTTTGTGATATTTCTTGGGTGATATTCTGTGATGCTCTATGATATGCTTGGATATATCTATGATGATTGTGTATGATTTATCTGTGATAAATGCTATGTGAATTCAAGGTATTGAATTAAATCGTTTAAATTATTAAACAACTTGACCTTTAAAATGACGTTTGGATTTCGATGAGACCGGGATCGGGTGTCCGTTATGATTATTCGAAAACCACATCGATCCAAATTAAACGTTAGGTCGTAAATCTCAAAGTGAAGATCGAGATGGTGTTTCAGAATGCAAGGGTTATTATCATTGGCTCTGAGGGTGATTCCAAAATGAGTGTAACGAGATAATGCCTTCGGTTTCGTTCGAACCCGGAACGAACTTGTATGGATTGAATGTTTTCAGAACATCATCATGTGGACGATGAGTATTCTAAGAGATATATTGTATAAGGTAATCATGACCTCAAGCCTCATCAACCGGGAATGGCTAAAACATGAGATATGCAGCAAGGTTAGGTGGGTAGCACCCAAGCAGGACGAGATATACCCCTGTCTAGATGTCCTTTTTTATTCGGCTGTGTGGGCGGTTGCTAGCTTCAACCTCGGGGTTATCTTGTTCGGAACTGTTCAGTAAGGAATGGTTTCGGCCTTGTGTTGTAAGGGGTCGCGAGTGATCCTCGATACGGTGATCTAGGTCCCGTCCCCGTACTGTGACGGGCGGTACCCCAGTAGCCCTGACATTGTGGAATCCAATCTCCAATAAGCGTCGTACGTTTTGATTATATCCAACTATGTTGGAATGTGAGAGTAAGCATTTCAGCTATTTCTGTATTTTACTTGAAAATCCTAGACACTATTATAATATCACTGGATTTCCTATAAAAAAAATTGGTTAGCGTAAGGTAAAAGCTTACCCGTATTTATGCGTGGGGAGTCTTACGTGATACCTTTATTTCAAATGTTTACAAAATTAAACAACTTTAAACCGTTTACTCATACCAGACCCATGTCTGACTCGGAGTTTATTTCTGTTTTTCATAAACTCTTGGATACTTAAATTTTTATGAGTAGCCAAGTGATAGGTTTTTGGAGTGTTCGTTTCTGGAGGAGCTTGGAGCAGGAGTCCAGGCGCATATATCTATCTAGTTCCGCTGTGTTAGTTGATTTATATTGTATTTTGGGATGTACTGAGTAACAGATGTATGTATGATTGTCATGTGTATATATAACTTTGATATATGTAAAACTTGTAATAGTTATGTGATGCATTATATATTTGTTCCGTTTCCGCTGTGAGATTCTGATGTTGTTATTCTTTCTTTTTATTCTTTCTATTTCTATCCCTTTCTTTTCTTATTGATGATACGTCTTTCTGTGAGTAGAAAGACGGGTCGTCACAGTTGGTACCAGCGCATAAGTTGAGATAATATGTAGGCTCTCAAATAATATTTATCTTGAGAGTGCGTATTTGTATTTTCATATAATTATATACCTATCTAAATTTGTTGAGTTACCTGCCCAGGTGGCCAACATGAGTTCTGGAAGAAGAAGCAGAGGTAGGGGCAGTACCTCGACCGATAATGGACGAAGTCAAACTGCTAGTGAGGCTGTAGAATACCGCCTCAGGTTAGTTTGCTGCTTTATGCAAGGACTTCATCAATCTTAGAGGTAAACCATTTAAAGGGTCAGAATCTATAATTAAGGTCCAAGCTTGGCTACGCTCTTGTGAGCGCATCTTTAAGAGTATGAAGTTATCTGATGAGCGAAAAAGGGAAATGGCTTCATGACAATTGTAGGAAGGCGCCACAGCCTGGTGGGATGTAGTGGTAGCAAATATTTCTTAGGACGACATTTCTTGGGAAAGATTTAAAGAGCTGTTTGAGGAGAAATTCATGCCAACAGTAGAGAAAACTCGTTTGTATCAGGATTTTCTGAATTTGAGGTAGGAAAGCATGACTATAGCGGAGTATGAGACCAAATTCACTAGGACTCATTGACACTCCCCTAAAAAAGAACGAAAAGTTTGTGTAAGGATTGAGGCCGGAATTTCATGAAAAGATGATGGCGCATTTGAAAGGATCTTTTGTTGAGTTAACTGATATGGCTCTAAGATATGAAGATTTGATGAATAAGAGACCAGTGGCACCAGTAGCAGCATCGGAAGGGAATTTGCCTAATCCAAATAAGAGAAAGTTCAATCCCATTTGGAGGAAGCAGAGCAAGAAGAAGACTGGAAGTAACAGCGGACCTCGCAAATGCTATATATGTCAATAAGAAAGTCACTTGGTGAATAAGTGTCCCAGAAAAGGATTTCAGCAACAGCAGCAGTAGTCACATCAGAGTGGACCGGGTTCGGCTTTGGTTCAGAGATCTCTATGCTTTAATTGTCACGAACCAGGTCATATGATCAAGGATTGCCTGCTTCTTTATAAAGCTCGGCAGAATAAGATATTTGTTTTAGAGGGTGCACCATCTACTTCATCTAAAGGCAATGGAGTTTTGGAAGGTACATTACTTTTAGATGGCAAGTATATTAAAGTTTTGTTTGATTCGGGTGCTTCTTTGAGTTTTATTTCTATGGAATCTATAGAGAAGTTCTTTCTTAATCCTAGTACTGTTGACCGTCCCATCTTTGTATCTAATCATATAGAAGGGGTAACCAAATTAGATATGATCTGTAAAGACTTGAGAATTTCCTATCTGTCCCTTAGTTTTTCTTGTGACTCTTATATGTTGAATTTTAAGGGGTTTGACCTTATATTGGGGATGGATTGGCTCGATAAGTATAAGGCTGTTCTGAATTGTGATGAGAGAACAGTTTCGTTGGAAACCGATATGGGTAGGATTGCTAGAGTGACGTGTGATAATTCTGGAATTCACTTGAGTAGTCTTTTACACGGAGTTGAGACTTCTCAAGAGAAGGTTGAAGATATCGATGTGGTCCAAGATTTCCTTGATGTATTCAAGGAAGTCAAGTGTTTGCCTCCACATCGAGAGATAGAGTTTCACATTGATTTGATTCCAGGGGCAGTGCCAGTGATTCAGCCTAGTAGGAGGATGGCTCATAGAGAAAGAGAGGAGTTAGTTAAGCAGACTCAGGATCTTTTAGAGAAGGGATTGATTATGCCCAGTTTTTCTTGTTGGGGTTCTGCTGTGGTGTTTGTCACTAAATCAGATGGGTCGCTAAGGTTCTGTGTTGATTATAGAGAATTGAACAAAGTGACTATCCGAAATAAATATCCTCTTCCTTGTATTGATGATCTTTTTGACCAGTTGCATAGAGCTTCTATCTTTTCTCAACTGGATTTAGCTTCAGATTTTCTTCAGTTAAGGGTAGCTGAGGACAGTATCCCTTTGACTGCATTTAGGGGACCAAATTGTTTTTATGAATGGTTGGTTATGCCTTTCGGGTTAACCAACGCTCCTGCTTACTTCGTTGATCTGATGAACCGAGTCTTTCGGGATGTGTTGAATAACTTTGTTCTGGTGTTCATCGATGATATCCTGGTTTATTCTAAGTCTGAAGAAGAGCACAAGCAGCATTTGAGGATAGTGTTAGAGACACTGAGGAGGCATGTTTTGAAGTCGAAGTTCTCCAAGTACCATTTTTGGAAATCAGAAGTCAAATTTTTGGGGCACATTGTTTCTGGTGAAGGTATCTCTGTAGATCCAACGAAGGTTGAGACTATTCTGGAATGGAAGCAGCAGAAGACACCGATTGAAGTTCGTATTTTTTGGGATTAGCTGGCTACTACATGAAGTTTATCAAGGACTATTCCAAGATTTCTTCACATTTGACCAAGCTGACAAGGAAAGAAGCTAAATTTAAATGGACATCCCAGTGTGAAGAAGCTTTCCAAGAGTTGAAGACGAGGCTAATTAGTGCACCAGTGCTAGCTATTCCGGATGGGAAGAGCAAATTTGAAGTTTATTCAGATGCCTGTATAGTTAGACTGGGAGCAGTTTTGATGCATAATGGAAGAGTAATTACGTATGTGAGTCGGCAATTAAAGCCACACGAAAAGAACTACGCTTCACACGATCTTGAGTTTTAGCCATTGTTTTTGCTTTGAAGATCTGGAGACACCATCTTTTGGGAGAGAAGTTTGAGTTATTCACGGATCACAAACCATTGAAATATCTTTTCTCTCAAAATGATCTTAATCTGAGGCAGCAGCGACGGGTTGAGTTTCTGGCATCCTATGATTTGGATATTTTGTATACTCAGGGAAAGGCGAATATTGTGGCTGATGCTCTTAGCAGAAATGCAGTTCTGTCTTTTTGAAAGTTGTCCTATCTCTCCAGGATAGAATCATAAGTAAGAAAATGGAGGATAGATCTTTTGAAGAACTGGTTCTTGGAACTAATGATGGTCGACGTTCTAATTTCAGGGTGGACGATCAAGGTGTTTTGAGGATTAATGGTTGTTTGTGTGTGCTTAATATAGATGGATTGAGGCAAGAAGTCTTAGCTGAGTGTCATCGCTCCAGACTAAATATCCACCCAGGAATTTCCAAGATGTATAAAGATATGAGAAGAGTTTTCTGGTGCCCGAGCATGAAGAGGGATGTAGCTACTTTCGTTAATATTTGTGCTATCTGTCAGCAAGTAAAAGGAGATTAGCAGAAGTCAGCCGGATTTTTGCAACCTTTGGAAGTTCCAGAATGGAAATGGGAGATGATTTCGATGGATTTCATTGACGGTTTGCCAAGAACCAAGAAAGGAAACGATGGAATATGGGTTATTGTGGATCGACTAACTAAGAGCGCCCATTTTATACCGGTTAAGGCAACTCGTACTACAGCTTCTCTGGCAGAGATTTTCTTAAGAGAGATAGTCAGATTGCATGGTGTTCCTGTCAGCATAGTAAGTTATCGTGATCCTATCTTCACTAGTAAATTCTGGGAGGCTCTACAATCAGCTATGGGAACAAGTTTGAGATTGAGTACAGCCTATCATCCTCAGATGGATGGACAGACGGAGAGGCTGAACCGAATTCTGGAGGATATGCTGCGAGCTTGTGTTTTGGATTTTGGTGGATCTTGGGAAGACCATCTTCATTTGGTAGAATTCTCCTATAACAACAGTTACCAAGCGAGTATTAAGATGGCTCCTTATGAAGCTTTATATGGAAGACCGTGTAGATCCCCATCCTGTTGGATAGAATCGAAAGATCGTCTTGTGCTTGGACCAGATTTGATTAGTGAAGCTTCTGCTAAAGTTGAGCTTATCAAGAAAAGAATGAGAGCTGCTCAGGACCGTCAGAAGAAGTACGCGGATAAGAGGCGAAGACAATTGGAATTCGAGATTGGTGATTTAGTTTTTGTCAAAGTTTCCCCGATTAAAGAAGCTATTAGATTTGGAAAGATGGGAAAACTTGCCCCGAGATATATTGGTCCATTTCGGGTATTGGAAAGGATTGGGGCTGTAGCTTACAGGTTTGAATTGCCAGAATGAATGTCTGGAATTCATAATGTATTCCATGTATCCCATTTAAGGAAATTTGTTCATGATCCATCACTAGTTGTGGAACCAGTAATCCAGAAAGATTTGGAGGTCGAGCCAAATCTGACTGTGGTCAGGAATCCAATTCGGATTGTTGATCAAGACGAGAGGCAACTCAGAAGCAAGGTAGTGAAGCTTGTTAAAGTGCGGTGGAGCGAGGATCCCAGAGATTGTACCTGGGAAACTCTGGATAGTTTTAGGAAAGCCTATCCGGATTTGTGTCCAGATAGCTTGGGATGTTTGTTAGGATAAATTGTTTGGATGTTTGCTAATGTATGAATGATATGTATGAATGATATGTATGTTTGAATGGTTGATATATAACAGCTTTTGAATTATCTTTTGTTTTAAATTTCGGAGACGAAATTCTTTTAAGGGGGGAGGAATGTAACGATCCAAGATTTTAGCAATAATATTTTAATAAATATTTAATCCAATTAAATAAAATATCAACTTATTATTTTAAAATGAATAAATATTTTGGGGTATTTGCTATTTATTTATATACATTTGTATTTGGAAAAGGAAACTTTGATTTGAAAATTTAAAATAAAATCTCTTAAAATATTCAAAATAAAATGTATCTTATATAATTGAATTAAAATGCTCTACTTTATTTATATTTACTATAAATATATGTATATATATATATATGATAATGTTTGAAATAAAATCAAATCCTATCAATATTAAATATAAGTAAAACATATGAATCTAATTTAAATGTTGATAGTTAAAATAGAAATAAAAATAAAAACAAGGATTAAATGGTTATTGTGTTTAAGAAAAATAAGATAAATACATATCAATAACTATAACAATTTTAATGAAGCACAATGTATATAATAAAACTAGATAAATATATGTATATGAATTGTGAAAGCAAGAAAATAATATAACAAAATATCTTCATACAAAAGCCAAATGAAATGAGAATGTAAACTTAGAAGGAAGCATATGCATTAAATGCTATCTTCTTAAGCCAAAATAAAGTCATTTCAAATTTTTTACAAATATTTTCATTTTAGAAAAATACTGATTACTCAAAGGAAGAAAGAAAGAAAAATCTGATCAAATCAAAATAAAAGAAAGCTTGACCAGTTAAACCTTCCCTTATACAAATTTTTTTCTTCTATATATATGTGTGTGCATCTTCCTATTTCAGTTCGTTCTGTAAAACTTAGAAAAACCAGAAGAATAGAATAGGAAGTATCTTCATTTTTCAAAGCTCAAATTCAATTCAACCAAAAACAAGACAGAATTCAAAAGGCAGATTCAAACTGCAGTTTCATAACATCAGATTGTTCTCTGTTCAGAAAACTTCCAGGTGAGCAAACATGATTTTTTTTAAAGTTTTAAGTTTAATAAAACAACAGTACATGATTCATTGATAATATGGTTTGTATATGCTTTAGTCCTGAATATAATTCTGTTTTGATCATAGGTTGCTCTGTACTTCTCTGTTATTTGTTACAGGGCTGAAATTTTTTTTTTCAAACTCAAATTATTCTCATCAAATCATTGTAAAGCTTTAAGTTTTCAACCGAAATAAGGTGTTTAAACTTAAATTAAGATTTTAAAAGCTGATTAAACCATGTTTATAAGATATCACCACTGGAATCATGTTTTATAGGTAAACAAGAAATATTTTGATAAATTTGATTTTTATAAAATGCTAATTCAAGTTCATAACTTGAATCCTTACTGCAAATTAAGATTTTTAAAACAAAAATATGGATTTTTAGTTCATTATTCTAAGAGTAGTTCGTATTTGAACCAAATAAGCATTTTTACAATTTCCTGATGATCGAATCAATTTTAAATATTGGAATTTTGTTTGAAGCAAGTATGAACATCGATGATTACGAGAAAATTGTCAGAAATTTTTTCTATTGCATGAATTAAAGGATCCATGCCGGATTAGGGTTTTTGTTCGAGTTTTTGGACATGTCTGAAACGAGACGAGATCGTCTCCTCTGTTTGATCGAATTTCATGAGACTCGAGGGAGAGGAAGAGTAGGGTGTTGTCGTGATGTGGATGGAATTTGAGCGACTCTGGTGGTCTGAGAAATGGCGGCGAAGTGGCTATGTCAGTTGAGTGGAGTTGCAGTTTTCGAGCGAGCTGCTTATTTTCGATTTGGGAAATTGGATGATGAATCGAGTTTTGATTTCGAGTATATGGGAGTTTTGCGACTTGACGATGGTCGTGGAGTTCGTCGGAGTAGTGGCGTGATGCCGTGCACGTGTACGGCGTAGATTGTGTCAGCGTTAGGTGAGTGGAGAGCAACTCGAGTCGTTACTCGAGGAAGAGGGTCGATTGCTTCGAGTTATAATCGAGTACGTGAGAGAGTTTCCTGATGCCTGTGTGGCTAATGCCCCACTATTACCCTGCTACAACCCCGCTATATCTCATAGCGGATTTCTACCGCTATGATTTTTCCATATAGCCCTAGAATATAGCCTTTCTGCTTTAATCCCCGCTATTTTCGGTATATCCCATTATTTCCGCTATTCCCGCTATATCTTTTTTAATAAAATGACTTGAAAAATTGCATTTATACATTATAAAATTATGAAACTAATTTATTTGACTTAGTTTTTAATATATTTTCATAAATGAAAATACTCTAATATTCTACCAAATTCATTTATGTTATATAACAGTTTTTCGTTTATTTAAAGTATATTCGCACATGTTTTTATTTAAAATTATTTATGTATTATTTATAATTCAATTGAATGATAATTTTTCATTTAGTTACCATTTATATATTTGTAAAAATATTAAGTACGAGTTTTATATGCTATTTTAGAGTCATCCGATATATCCCGCTATATCCCCGCTGTATCCCCGCTATGACTCTTTGCACATCCACCGCTTTGAATCTACCGAGCGCATTAACTGCACAACCTGATGCTATAGTTAACTTAAGTTTAAACTTAAACTTACTGGAAAAAAAAGAGAAGAAGAAAGAGTACGTGAGGAAGAGAAGATGGACTTGGGGAAGTGGGTGAGAAACGCGAGTGTTACCCGAGTAAACATGGGGAAGTCCTCGGGTTGCTTTTTCAAAACTGCAATATTATAAAAAGTAAAGTTAAGCAAATTGTTTTTCAAGAAGTTTTAAGCATTATCGACTTAATAACTGTTTAACAATTTAAGTTAAGACTTTAATACAGTTTCAATTATTTTAGGAAATACTTAACAATGTTTTAAAAACTAATTAATACTTTAATTAAGTAGATAATTTAAGTTAAAATTTAATTAACATTAAATTTTTGTAGTTAGTAATAAATTGATTTTCAAAGTTTAAGAAGATTTTTAGAATGTTAATTAAGATAAATAATTATTATTAATTAATTGTTTTGAAAAGAAATTAAGAATAATTAAATTATAATTGTAATTAGAGATTGGTTAATTAATGATTAAGTGATAAATAAATTTGTAATTAATTACTTAAAGTTAATAAATGTATGATTAGTAGTTAACTAATTAAGTAATTTAATTAAGAATTAATAATTGATTAATTAAGTAATTAGTGGTCAATAAATGGGTAATTAAGTTTTATTAATTAATAGTTAAGGTTATTAATTAATAATTAAGGGTAATTAATTAAGTAAGGTTTAATAAATTGATTAATAAGTAATTAATTAATTAAATGGTTTGAAATAGAATTGTTAATTAATTGATGACTAATTAAACCGGATTAATGGATTAATTTTCAAGTAATTAATTTAAATTGCATTAATTACAATAAGAATTAAAGATGCTTGCTTATGAATGTTGTATAAGTAGAATATCTGCTTTTGTGATATTTATTGGGCGATATTCTGTGATGCTCTATCATATGCTTGGATATATCTATGATGATTGTGTATGGTTTATCCGTGATAAATTTTATGTGAATTCAAGGTATTGAATTAAATCGTTTAAATTATTAAACAACTTGACCTTTAAAATGGCGTTTGGATTTCGATGAGACGGGGATCGGGTGTCAGTTATGATTATCCGAAAACCACATCGATCCAAATTAAACGTTAGGTCGTAAATCTCAAAGTGAAGATCGAGATGGTGTTTCAGAATGCAAGGGTTATTATCGTTGACTCTGAGGGTGATTCCAAAATGAGTGTAACGAGATAATGCCTTCGGTTTCGTTCGAACCCGGAACGAACTTGTATGGATTGAAGGCTTTCAGAACATCGTCAGTTGGACGATGAGCATTCTAAGAGATAAATTCTATAAAGGTAATCGTAACCTCAAGACTCATCAATCGAGAATGGCTAAAACATGGGATATGCAGCAAGGTTAGGTGGGTAGCACCGAAGCAGGACGAGATATACCCCTGTCTAGATGTCCCTTTTTATTCGGCTGTGTGGGCGGTTGCTAGCTACAACCGCGGGGTTATCTTGTTTAGAACTGTTCAGTAAGGAATGGTTCCGGCCTTGTGTTGTAGGGGGTCGGGAGTGATACTTGGTACGGTGATGTAGGCCCCATACTGTGACGAGCGGTACCCCAGTAGCCCTGCCATTGTTTGGGATCCAATCTCCAATAAGCGCCGTACGTTTTGATTGTGCCCAACTATATTGAAATGTGAGATGTAAGCATTTCAGCTATTTCTATATTTTACTTGAAAACCCTAGACACTATTATAATATCACTAGATTTCTTATAAAATTGATTTGGTTTGCGTAAGGTAAAAACTTACCCGTATTTATGTATAGGGAGTCTTACGTGATACCTTTATTTCAAATGTTTACAATTAAACAACTTTAAACTTTTTACTCATACCAGACCCATGTCTGACCCGGAGTTTATTTCTGTTTTTCATAAACTCTTGGGTACTCAAATTTTTATAAGTAGCCAAGTGATAGGTTTTTGGAGTGTTGGTTTCTAGAGGAGCTTGGAGCAGGAGTCCAGGCGTATATATCTATCTAGTTCAGCTGTGTTAGTTGATGTATGTTGTATTTCGGGATGTATGTAGTGACAGATGTATGTACGACTTCATGTGTATTATGATGTATAACTCTGATATATGTAAAACTTTGTAATAGTTATGTGATGTATTATATATTTGTTCCATTTTCGCTGTAAGATTCTGATGTTGTTATTCTTTCTTTCTATTTTTTCCATTTCTATCCCTTTCTTTTCTTATTGATGATGCGTCTTTCTGTGAGTAGAAAGGCGGGTCGTCACAAAATTAAACCCGGTGAAAGCCATACCTAATTCTAAAATAAGTTTTTATCCAAGTCTATAGTTGCGAAAAGTTTTTTTCATGAGCTTAGCAATAATTATAAATTTGTCCTTTAAAATATGTTCATGTATGTAAAAACAATGAATAGCAAGTTATCAGTGCAATCATATGCTTACATGACTATAACTATCTTGTATGCTTAATTCTTATGTAATAATTATTTATTTATATTAACAAACAGCCATATTTAGGGAGGCAACAGATTGCAAGATGGTATTTTCCACCTGAAGTTGATTACAGGCTCTCCTTACTGCCTCCAGATTCAAAAGGCCTCGTCATCTGGATAATTAAAGTCAAGGTAATTCAAGAAACTCCTTCACATAATGAACTTGTATTATGACATGAATTTACTGTATTTGATCTTAACATTTCAAAAATTCAGGTATTGTCAAAAGCAGAGCTGCAGTTTCTTGCATTGCTCTAACACTTTGCCCTAAGATGAAGGTCATTGCAGAATGCGGTAACTGGTATTTATTTTCTGATCAAACTAATATACTTACTTTTATTCGAGCAAGTCAGACAATACTTCCATTTTCTTCATGTGAAATGTTGATGATCGGAGTTTCATTTCCCTTTTGGTCATATTCAGCTAGTTGTACAGCAAGTAAGGATATTTACTTAGAATCAAGAGTTATTTTTTGTTGAACAGGAGAAAGTTTGTGTGGAAGCCATTGAGGGAAATAGCAGGTCTCCCAGCAGTTGCAGAATGAGATTGTTATTTTAACTGCTATTTTGCTGCTCCTACATTGTGCATATCTTTACCAAATTAATGTTCCCAAGAATAGAATTTTATACTATTTTGAATGAAAAATTTATATTATTGGTAACTGATTTCAACTCATATCTTATATAATTTAACTACGTTTTATAAACAGTAAATAAATTCAGAGGAATTAATTAATTTTTATTAGAATTTAACTAAATTAATAATTTTTTAAAATTAAATAAGTTATTATAAAAATTAACCAAATTTTATAAAAATTTAACTAAGTTAACTAAGTTTTATAAAAAATATTTAAATATAAAATTTCAACTGAGGATGTTTGATATACTTTAAATATGTCATAATCATCTGTTGATTGTTAAACTTGTCTACAGGTAACTAGCTTTGTAAGAGTAAAGATCAGCTGCAGCAAAGAATTATAGGTAATCAAGTAATGAACATGACTTTAATTGTTATATATACTATAACATTTTGTTAATACTTGTTGTGTAAATTTGTTTATGAATGGTTATGGATTTTATGTGAATTTGCTCATTTGTCGAAAACAATTATCGAAATGGTTACAGATATTATATTTGATTATGTGATTAATGTATTTTATATGATTGATTGATTGGTTGTTGATTTGAATACGATGATTATGTGATTGATTGATGGTTTTAATAAGACTACTATGTGAACGATGGCTGGAAATGATACAAGCCAGTAGCATGTACAACACGTTCAAAACAGTTAATAACTTTCAAGTGTTTAAAAAATGCTATGGATATAAATGTAAACAGCTGTGATATGACTTTCGTAGCGTTATTAAAACGTTACCAAAACTTTTAATTATGTTTCGGTAAACATTACGGTAGGACATGCTCTAAAAGTCTGAAACTTTTTTGTAGCGTTTCTAAAATCCTACAACAAGTCAAGTTTTGCTAGCATTTTCTACAATGCTACAGAAAGTTTCAGAATTTCAGTTGCATGTCGTATCGCAGCGTTAGCAGGAACACTACTAAAAATTTTGGTAGCGTATTTACCATGCTACGAAAGATCTTTTTTGTGTAGTGTCGAAAGGTCTGAAATGAAAAGGTAGAGGCGTAAGAATGGATGAGAAAGGTTAAAAGAAAAGCTTTTCAACTACATCGAAAGGAGGCACGTAGAAGGATAAAGGAAAGCCTTTCGACCATGATAAAAGAATGCAAGTGTAAGGTTGAAGGAAGGCCTTTCAACTGAAGTGGAAGGATGAACGCGAAAGGAGGCCAACCTGCATCTATAAATATGACCCTAGAAGTCCGAGTTTGGGGACTGAATTTGGAATTCTATATTCTTTCTCCTATTTCTGAGTAAATCAAATCTTTGTAACCTTAAACCAGTTTAGGGAAAAGCTCTCTTACTTGTAACTCAGTTTGGATTAATGCTAAAAAAGGAAGCGCATGGATTCAATAAAGATTTTGATCGTGAGAAAAATCATTTCGGCCATTAGCTTGACTAATGACCAATTGCACATGATGCTTGCTTATTTTATTTATTCCTATTTGACTTATGCGATACATGGGATCAACTTGGATAATATGTACATGAATCACATTATCATCGCGTTTATTGATATCAAATGTCAAACAAAGATGATGATAATATTTCAATACTATTAAGTTTGTGGAACTTATATTGTCTGAAATGTTATTTCATTGCATATGGGACATAGAGCTCGTGTATTATACATTGAGTCCACTTCGAAAGAGAAAATACCATTTCGACCCCATCAAAAGGGACGTTTTAGAGGGGATTTGATGTGAATACTAAGCTATGCTAAGACGAATATCTTCGAAAGGTGTACACATATTACACTACATATAACCCTTTCGAAGAAGTTTATTTCAAAAGAGCATAAATGATACAATCGAAAGTGAATTCTCCTTTTAAAGGGCAGAATGGTCCTTTTGACACAATCGAAAGGGACAAATGTCCAATATAAATAACCCTTTCCGACTCACTCAAAATGAGGCTTCGAAGGAGGGGGGTTCTCTCCATAACCGCCATTTATAATAGGGGTGATTGGACTTATTAATTACAATTAATATTTTCATAAGATCACCCTCCGCAAGTAATCTATCATATCAACTCATTCGAAAGCGGTTTCGAAGAGATTGGTCGCTTCCAAAAACTTTCTTTTGAAGTGCTAACAACATTTCTTGTTAACCACGTAGCTTCGAGAATGTTGACAAGTTTTTTTGCTAACATTTTTGATGCTAGAAGGAGGGGTCAAACCTCCGCCCTTGTGGCCACTTTATAGACTAATTATGGATTGTATAACTTGGTGTAGGAAAATGAAATCCAAAGGCTTAGTCGAATGGACGAAGAGGCCGTACACACCACAACTTTAGAAAAAAACATAACACCAACTTTTGACTTGGAGGGGGTTGTGCAAGGGCAATTATCAACCCTAGCTCAACAAGATGATGATGCAACCAAAATAAAGCACTTGGAGCAACAATTGCTGGAGATACAAGAGCTTCTCAAAGCAATACTGTCTCAAATGTCTTCAAAGATAGAAAAATCAATGACTGGAGATGAGGTGATCTCTTCAAGAAGAAACTTAAAGGCTTATACCAATGAGGACAAGAAACAAATCGACCTGACATCTTTAAAGAAGAAAGAGCGTCATCCAACTAAACTTGATCATCAAGAAAGGGTACTGGACAAATCTCTCGAGCAATTTGGAAGCTCAACATCAAAAGAATACAACCCATACCGAAAAAGTTATCATGATACCGAAGCTTATCTGAAAGACGTAGCAAAAAAGGCAATCATGGACATCCTAAATGTTAAGAGGAAGAGGACTTTAGATGAGAGAGCAAATTGAACGAGTGGCACCTTTCACAAATGAAATCATGTCAGTGGTTATCCCATCTTATGTAGAGATCCCAACTCTGAAGTATCATGGAACTATTGACCCCGATGATCACTTGATGGCTTTCAATAGTCAAATGTATCTGTATAACGCTTTAGGAGTAGTTTGATGCAGACTGTTTCCTGTAACGCTTCAAGGGGCCACCGCCAAATGGTATCGATAATATCGTGAAAAGACGATCTATTCATGAAAATAGTTTTCTTATGAGTTCTCTGCCCAATTTTGTATATGTAAGGATCTAACAATCTATTACACCATTAAGATGAGACGGGGAGAGTCACTGGGTGATTACCTCAACAGGTTCAACATAGAAGCATTAAAAGCTAAAGATATGAATGACAGGGACAATTTCATTGCAGTACATTCTGGGTTGATAGAGAATACGCCATTTTGGAAGCAATTCTTTATTCATGGTGTAAGGATCTGCATGAATTCGATTTTTAAGCTAATAAATCCATTCAAATGGATGAATTATATCACGTTAATAAGAAAGCTAATCCTAAAAAAGAAAGCGGAAGGTTTGGATTAGATTGGGGACATAAGAGAACAAGGTGGGAAGAGCCTAATACTAATTGAATCGCTTTAAACAAGTCATTGTCTTATATCTATGTTGTGACTAAGGAGAAGGTTAACTTCCCGACTTCATTTAAGGCCAAAAATTATCCTCAATAGAGGAAAGGGGATGACTACTATGCTTATCACAAATTAAACGGCCATAAAACTGATGGATGTAAGGTGTTGGCTGGAATCATTCAGAAATTAATTCGTGAAGGGCATTTAAAGGAGTTCATCCAAGACAAACAAAAGGCACAATGAACAGGTGATGGTCCGTAAAAATTTACTAATTATGTTGTCAACATCTTGGAAGAAGAAGATCCATTGAGTTTGAGTCCACCATTGAATAGGATCGATGTAATCCATGGGAGGCCACATCCAACAGGGACTAGCAAGGGGGCCAGGAATAGACACATTAAAGAGGCTAGAGAGGGAGTGTTCTCCATTCAAGAAGAGCCCCCACTTAAAAATCCACGACTCAATGTACTAATGCCAAATCTTGTTGTTACACCCCCAAGAGCTGAAACAAGGGATCCATCACTCTCATAACGACCTTTTCATGATCATGACTCAAATTGGACTGCCTATAGTGTCCAAGATTCTTGTGGACACTGGTGGCACGTTCAATGTTATTTTCAAACATACCTTTGATCAAATGGGCATCCCAGAAGACAAGCTAGAACGTAGCCTTGAACTAATCTTTGGGTTCAAAAACAAAGGATAGACCCTAGTGGGATAAGTAAAGTTGCTAATGTAGATGGGAGTACTACTATGTTGTGGAACCTTTAAAACTCTCTTCATAATCATCAACCAACCATTATACTACAATTATTTCTTTGGCCAACCCGCACTTGATGAGGTGTATGTTTTTTCTCGCCAAAATATCCGATGGTAAAATTCTCAACTAAGAGAGGTTGGGGCACAATCCGAGGAGAAAAATTCAGCTTCCACGAAATGTATTTTCCAATGCTTGAACAATACATGAGGGAGTATTTTGCTTACTTTGATTCTTCTACTATTTTTCAGCATTCAGATGATCCAAAATTCAAAGAAAAAGTAAGGTCTAATAAAACTAATAAACGTATGTTTGAAAGCTACATTTAACCCGAAAGCAAGAGAAAGAGGACCGATGCTAATTTCATAAAAGAAGGAAAAATCATCACAGAACTTGATTTCCGTGGGGATGAGGAAAGAATAAAACCTATAGAAGACCTTGAGGAGGCATGTATAGACCCAAATGATTCCACCAAGGTAGCCAAAGTGGGAAAGGAGTTGGAAAACAGCTTGAAAAAAAGACTTAATTCAGCTTCTTAAATCCAATAAAGACGTGTTTGCATGGTCTCATTTAGGTATGGTTGGGATTGCTCCATCGGTTATGTGTCATGCACTAAACATCAATCCAGAAGCAACCCTCGTTGGACAAAAAAAAGATAATTGGATAAAGTGCGGACTGATGCCCTAAAAGAGGAAGTTAAAAGCCTCCTTGAAAATGGATCCATTCGGGAGATCTACTACCGGTAGTGGCTAGTAAACCCAGTATTGGCAAAGAAGTTGAATGGAAAGTGAAGGACTTACATCGATTATATTGACTTAAACAAGGCCTGTCCAAAAGATTGTTACCTATTGCCCCGGATAGATCAGTTGGTTGATGCAATTAGTGGACATAGATTATTATCCCCCATGGATGTTTACTCGGGATATAATCAGATACACATGTTCAAACCAGATGAAGAGCATACAAGTTTCATTACTGATTGGGAAATTTTCTGCTACAAAGCAATGCCTTTTGAATTAAAGAATACAGGGGCTACTTATCAAAGATTAGTCAGCAGAATGTTCAAAGAACAGATCGGTCGAAATGTGGAAGTTTATATTGACGGTATGCTAGTAAAATCTTGTGAATCTAAGAGTCACCTTGAAGACCTAAAAGAAATGTTCGAAGTAGTACGGAAATATCAGATGAAACTAAATCCCCTAAAATGCTCTTTTGGGGTTCATTCTTGGAAATTTTTAGACTATATTGTGAGTGCTCAAGGGATTAAGGCCAGTCCAAACCAGATTCAAGCTATCAAGGATATGGCTGAGCCCAAAACTAGCAAAGATGTAATGAGTTTAATGGTAGGGTAGCCGCCCAAAGCAGGTTCATTTTCAAGGCGAATAATAAGTACATTCCCTTTTTCAATACGATCAAGAAGAAGAAAAAACTTTGAATGGGGAGAAGATTGTAAAAAAGCCTTTCAAGAGTTGAAAAATCATTTGGAAAAACACTAATATTATCCAGTCTCGAGAATGGTGAAGTTTTGTACTTATATATGGCAGTTTCGGAACATGCAGTTAGTTTAATTTTGATCTGAAAGGAAAGCGGGACTCAACTTCCTATTTATTATGTAAGCAGACGGTTAAAGGATGCAGAGGTTCAGTACCCGATAATAGAAAAATACCTTATTGCTTGATACTTACAGCACAAAAACTAAGGGAATACTTTCAAGCACATCTAATCAGAGTGTTGACTAACTTTCCACTCAAACAAGTCTTCAGTAAGCCTGAAACTTCAGGTAGGATAGTAAAGCAGGGAACTGAACTTAGCCAGTATGACATTGAATTTCAACCACGGGTGGCTATCAAGGATAAAAATTGGCGGACTTTATTAATGAGTGTACAAGCTTCATTAAAGGAGAATTAGAAAAGGAAAAGGATCAAAGACCTATGTGGCAGTTATTTGTGGATGGCGCATCGAATAAGCAAGGAGTTGGAGCGGGATATGTCATAATAACACCAGATGGACACCGCCTACACTATGCCATGAAGTTAGGGTTTCCCACAACAAATAATGTAGCCAAATATGAATCAACGTTGGCAGGATTGGCTCTGGCTTTAGAGCGCAAAATCCTATGAATTCAAATCTTTAGTGATTCGTAACTAATGGTAAACAAGGTAAAGCAAGTATACCAGACCAAAGATGCCAAACTATCTTTATATGTAAAGAAGATATCGAATATGCTCGCTTTATTTGAATATATTTCTATACATCAAGTTCCAAGGGGAGAAAACTCTCAGGCAGATTCGTTAGCAAAGTTGGCTAGTTCAAGGGAAGCACCAAAAACTCGAATCATGCCAGTCGGGTACCAAGAAAATCCAAGCATTGAAGAAGGAACGACCGAACAAGTAAAGGAATTATTAGTCCTAACTAAATCCCAAGCCATGGCACAAGAGAGAAAGGAAAGGGAAATTAATGAAGAAATCACAAATGAGAGGATTAATCATCCAAGGACAGATGACTATTATAATGACCCTTGGATGTCACCTATTGTCAAATATCTTTATAAAGGGATATTGCCATCTGCAAAGTGGAAGCTTGGAAAATCAGGCGACAAGCTCCGGCATTCACAATAGTGTATGGAATTTTTTACAAGAAAGGATATGCATTACCTTACCTAAGATCTGTAAGTTTGGAAGATGGAATGAAATTGTTGGTGGAAGCGCATGAAGGATTTTGCGGAGACCACTCCAATGGGGCAAAGTAGGCAAAGAAAATAATAAGGCAAGGTTTTTATTGGCCTCAAATGGCAAGTCAAGCTATTGAATATGTAAGAAGATGTGAATGTTGCCAGAAATACTCAAAGGTCCCTTGATCGCTACCAAGTCAATTAACTCCGATTTAAAGCCCATGGCCCTTTGATATACGAAGAATCAACTTAACCGGGCCATTGCCAGTTTTCAAAGAAGGAGCAAAATATGCTTTACTCGCCATAGACTGCTTTAATAAATGGGTGGAAGTAGAACTGCTCCCCAAAATCACTTCTGGGAAAGTGCATAGATTCATCATTAAAAACATTATTACCAGATTCAGAATCCCCTATAAGATTATATCAGATATCGAGACACAATTTAAAAGTGAAGAGTTTTCTCGGTTTATCCATAAGAATGAGATTATTAAAAGCTTTTCTTCCATGTCACATCCAAAGGCTAATGGGGCCGTTGAAGCTGCAAATAAGACTATTGAGACTGTCTTGAAAAAGCGATTAAATAAAGCCAAAGGGAATTGGGTAGAAGAATTGCCACTTGTACTTTAGGTCCATCGAACATCCACTAGAACTGCAACGGTACTTACCCCTTACTCTCTAACATATGGGTGTGAAGCGATGTTGCCAATTGAAATTGAGATACCCTCACATCGAAGAATCGCATATACAATTGATCCAAATCTGAAACTGAAGAAAGAATCGTTAGATTTAATACATGAACTGAGAGATGAAGCGGCTATCCAAACTGCAGAATATCAAAGAGTAATCTCAAAATACTACAATTCTAAAGTATAGACGAGATCATTTCAAGAGAGAGACTAGTACTCCGAAGGGCGATGGCAAACACAAAAAATCCTTCGGATAGACCGTTAGGACCAAACTGGGAAGGTCCCTTAATTGTATGCAAAGTAATTCTCCGTGGAGCTTATAAGTTATGTCGACCAGACGATAATATGGTTCCTAGAACATGGAATGTGGAACACTTACGACCATATTTTCTTACAATAAATGAATAAACCACCTCTTCCTTAAAAAGAAAAATCTACATTGTTAGGAGCGAAATTCTCCTTGCACTTGGACATTACCTTAAACGGTCTAATCCTTTGTCTGTGCCGAGTTGGCCAGGTCAAAGCACCTCCTGGAGGGAGGTTAGAGTAAGTTTTTATCCATGCCACGCTATGGCTAGGTTAAAGCATTGACAATTCCTTGATCGCACCACGCTATGGCCAAGTCAAGGCGCCTCTTGGAGGGAGGATGGAGTAAGCCCTTGGTCCCGCCATACTATGGTCTGGCCAAGGCATCGAACCAGCCCTTGATCGCACCATGCTATGGCTAGGCCAAGGCACTTCCTGGAGGGAGGACGGAGTAAGATCTTGGTCCCGCCACGCTATGGTCTGGCCAAGGCACCGAACAAGCCCTTGATCGCGCCACGCTATGGCCAGGTCAAGGCGCCTCCTGGAGGAAGGTTGGGTAAGTCTTTCGGACCTGCTTATGGATAAGCTAACCAAGCGCACTAGACAGTAATGGACTTAGACGTCCAACTTGAGAAGTGGCATATCAAGAAACAGACTAAGACATTGATCCCGAGAAGTGGCGCATCAAATAATGGACTAAGACGTCCAACCTCGAGAAGCAGCAAATCGAACGGCAAAACCATACAAGCTTAAAGGGTAACAAATGTCAAAAGAGTCAAAATCCAAGGAGCGGTGCAAAACAGAAGGCTTAAATAAGAATCTACAGCCTCCGACTTCTTATCAAAGAAGAGTTTTTGAACTTCACTTGTTAATACCCGATTAGGGTTATGGATCTTTATTAATAAATTATGGTCTTCATCATACCCAAATCTAGGTTTCAAGACTATTACTATTAATTACTGGACTTCAATCATTAATAACCGAATCTGGGCTTAAGATTCCTATTATGAAGATTATTATTATGGATTTCTAGTTATCATCCACTAATACTCGAATCTGGGTTTAAGATTCATATTATGAAGGCTATTTCTAGTTACCATCTATTAAAACCCGAAACTAGGTTTCAGATCTCTTATTATTGACTTATGAACTTCACTTATTGGTGCCCGAATATGGGTTTCAAATTTTGGTCTTCCGAACACCTAAATTTGGATTTCGGGTCTTTTATCATTAGTTTTTGGATTTCATTTGTTAATTCCCGAATCTATGTTCTAAGGCAGTTAGTATTGTGTAATGACCCACCTTTTTGGATGGTTAAAATCGACAATAAACCACACATGTCAAACTCAAAACATTCAAAAGAGAGGATTGTTAATGGAGTAAATAAGAAAATAAGAGAAAAGAATGAAAACAAAACAAGAATGAAAACAAAACACAGAATCTCACAGTGGAATGACAAATTGTAATAACCAAATAAACAGTTCTTGAAGCTGTTTTATAAATAATAGTTGATTACACTTTTACAATATATAAGAGTTACACATATAGTTGGAATAAATAAATAATACAGTGAAATAACATGATAAAGCGGAATAATAATAACAATACAATACTAAACTCCGTCTTCATCCTTCAGAATAAGATCATCAACACTGAAAAGCTCAGGCTGACCCGAGCGTAATGAAAAGACAAAACACTCGAGTCAAAACTAAAAGATCTTATGTAAGTTAAATCAACAGTAAATAAATATGAGTGTAATGGCTTCAGAGATGTTTACGAGATTTTACATCTCCTATTTAGTATATAACGTGCGTGCCATAACTTAAGAATGTTCAGGATTCCCAACTCCTAAGGATCCATTAAACTATTTATGTGTAATAATATACGGTACATATGCAGTGTCTATCAGTAAAGTAAATATCAAAATAGCGTTAAGGCGTTACACATATCCCCTTAACACATTTTTATAAATGTCGTAGACTATACAGTACTGTAACTCCACCAAACCGGTGGGCTATTAGGGAGCAATCCATAGGTACGACATAAACCAAAATCGTAGTAAGGCATATGACAGTGCACACAAGGCTATACCCATGGTAGGATTCTACCGGATTGCGGAACCAGGCTGGTGGTAATGCATAGCCGCTACTACCGTCTGAAAGAGTGGGCTATGCGGTAGGATCGTGTAATATGGAGTAATGAAATAGTCTAGGTAGATAAAGTAGGTAAATGCAAGGAGACACCAGGATTTTATACTGGTTCGGACCTCTCGTCCTACGTCCAGTCCCTAAGCTTCACTTAGGAATTTCACTAACTAACACCCTCACTTCACCCGGAGGAATAGGTTTACAACTTACCCGAACAACCGAACGGGATTTCTTGCCTCAACTACCGAAGAGAACTTCAACTCAATTACTAAAATACAATATTCGACTTGTTGTGTTCTTGTCAACACTAATGAGTCTAATGTAGTACAATATTCCTATAATCTTATCCTCGAGAATATGCAATGTGTTTGTGAAGATTTAGGAAATGTGAATTGCTATGAATCAAAAGAATGTTATAAACAAAAACAGTGATTCAAGCAATAGATTGGTGATTGCTTTGAGAATATCTAGAGAATATGAACAAGAGAATAATAAGATTAAAGCAAGAGAATTCGGTTTTAATTAAATGATGTTATAATCATGTATTTATACTTGTAGAAGAGATGCATATGTTGTCAAAAGTTGTAACAAGAGATGCTTCCATTTCCATTGATGAAAGGTTGCAACTCTTGGGAGGAAGAAGGTGTCTTTTCAGAGAAAATTCGCAGGTTCAAATTCAGTCGACTGAGCAGGGAATTCAGTCAACTGAAAATATGAAGTAAAATTTTCGGGACCAAATTCAGTCGACTGTGCAGGAAATTCAGTCGACTGAAACTGTGCATGTATGTTAAACTGCACAGATTCAGTCGACTGACTCAGGTTATTCAGTCGACTGAATTCTGTTGTTAAACAAAAACAACAGTAGCTCATTTGGTTAGAGTACATGCCTTCTAAACTAGTGACCCGGGTTTGAGCCTCGCTCCATGCATTTTTTGAAAACTTGATTTTGATTAAAATATGCATGCAAGTTTATTTGAATGTGAATGATGATTCTTGAGGAAAGATTTTAACAAAGCACTTACTAGACTCTATATACATATTTGATGACTCTTGTTAAAATATATAACTATATGAACCATACTTTGAGTCATTGAGTCAGGATGATGTCGTAGTCGTAGATTCGTGAATTTTTGTCAGCAATCAAAACCTATGATCCAACATTCTCCCCCATTTTGATGATGACAACTCCATTTTCTATGAACGAATCTTTGACAAGATTTGTTGATCATATCTCTCTCACTGAATATCTTTCTGTAATTGTGCTATCGATTTCTCCCCCTGAATCTATGCTATATATTCCTATTTAATCTTTTTCCCCCTTAATCTGTGCTTGCATGGTTTATTCCTGCAAATTGTGTTAGAGAGCAATATCTTTCTCCCCCTTTGTCATCGATAAAAAGGAGAGTTTATATGATGATATAAAATATATTTTACATAAGTGTTAACATAGAGCAATATAAAACAAAATAACTACTACTTATAATGTAAGGTATCAGAAAAAAATTAACATTTAAAGCATGCGCTACCCAAGGTTCTTATAATTTTCTAATTTTTAGGAAACCATACCCATTTGGGTGTGGTTGAACCTTTATAAATATAATTTTCATTATTAACTACCATATCAAAATAATCATTAATGTATTTTTCTCTATTTTTCCAATTAACAGGAACCCATGTACTTAGATAATATTTATACATATTTCCTGTTAATGATTTTGTACTTCTAAAGAAATTATCAACATTATAGGTCATAGTAGTATTTGAATTTCTATAAAAATTGGATTTAGGCTTTACTCGAAATTTAGTACTAGCACTACCATTTTTACTATACATGAAAGCATATCTAGTGCTATTTCTACGATCAGTTTTATTATATCCTAAACCACTTTTATCGTTGAGAGCTTTTGAATTCTTAACATAACCTAATCCCTTCTTATTTGAAGCAGGTTGAGAATTTTCAATAATCCTGGATAAATTTTCTCTCCCTTTATTAAAATTGGAAATATTTTTAGTAATGTCATCAAGCTTAGTTTTGAGACTAGTGTTATCTAACTCAACAATTTTAATTTTTGTTTTTAACTCATGATTCTCAGAAGCTAGAGATTATTCTTTTCTTTTTGAGCTTCTATTTCTTGACTTAATAGAGCGAGTTGAGAATTGTCAAAGAGTGAATCTTTAATTTTCTCAAGTTCTTCTTCTAATATTTTCTTCTCGTCTTTAAGCATATCTCTTTCGAATTCTGCTTTCTTCTGATTTTCTAGAGCTTCCTTATATTTTCTTTTGAGATTTTTTAAAGTGTCTAGAAGTTCTGAATTTATTTCTATCATATCATCAAAAGTTAGATCACTAACCTCATTATCTTTTGCCATTAAACATTTGTTTGTTTGCTCCTTTGATTTTTCTTTATTGCTCTTCCTCTTCTTATTGCCTTGACTAGATCTCTTTGTAGCCATTTATTCTAGGATGTTGTTACGATCTCTAGAATACCAGGCTCTGATACCGCCTGAAAGAGTGGGCTATGCGGTAGGATCGTGTAATATGGAGTAATGAAATAGTCTAGGTAGATAAAGTAGGTAAATGCAAGGAGACACCAGGATTTTATACTGGTTCGGACCTCTCGTCCTACGTCCAGTCCCTAAGCTTCACTTAGGAATTTCACTAACTAACACCCTCACTTCACCCGGAGGAATAGGTTTACAACTTACCCGAACAACCGAACGGGATTTCTTGCCTCAACTACCGAAGAGAACTTCAACTCAATTACTAAAATACAATATTCGACTTGTTGTGTTCTTGTCAACACTAATGAGTCTAATGTAGTACAATATTCCTATAATCTTATCCTCGAGAATATGCAATGTGTTTGTGAAGATTTAGGAAATGTGAATTGCTATGAATCAAAAGAATGTTATAAACAAAAACAGTGATTCAAACAATAGATTGGTGATTGCTTTGAGAATATCTAGAGAATATGAACAAGAGAATAGTAAGATTAAAGCAAGAGAATTCGGTTTTAATTAAATGATGTTATAATCATGTATTTATACTTGTAGAAGAGATGCATATGTTGTCAAAGGTTGTAAACAAGAGATGCTTCCATTTCCATTGATGAAAGGTTGCAACTCTTGGGAGGAAGAAGGTGTCTTTTCGGAGAAAATTCGCAGGTTCAAATTCAGTCGACTGAGCAGGGAATTCAGTCAACTGAAAATATGAAGTAAAATTTTCGGGACCAAATTTAGTCGACTGTGCAGGAAATTCAGTCGACTGAAACTGTGCATGTATGTTAAACTGCACAGATTCAGTCGACTGACTCGGGTTATTCAGTCGACTGAATTCTGTTGTTAAACAAAAACAACAGTAGCTCATTTGGTTAGAGTACATGCCTTCTAAACTAGTGACCCGGGTTCGAGCCTCGCTCCATGCATTTTTTGAAAACTTGATTTTGATTAAAATATGCATGCAAGTTTATTTGAATGTGAATGATGATTCTTGAGGAAAGATTTTAACAAAGCACTTACTAGACTCTATATACATATTTGATGACTCTTGTTAAAATATATAACTATATGAACCATACTTTGAGTCATTGAGTCAGGATGATGTCGTAGTCGTAGATTCGTGAATTTTTGTCAGCAATCAAAACCTATGATCCAACACCGCCCACCTCCAAACACACTCCCATACTCAAATTGAATGTGGCCACCAAATCAATCATAAAGTAATAAATATGATATCAAAGAAGCATGTCCTGTAGGAGGAGCGACCTCACTTGGTTTGGTTATGGCTCTTGATTTTAGTCATATCAAGCAGACCCGAGGGGATCAGGCTGCGTTCTTATCTCATACCAGAAGCATTCATCAAACCATCCTACTTCGTTCTTGATTCTCCACCACGTGCACAGTTGTTAAAGTGGTTTCAGAATTGGCAGAGAGTATGACAATATCCGACCTCGGTCTCTTTAACAACCAATCGTTATATTTTTCACATCATGGCCATTTCATAAAACAGTTATAATAATAATCCAGAAAACAGTTTATACTTTCATACTTATTCCAAAAGTATAAATAAATTCATAAATACGGATGAAGATTTCTTTCAATCAATTTCGAAAATAATTTATAAATCTCTCTAAAAAGTTTACAACTCTTCCCCTTTTCATCAACATCAACGCAAATTTTTCTAAAACGCTTCCAAATCCTTTTACACAAGTTCTTTTATAAAGCCCTTTATAAAATCCTTTAAAACTTTTATAAACTCCTTTACAAAGCCATTATAAAAATCCTTTATAAAAATCTTTTAAAATATCCTTTATAAAACTCTTTTATAAAAATCCTTTTTACAAAGTCCATTAGAAAATCTCTACAAAACCTTTATAATTTCTTTACAAAACCCCTTAATTTTTTTAATTATTGAATTTATTATAAAAATTTATATTTATTTCCTTAAATCAAAACTGTATTTATTATATTAAATTAATTTTAATATATATATATATATTAAAACTATATTAAATATTTTATTAAATTACATTTTAAACTATTTAAATCACTCACCTTTGAGTTCTAGTCGATTTAAAATCCAAGTAAAGCCCAAAATTTGAACAACTGGATAATTCGACTAAACTAGTTCCATGTTGTTTGGAATTTAGATATGACTGCAATGGAAGAAACCGCATCCAAATCTGAGTTCGTATGCAAAAGTTATTAGCGCTAGAACATTAAAAAATTTAAAATTTAAATAAAAATTTAAACAGGGGAAAAGTTGTAATTTACTTACCACTCAAACCCTACGTACTATACGCGATCTACGTACATCGACCAGCCGCCACTATACTTGCTCCAAATGTCGCTTGCCTCTACCGCGTAGGCTCAGATCAGAGCTCGCTGTTCACCTTCCGTCGGCTTGCCGCCCCCTTGGTGACCGCGCCGCCACCTCGACCGTCCATCTCAGATCATGCCGCTGCTCACCTTCAATTGAAAATTATGGCGAAATCTGACACCCACTAACCACATGGATCAACTCACCGCATCCTTCCCTACGTCATAGCAACTCCGATCGTCCTATCGACGAAGATCCACTGTTAAATTGAAAACCCTAGGATGGATGACCGAAACTTCATCAACGATTTCTTGCCAATCCAAGACTCAATTGAAAAAACAAATATCAGATCTAGATTACGCTCATCGAGAGCTTTCCAACAATATATAATTTGACACGGTTTGAAGGGTTTAAATTTTCATTTTGAATTTGAATTTGGGAATTTGGGTTTGGATTGACAGCCATTGGGAAAGAGGAGGGAGCAGATGATTTGAGCAGATATGTATAGAAAATGGAATAGATAGTGAGGGTTACATAACATATCTATTTATATAGACATAGATGGATAAGAATGAATAGACATATCGAATTGGGTCAAAACGATAACAATGACCCAAAAAACTCGTTTCCTTTCCGAAACGGAAGTAGATCATCTAATATATCAAAATATAGGTTTTCAATATTTTTAAACTCAATGGAACTAGTTTCAAACCCCGATTCCATTGTATATAGAAGTTAGCTTTTAAAATCAATTTATATTCATTTAAATTCCATTAATCGATTTCTACGCGTTTCGAGCTCGAACGATCAAACGATACGTCTGATCGCTACGAAACTTGAAATCCTACAATAATTCGCTGTTACAGATCCGATGAAACTAGTTTCGTCGAAATCCGAGATAGTGGCCAAAATTGCCATTTTACACGTTAATTAAATAAATAATTATTAAATTGATTAAATCACCTTTAAATTCAAATTTAAAACATGACCATTTTATCATTCTTGATTACATAGAAATTTAAAATCTTTTAAAATAAATTTTCCATGTTAAATCCAAGATTTAAATATTGCATAAATTTTAACGTTCAATTACAACTGTAATAAAATCCCAGTTAATTATAATTTAAATTCAATCAAATTCTTTTATTTCGAGTTACACTCTTATTATTGAATTAGCTATTTCCTTATGAATATAATTAATATTAGTTTACATTTTGTTAGATTCATATTCTACGGTTATCATTTTAACCCATATTAACTGCAATATTTAATTATATTAAATTCACTTTGATTACCAAATTATTTCAACGGACTAAATAATAAAATAATAATTAAAACAAACATTAGTAATTTAAACATATTTCTAAGTCTATTGTTTACAAACAAAAGCTAATAAATATATATATACTAACTAATTTATTCCATAGACCTATTTCAATTAATAACGGATAATTTCAACATTGAATCTGACATTTAATGTATTACCTTGTTTACAATTATAACCATATTAACTTTACAATTATTTCAATTGATTGAAATTACATTAAAAAGTTTTCAAAAACATTAAAAAAAACATTATTAAACCATATTCAAATTATTTTTCTCATTAATAAATCATAAAATTTTAATTTCTCACAATAATAAATCTCAAAATCTTATTTAATTTAATAGTTTTTAGTTATCGAAAAATACAGGTCGTTACACTCTCCCCCTATAAATTTTTCTTTGTCGAAAAGGAAAAAAAGAAATTAAGAAACTTGATATAATTTTATTCAAATTATTCTATCTACAAACAGTTAATTTTAATAAGAATTTGAAAGTAACTAAATTTTAACAAAAAATTTCCAAGTCTTAAATCCATGAATTTTTTTGGCATAGTCTCCTTTACGCAATTAGGTCTGAAAAAATAATAATATCAATAATTTTAATATATATATATATATATATATATCAAATTGCAATAATATAATATCCCAAACCATGAGGATAACAATAAATATCATTCCGAAAACCATAATCCGAAAACATACTAATTTTTGGGACGAACACTTTCTTTATGAAACCAAAAGCAGTAGCTATTGCTTCCATAAACCTGTATTTCACTTTCCAAAAGAGTTAAAATTGATGTGAAAGAATAATATTTTTAGTTGTTTCAATTCAATAACACAAGCAACATACAATAGATCACAATCATATGCAAACAAAAAGAAGTACAACCATCATATGCAACAAAGGAAACTATCAAACAATCTATAACAACCTAACTCAAGGTTTATTCAGGTTCAGACACTTTTCATGGCACAAGGGTGATAAATAACTAACAAGTGTATCTTACGCTCAACAACCTTAGATAATTACTGAATAGATTATTCAAACAACCTTAAGCAATTTGAAGTATCATTTCCCAAACATCCCATCAACTAACAACATGGAATTTTAATATTATTCAAGTTTATTCTATTGGTTTCTTTTTACTTCATTTACCTTTCATTTATTTAGTTCTCATTCATTCATACAAGATCATCTTTATAAACTTACATTCATTACTGACATAACTTATTTCCCATTCAGTGGTTGAAATCATCAATGAATCTATTATTGACATTTCATTGTAGTTTAGTGCACATTTATTATTTACTTATAACCTTGATATCCATTTTAATATAATATTCATCAATAAATCATTTCAGTTATTTTCTTGAGTATATAATCATTTACCTAAGCAGTATTCATTTTCTTTTTCATTTAATTTAATTACTAGCATTTCAAAATATTAGCTTATGTTTATAATATTCTTGTAACATCTTAAATTTTCACTTATAAATATATATTCATTTTGAAGCATTTTTGTTATTAAGCTTTTACTTGTATAATATTCTATTACATATTCATACTTGACATTAAATTTTTTAAAATATTTCAGGAAAGTTTTGTATATGTTTTTAGAATGTAAGTGAGTGTTACACAAATTTATCTTAATCATTTTAGTTAGCAAAATTATTCAATAAATTACATCTTCTTAATTTTCATTATCTTTTAATTCACAAGTTATAAAATTTCACTTTCTTCACAGTTATATTAAAAATTTAGTTTCTAATTTCTTATTTTCCATTTTAGGAGTTTCTAGTTATTAAAGTAGTTAAGATTTCATTTTATTACAATAACTGAACTCCCTAATTTATAGAAACTTAAGAACTAAATACCGGGTTCCATTTCAAATCATTTTGAAATAATACATACGTTTATAGCTTTTATATATATCAAATCATACATAAAAATTAATTTTTTTATCAAAAAAAATATGTAGCATAGTTACTACAGTGTTCTTCCCTCTTTGAAACTTGAAAATGAAAGTCGATGACGTCGTGATCATCATCGAAATTATTTTTCAGCAATAGAAGAGAGAAGTACATAATTGTTTCCCTTTAAAATTATTTTAAAACATTTCTTTTAAATCACATTAAAAATATTTATATTCGAAAATACTACAAAATAATACTAATATAATATTCTAAAATCTTTGAAAACCAATTTCAAAACTTTGGAACTTAAGTTCTCAAATTTCCAGTTTATAATTACTTTATTTGTAAATTCTATTTTATAAACCACATTTATAAGATTTCACTTCCTAACAAACAAGCATATTACATACAATTATATAAATTTATAAAAATTATTATTTTATATACAAAATTTAATACTAGGTAAAATTATTTCATTTACCTATATTTTAGAAGAAATATTATGTCCGTCTGCCCTATTAAGTGTTTAGAAATCTCTATCGATACCATAGTGTCCTATATATCGACCAGAATTTATAAATACTAAACAAAACAAATTAACGTAATATAAAAACATTTTATAACACTAACAAGTATGCTCTTTCATATATATATGCTCAAACAACTCATTCTGGCGTATTACTACCCTATCTCTAATGAGCCCAACTTTAGAAAGCTAAGGTTATCTTTAAACCGAAGCTCTGATACCAACTGTAGCGACCCACTATTTTGGACGGTTAAACCACACATGTCAAAATCAAATCATTCAAAAGAAGGATTGTTAATGGGGTAAATAAGAAAATAAGAGAAAAGAATGAAAACAAAACACAGAATCTCACAGCGGAATGACAAAATATAATAATCAAATAAACAATTCATGAAGCTGTTTTATAATAACATTTGATTACACTTTTACAATATATCAGAGTTATACAGACAGTATGAATGAATAAATAATGCAGAGAAACAATATGATATAGTGGAATAATAATAATAATAATAATAATAATATAATACTAAACTTCGTATTCATCCTCCAGAAATAAGGTCTTCAATACTGAAAAGCTCAGGCTGACCCAAGCATAGTGAAAAGGCAAAACACTCAAGTCGGAACTAAAAGATCTTATGCAAGTTAAATCAACATTAAATAAATATGAGTATAATGGTTTCAGAGATGTTTATAGAATTTTACATCTCCTATCCAGTGTATAACGTACGTGCAGTAACTTAAAAGATGTTCGGGATTCCCATCTCCTAGGGATCCGTTAAACTATTTATATGTAGTAATATACGCTATATATGTAGTGTCTATCAGTAAAGTAGAATATCAAAATAGCGTTACTCATATCCTCTTTAACATATTTTTATAAATGTCGTAGTCTATACAGTATTGTAAACTCCACCAAACCGATGGACTATCAGGGAGCACTCCATAGGTACGACACAAACCAAAATCATAGTGGACTCGATAAGGCATATGACAAGGCACACGTGGCTATACCCACGGTAGGGTTCTACCTGATTATGGAACCAGGATGGTGGTAACGCATAGCAGCTACTACCGCCTACCTTGGTACACACTCCCATAATCAAATCGAAGGTGGCTACCAAATCAATCACAAAGTACCAGATATGATATCGAAGAAGCATGTCTGGTAAGAGGAGCGACTCACTTGGCCTTGTTATGGCTCCTGATTTTAGTCATATCAAGCTGACTCGAGGGGGTCAGGGCTACGTTCTTACCTCATGCCAGAAGCGTTCGTCAAATCAAACTACTTCGTTCTGGATTCTCTACCACGTACACAGTTGTTAAAGTGGTTTCGGACTTGACAGAGAGTATGATAATATCCAACCCCGGTCACTTTAACAACCAATCGTTATATTTTTCACACCATGGCCAGTTCATAAAACATTTATAATAATAATCGAGAAAACAGCTTATACATTCATATCAAGATATTCATACACTTATTCCAAAAGATTCATCCATGCCTACTCTAGGCATCTTTGCCCCCTCTCCCCTACCCATCCCCGTTTCTCTGTCACCCCCGTTCACTGTTCCTCCTTTCGTACTTTCCCATACTTCCTTTGTTCATCCCATCTCCCCTCCGTCCCTTCGACCTCCTTCTCCTGTACCTCCTCCTACCCCACCTGACCCTTTTCCTCTACTCCTTTCTGTTGGAATTCCTTAAGAAAGGTGAATGAAACATACAAAGTCCCACATCTCCAAAATGTGAGAGCTATATTGATTTAAATATAGCTTTCTCATGAGGACGTTGGGGGCCTGGGGCTCCCAAATGTATGCTTCGTTGTGAGGAGAAAGATTATGCATCACCACCACACACGCGCGCGCGCCGCCGCCGTCCGTCCGACCGAGCCGGGCCGGGTACGGGTACGGGTACGGGTCTAATATGATACTCATATTTTTACTGTAAATTGGACCGGGCTTTCTGACAATTGCAGGCCATACGAACAGATGCGGATCTGTTCGGAAGCGGACGCGGGATGAATAGACGCGAGCGGGTGCGACCCGACACAACTTCTGAAGCGCGCAAACGAACGGGTGCGGAAGCGGATACGGGCGGGTGCGAAACAGATCCGTTAGAGGGAAAAACAGACAGATATGACTGTACGAAGAGGTACAGACACGACTGTTTTAACGAACGGGTACAGACACAACCGTTCGGAAGGGATATGGACCGACTATAAATAAAGAGGGAAACTGATCATTTTCTTCACTGCTTTTTCCAATCCGTATCTCTCTTCTCCTCTACTAACTGCTGCTATTCTCATATTCAAATCACAGAGTGATATACTCATTACAATTTCGAGCAGAATTCGTCTGTTGTATCTTGGAAGAATTTTTAAATAAAATTCTTAAGGAAATCGTTACGACGAGCCTCAGACATTATCCGGTTAGAATTCTCAATTCTTTCTTCTATTTTGTTATACTGTTTATTCAAAATAGTATAACGCTGTTGTTGTAATTCATTTACAATGTTCATATTGTTATAATATTTACTACAGAATTCCAGTGTAGTGGAAATCTGAGTTATAAACTTGTGCGACGAGTTTATATTTGATTATTCTCTGTTTTGGTATACTAGGCGTATAACATCCTAAGAATTTTACTGTTTTCTTACTAAAACAGAGATGGCAACCGTAGAATTTTCAAAGAATACTACTCACAACAGACCTGAACCGTTCAAGTGAGATGGTGATGATTTCTTGACATGGCAGAATCAGATGTTATTTTATCTCACCACGCTCGGTCTACAAAAGTACCTTGACGAGGAGGAACCGATTCCTGCAACAGGCAAGGAAGCAGAGGTGAATATGTGGAAGCATTCCCATTTTTTATGCAGAAACTATATTCTGAATTGTCTCGACAAGGTGCTATACAAAGTATATCAGCCTTTAAAGACGTCAAAAGAACTCTGGAATGCACTTACCGCAAAATACAAGACGTAGAATATCAGTCTTAAGAAATTTATTGTAGACAAATTCATGGACTACAAGATGGTTGACTCCAAACCAGTAACCGCTCAACTGCATGAACTGCAAATCATCATTCATGAACTCGAGGCGGAAGGTCATAAGGTTGGAGAATCATTTCTGGTTGAAGCCATCACGGGAAAACTGCCGCCGTCGTGGAGAGATTACCGCAATTATCTAAAGCATAAAAAGAAGGAAATCTCTTTGCAGGATCTCATAGTCCGATTAAAAATCGAGGCGGACAACCGTGCAGTTACAAAACCAAGCGAGGAGGCATTTGTGGCTGAAGGGTCGAAGACCAAAAACAAAAAGAAGAGTTTCCAGAAGAAAAGGAAAGCTCAAGACAACAAACCAAAAGACAACAAACGAACCAAAAAGTTTAATGGCGAATGTTGGGTTTGTGGAAAAGTTGGACATGCCGCTAAAGATTGCAGACACAAGAAGGAACGCAATAAAGAGGCAAATATAGTGGATAACATGGAAGTAGACGAGTCCAACTTCTCGGCGGTGGTATCTGAATGCAATCTGGTTCAGAATCCTAACCAATGGTGGGTAGATACAGGTGCTACTCGTCATGTTTGTTCTGACAAATCCATATTTTCTACATATCAGAAATTCGATCACGAAGAAAAACTCTACATGGGTAATTCTGCAGTTTCCATGATCGAAGGCAGTGGCACAGTAATCCTCAAGTTTACTTCTGGAAAAACTGTTAAGTTGAATGACGTGCTCCATGTTCCAGACATACGCAAGAATCTCATATCTGGTGCAGTCCTATCAAAGAAGGGATTCAAGATGGTGTTTGAGTCAGACAAGATGGTTCTGTCCAAAGCTAGAATATATATAGGAAGGGGATATTTATGTGATGGCCTATTCAAGGCAAATGTAGCCGTTATCGGCAATAAAACTATGTATTCTGATTGTGCTATTAATAAAATTGAAGCTTCTTATTTGCTTGAGCATGAAATTTTACTATGGCACGATAGATTAGGAAACATAAACTTTCGAAAAATGAAGAAATTATCAAACTTGGGATTGATTCCAAATTTCCAAGTAGATAAGAACTACAAATGTGAGACATGTGTAGAAGCAAAAATGGTCAAACAACCATTTAAATCTGTTGACAGAAGCACCGAACCATTAGGTTTGGTACATACAGATTTATGTGATTTCAAATCACTACCTACAAGAGGTGGGAAAAAGTATTTCATTACTTTCATTGACGATTATACGCGATATTGCTATGTATATTTTTTAAATCGTAAAGATGAAGCAATAACAGCGTTTATAAAATACAAGGCTGAGGTAGAAAATCAGTTAAATAAAAAGATCAAGATATTAAGATCTGATCGAGGTGGAGAGTATGAATCACCATTTGAACAATTCTGTGAAGAAAATGGAATAATTCATCAAACAACGGCTCCATATTCACCACAACAAAATGGTGTAGCCGAGAGGAAGAATAGAACGTTAAAAGACATGATTACTGCCATGCTTTTAACTTCTGGTCTACCGACGAACTTGTGGGGGGAAGCCTTAAATATGTCTAATCACATATTAAACAAAGTTCCTCACAATAAAACGGAAACAATTCCATATGAGATATGGAAAGGACACAAACCAAGCTTTAAATACCTCAAAGTGTGGGGGTGCTTGGCAAAAGTTCCTGTTCCGCCTCCCAAGAGAGTCAAACTTGGACCAAAAACAGCAGATTGTTATTATCTTGGGCCAGCCCAAAATAGTAGTGCCTACAGATTTTTGGTATTCAAGTCTGATATAAATGATATTCATGTAAATACAATCATGAAATCAAGAGATGCCTCGTTCTTTGAAGATGTGTTCCCACATAAAAGAAACGATGGAAATCCTGTCCCAAAAAGGACAAGAGATAACAGAGGTGAGACATGTAAAGATGAATCTCATCAGGACAACGAGGAGGTTGAACCAAGAAGAAGCGTAAGGGCAAGAACTTCCAAAACATTTGGTTCGGATTTTTTAACTTATATGTTAGAACACAAACCTCAAACGTACAAGGAAGCAATGTCATCTTCTGAATCCTCATGTTGGAAAGAAGCAATCCAAAGTGAGATTGATTCAATTCTAAGTAATAAAACTTGGGAAATTGTTGATATTCCACCAGGAATAAAACCAATTGGCTGCAAATGGATTTTCAAAAAGAAAATGAAAGCAGATGGCTCTATCGACAAGTATATAGCCAGATTAGTAGCCAAAGGATATCGTCAAAAAGAAGGAGTAGACTTTTTTGATACATATTCGCCGGTAACACGAATAACCTCTATAAGAATGTTAATAGCAATTGCATCCATCTATAATCTAGAGATTCATCAGATGGATGTAAAAACAGCATTCTTAAATGGAAATCTCGATGAGGAGATTTACATGGAGCAACCTGAGGGATTTATTTCCAAAGGAAATGAAAACAAAGTCTGTAGATTAGTAAAATCATTATACGGACTAAAACAAGCTCCAAAACAATGACACGAAAAATTTGATAGTGTCATGATAAGAAATGGTTTTCGTATAAATGAATGCGATAAGTGTGTTTATTATAAACAAATTGGAAAATCATATGTGCTGATTTGTCTATATGTAGACGATATGCTAATATTTGGTCCAAATACTCAAGTCGTAGAGACCACAAAGAAAATGTTAACTAGCAATTTCGATATGAAAGACTTAGGAGTTGCAGACGTTATTTTGGGAATCAAAATAATAAGAACTCCTAATGGAATTGAATTGTCTCAGTCACACTATGTAGACAAAGTGATTGAAAGATTTTAAAATTTTGGAATTAAAGGAGTAAATACACCTTTTAATCCATCAGAAGTACTGCACATAATGAGAGTGTAATGCAACTGGAATATTCTCGTGTAATAGGATGTCTCATGTATCTCATGAATTGCACAAGACCAGATATAGCTTATGCAGTAAGTCGATTGAGCAGGTATACAAGCAATCCAGGGAAGGAACAATGGAAAGCACTAATGAGAGTGCTTGGATATTTAAAAAATACCACTAACTATTCCTTACATTATGGAAAATATCCTGCCGTCTTAGAAGGATATAGTGATGCAAACTGGATTGCAGATTCAGAGGAATCAAAATCAACGAGTGGTTATGTCTTTACCCTAGCAGGGGCAGCAGTATCATGGAAATCTACTAAACAAACATGCATAGCTCGATCCACTATGGAATCAGAGTTCATTGCATTAGATAAGGCAGGCGAAGAAGCAGAATGGCTTCGTCACTTTTTAGAAGATATTCCGTTTTAGCCTAAACCTGTACCGGCCATATGCGTACACTGTGATAACCAAGCAGCGCTAAGCAGAGCACAAAACTTTGTGTATAATGGAAAGTCACGACATATTCGTCGACGCCATAACACAGTTAGGCAGTTACTCTCAAATGGAACTATTTCCATAGATTATGTGAGAACAAATGATAACCTAGCGGATCCATTTACTAAAGGTTTATCAAGAGAGAAAATTGACTGCGCATCGAGGGGAATGGGCTTAAAAGCCTAAACCATCAAGAGTTATCTTATACAGAAACCTATCCTAACGACTGAAGATCCCACGGACTAGGATCAATAGGCAAACCAGTTCTGAATAACTCAAGACGTAGTGCATTAACGAGGACATAGTCCACCTCCATTCCTATGGTGCAAAATATAAATGCATGCCTACAGAGGTATTTAAAGGCTAAAACGATGTTTTTTAATGATGACCATATCTTGACAATAACAAGTGGGATATATGTAGGATACTCTTAATGGTTGCGATCACCTATGTTAGTGTGAGCTGGGTCGGCTCTATGAGAATATTAAAAGGCTTCTATTCTCTAAAAAACACTCGCAGAACCAAATTATGTTCAGGACCAAAATGAACAAATCCAAGAAATTGGATGAGAAGGGAATCAATGCTTCGTAAAGCTTATTGTCTGGATATACAATAAAGGTCGACGGTTCAAGATGAAATAATTCACCGATTAGCCAAGTAGATCCGATAAGTTTTAACTAGGAAAAGTTCAAAGTGAAATATCTACTTATTCACGATAAAGCATTATTCCATATGTACTCTGTGATATTTCGCTTTGTGTGGGGGATATGTATATTATCATTCATGTGGGGGATTGTTGGAATTCCTTAAGAAAGGTGAATGAAACATACAAAGTCCCACATCTCCAAAATGTGAGAGCTATATTGATTTAAATATAGCTTTCTCATGAGGACGTTGGGGGCCTGGGGCTCCTAAATGTATGCTTCGTTGTGAGGAGAAAGATTATGCATCACCACCACACACGCGCGCCGCCGCCGTTCGTCCGAGCGGGCCGGGCCGGGTACGGGTCTAATATGATACTCATATTTTTACTGTAAATTGGACCGGGCTTTCTGACAGTTGCAGGCCATACGAACAGATGCGGATCTGTTCGGAAGCGGACGCGGGATGAATAGACGCGAGCGGGTGCGACCCGACACAACTTCTGAAGCGCGCAAACGAACGGGTGCGGAAGCGGATACGGGCGGGTGCGAAACAGATCCGTTAGAGGGAAAAACAGACAGATATGACTGTACGAAGAGGTACAGACACGACTGTTTTAACGAACGGGTACAGACACAACCGTTCGGAAGGGATACGGACCGACTATAAATAAAGAGGGAAACTGATCATTTTCTTCACTGCTTTTTCCAATCCGTATCTCTCTTCTCCTCTACTAACTGCTGCTATTCTCATATTCAAATCACAGAGTGATATACTCATTACAATTTCGAGCAGAATTCGTCTGTTGTATCTTGGAAGAATTTTTAAATAAAATTCTTAAGTAAATCGTTACGACGAGCCTCAGACATTATCCGGTTAGAATTCTCAATTCTTTCTTCTATTTTGTTATACTGTTTATTCAAAATAGTATAACGCTGTTGTTGTAATTCATTTACAACGTTCATATTGTTATAATATTTACTACAGAATTCCAGTGTAGTGGAAATCTGAGTTATAAACTTGTGCGACGAGTTTATATTTGATTATTCTCTGTTTTGGTATACTAGACGTACAACACTTTCTTCTTCTTCCGTTGCTTCTAGCCTGCTTCCCACTCTTTCCCCTTCAACTGTACTACCTTCCTCCCTCCTTTCTTTTCATGTTCCTTCCCCACCTTGGTCCTTCCTTTTTTTGTGTAAACCAAGAAATGCTGGTCGTTACTCCCCTATTCATTTTGACTTTAACTATGTTTGCAAACTGATTGATCCTCCATCTAAAGTTGGTAGTGAAGGTGTAAAAGCCTGGTCTGACTATCATGTGGGTTTCTTTCTTGACCACACTGTAAACTTCATGGCAGTAAAATCACATATAGATAAAGTATGGAAACTTAAAGGCACTATGAAATGTTCTTCGACAAACAAAAAATTTATTTCAAATTTTCATGCCCAGATGATAAGATAGCAATTCAACAAAGGGATCTGATGTTCACTAGAGGACACATGTTCATTATTTCTTCGTAGAATCCAAGTGTTGGTTCTACTCAATCAACGGTCAAGAGTGTGCCAGTATGGGTGCATCTATACAAGATTCCACTGTTATCATGGAATCTCCTCGACATCAACTGGTTGGCATGTCATTTGGGGAAATTGGTTTGCTGTGATGAAAATACAAAAAAATGAAGAGGTTTGAATATGCCAAATGTTTGATTGAGGTGAAGCCTGACAAAGAACTTCCAAATTATATTACTGTTGGTGATGATAATTGCCCCAATGTAATAGTTGAATATTCTTGGATTCCTCTGACTTGCACACGTTGCAAGGTTTTTAGCCATGCTACTATGAATTGTGAGGTAAAATGTATAAATTCTGCCATTGAGAGAGTGGATGTCAATAACACGTATGATGGAAATGGAAAGGAAGAAAAGAAATTGAAGAGTGATGATAATAAAAGCAACAATGTTGAGAATACAAAAGGGGAAATTTATTCCAGTTAAAAGAAAAAGGAAAACAGTTCAAAATATTTGGATGAAGTCCAAATCTCGTATTATTAATAATAAAACTGATGAGGTCGGAAACTTAAATGACACAGGAATAAGCAATGATGAAATATTGAGCAACACAAGGAAGGAGACTGATATAGGAAAATACATGGAAACAAGATTGGTTTTCAGTGAACAAGAGAATATGTTTGAAAAATGTTGAGTTCGATGCCCCCCAGCAAAATATCATTTCTGAAGGAAGAAAGCCCGGAAATGCCCAGAGCAATGGTATGTGTGAGCCTGAAATTATTTATCAATGCACAATTAAGCAGAATGATGCTCATGCACTCGGTTTAACAAATAAAAAAATAAAGAGGGAGGTGCCACTGCCAATTTTGAAGATGCAACTGTTACTTTCAATATGTCTAACTCTGATGTTTTACTCTTCAAATTACTTTGCCCCTCTTCTATGTCTTGATGAAAATATCTCCCTGGACATTGATGACAGTGATTGTAATGAGGAAGACCAAATCTTTCCCAACGATCAGGAAATAATCCACATAGCTTCTTCCATGTGTATGGAAATGCACACAGAGATGCACACTCTTCTCTCTATATCTACCTCTATTCCAACGACTTCTTCTGACCATTCTAACTCTGCATTACCTTCTAACCATCTTTCCAACTCTATTCCTCCTGCTACACACTCCTTTGTGGCATTTGCTCAAAAAATCTTTCCTATATTAGCCAAACCCTCTGCTTCTTCCAATGACTCCTTCCTCAAAAAAAGAGGCAAACCAAAGAAAAATCCAATTCTTTTAGTTGCTAATGGTCTTGATTGTGGAACTGAATTTTCTTTTGAATAAATTAATTTTGTTTCACTTATTTCTGATACTCAATCTCGTGGTGCCAAAACTTGGTCTTCCTCATGACAATATTGGATTTTGGGATATTAGAGGGGCCAACTCAATAGCAAAGCAACTTGAAGCTAAGAATTTACTTATATCTGATAACCCACAAATGCTAATTTTAGCTAAAACAAACTCAATCATGCCACATCTCATGCAGCTGCACCTTGATTAACAAATCTTGGGATTTTCTTCACAGTTAGCTCAAGCTCCATTTGGTAGGCTACTAATTCTTTGGAACCCTTCCATTTTCTCTGTTGATCCCATTTTTGTTCATAAACAATTCATTCATTAAAAAATCAAGCACATCCCATCTGACCAGTCTTTCATTCTAACTTCTATATATGCTGAGAATCATAAAAACCATAGACAATTACCGTTTGATCAACTTCCCTCTCTACACCCTTTAAATGCTCCCTGGATTTGAGTGGGGGATTGGAACTGCATGCAATCTTCAAATGAAAAAAGTGGTGGAGTTCCCTTATCCTTTCAGCAAACCAGATCTCAACAACACTTTCTTCTCATCTAATCTTTCCCCCATTCAATCTGATGGTTGTTTTTTTACTTGAAACAACAGCAGTAGATCATGGGCTAGAACTTACTGTAAACTGGATAAAGCTTACTCAAACATAAACACTCTAACCCAATGGCCTAACCTTCAGTACCATGTCCTCCCCCCCTCTCTCTGACCACTCCCCCATTATCCTTGATTGGGGTTGGGTTGCCCTTAACAGACTTTCCTTATTTTTATTTTTTAATAACTAGACTAATCATACTGAATTTTTCAATACTGTTACTGACAGTTGGAAATGAAAAGTCTTTGGCAATCCAATGATTATTTTGCAGCAAAAACTAAGGACACTCGAAGGTAAGCTTAAAGACTGGGCTTCCAACACTTTTGGCAAGGGCTCAAAGGTATCACAAACATTAAGGATTAGTTGCACTCTATCCAAACATCTATACACAACAATCCTGCAGCTAATTCCTTTTTATCTGAAGAATGTAGACTACGTGAAGTGCTTGCTAAAGCTTTGTTGAAGAAAACAATATGCAAAGATAGAAATCTAAAATATGATAGCATATGCATGGTGATAGAAACTCGGCTTGCTTTCATAGATCCTTGAAAATAAAAAATGCTTCTTCTCGAATTTCTAGCATTCTCGAACAGTATGGTAAATCGCACTTCCTATGATACTATCCAAACCGCATTTCTCCAGTATTACATTAGCTTACTGGCAGCTCAAAACTCTAATGATCCTAAGATGCTCCATTATTCTAAAATTAATCTTCCTTATATATCTACAAATGACAACCAGGCTTTGGTTAATCTAGTTACTGATGAAGAGATAAAATATTCTATCTTTGGCATGAACTCTGATAGTCCTGATGGATTTAATGCCCACTTTTATAAAACATGTTTGCACATTATAGGTGTTGATGTTATCAAGGCTTTTAAAAACTTCTTTAAGCACAATCAGATGCTTTATGGCATTAATGCAACCAAAGTTGCTTTAATTCCAAAGGTTCCTCATCTAAATTCAGTCAACCAATTCAGGCCAATAGCTTGTTGTAATGTTATATATAAATGCATAGCCAAAATTTTAGCAGCTAGGATGAAATTTGCTCTATCTCCTATTATATCTACAAACCAAAATGCATTCTTGCCTGATAGGGACATCATTGACCACATTCTTCTATCTGCTGAGCTATTGAGGGGATACAATAGGCATCATGTTTCTACGAGATGTGTTATGAAACTAGACATATAGAAGGCTTTTTGATAGCATCCAATGGAAATCCATCATCTATGTTCTTCACTACATGCAGTTCCCCCAAACTTTCTTGGCATGGTTGTTCACACACCTCTCCACTATCCTTGAGTCTCAATGGTTCGATATTCGGACACGTTAAAGGAACTCAGACAAGGGGGTCCCATCTCTCCCTACCTTTTTATTTGTGTTATGGAGTTTCTCTCTTCTCATTTCACCAATGACATGGAAAATAAGCTGATGGATTATCACCATATGTGTAGAAATCTTCAAATATCATCTCTAATATTTGCTGATGATTTAATGTTGTTCACAATGCCTAATGTCAAATCTATCTCTGCAGTTTTGGATGTCCTTCGCTCCTTCTCCTCCTTGACTAGTTTGAGCATTAACTTAAATAAATCTAAAATCTGTATTGCTGGTGTATCTGAGGATATCAAACATTCCCAGATTAATTTATCAACCTTGTCCCAATTTGATGATGTGAAGTATATCTAGGGGCTCCTCTGACTTAATCCAGTGTTAAAACCTTCCAATGTCTCACTATGTTTGAAAAAATAACTTCTAAACTCTCTTCTTGGCCTGTCTCTAAACCTTCCATTGCAAGCAGACTAGTTGTTGTCAAGCATATTGCCTCTGCAGCCAGAATCTTTATATTACCTGCTAAACTCATATCTATGATCAATTCTACTATGAACCATTTTCTATGGTATAACAACCCTTTCTCTAAAAAACTTATCCCTATAGCTTTCAAACTGTCTGCTGTCCTTATGAAACTGGTGGTCTTGGAGCTATGAATATCAAATAATGGAATGCAGCAGCTCACCCTCCCACATTGAAAAATTGTTGAGTCATGATAAAAATCTATGGGCTGACTGGTGTAAGAAGAACCTCCTCAAAAAGTTCCATTTTTGGAAAATGCAAATTCCTTCTGACTGTAGTAGTACTTGAAGAATATGTTGAATATAAGGAAATGGTTTCTCCTAATATTTCAGTGTACTATGGAGATCAATAACTCATTATCTTTTAGGTTCGATCCATGGCCAAATAAAGGAGTTATTCTTGCTAATATAATCCCCTACAACTTGAGAGGCCTAACTGGTATTCCTAAGGTTGCTAAAGTTTCAAATTATTTATGTGACGAGGGAATCTCTGTGCCATATTCCAGCTCCTATATCATCAGGAATGAATGGGCATCGTTTGATAACAAAATCTTTCATCATTTAGATTCCTCTACCTTGTGGGTTGATGGCCCTTACTCCATTAAAAGTGTAAATAAGTGTTATATGTCTAGTATACCAAAACAGAGAATAATCAATTATAAACTCGTCGCACAAGTTTATAACTCAGATTTCTACTACACTGGAATTCTGTAGTAATTATTATAACAATATGAATGTTGTAAATAAATTACAACAACAGCATTATACTATTTTTAATAAATAGTATAACTAGAATAACGGATAGAATATAGAATAATGTATATAAAATATACAATTAGACTCGAATTCTAACCGGATTATGTCTGAGGCTCGTCGTAACGATTTCTTTAAGAATTTTATTTCAAAATTCTCCCAAAATACAACAGACGTATTCTGCTCGAGATTGTAATGAGTATATATCACTCTGTGGTTTGAATGTATAAGAACAGCAGTTAGAAGAGAGAAGATTCGAATCGGAAAATCAGTGAGGAAAGTGATCAGTTTTCCTCTTTATTTATAGTTGATTCGTATCCCTTCGAAAGGTCACGTCTGCACCCGTTTGTTCAAACGGTCGCGCCTGTTGCTTTTCATCGCACTTGCCTGTTGTTCGGCCGCGTCTCCTCAGCTAGGCCGCACCTGTTCGTTTGTTCGCTTGTTAAAGAGGTCGTGTCTCTTCAATCCCCGCGTCCGTTTTTACCCGTCCGCTGCTTCTCTTCATATTTCAGGCCCAGCTCAGTTTCAGCCGAAGCCCAAAAACTGTTAGACAATGACCTAGCAAAAGAATGGTCATTTTGTACCCGTACCGTACCCGGCCCGGTTCGGTCGGACGGCGGCGGCGGCGGCGGCGCGCGCGCGCATGTGGTGGTGATGCATGATCTCCATCCTCACAACGAAGCATACATTTGGGAGCCTCAGGCCCCCAACCTCCTCATGAGAAAGCTATATATAAACCACTATAATTTTCAATAATTTGGAGATGTGGGACTTTTGCATATTTCATTCATCTTATTAAGGAATTCCAACAATCCCCCACATGAATGATAATATATATATATATATATATATATATATATATATCCCCCACACAAAGCGTAATATCACAGAGTATATATGGAATTTATGCTTTATCGTGGATAAGTAGATATTTCACTTTGAACTTTCCCTAGTTAAAACTTATCAGATCTACTTGGCTAATCGGTGAATTATTTCATCTTGAACCGTCGGCCTGTATTGTATATCCAGACAATAAGCTTTACGAAGCATTGATTCCCTTCTCATCCAATCTCTTGGTTGTGTTCATTTTGGCCCTGAACAATTTTTGGTTCTGCGAGCTTTTTAGAGAATAAAAGCCTTTTAATATTCTCATAGAGCCGACCCAGCTCACACTAACATAGGTGATCGCAACCATTAAGAGTATCCTACATATACCCCACTTGTTATTTTCAAGATATGGTCATCATTAAAAAAACATAGTTTTAACCTTTACATACTTCTGTAGGCATGTATTTATGTTGTGCACCATAGGAATGGAGTTGGACTATGTCCACGCAAATGCATTACGTCTTGAGTTACTCAGAACTGGTTTGCCTATTGATCCTATTCCGTGGGATCTCCAGTCGCTAGGATAGGTTTCCGTATAAGGTAACTCTTGTTGGTTTAGGTTTTTAAACTCATTCCCCTCGACGCGCAGTCAATTTTCTCTCTTGATAAACCTTTAGTAAATGGATCCGCTAGGTTATCATTTGTTCTCACATAATCTATGGAAATTGTTCCATTTGAGAGTAACTGCCTAACTGTGTTATGGCGTCGACGAATATGTCGTGACTTTCCATTATACACAAAGTTGTACGCTCTACTTAGCGCAGCTTGGTTATCACAGTGTATACATATGGCCGGTACAGGTTTAGGCCAAAATGGAATATCTTCTAAAAAGTGATGAAGCAATTCTGCTTCTTCGCCTGCTTTATCTAATGCAATGAACTCTGATTCCATAGTGGATCGAACTATGCATGTTTGTTTAGTAGATTTACATGACACTGCTGCCCCTGCTAGGGTAAAGACATAACCACTCGTTGATTTTGATTCCTCTGAATCTGCAATCCAGTTTGCATCACTATATCCTTCTAAGACGGCATAATATTTTCCATAATGTAAGGAATACTTAGTGGTATTTTTTAAATATCCAAGCACTCTCATTAGCGCTTTCCAGTGTTCCTTTCCTGGATTGCTTGTATACCTGCTCAAGCGACTTACTGCATAAGCTATATCTGGTCTTGTGTAATTCATGAGATACATGAGACATCCTATTACACGAGAACATTCCAGTTGCATTACACTCTCATTAGTGTATTTATGCAGTACTTCTGATGGATTAAAAGATGTATTTACTCCTTTAATTCCAAAATTTTGAAATCTTTCAATCACTTTTTCTACATAATGTGATTGAGATAACTCAATTCCATTAGGTGTTCTTATTATTTTTATTCCCAAAATAACATCTGCAACACTCAAGTCTTTCATGTCGAAATTGTTGATCAACATTTTCTTTATGGTCTCAATTACCTGAGTATTTGGACCGAATATTAGCATATCGTCCACATATAGACAGATCATCACATATGATTGTCCAAGTTGTTTATAATAAACACATTTGTCACATTCATTTATACGAAAACCATTTCTCATCATGACACTATCAAATTTTGCGTGCCATTGCTTTGGAGCTTGTTTTAGTCCGTATAATGATTTGACTAATCTACGGACTTTGTTTTCATTTCCTTTGGAAATAAATCCCTCATGTTGCTTCATGTAAATCTCCTCATCGAGATTTCCATTTAAGAATGCTGTTTTTATATCCACTGATGAATCTCTAGATTATAGATGGATGCAATTGCTATTAGCATTCTTATAGAGGTTATTCGTGTTATCGGCGAATATGTATCAAAAAAGTCTACTCCTTCTTTTTGACGATATCCTTTGGCTACTAATCTGGCTTTATACTTGTCGATAGAGCCATCTTCTTTCATTTTCTTCTTGAAAATCCATTTGCAGCCAATTGGTTTTATTCCTGATGGAATATCAACAATTTCCCAAGTTTTATTACTTAGAATTGAATCAATCTCACTTTGGATTGCTTCTTTCCAACATGAGGACTCAGAAGATGACATTGCTTCCTTATACGTTTGAGGTTCGTGCTCTAATACATATGTAAAAAAGTCCGAACCAAATGTTTTGAAAGTTCTAGCCCTTACGCTTCTTCTTGGTTCAGCATCCTCAATTTCATGATGAGTTTCATCTTCATGCGAATCGTTTGATTCTTCCCTTGTCCTTTTTGGGACATTATTTCCTTCATTCCTTTTGTGCGTAAACACATCTTCAAAGAATGAGGCATCTCTTGATTCCATGATTGTATTTACATGAATATCAGTTATATCGGACTTGAATACCAAAAATCTGTAGGCACTACTATTTTGGCCTGGCCCAAGATAATAACAATCTACTGTTTTTGGTCCAAGTTTGACACTCTTGGGAGGCGGAACTGGAACTTTTGCCAAGCACCCTCACACTTTGAGGTATTTAAAGCTTGGTTTGTGTCCTTTCCATATCTCATATGGAATTGTTCCCGTTTTATTGTGTGGAACTTTGTTTAATATGTGATTAGACATATTTAAGGCTTTCCCCCACAGGTTCGTCGGTAGACCAGAAGTTAAAAGCATGGCAGTAATCATGTATTTTAACGTTCTGTTCTTCCTCTCGGCTACACCATTTTGTTGTGGTGAATATGGAGCTGTTGTTTGATGAATTATACCATTTTCGACACAGAACTGTTCAAATGGTGATTCATATTCTCCAGCTCGATCAGATCTTAGTATCTTGATCTTTTTATTTAACTGATTTTCTACCTCAGCCTTGTATTTTACAAACGCTGTTATTGCTTCATTTTTACTATTTAAAAGATATACATAGCAATATCGCGTATAATCGTCAATAAAAGTAATGAAATACTTTTTCCCACCTCTTGTAGGTAGTGATTTAAAATCACATAAATCTGTATGTACCAAACCTAATGGTTCGGTGCTTCTGTCAACAGATTTAAATGGTTGTTTGACCATTTTTGCTTCTACGCATGTCTCACATTTGTAGTTCTTATCTACTTGGAATTTTGGAATTAATCCCAAGTTTGATAATGTTTTCATTTTGTGGAAATTTATGTGTCCCAATCTATCATGCCATAGTAAAATTTCATGCTCAAGCAAATAAGAAACTTCAATTTTATTAATAGCACAATCAGAATACATATTTTTGTTGCCGACAACGGCTACATTTGCCTTAAATAGGCCATCACATAAATATCCCCTTTCTATATGCATTCCAGCCTTGGACAGAACCATCTTGTCTGACTCGAACACCATCTTGAATCCCTTATTTGATAGGACTGCACCAGAGATGAGATTCTTGCGTATGTCTGGAACATGGAGCACGTTATTCAGCTTAACAGTTTTTCCAGACGTAAACTTGAGGATTACTGTGTCACTGCCTTCGATCATGGAAACTGCAGAATTACCCATGTAGAGTTTTTCTTCATGATCGAATTTCTGATATGTAGAAAACATGGATTTTTCAGAACAAACATGACGAGTAGCGCCTGTATCTACCCACCATTGGTTAGGATTGTGAACCAGATTGCATTCAGATACCACTACCGAGAAGTTGGACTCGTCTACTTCCATGTTATCCACTATATTTGCCTCTTTATTACGTTCCTTCTTGAGTCTGCAATCTCTAGCGGCATGTCCAATTTTTCCACAAACCCAACATTCGTCATTAAACTTCTTGCTTCGTTTGTTGTCTTTTGGTTTGTTGTCTTGAGCTTTCCTTTTCTTCTGGAAATTCTTATTTTTGTTTTTGGTCTTTGACCCTTCAGCCACAAATGCCTCCTCACTTTGTTTTGTTATTCCACGGTTATCTGCCTCAATTTTCAGTCGGACTATGAGATCCTGTAAAGAGATTTCCTTCTTTTTATGTTTTAGATAATTGCGGTAATCTCTCCATGACGGCGGCAGTTTTCCCGTGATGGCTTCAACCAAAAACGATTCTCCAACCATATGACATTCCGCTTCGAGTTCATGAATGATGATTTGCAATTCATGCAGTTGAGCGGTCACCGGTTTGGAGTCAACCATCTTGTAGTCCATGAATTTGTCTACAATGAATTTCTTAAGACTGATATTCTGCGTCTTATACTTTGTGGTAAGTGCATTCTAGAGTGCTTTTGATGTCTTTGAAGGCTGATATATTTTGTATAGCACCTTGTCGAGACAATTCAGAATATAGTTTCTGCATAAAAAATCGGAATGCTTCCACGTATTCACCTCTGCTTCCTTGCCTGGTGCAGGAATCGGTTCCTCCTCGTCGAGATACTTTTGCAGACCGAGCGTGGTGAGATAAAACATCTGATTCTGCCATGTCAAGAAATCATCACCATCTCCCTTGAACGGTTCAGGTCTGTTGTGAGTAGTATTCTTTGAAAATTCTACTGCTGTCATCTCTGTTTTAGTAAGAAAACAGTAAAATTCTTAAGATGTTATACGTCTAGTATACCAAAACAGAGAATAATCAATTATAAACTCGTCGCACAAGTTTATAACTCAGATTTCCACTACACTGGAATTCTGTAGTAATTATTATAACAATATGAATGTTGTATATAAATTAAAACAATAATGTTATACTATTTTTAATAAATAGTATAACCAGAATAACGGATAGAATATAGAATAATGTATATAAAATATACAATCAGACTAGAATTCTAACCAGATTATGTCTGAGGCTCGTCGTAACAATTTCCTTAAGAATTTTATTTCAAAATTCTCCCAAGATACAACAGACGTATTATGCTCGAGATTGTAATGAGTATATATCACTCTGTGGTTTGAATGTATAAGAACAGCAGTTAGAAGAGAGAAGATTCGAATCAGAAAATCAGTGAGGAAAGTGATCAGTTTTCCTCTTTATTTATAGTTGATTCGTATCCCTTCGAAAGGTCGCGTCTGCACCCGTTTGTTCAAACGGTCGCGCCTGTTGCTTTTCATCGCTCCTGCCTGCTGTTCGGCCGCGTCTCCTCAGCTGGGCCGCACCTGTTCGTTTGTTCGCTTGTTAAAGAGGTCGTGTCTCTTCAGTCCCCGCGTCCGTTTTTACCCGCCCGCTGCTTCTCTTCATATTTCAGTCCCCGCGTGTTTCAGCCGAAGCCCAAAAACTGTTAGACAATGACCTAGCAAAATAATGGTCATTTTAGACCCGTACCCGACCCGGTTAGGTTCGGTCGGACGGCGGCGGCAGTGCGCGCGCGTGTGTGGTGGTGATGCATGATCTCCCTCCTCACAACGAAGCATACATTTGGGAGCCTCAGGCCCCCAACCTCCTCATGAGAAAGCTATATATAAACCACTATAGTTTTCAATAATTTGGAGATGTGGGACTTTTGTATATTTCATTCATCTTATTAAGGAATTCCAACAATAAGGTCCTTAACACTTTCAAAAATTATGAAAAATTTCCATGGCATTCTAAAATATGGAATATGAACTCTTCTCCTAGCCAAAATATGTTTTTATAGAGAGTTATCAGAGGTGGCCTTCATACTCATGATAAACTATGTGTTATGGGGTCGATTCAACAGTCTTCATGTGTATTGTGTTGCCATACTGTCGAGAATATAGAGTATCTGTTTTTCTCCTGCCAGTACACATTTTTTATTTGGAAATGTATTTTAAGATACTGTAGTTTACACTTTCCTTGTTTGAATTCCAGAATTGAATGGTATACTATATTTAAAGCCACCAAATGGAGATCTGCTAAATCGATGTTACTTTTGAAATATTGAAAATTTTTATACATCTAATTTGGTATGAAAGAAATGCTGTGTGTTTTCAGGAATTTCTTCCCTTAAACATCGTCTCTTTCTTGCCTTAGTTAGGGGATTGTGATGTGGTCATTCTCTTCTTGGCCATATGCTTGGAGGTGTACTTGGGGTTTTTCTAGGTGCCGCTTCGAGTGCTGGCTCCTTTCCTGATATTGTGAGTACTTGCTATTGCCATTTTTGGTGGTAACTATTCTGCTTGGGGTCTTTCTTCTAGCTACTTTGAGTCCTGGCTTGTGATGGTTTATATTGTTCTACTTCGGGCTTTTGCACTCTGCCTTGGGGTTCCTATTGGTGCAACATACTGGGATTTATTCCTCATGGTCCGCAATGCATATTTTTTGCATCCTTTCTTTTCTTATGTTCTCCTCTGTATTTCTTCATTTATGCTTGTAATTCTTATTACATGTTATAAATAAAAGGTAGGGGCCCTTTTAACCCCACTGGCTTTGCCAAAAATATGTATGTATGTATTCATAAATATCGAGGAAAATTTCTTTCAATCAATTTCGAAAATAATTTATAAATCTCTTTTAAACCATTTATAAACTATTTATACGCTTTAGAACCATTTATAAAGCTATTTATAAATTCCAAAATAGTTTACAACTCTTCCCCTTTTCATAAACTTCTATGCAAATTCTTCTAAAACGCTTCCAATTTCTACACAAGTTCTTTTATAAAAACCCTTTATAAAATCCTTTAAAACTTTTATAAACTCCTTTATAAAGCTATTATAAAAATCCTCTATAAAAATCTTTTATAAAAATCTTTTTTACAAAGTCCATTATAAAATCTCTACAAAACCTTTATAATTTCTTTACAAAGTCCGTTACATTTTTATTTATTTATGGAAGTTATTATAAAAATCTATATTTATTGTCTTAAATCAAAACTATATTTATTATATTAAATTAAATTTAAAATATACATATTAAATATTTTATTAAATTAAATTTTAAACTATTTAAAAATATATTTTTAAAACTAAATAGAATTATAATTTAAAATCTTAAATTTACATTTAAAACCATATATTAACTTATAATTTGAAGCTTTAAACCATATAAATAAATTATCTTCCAAATATAAATTTTAAATAAAATCATTAAATAAAAGTTAAAAATCAAATTTATAAGTCAAATATACTTTACTATTTAGAAAATAATTTAAAACCGACCAACGGTGTCTGTATGTAGTTTTCTACCCTTTGGTCAAGTGATAGGGTATGTATCATTTCAACCCTAAAATTGTTAAATTTTCTAAGTATATATCATTTCAACATGTATCCCGAATCAATAATTCCAAATCAATAAAATTGCTCGGTCTTATCATTTTAACTCATAACGATGTTCGCTAATCTATAAGATCGTTCAAATATGTATCGTTTCAACCCATAATGATGACAGGGATATAAACAACCAATTATCCAAGATGTTCACAAATAAACATCCATCATAATCAACATCCAAATTAACTTTATAATTATTTCAATTGATTGAAATTACATTAAAATAGTTGTCAAAGACATTCAAACAACATTATTAAATCATGCTCAAATTATTTTTCTCATTAATAAATCAGAAATTTCTAATTTCTTACAATAATAAATTTCAAAAATCTTATTTACTTTAAGGTTTTTAATTATCCAAAAATACAGGTCGTTATATATTGAAATCTCAATGGACTCCTGGTTTTCAATTAAAACTTTGGCTTTGTCTTCTTGATACCCGAATTAGGGACATTGGTGGTCTACTACTAACTTTTGAACAATATCTAAATCTCTGTCCTTTGATCGTTATTATTTCCAATTGGAGTTTCTAAATACCTATTAGTTATCCCCAATTAAGGATTCATGGTTTTCAATGACTTATTTCTAGATGACAGCTCATGGCCTTTTATTATCAAACATTTGTTGTCATCTGCAGAAAGTTCCTGGATTTCAATTATTATATGTTCCATTTTCTATTACTATTATGGGAGTTAAATTTATGAACTTCATTTGTAACTACAAAAGTTGGATAGTGGGACTTCTAATATTGGCAGACAAATTTTTTTGGTTCTCAATCGTTTACAACTGCAGATTTCTTATCATTTATTAACTCTAGATGATAACCAACTAATTTTTATTACTTCTGAACTTAGGGTTCAAGAGCTTTACTATGCTAATATCATTATCAAATCACTAATCATATTTTTATACAAGTCATGATCCAACGATATAAAATGTTATTTACTTTGAATTTTGTAGGGAAATGAGGTCATTAAGAACGAAGTAGTTGTTAAATTTTTGTCTTAAAGAACAAAAGCTTCTTTCATACCGGGAGGATGGGGGCAAAATGTTAACCATAAAATTTCACTTAAGAATAAAGGTAAGAAAGAAGGCTTATAAAGTGATGGGATCTACAAGAATTGAAGACATGGGTTTCGCCAAAGTTCAAAAGCAGTGTTTCGAAGGTATTGAGATGGCTTTCAAAGGAGTTGCAAGCGTCAGGTGCCATTACAAATGACAAGCAGAACAAAAGCTTTAGAAAGAGTAGAAAGAAGGTAAGATTACCCTTTTGCCTCATCTAGACCTTTTGACACAGATGGATTCATATATATAAGAAAGGCTAGTATAGGTTCGAAGCACCTTTCGAAGGTGTTGAACGATAGAATTGCACACAAGAACCAATTCCTTCAAAATAACGGGTTTCATCGTTGTCAATCTACTGCTTAAAGAAATGGTTTCGGTACACACCTATCGAAAGCAGGAATAGCCCTTCGAAACGGTTGAAATCCTTCGAAGGCATGATGAAAGCTCCACATGAAGACCTAGTGTCCTTTCGCTAAGATCATCCTTTCGACTAAGTCGAAAGATATGAAATGAAAAGGTAGAGGCATAAGAATGGATGGGAAAGGTTAAAAGAAAAGCCTTTTGGCTGCATCGAAAGGAGGCATGCAGAAGGACAAAGGAAAGCCTTTCGACCATGATGAAAGGATACATGTGGAAGGTTGAAGGAAGGCATTTCGACTGAAGCGAAGGGATGGGCACGAAAGGGGACCAACCTGCATCTATAAACATGACCCTAGAGGTTCGAGTTTAGGGACCGAATTTTGAAATTATAAATTCTTTCTCCTATTTCTAAGCAAATCAAATCTTTGTAACCCTAAAGAATTTAGGGAAAAGTTCTCTTACTTGTAAATCAATTTGGATTAATGTTAAAAAAAAAGCACATGGATTCAATAAAGATTTTGATCATGAGAAAGATCATTCCGACCATTAGCTTGACTAATAACCAACTGCACATGATGCTTGCCTATTTTCTTAATTACTATTTGACTTATGCGATGCCATGGAATCAACTTGGATGATATGCATAGGAATCACATTATCATCGTGTTTAATGATATCAAACAAAGATGATGATACTGTTTCGATACTAATAAGTTCATGGAACTTATATTGTCCAAGATGTCATTTCATTGCATATAGGACATAAAGCTCGTGTATTATACATCGAGTTCACTTCGAAAGAGCAAATGCTCTTTCGACCAGATCGAAAGGCACGTTTTGGAGGGGATTTGATATGTGAATACTAAATTATGCTAACATGACGAATATCTTCAAAAGGTGTGCACATATTACAGTACATACAACCCTTTCAAAGAAGTTCATTCCAAAAGCGCCAAAATGATGCTATTAAAAGTGAATTTTCCTTTTTAAGGGCATAATGGTCATTTCGACACAATGGAAAGAGACAAATGTCTAATATAAATAACCCCTTTTGACTCACTTAAAAGGGGGGCATCGAAGGGGGTGTTCTCTCCTTAACCATCATTTTAATAGGTCTGATTGGACGTATTAATTACAATTAATGTATTCATAAGATCACCCTCCGCAAGCAATCTGTCCTAATCAACTCATTCGAAAGTGGTTTTGAAGAGAGTGGTCACTTCCAAAAACTTTCTTTTGAAGTGCTAACAACATTTCTTGTTCTTGTTAACCACATAGCTTCGGGGATGTTGACAAGTTTTCTTGTTAACAAGGAACACGACTATAAGAGCTACTCAATATAGGGACATCCCACAACTTTCCTATATGGGACTACATCTCACATTATGCCTATGTAACTATATCACATAGGTTTCCCTACAATTACCGCATAGGAATAAATTTCCCACAACTACGGCTACATGTAACCAAACTACGCATCGATGGGGAGCCTGCAATGCTGATTCGTCAGGGTGTCTCATCGTCTGCATCCGTCTCCACCTCTCGATCGTAGTATACACCTCTTATTGCACACGTTGGTGACTATCAACGTCGTAGTATCATGCCATGTTAAAATTGTGAATACCAAGAAGTCCTGTTATGTTGGGCCCATACACTTCATCAAACATTAGAGTGCTACACGTCCACTATAGAATCTCCTGTGAGTGTCATTTGCGATAGAATCGCCCCCAGTCGAATAATCGACCGCCATTGCATAACGTACATTTACCAAACCTTTAACATCCTAGCGTCTCCTCATAAGGAATTTGCTTCCCTTCTATCTCTAACATCAATACATACGTATACAATATAGTTATACATACAATTAATAATTTTATTTCCAACTCGGGCCTCAAGATAAGGTTTAGCTTACGCATTCCAAACATCCACTAGTTAGCCATTACACCCTGTCATTCGACTTCTTGCTGTCGTTTTCTCATGGTGAATAGTCGATCGATCGTATTGTAAATTTTAGGGTTTTCGATTTTTAATTATTCGAACTTTTTTTAGTCTAGTTAATTCTGGAACTACGCAGTGAACCTTAGGCATTACACTAACCATCCTTTGCAATTTTACCATATTTTTTTATTGATATCAAATTCATAGGTTTATACTAGTTTAATTATAATTGTATAATTCAGGGTTAACCAATTTTTAGGGTTTCTATTCAATAACAGAAAGAGGTTTAAATTGGAAAAAAAAACTATTAGCCAATTTATAACAATTTCAATTTCTAGTTCAAATTTTAGATTTAAACAATTAGAGCTTATATTTTGATTGTTAACATCCTAGACCAGATAGAATAAGCTAAAATTAACCGTAAATAATCAAGTTATTGATTTTGTTCTCACTTGCCTCAATCTAAGCTCTAACTATACACTCCATCGGAGAATCGTCATATGTTAGCTTACCCCTTCCTTGATTTGATTTACTAGTACGCTGTTGCTTTGTTTTCAATTTTGTTTTTGAAAGAATTTTATAAGTGGAGAGAAGGAATTTTGGTAGAGTTTCGTTATATTTAATTTCTAATGAAATTTGGGTTGGGATGGGTATTTGTTTATAGGGGAAGAGATTAATATAGAGCATTAAGGTGACCTTAGAGAATCTTTGCACTCGTCACAAAAGCACATTAGAAACTTGAAACGGAAGAAAATATTTCATTCAATCGCAGTCATGCAAATTCGCGCTCCAGATCTCAAAAATTATACGTCAACGGTCGACCTCTAGAGTAGACTGGTCCATCGCTTTATGTCAACCAGCACACCCTAGGGTGGACAGGTGACACGGTTTAATTAGGAATGCTTTTATTTTTGATTTATTTTGTTTTGAAATTTTCAAACATCCGCGGCTTATCCGTACTAACTCTGATTTCAAAGTGTTATATATGAAAATTGTCTTAGAAAACATTACGAACGCAATGGTGCAAGTTTCGTAGCCAATTCAAATGTTTGTGAAAATTTCATTTTAGCTCTTATTATATTTAAGTCTAATTTTTATTAAATTTTTCGCTGAATTTTCGGGGTGTTACAATGTGTTGTCAGCATTAGATGTGAATATATGTATATATTGTGATATAAAAAGAAGTTCACATACATATATGATCATATATGCTCATGGCTAAAGAATACAAAAATTGAATTAAAAATTAAGTTATAAATTTAATAAAACAAAAGTTGGTGCTATAATTATACAAACATATGTATATGATATTGGTACACACATGTGAGTAATCTGAAAATAAAAAATAATTTTTACATATATCTATGTATATATTATTAAATTCAAATATATATATATATATGTATATAATTTTAATATCTAATGCTTTACTTTAAGTTAATTCTACTATATATATATATTGCAAAATTTATTTTCAAAAAAAGTTAATTTGTTAATATACTCCGGAGAACCCAGCGGACTTGTAAACTTCTGACGAGAATTAAGTTGTGCCTGTCCGCTTCAACTCATGATACATATAACTTTCGAGTGCTATTTTTAACGAGAAGTGTCTACAAGGTAAGGCTAAAAAAAATAATTTTTTTACATAATTTCCGTAAATTTAATTTAAAAAATTTAATTGTTAAATCTGAAGTGGTTTAATCAATTTTTTTTTAATTCGTCAAAGATGATGTGGTCGAGACACACGCACACACATATTTTAAACTATTTTTCATCATTTTAATACATAAAAATATATATATGTTAATTTTATGTTAATTTTTTCATATATATATATATATATATATGTATGTATGTATGTATGTATGTATGTATATTATAATATAAATGATTTTTAATTAAAATTAAAGAAATTTAATTTAAAATTTGAATTTGAATTTAAATATCTATGTTTATTCTTAAAAGTGGTGTGTGTATGTATACGACGTCACATATGTATATGGAGGGACTAGCGTGTCCATTGCGGTGTAAATCCTTGCACTTAAATATGGACATGTTAAATCATGCACACTGTACATCTTGCATGTACACGTACACATATATGTATATGATACGCATGTTCATATTATATAATATGAGTATTATATCAAAATAAACTTTATTTATAAATAAAATAAAATAATGATTTTATTTAAAATTAATATAGGTCTGATCTAAATAAATCTAGACTTCATAGGCCCAATAAGATCCAAAATTGTAATTTTTTTTATGAAATTCACTTATTTAACCCGCTATTTGTTGGTTCAGATCCAACAACATCCTGCTTTGGGTCATTATTATTTTACCTTGACTATCGCTCCACGTCGACCAGATACCGTTGCAGCTCTATTTATCGTATTTATGCACTAGAGGTTAGGGTGGTCATCTCAATTAAACATTTCAAAATTTATCTAAAAAAATTTGTATCTAAACAAAAACTAGCATGAAATTTTGAATTAATCGATTAAATGAAGTTCACTGGTGTTCATTAGTTTGCTTTGTAAATATATCAAACTTCTAGTAAGTAGCAAAAGTATATACCTCGTCTATATTAAAACAACTGTCGTTTTATTAAAAATATAAAAGTACATAAATCACAGAGCAAAAGTTATGTACTTAAAAAAAAAAAAAGTTATAACTTGTTTAGTTTAGCAAAATAACATACATGGCAAAACAAGTTCTTCAATTTCCTAACATATCAAAATTTAATATAGTTATTGTATTGTAATTATATTGTGCACCACACATATTGCACACTTCGTGTATACTACGAGATCTAGTGGCATGTGCTCCGCACGTGTAAGACAAAATAATTAGTTCATATAGTATGTGTTCCATATGTAAGAGACAAAGAAAATAATACAAATGAAATTTCCTATGTGTGTGAGCCATAATAACTATTACAAATGGCACACCAGCTGTCAATAAAAGACAAAAAGTTATAACATTCACTCAGTACATTTAAAGCCGATCGATAAGCTAAATATTGCTATAACAATGGTTTTTCTTCTTTCTTTTCCGGTCTTGATGCATACGTCAATAACAAAAAGATTATATGGGACAAAGTCGAAAATTTTATCAAAAAATATTTCGACATAACTGAGCAAAATAACAATCAAATTATTAAATTTAACGATTATTGTTTAATTTATTAGATTAGCTTCACAATTCGTCATGGTTTATTAATTGTCATAGGAAATAGTAATTTATTTGGAAATTATTTATGAATGAGATTGAAATTTATGTCAATATTTTCTATTAAATTGTTAGTACTTTAGCATGTGCGATTCTCACGTATATGAAAAAGTATATAGAAACAAAAAACATGTTTGATCAAAACAACCAAACTTTTGCATGTTGAGCTAGTTATAATTTAATTAAAAAAAATTGATAGAAAATATACAACTAGAAATTATTTCAAAATATTGAATTCTACATTTAAAAAGAAAAGTAAAAGTACAAATCTACGTAGTTCATTTCTTTTAAAAAATAATTTTCAAGTGTAAGAAAAAAGATGTCATTAAAAATGTAATTTTTTTTATTTATGATCCGATGGAACTGTCTTTTATTTTCAAATATTAAATAAGGGTATTTTCTCGCAAATTAAGTTCAAATCATACAAAAATCAAGATCATGAGTACGTTCAACATGAAATTGAAACTAATTAGGAATTAATAATGATTTATTGATTGGTATTGAAATTGGAAAAACATTAAAAGAATGAAAATTAAAAAAAAATAATTAATTATGTAAAAAATTGTGATCACCCATATTTGTACTTACGACTTTAGTATCATACCAAACTTTTTAGATAAAACTAAAATTGGTATGAGTGAGGCGCAGGCTTGTGATATCAATGTTTGTAAGAGCATTTTTAGAAGTAGTTCGCCAGTGTTCACCAATGTTCATTAGTTCGCTTTGTAAATATCAAACTCTAGTAAATAACAAAAGCATATACCTCGTTTATATTAAAACAACTATCGTTTTATTACAAATCTAAAATATACGTCAAAATTTATATACTCAAAGAAAAATAATAAGTTATAACTTATTTAGTACATACATGGCAACGCAAGTTCTTTAGTTTCCTAACACATCAAAATTCAATATTGTTATTGTATTGTAATAACAATGTGCAACACACGCATTACACACTACGTATATACTACGAGATCTAGTGGCATGCGCTTTGTACATGTAAGACAAAATAATTAATGCATAGAGCACGTGTTCATATGTATAATACATGCACAAGAGACAAAGAAAATAATACAAATGAAATATCATATGTGTGTGAGCCATAATAACTATTACAAATGGCACACCGGCTGTCAATAAAAGACAAAAGGTTATAATATTAATTCATTACATTTAAAGTCAACCGATAAGCTTATATTTTACAAGCAGAATACAGTGATTTAGTACATATTAAATATTGCTATAATAATTGTTTTTTCTTTTTTCTTTTCCGGTCTTAACGCATATGTCAATAACAAAAATATTGTATGTGACATAGTCGAAAATTTTATCAAGAAATGTTTCGACACAACGCAAAATAATAATCAAATTATTAAATTTAACTATTATTGCTTAATTTATTAGATTAGCTTCACAATTTTCCATGGTTTATTAACTGTCATAGGAAATAGTAATTTATTTGGAAATTGTTTATGAATGAGTCTATATTTTGTATTAAGTTGTTAGTACTTTGGCACGTGCGGTTCTCACGCGTATGAAAAAGTATATGGGAACAAAATACATATTTGATCAAAACAACCAAACTTTTGCATGTTGAACTAGTTAAAATTTAATATAAAAAATTGGTTGAAAATATGTAGCAATAAATTATTTCAAAATATTGAATTTTACATTTTTTTTAAAAAAAATGAAAAACTACAAATCTATGTAATTCATTTCTTTTAAAAATAACTTATAAGTGTAAGAAAAAAGGACATCAGAAAAAATGTGAAAAAAAAATTATTCATGATCTGATGGAATTGTCTTTATTTTTCGAATATTAAACAAGGGTATTTTTCTTTCAAATTAAGTTCAAATCATACAAAAAACAGGATCATAAGTGCGTTCGACATGAAATTGAAACTAACTAGCAATTAATAATAGTTTATTGACTGGTATTGAAACTGGAAAAACATTAAAAAAAATGAAAAATAGAAATATAATTAATTATGTAAAAAATTGTCATCATGCCAAACTTTTCAGATAAAAATAAAAACTAAATTTGGTACGAGTGAGATGGGGGCTTGTGATATCAATGTTTTATGTTGTAAGAGCGTTTTTAGAAGTTGTTTAAAAAAAAAGGCCACTTTATATGAACTATTCATAAAAGAAGATTTTAACGGACAGCCGTTTGATTATACTCGGGCTTTTTTCGGAGCTATTATTCGGACCTTTAGGTTTGTTAGTAAATACCTATACCTGGTCTATATTTTACCCATTTAGGTAACGTGATGCTGTCATCTCAAATGCCCATGCCTTCAAAAGTTCAAAGCAGTAACCGCTAATATATTTCCTGTTCAGAAACTGTTCGATTTCCGTCACCATCAAACAGTTGGGGTTTCCTTCAAACAGATCAAGTCCAGAACTCCGAAAATTCTAAATAATACCTGTTTCCGATTTCCTTCCCGAATCCTCAGTAATTTCGTTTATCGCCGTTATTGGGTAACGACATCTTTACTTTTTTTTTTGCGATATTTTATCGGTGTCCTTTTACTTTGATATGCGTGTGCGTGGTTCGAAATGGTTGTTGTGAATGTGCCGTTTGCCTATGTTTATGTGGGGATACGGATCGGTTATATTATTACCGACCGATGTTAATTTGATCATATAAGTTGAAATTAGGGCTTCATTAGTCTGTTCTACAGTTGCTGTCATAGTCGGAGCGATGATTTTTAGATTTGCGTTAATGGGTGAAACGCGAACGCTGTTTAGATTTTGATTATTAATTTTTGGCAATAGATTTGATTTGCTTGATGTATCAATTGATTTTTTTTGATCCGGTGATGGAATCAGAAGCTTATGATTTTTGTAATGGACAGTGAATAAACGTTTATGCTTTTAAGAGTGTTAGTTAGTGCGATTAGGATTTGAGTAGCATGCAATCATATTGAAGCTCTTAATTTGTACTAACTTGAAACTTTGATTCAGAAGTTTTGCTAAATTGATGAATATTAAGGGACAAATGCTGACTTGTATTCCATTTCCACTTTTGACCACTAACTTCATTCAAAATTTTAATTTGGACTATTCCAAAAAAATAAATAAATAAATAAACTTATATTTTTCTATATTCACTTAAAGTTACTTAAAAGCGAAAGTAGTTATCGATTCCTTTCACTTATTATGTTCAGGGTTGTTTGGAATGAAGCGAACGAGGAATGTGTTTTTGGGTTTGAAAAGGGAATCGAAAGTGGTCGACAATGTGAAATAATTGTTTGTTATTATTGATTAAAATTTGTTTTGAGTAAAATTAAAATGGTATTATTATGTTTTAACCGTTTGTATTATTGATTAATATTGATATTATTAAACTTAAAGTTTTGGTAAAGGAAAATGATATATTTTGAACTTAAAATTGATATTAATATTATGTTTTACTTTACGCATGAAACGATTTGAATATAGATAATGATTTTTTAATTGTGTTTATCAATACAAAAGACGGGTTTGAGGATGGCAACCGGCCTAAGTGGGTGCGGGGGAAACCTCTAGTACGGACTGCGAGAGACCAAAATTTTTGCTCTGTGTCAAAGGAGAAAGGCTACTGCTTATCCTCCTAAAGTGCATTATTTTTTTCTTTGCACGACTTGCACTCATAGTGCTAAGTATTTTATATTTTAGTCGATATAATCAAATTGCATAATCTGTCATGCCAACAAATTTTTAACCATGTTCCACAACTATGGGTCGTAAAAGGGTAGGCTTTAGCAAACATTTTCTTTGAATTTCAGGTTTAAATATTGGAATTTTTTTTTTTGGTATACTGTGACGATTAACTACATAGGTATATTCCAGTTTACACAGTTCTTATATATGCTACACTTCTAGTTGGTGACTGTATGAGCATGCTATTTCATCCAAAAGCTGTATTCCTATTCTTTTATATATATTCAGAAAGATTATCCCATGCATGCTCTATGTTACATTTTCGAGTGATGCTTCCTATTTAAATTTTGTTTTCATGGATATAAAACTATTGTTTACATTTATGTTGTCTATTTTATTAGGTGGTTTAATTTTTGCAAACTACTTTATTCTTTATAATCACAGAATAAAACCGATATTGTTACAGCAGCAGAGTACCGATATTGACGATAATTACACTCTTACACTTTGTCCAATGTTCTAGTTTTACCTGGATGATTATGTCATTTTGCTGCAAAGTGCTAGCATTGATAACTCTTTCTCCATATGTTTGGGCTATAGGAGACTTGCTTACCGGAGCAATTTCGTTTGATCTATTTTGAATAATATTTTTTATTGAAGTGTATTAGACACAGTTGGCGTGGTTGATACTTGTTGTGTATTCGCAAGGACATCTATGGAGATTGGTGAAGATGAGATGGTAGGTGCAATTTTCATGTGCAATCGAGCAACAAAGAAAGAATGTTTCAGAAGCAAGATATTTGGCCTGCCTTCTAGGTACGCTGAGTTTGTGGATAAGGTGAAAGCTGGCATGCTTTTATTTCTATTTGAGTACGAAGAGAGAAAATTATATGGAGTATTTGAGGCTGCTACCGATGGTGCCATAAATATTAATACTTCAGCATTTTCAAAAACTAAGGGAACTTTTCCAGCTCAGGTACCTTGTTCTCCTTCGGAAAAAAAATATTGTTTTGACGTGAATGATCATCATAATGCCGACATGATAAGGACTGATGTTCATAAAAGAATATTAGAGCATACAACCTCTAATAAGGTAAGTTAGAAGGTTTATAATACCAAATTTGTTGGACCTAAATGTGTATGTATTATTTACCAGTGACATCTTTGAACGCTCTTTTTATAAGCTCCCTGTTAGTACTTAATCAGTGAAATCTTTCGATGCCTTACCTTATGCTGTAGGAATTCAAAATTGAAGTACATTATGTTGGCCTCTGCAGGTTGTATATAAAACTATATGGAAATGCCATCCTCTAACCGAAGTTGAATTCAAAGATGCCATCCAAGATAACTATTTTGCTCCATACAAATTCCACTTTGGTTTGTCACACGAACAGGTTTGCTTTTGTTTGGAATTTATTATTCACCAGTGAGGCGCTAATCATGCTATTTATATATAACTATCTTGATATATATTTTGAACTGTAGGTGAGCATGCTTCTTGACTTGTTTTCTCAGAGGAAGTTAATGCCAAAGAGTCAACGGAGTGCTGATTTTCACGAAAGCTATAGGCTGGAAAATGCGAACAATGTGATCAGAAAAGAGAAGTCTGCTTCAATGGATGAAATGGATTTTGGGTCAAGTTTAGATTATGAAGGAGCAGTGTACGAACAACATTCTGAACTAGCTCACAAAATCCATGGCAGCGATTCTGATCTTCGAGATCACTTAACTAGGGATAGGTATAGGAATAGGGATACAAATAGTAATGAATTACACACAAGCCTTGATAGGGATTCCAAAGATAGGTTAGAGGGAAAACATACATTGTACACTCATGCTCCTGACCTGGTTTTCAAGAAACACGGTGATCTTGACAATGAAAGCAGACCGTACCATATATCCCAATGTGACTACCAACCACACAATGTGATTGGTTCAACATCACAACTTGATGATTATTTTCCTCAGGACTACCATCGTCTTAGTCCTAAAACACAACAGACTTATCCCAATTATGGAATTGAATCTACATCTGCTACTGCTGCTCCGAAACTTATTGAGTCTAAGCGTGTTCCTTTAAAAAGTCATTTATATTCATCATATCCAGATTTGGACAACTATAGATATTCTTCTACCGGTTATCTTAAAGAGGGTAAGTGCAATAAAATTGGCACTGATGTATCAAACTTACCCCAAAATTTCACAAGTGCTGCATATCCATCGGAAGAATTTAATCGAACCATACCCTTGAATTTCCCATCAGACAACCCTGACAGTTTACAACCCATAAGTACGGAGAGATATTTGAACTTTGACTATGACTCACTTGCCTTAAAATATAGTGCAAACAATGCAAGCAACATAATGGACTACGCTCCCTCTTTAGATTCTCACTATGCAAGCAGACTTGGATATCGGAAAAGTCATCCGGAAAGCTCAAATAGTGCTTATATGGATAAAGGTGAAATCACTGCAAGTATGGAAGCTACTCATGATTTAACTAGACTTTCTTTAGAGCCTAATAGCACTGCCAAAGAGCTTGATTTAGTTAAGGGCTATTGTACGAGACAACAAGCATTAGAACCATATGGTGTTACAGGGTATGATACAGCAGTTGATCATTACAGAAATATATATCCTTCAGAGTTCAGCAATGCTAATGATTATGAAACAAAAAGCTTAGAACTCCAATTAGAAACGCCTGAGCGGAGAAGTGTGTTTTCTCGACTATCGAAAACAGCAAAAATGAATAAGATTTACAGTAAGGATGATAAATCACCGTCACAGTTACTTAATATCTTGGCTCAGAGGAAGAAATCATGGAAGAAGATAGCTAGCTCACCAAAGGGTTTACGTTCTATCAACCATGGCCCCGCTTTCAAAAGGTCAAATACTTGGATTCGTACCAAACCAATAGGCGATGACTTGACCAAGGAAAGCAAAGAATCCACAAAAGGAAGCATGGATCTTTCAGTAAAAAAAATTAAACAGAAGAGTCCAATCGAAGACGAGGATGTTGAATCTAAGGGATATTCAATGAATGTCGATCTTAACAAGTTCAAGCCCACGAGTGAGACCACAGCAAGTAGTGATGTACTAGAAGGAATTCATGAAGAGGCAATGGAGGTTCTTGTTAAAAATTTCAAACGTAGGAGTGTTACCCAAGAGAAAACAGGTGAAAATGCTGAAAAGGGAAAGAGACGAAAGCTAATCAGGCCATCATTCTGCGACAACAATATGGAAGGCGTAGGAAATGAAGGTAGTTTAGCAATCGAACCATGTAACAATTCTACTGGCATATCCACCTGCAAGGAACATTTTGTTGCCAAAAACTCTCGAGTACAAGATAGAAACACTGATGTCAGTTTTGATCAAAACTCAAACAGAAGCATCAAAGCAAAACCTATGGAGGAAGAAAATATTGTGGCCTCGCATATTCAACATGATACAGTTGAAATGGCTGAAAGGTCAGGTTTCACAGCAGAAAATAAGAAAAGTGATGCTAGTTTTGGTCAAAAATCAAATTTTGGCATCAAAGTTGAACCAATGGAGGAAGAACGAATGGTGCTATTACACACACATAATGATAAGCCCAATGATACAAATGAAGTGGCTGAAAGCTCAGGTTTCACTGCTGGAAACAAGAAATCGGATGTTAGTTTTGGTCAGAAATTAAATACTAGCATCAAAGCCGAAGTAGTGGAGGAAGAACATATGTTATCACAAACTCATAATGATAAGCCCAAGGATGCAAATGAAGTGGCTGGGGGCACAAGTTTCAGAGCAGAAAATTTGAAACTTAATGTCAGTTTTGGTCAAAAACTAAATACAAGCATCAAAGTTGAACCAATGGAGGAAGAAAATATGTTGCTACCACACATTCATAATGATAATGCCAATGATACAAATGAAGTGGTAGAGAACTCTGGTTACCAAATAGTGGATAAGAAAACTGAAGTCGATTTTGATCCAAAATGTAATGCACGCATCAAAGTAGAACCAATGGAGGAAGAACATATAATGGCAGCACATACTCAAAATGATATGCACAATGAAACAACTGAAATGGTTGAGAGTTCAGGCAAAGATTCTGAAAAAGTGTCTAATTCATCAGTTGCAAACAATGCCATTGTACTTGGAAAGAAGGTTGCATCTTCTCGATTGAGATTTGACTTGATAAGTATTAATAAAGGAATCAGCAGTCTCGAACAGAATGCAAATGATATCAATGCTGAAATCTTCCAAGCAGATTTTGGTGCTGAGGGTATGAAGTCTTCAAAAGAAAATACTGATATCAACTCTTTCAAGTCACCAAATTTATTCATTGAAACCGATGAAGTCAAAGAAAGATTAGAGAATTCTTCAGATAAGACATTTGAAGACGACACAAGAATCAACTCTGATAAATCAACAAGTCTGTCAACTAACTCTGTAGTGAATAAGATAAAGACAAGCGAAATCAAAAAAAAATTCTGGTACTTTCATTAATCTCAATGAAGTAGCTACACCAGATGGTGTAATTGCTGAAGAATTTCGCATCGAACCTGACACGGCTGCAGGTTTTTAATTAGCAGCAGCCAAGAATACTCTATATTTGGACTGCAATCTGATTTCTGATATCAGAAAGCGTAGAATCGTTTACTTCTCGGCATCAGTTTTATAATTGAATGTTAAATAGTTTTTGTGCAGTTATTGATTACAACTTAACGATCAATTAAGTATATGTCAAACTGCTTCAATGTTTCTGACTAGCTGACTGGGATAGAAGATATCTAGTATATATCAGGTTGTAGTTTTCAACAATATATGTCCTAAAAATGACGCGGAGAAGGGGGCCAAAAAAAAAAAAAAAACCAAAAGAATCTTCTGCTGTTTTTCTGTTTGCCTACTTTGATTTACTGGAATAGAGGCAAAGATGATGAAAAAAGAAAGCGGACTGTTTGGAAAATTTGTGGAATTCTAGCAATTTAGAGTAGGATCAACTTTCAGATTTTTGATGCAGTTATTGCTGAACCAGACGCTGAACAAATCGCTGCTGGATTATGATGAACTTATTGCCATGCCAACTTATAAGCTATAAGCTGGAAATTTCTCATCAGTGAGAGAGGTACACTTTTGATGTTCACTGGAAATTTTTAGCTTATTTCATAGTTGGGTTGTAATCGCACACATACAATCAACTGTAAACTTTGGTATTTTGGGACATGTTTTATTATCATTTGGAATGTTTCTTTATTCCTTTGCTTGTGCATTGTTTTATCCCTGTCACTGTGTAAACATGTTCTGTTTTCACGTATGTCTATGGCATTACAAATGAAATAGGTTATTGAAACAAGTAAAACAAATAGTTGAAACTGGCTAAGCAAGCACAAGAGAGAGAGAGGGGGGAAAAATTAGACTTTATTAATCTGAAAAATGGTGAGATCATAGATCTACAAGTGAAGTTCTAAATCTAGACCATGTTCATCACTTGCATCTCTAGAAGTACTCCCCTCTGAATCATGAAGAGGCATTTCTAGACTACTTAGAAAGTCCCTAGTAGTATTGCATTCATACATCATACAATTAGCACCATCATCATCATCATCATTATATCCTCCTCTTCCTTCCCTCCCATTTCTACTTTGATTTCCATAACCATTCACTCTAGAAGCTTCTTGACTCGGACCCATAACAAAGACATGTCCCCCACGAGTAGGGTAAGGCACATTTGGCGAACGAAAACGTACATTAGGCACCAAGCTTCCTCTAGGGCTCAATTCAACACCTCTTCGACTAGGGTAAGGCAGATATCGATGCACAATCCTGTTAGTAACAACTCTAGAGTTTGAGGGATTCATTCGAAGATACATAGACAGGTATTGATCGCACATGTCTATGCTTACGTGCATGTTTTCATGGTGCACGTAAAGGTCACGATCGTGGAAGACTATGTTGCACCTCGAACAAAGAAATGAACCAGTGTTGATGTTTTCCATACCTTTTGAGTTCATCTGTGGATTGTGGATTGAAAGAAGATAAAAGAAATGAGAGGTGGATTTGAAAGAGATGAATTGAGAATTGTGAGTACTCATTGTGTTTGTGTTTATATAGGGGATTATACACCATATTCTTTGTACGTATTGGTCACTAAGAGAATGTAGCATTTATTTTTGAGAGAATGGGTTGTGAATGTTTTGGATTAGATTCATTAACGTTAATGTAAGTTCATGTATATGGTCTGATTGGTACTTGCATTTGTTACTTGTGTGACAGTTGTGGGTAGGGGTAAGTGTGGAGTATGTGCTTTAATCTTGTTGAAATTGGAAAGTTAACTGGGAATCTGATATAGTCATGAATATCATTAGTACATTTGTGGTTAGTTACTTAAAGATGGACAAATATACAACTCACTTGAAGCAAAGTGGAAACTGTATCATGGGGATAAATTTATGAAGTTCCGTTTTTTAATTCATTCCTTGCAATATCATTTTCGTTGGCTCTGGTACATGGCCTTACAAGGTGGGCCTTATCATGAAGCGAGCCCGGCTCTTTAATCCAATTGAAATATAGGTAGAAAAATAGTTCGGCTTTGATTGGTGAACTGGGGTTAGTGAATTGAGAAGTTGGTTCTGTGTCGGAACCCATTTTCACTATTGTTTTGGGTAAATTACAAAAATGTGTCCCCTAAGATTTTTTTTCTTCTTCCTTGGATTTAGGATATTATATTTTCATATTAAACCCTTAGTTATCTGCCTTGTAAGTAAAATTTGTAGTCTTTATTAACTTGTACTACGGTATTGACCAAAAGTTTGTTTTTTGATTGTTCAAGTTCCTATATTAAAATTGTACGGTAGTTTTAGAAAAAATATGAACTTTTCATATTTAGCTTTCTAAAACATGATTTTACTGAGAATGGACGAACTTAGAAAATTTTTAAATGTATAAATTTATATTCATTTATTTGTTCAAATAGCTGTGGAAAAATTGGTTGAGAGATTCAACGGAAGAAGACGATATTATATCCATGGATATCTTAGAATCAACATCCGTATCCGCATCCGCGAATATTTTTCGGATATCCAAAAATATTGGAATATCCATATCCAAAAATAAAAAGCGGATATTTTCGGATATTTGAAAATATCCGAAGTATCCGCATCCGAAATTGAATAATTTTTTTGTTATACCAATATTTTTGACCTAAAGCAATCGCTTTCTCAAATGACAATACACACACTACAATACTAATTAGTTTTTCAAATTGGAACAATTCATTCCTAAGTATATTTTAAGTTCATCATAAAGCAATAAATCAATAATAATAATAATTTTTATCATAATTAATTTTGGATCAAACGGATGTTTTTCAGATACGGATATGCCCATATCCGCATCCGCATCCGATTTTCTTTTCGAATATCGGTTATCCGCATCTATTTTTCGGATAACGGATAATATCCGTTTTTTCGGATACGGATCCGGACGGATTTCGGATATTTCGGGTATCCATTAACATGCCTATAGACAACAAACAAGTGGAGTATATGCTAATATGAAGATAGGGTTGTCAATTTCCTACACGATCCGAAATACGACCCGAATCCCGCACAAAAATTAGCAGGTTAACCCGACCCATTTAAGTTGGGGGGTCATTTTTGGGTCAACCCGAATTTGACCCGTTTATAAACGGGTGGGTTTCAGGTTGACCTGTTAACTCGAAGTTGAGCCGTTAACAACCAATTTATACTTATATAGGTCGACCCGACCCGTTTACGACTCGACCCATTTATGACCCGTTTGTACCTTATACGGGTTGAGTCAACCCGACCCGTTCACGACCCGTCCCGACCCGTTTACGACCCAATTATACCTTATACGGGTTGACCCGACTCGTTTATAACCCTTTATGACCGTTTACACCTTATACGGGTTGACCCGACCCATATACGACCCGACTCGACCCGTCTATAATCGGGTTACACGGGTCGGGTCTACCCATTTATAAACGGGTCGGGTCTACCCGTTTGTAAACGGGTCGGGTCAACCCGTTTATAAACGGGTTGGGTTCAGGTTGAGCTTTTTCTCACCCGTTTAATAAACGGGTTGACCCGACCCATTTAAAATCAATCCGAACCCGACTTGAGCTGACCCAAACCCGACCCATTGACAATCCTATTAGTGAGAGTGTGATATGCTTGTCTTAGCTTTATTTTTTTTCTTCTTGTATACTTGTCTTAGGCCAGATGGGCTTCTTATCAACCTTGAAATTTCTGGTTGCTCAAATAGTCTTCTACAAAAGCGAGCTTCAATGGTTGAATGCCCTTGAAATTTAACGTTGGACATGGGAAGTTAAATCCGTCGAACACTTATTCAATAAGCATTCAAAATCGAGCATATATTGCATTCGAATTTCAACTTGGGTTCTTATCTTATTAAATAAAAGCTCAAAATCCAACGGCTACTAACGACCATATTTATACAATTCCCTTATAAACACTAATTAAAAAAAATTATTCACAAATTTTTCCTTTTCAACCCACCTATACACAAATATCTACAAAGTTACTCGCCATTTCCTTAATATAACAATGTTTCCACCATCTCAACATCAAACGCAAGCTTTGAATTTCGATGATTTCAAATTTGACGATAGATTTTCAAAGGACAGCCTTTCATCTATGTGTCACACCGTCGCAACACGTCTTTTCGACGAAGATTCTTACTTAGTGTACTGTTCAAAATGCTCAGTTGGTCGAAATGACCAAAGTCCGAAGGTTTTTTGGTTGAAAATTGAAAAAGTTGCAACAATAAGCATCCGATGAGAACACACTCTCTCTCATCCTTAAGCACACGGTGTAACATTCCGTATCTGGAGGCCAACAGCTAAGCGCTACAGATGCTGCAGTCATACATACTATTAACTTCTGGTGACGAAATACGGTAATGATAATGGTATTAATAATATCAGAACACATGAATATGAACAAAATCATAGATTTTAAAAACAACATTTTGCTGATTACGTTTCAAAACAAATAATTCATATCCATGTTACATAATCCCATATCGTTTCCCAAGCAATGATTAAATATATCATTTACAAAATACTCCAAGAGCGACATATGACGATGTCCCCTTGGTTGATCAAAACAATATAGTCATATTTGAGTTATATACATGGCGGAAAATAAACAGAACAATCTGTAAATCTTGTTTAGATATCCGTCAGCCACCTGCTCGTCTTCAGAAAATTTATTCGCCAAATCAACAAAACCTAGAAACCTTAACCCTTAGCCTACTCATATCAATTTTGAGTATCCAAGAGTTTAAGGGAAAACAAAAACTTCGAGTCAGACATAAAGTCTGGTGTGAATAATTCTGTTACATCTCGGTTTACTGATATTAAGTGAGACTACGCCGCTTAGCGGAACGAATTTCCTCTCACCAATATCATTTTCGAAATATATATTTTGCAAAATCTTTCCTACAACCAAACTGGTTAATCAACTGAATATAGTAATAATGACAGCTTTCCTTCAAGGTCGAGTATCGTTCGAGGTGAAATGTGATCGTTCGAGATCGAGTACCATTCGAGGCGAAATGCGATCGTTCGAGTCAAAATGTGATTTGTCTGGATGAGACCCAAAATTGTCAATGTCAGATTTCACATTCGAGTGAGTTTAACCAAGTATCAAAAGAGAAACAAAAACTAAACACTACAATGCCTGCATCTCCAGGTGCGACGGTTCGTTGTCATCTCAGAGCATGCCTAGGGACTTTCCAATCTCATATATGTGTAAGTGACTTAACCGTTTTATTCTAGAGTTTATGACTTATTCTTTGCCATTTCGGTCAATTGATGACAAGTTAACGCCTCGTTCCTAGGCAGTTCCTGTTCGATTCTGATGGTGGTTGCTCCTGTTCCACTGTCGCTAATTGAATTCTTACATATTGTAACAACCTACCGTTCTGGACATGTCCCTCGATCTCTTCTTTTAAGTGTCTGCAGTCGTTTGTACTATGCCCGTTCAGCTCATGGAACAGACAATATTTTTCTGATTTCTTTTCATCATTTGTAGGCTCTCTCCTTATTGGCCTTCGATAGGGATCTGAACCCTACTAACCAAATATATCTATTCCAATATTTCAGTCAATTCCATGTAAGAGGTGAATTTCGGTTCCCTTCGTGGATGCTTCAATCCAACAAAGACATCCTCTGCTTTCCGTTTTCCTTTATCCTTGTTTGAACTTTCCTCGGGCGAACCTCCATCTTACAGAGCATTCATCTTCGGTTTGTTTGCTCGTGCGTCTTCCCATCATAGGAACCTTTCTGCTTCATGATAAAACTCTTCGAGATCCACAGATGGATCTCACGCCAGTGAATCCTTGAACTTTTTGCCATCAGTAATTCAAGATACGGCTGCCATCAAAACCATGCATGGATTTGGACGATCCACTGATGCCGCCGTGGCATTAAACCATGTTAAGAAACTTCTAATGGACTCTCTGGTCCTTTGTTTCAGTGTTGCCAAACTCATAACATTCTTGGGCCTCGAGATGTGAACTCTAAACTGTCTCATAAACCTCTCGATCAGTTCCGTCCATGTGCTAACAGAGCCACTTTCCAATTGTCTAAACCATAGTGTAACTATATCCATTTAGTATCAGGGGATGCACCGTGCCATAACTTCCTTTGATGCCCCCCAACATTTCCATGTGTCTCATGTATCTCGTCAGATGAGCAACATGATCTGTTTTTCCATCATATGTCTCAAGCGTTGGTAGTTTGAACTCCGATGGATTTCTAGCTTACCTAATTGGGGTGAATGGACTTCTATTTATATCTTCCAAATCCTTGTTCACTAATCCTCCATGCATAGCTTGCCTTATCATCTTTGTAAACCTGTTACTATCTTCCACTTGGAGTCTTTTATCATCATGCCCAAGCTACCCCCTGAGTCTACAAGAGAATTCTAGAACCTATTCCTCCGGTCATGCATCCAAATTCTAGTTCGCACCAAGCTCCACTGGATCGATCATAGTTCCTCTGGTATAACGATCAACCAGACCCGAGGGCATTCCCCCAGCCTTTGGGGATCGGTGCCTATCCCTCTTGGATGGCAGGGGACAGCCCTCGGCTGCTTTGTTCCATTCCTTTGTCTATTAGCTTCATTTCCATGCTCCCGGCTCTGATTTTGGTCTTGCATTTCAGCGGCTTCTGTGGCTCTAGCCCATCCGATTTGTTGGTGTAGATTCTGCATCGTCTCCTTCTGTCTTTTCAACATCCTCTCCTACATGTCATCCATCATTGTTTCCATTTCATCCTTGGTGATGTAGATAGATGCTTAATTAGCTCCAGCTCCTGAGGAAGCCTCCCGACTCCCTCCACGATGACTCCTTTCCGGTAGCACTCTTTTTGTTGATTGCCTATCCATTTCTTTATAGATCTAAGCATCCAAGCTTCTAAATCAGTGAATGCAAGTTTTCTCAGTGAAAGCACCAAAATGTTTGCACCAAAATTGATCACACACACCCAGTTGTACGAGAAAGCACCAAATTTCCAAAATGATATCCAAATAGAAAGACAATCATGCAGATTACAGAATCAATAACATAAAAAGTAAAGGAACACATAAGCTTTATAGTGGTTCGGCAAACTCCGACCTACATCCACTCCAATGATCTTTTATTAGTTTATGCTACTGATTACAGTTACAAATCTATGAAATTCAAGAATAAAAATGTAAGAGTACGGCCTAGCTAGAAGATGAAGAGAAGCAAAATCAAGATCCCTTTTCTGAAGTCATGCTTGCTGTATTATGGTGGAAGACGTACATCGATCAGACTGAAATTTTGACAGAAGATTCAAGAGACCAAGACGAAATCACCTAGAAATTTTCAGGCCCATTGGGGCCCATAATAGGGATTGGTACTGATCCCCCTTTTGGTGCCCAAGTGGTGTGCGCTCCCACCAAGGGACTCTTTATATTGTATTATGCTTATCCTCCAAGTTTCGGGTCATTTGGGTCAAAGGAGCTCGAGTTATTGATTGTTGAATGCAAGTGTGTACTTGAACCCTAGCATATACCGATCCCTGCCTTAGTGGTTCAAATGTGTCGACCCCTCCTCTTTCCTAAGCTATTAAAGTATTACCGATCCCTCCATACTGAAGCATGCCAATCCATCTTCCTCCATCTATGCCAAGCCCTCCTATGCCTCGACCGCGCTGATCCCTTCTTTATCCAATAAGGTAAACCGAATCATGCCATTCAACTTAAACCTATTGATCCCTTTATTTTGTTGATTGCCACTTCATGCTATACTGATCCCTTGTTGTTAGTTGAAGTATGTTGATCCATCTGATATGTCGATTCTTCATCTTGCTAGGTTATTAGAACATACTGATCCCTCTGGTGACCGTCCATGCCGATCCCTTCCATCATCAATGTCGATCCCTCCATTTAACTAACCATGCTGATCCCTTGGCCTATCCAAGCCATTTCCATATTTTTAACATTTCACATCGTCTATCTTCCAACTCCGTCAAATTCTAACTTTATGTAACTATCTACACTTTACATTCGGATCTTACAACCATCGCTCTGCACTAGTCAGGCATGATAATGTGAAGTCGGTTGGGTTAAATCCGCCTGTATACTACTCCGATGAAAGGTGGGTTAATAGCTTGTTTTGAAAAAATGTTTACAAAAATATGTTCTTTGGAAAAATATCGATAATGTGATCAGAAATCGTTTTAACGATAAAAAGCTTTTCTCCCAACAAAAGTTATTCAAATATTTTTTGCATGTATAATTAATTGTTATGAAGATAATTAGCAATTAAAAATATTTTTTATTTTTATGCCTGACTAAATAATGTTTGAGATATTTGTGTGAATAATGTTTAGATAATTTAAACTAAGCTTTTATGATATTTCCTAAAAGTTAAGTAAAAGAAAGTAAGGCGTATAGTGGAGCATGCAAGACACGTGAGGAGGGATCTTGGCCATGTACGAGAGGAGGAGTAAAGGTGTTTTAACATTCATTCATTATCTCAAAAGCTTCAAAAAGAATCCAAAGATCAAAAACGGTGGAAGTGATTAGCACAATTCAATTCTTTCTTCTCTAACTTTTCAAATCTAAACCAAATCAACTCCAATCTCTGCCAAACTTTCACCAACACTTTAGGACATCTTAGAAAGTTTAGATATAAAGTCAAAGTGGAATAAAAGTAAGGAGATGGGGGATCTTCGTGATGCCACGAGCAAAGAGGAAGGGGAGTGCTTGGTTTTGTGGTTTTTATGTAAAAGGTTGGATATTTCTGTGTTTGAAGATGGTACGGAGTGATTCTTTGATCTTGGGTGTTTTTGCATTGTTTATTCATGGGTTTGGTGAGTTATCTCACTATTTCTTAAGTATATATTGTGTATATAAGTTGTGTGGTTGAAATGATAAGTTAAAGTGATATTAACCAATTAAATTTATAAACTTTGGACTCCTCTTGCTTTTAAAAGCAAATGACAACTTTGTATTGTATAGCATCACTTATATTATCCTATGTAACATGTGGTGTGGCCTTGAACTTGATTTTTAAATGGTAGTTTGGTTCGTATGTTGAATTAAAGTATGTCTGAAAGTGTTTGAAACGAGAATAGTCGTTATAAGTGCACTTCGCTATCCCTTAACTTTAATTTATGTAAATAAAAGATTTATGATCTTAACTTAAGAATATTTGATTTGGTTGTTATCTGCACGTATTTTGGTGTATTGGACAGTAAAGAATTGATTTGGAAGGTTATAAAAATTGTGAACCAAAGATGTGAAAGTTAGAAGCGAAAAGTTCATTATGGATGCACTTTGAAAATGCCTTATGTTCGGCGATTTTCAAGGTTAAAATTGTAAGACATCATTGGGGCTTCTTTGAATTTTTAATAATTATTTTATGTGGAGTTTTTATTGGACAAAAGTGGAGTTTAAAAGATTTTTGAACTAGTTGAACCAAGTCGCTAAAGTTGGTGTAAAATGTGGTTATAAATGCACTTTGAAAATATAACTTGTTTTGGGGAATTTTTGTAAATAAACAAGAAGATTTTATCAAAGATTTCTTTCCATAATTTTTAAGTACCCTAAGGGTAGTACTTCCTAAAAATATGTCAAGTCTTATATCATATATTTAATTGGTTAAAATTAGTCATAAAAATTGTGCTTTTCAATGTTATTTTTAACAAGGACTTTTAACAACATTTATATTTGTTGTAGTAAGTCGCTTATGACTTTAAGTGTTCAATAATGATGTTTAAATTTACTATTTTTCTCCAATCATTTTAGAGATATTTTTTTGTCTATTTTTATGTATCTTAAAGTTGGTTTGAATTTTAAATATATTTTTAATAATTATTTATGTATTTTTAAAGTAAAAAGGTTTATAATATAGAACATGTTTTTATCAAATTATAATTTAGTTATTTTCAACCAATATTTTATATAGATATTTAAAACCTATATATAAGTAAACGTAATTGACTTTGCTTAATGCATATATTTAACTATTTCTGAGAGTTAAAGATTGATGTCGAGTAGAGACGGAGCAATAGAGCTCTAACCTACTAACTTCCCTCTTGAACGGAGAATTGTTAAGTCGGTAATGTCAAAAATGAGTTAATCATATTGTTTTACTAGTTTATGGAAATCATTAGTACTATACTTAACACTAAAAGCCGATGAGTAGACTTATCTATTTATGATATGAAGTGTCTAGGCAAGGTTTTGATATGAAACTAGTGCTCGAACTTACTTGACTTCATTCTTGAATGAGGAATAGTTAAGTTAAAATGTCGAAAGCGAGTTAAATATATGAACATTGATTTTTGTAGACAACTATTTTAACTAGATAATCTATTAGTCGACTATCGAGCTTAACTTATTATCATATTAAACTTAGATATTTAAGAATATTGCTTTTAAAGTAATGTAGTAGGAAATGGTTTTTGGTTTGTTATGACAATGTGTTAATAATATTCATCTTTAACCATTTTTGAGTATTACTGACAGTGTTTAAGTAACATTAATCTTGAACCTTTTGAATGAATTTGTGTAACTACTTAGGTCCTTAAAATGGATATTTTTGGAGGGACTTGTAAGTATGGAATCTTTCGGAAAAAGATAAAAATATAGAAGTTTCATTAGATAAAAAAGTTTCACTAATAGAAGAGGTTTTAATTGATAAAAAGTATATATTAAATAAAAAGGGGATTAGAAGTCGCTTATGTGACTTAATCGTGCTTGTATATTTATTTATGTTGATAAGAAAATGAGGCTTGGTTTCCATATGCGATCATTATCATTATCTTTGAGTTAACCGAAAATTCGTTGATTGGTTTTGAAGAGACCGAGATTGATAAGTGTTTTACTTATCGAATACTACTTTAAAACTAATATATGAGTTGTTTTGGAAACGGTTGTGAAGTGGAATATTATAAATGTTAACTTTATATTATAAGGTTATGTCCAAGATAGAAGCCAACGTTAACATTTTGAAAAATCGTGTGAGACTGTCTATCTTGAGGAGTACTCCAAAAGCAAGGACAACGCTAGCACTTGTCGGAGGACATATATGGGGTACCTACATGGAGGTTCGAGATCTGTTCAAAATGTTTGAATTCATGTAGTGATTCATGATATGTTCGACATAAAAGAATCCAATTAGGGATTCGTGTTCTACTCGAGTGATGAAGACTCGAGTGAAAGATATCGAGCATAGCCTCGACATCGAAAATGACTAAAACCAGAGATATGATCATAGCTAAAGGGAACATAGCATTTTAGCAACCCCGTAGAAACATAGCGTTTTAGCAATCCCAAGAGTGCAAGCGACTCCATTTAGTATTACTTATGAATAGGCATATGGGAGCGATGCATTCGGAACGACGAGTGTTTTGGCCATGGGCCAACTATGCATTTCCTATAGTACATTCCATAGAAATGTATGTTGCTCGAAAAGATATCTCTGATCCTTATGCTGGAGTTCGGATTCGGCTAGGTTCGAGGAGATCTCTACGAAAAATACAGTATGCGACCGCACCGTAGTGATATTGATTGTATACTCATTATTATTGTGGCATTCACATAAAAGCTATGTGACACGATTTACATGCTACACTCTAGACATTATATATCGTATCATTATATTTAAAACTTAATGAATGGTTGGTTTCTTTTAGAGGAAAACCTTTACAGGATTTTTTACGGTCCTAATTGTTGCTGTTTCAAGTTACATATTTCTTGAGTTTCTCACACTGGTTTACCGGACTGATCGGGTGTTATTTTCTTATAATGCTCGGGTCAGCCCTGGGTATATTTCTAGATTTACTGGTGATTCTTTAGAGCTTATGAAGATGTATTGGATAATCTCCTACGTAGTATTTATTTCCGTTGGATTACTATGGTATTATCAGCATTTGTGAGGATATGTTATTATAACTGTCCAGGCTAATAATTATAACTCTAAAAAGTTTTGTATCTTAGAGTGACAGTTTATACTATCTTTTGATATTGTATGTTACCGTTTGGTTGTGAGATTATGATATTATGTTCTTTTCTTTATGGTTCTATTTCATTTTCTTTTCCTTTATCCAAACAATTTGTCTTTTCGACACTTTGGTTCACGGCACGTGAATTCTGTGGATGTATTAGTGATGCAGTGCACCATGATAAGTCGCTCACTACAATTATCTTAGGTCTCTCACAAGCTATAAGCGACCTAGCGAGTCATATTGACCGACCTAGCGAGTTAAGCGATCCAACGCGCATATCCTTAGGTCGCTCACATCCAACGTGCATTTCCTTAGGTCGTTACGACCTAACGAGTTCCAACCTAGTGGGTCGCTCACCTACCTTAAGTCGCCCAGAAGTTTTGGTCGTTGAAGCTTAAGTCGTAAGTCGCTAAGTCGCAACCTGAAGCAGATTGTCCTTATGGCGCCTTGAAGCTTAAGTCGCCATCTTTTAAGCCGCAAGTTGCTGAAGCTACTTAGGCCATATCTTCTTAAGTCGCTCTTGTTATGTCGTTCCAGAAACCATTTCCTTAAATCGCTGTTCTTTTAAGTCGCTCATCTGTGCTATCTTCTTAGGTCGCTAAAGTGTTATGTCGCTCAAGATTCTTGAAGCCGTGCTATGTCGTTAAGTCGCATATGGTGTTATGTCGAATATGTTGTAATTTCTTAAGTCGTATGTCATTGTACTTATGTCGTTGTTGTATGTGTTGTAACTCGTACATTGTTATGTTGTTAAGTCGCATGGAGTTATAAGTCGCCTGATGATAGGTCGTGTGTTGTTGTGCTTAGGTCGTGTGTTGTTGTGCTTAGGTCGTTGGTCGCCTATGTGCGCCAGTGCTGGGTGTTGTAACTTCTATAAATAGGGGTGTTGGTCATTTGTAAAAAGAGTTGACTTTTGAATAAAAAAAATTTGTTTGTTTTTTGCCACTTTTGTTGAAGTTGAGTGCGATCTCCTTCTTCTTCCATATTCGAGTGCACTCGAATCAACGAATTTGAAGCCGATTCACGAAATCTCGTGCGCGAGATCAACGTCAAAGAATCGTAGATCTTCTTACGCGGAATCATGCGCGATCAACGTGTTGAAGATAGCTAGAATCCGGTATGTCGAGAGATCAAAGGATTTGGGCATTTATCATTCTACCAAGTTTACTTGACACGAATTCAGTTCGTGAGGAAGAAAGTTTGCGTCAGTTTGTATCAAACATCAGTAGCACGTCAAGTTTGTTATTTCCGCTGCGTCAGTTTGGTATCAGAGCTAAGTAAGATCAAGGGAGGTTTGAGCCGAGCTAAGTAAGAGTTAAAGGCATATCAGTTCACGGCCGAGACATATCAGTTCATATCAGAGTTCAGAGCCGAGCTAAGTTAGGTCGAAGCCGAGTTAAAACCGAACTAAGTCAAAGAACCGAGATTGTTGAAGATCATGCCTCCGAGACGTGCTAACCGCTATCATAATGTTGAAGATGTATATAGAAGACAAGAAGCTGAGAAGATGGAGCAACGTATCAATGAGAAGTTCAATGAAGGTATTGGAAAGTTAGAGAAGTTGATGAAAGACATGAATCAAAGTCAAAGGAAAACGTCACCAGTTTCGCACCCTAGTGGAAACAGGGTTTCACCTTCAGTTTCGGGAGAAAGGAGATGCCGCCACAATCTTATCGAGATAGAAGAGAATCATCAGTTTCAATGAGGCGAGAACATCATGAGTATCGAAATGAAGAAAGAAGAACCCCACATGAATTTGAAGATGAACCATATCACTACAAGAAAAATGGTCATTAACAGCTCTTAATCTCAGCGTTTGACTATAATCCGCTGTCTTTTCTGTATTTTACAACTTAATTAGTGTAAAACAATTTGTTAAACCGCTGTCTAAAACCTAGTTCCATTCCCTCCCTTCGTTTCGTTTCCCTCCCTTCATTTCGTTTCATAAAAACCTAATTCCTCTATTACAATAAAAACACTCAGCCGACCCATCCCATTAAATCGCCACAGTCCCAATTGTCGCTTCCGCACCATCCTCCTCCCACCCCATCAAATCATTGCCGCCTGGCTCCTTCTTTTTCATCTGACCCTGACGCCACCAACAACACCGAATGACAAGCCTTTCTAGTAATCTCTAACGTCGTTGCCGTGCTTTTTTTAAGGTATTTTTAATTTTAAATGTTCAATATTTTAAAGTTATTTTTATTGCTGTAACTAAGATTTGCTACACCAGATTTGCTTCACATTAAGCGAATTAGAAAAATATGATTAATATTAAGGCAGAGGTAATGCAGTTGAATGTGAAGTAGTAAACTTGTTGTATAATGGTTGGTTAGTAGTTGCAGTTGGGGATGGATGTGCAGGCTGGTGGTGACCAGCGAGGAGGCTGGAGGCAGTTAAGGCAGAGGAAGGATTGGTGAATTTTTTATGGGATGAGGCAGTGGTTTGGGATGTATGTGTGGGATGGAAAGAAATGGGTAGATGTTATAAGAGGTGGTTTGATGCAGAATGGTATGTAGCAAGTGAGGATGTCAAGGGGTTGTTGTTATAGTTACAGTATAGAAGTATGATGAATTATGATGGTTAACCGAGGGTGGAAGATTGCGATAATACTAAATAATTGTTCCTGTATTTGTAGTGTGTGCTAGCTGGTTTTAATATATTTTCTCTTCATTTAATAAAGGCTAAAGTACTCATGCTCCCAGTCAAAAAAACAAAAACAATAATGATTTCCTCCGATCGTCCATCACCGTTTCATTCCAATATGTGTCCATTCTTTGTTATTCAGACGATTTTATCAATAGATATTTGATCAGTGGTTATAGTGCTAACAGCATACATATCCTATCCCATCTGTGTCTTCATATGTTAATAGCTTTAGCTTCAACAAAAAACAGAATACTTCTAACACCAAACATTAAAGTGTAATGATTCTAAATAGGCTTAGTACAGTATATGTTTTTGGTTTTTGTTTACAGTCCTTCATATAATGTTGTCCAGGTTAAATAAATTTAACCATTTCTACTGTAGCTAGATTATGTCAAAGTTTGTTTACCTGACAGTTTATAATTTTTTTTAACATGATTTAGTACTTTGATTATAGGTCATAAGAAAGCTGGAGTTTGTTTTCCAATTAATGCCAATACAAATCGAGTGAAGGAATAATAAGAGGAGCAAAATTATACCCTCACATTCTTTGTGTGATTAAAAGAAGCTTTATGCTAACTAGATTACAATAATCTTTCATAGAAACTAAATATACCAATGAACCTCTGTTTATATTTTTTTCCTTGCTGCAAATATGTTACTCTTACAAATAATAAATTTATAAATTTGTGCATAGTAGAAACTAACTTGCATATAGGCGTCACAATCAGGGTAGATTTGATCAAAAAAGTGAAAACACTTGCTTTTTTCTTGAAATTTAATATAGCAAAGCAACCAAAAAACCATATGTTATATATGCTCATAAAAAGATTTATTTAAATAAAACAAAAAATAATGTTAAAAGTATTTATTTTCTGATTTCCAAATTTATAATAATTTATGCCAAAGGTGTTTTCTTAAATTGAATCATTACACTTTGAACTTTGGGTATTATTCACAAACATGTTTGCTTCAATATCAAACCACACAATCTTCCATAATATATAAATGAATCAATCACTAGATTCTTCTAATAGTTTATTTTTGTAATATATAGAATTTTTTGTGTCACAATCTTCCATAGTATCAGTATCTGTTTTAATTTATTTCTAAATCTTGGTCATTATGGTCATCTTGAAAATTCTTTTCAGTTTAATGAGCGTGACATTTATACATGTGTAATTTATACAGTTTGGGTTCAGCCAGAGCAGTCAACAGGATGATATAGATGTTGTCACTATCGTATAAGGTCTAAATGATATTGATGAGGCATAGTTGAATAGCATAAAAATTGGGAAGATTCCTAAATTTTATGCTATTTAGCTCTTGCCTTATCAATATCATAGGTAATCTGAAGATTCTGGACTTTGGTTAAGCTCCTTTACTGGGCTGGATGTGTTGCTTCACCCTATGTGTGGGACTCCGGTTCATGCTGTGATGGCACAAAGGTAACCTAAATTCTCATCACGCAAAGGTAACTAATAATATTATTTAGTTATTTTCAGCAAGTAATTTCCTTTATGTTATATACCTGATTATTTCTGAAGCATACTGTTCCTAATCTAATGGTGAGATCATTTGGTTAACAGTGAGTCTAACAAACCTCTCTTTTTTGATTTAATTTAAGCATACTTTGGCTTGCAAATACAGCAGTGGAAAAAGCAGCACATTGAATATTATCAATTTGTTGGTTAATAGTGAATATTATCAATTTAAACATCTCCCCAAACAATAAGTTTGCACTATCTTAAAGAACTGCTAACTGCCAACATCATGTTAAAGTTTGCACTATTTTCTATAAGTTGGCATTGTAAGTTTGTCTCCTGAAACAAACTCTAACAAACATAGAATTGATATCGAATCAGAACTCTATAAAGCTTCTATAAAATTCTAGTTGGAATTTTGGTCAAATTGGAACTCTACAGATTCAAATCTTTTTTTTTCAATTTATGTTGTAAAAAAACTTGAATTAAAAAAATAGTAAGTGATAATCAAATCTGATATCAGTAGAGTTAGAGTGGAGTTGATAGGAATGCAATCACAGTAAAGCACAGTGGATGGAATCGTAATAATATTTTGAGCATCTGTATGATCAAAATAATTAAGCCTTTTAAGTGATTTGATCATTCAAATTGTTCAAGTTGTTGAATTAACATCCTTTTGCATGTACAGTCATGCTAGATTCATATTCTTTTATTATATACACACGTGTGCGCACATTTTGTGTGTATTTATAAATTTATACAAGGACATAAAATGGAAGTACAACTCTTTCCGGTCTCACATATTTTTAGTTGCTCTAGCTGCAGTACCATTTCATTTAGTCTATGTATGATAAAATATGCGGATTATCAACTTATCAACTTGCTGTTTTTTCATGATATTCATTTAGTCTAAGTACAAAGGTGTCTATGCTGTTTGCATTCATGATAACTTTGTTGTTTAATTCAGCTATGCAGGTATGGTGGCTGCTCTAACAAACGAGAGTGCCACAAGCAAATCAGTGTACTTTGCGCATTGCACTTCAGAAATGATATTCATCACACACTTGTTGACAGAAGAGCCAGAGAAACTAGCAGGACCACTGCTAGCAGACACTTATGTTACCTTGCTTAAAGGGCGTAATGCATGGTACCTGGAACTTTCCTGTTTGTCTTTCCTTTTCTGCTTGAATGTTTTTTCTATTTGAGGTTATTTTGATTTATAAAAACAGACCTGATGTTTGACATATGGATTTGCATTTCTTATAGCTTGAACATGATATTGCTGCTTTCTTGATTGCAAGAATCAATTGAATTATTGTCCTCTTGCTGCATGTGCTTGGCAGAAAGTGGTCTTCCTATTGACCGTTTCATGACTTCAAAGGCACTAGGGTTTACTAAACCTTTGAGAAACAGGTAAATTATTATTATTTGGGTGAAATTTGAAACTAAACTAATGGATGTTAAGCTGATAACTGTAAAACTATTTACACCATCAATTTTGTTTAGCGAACCCTATGCATAGGAAACCTGTAAAATCATAAGGAAAAAAATGATAGGAAACCTGTAAACTTGATAACAGTTATTGGTTGTATTCTCTCTCTCTCTTTTCCCTTTAAAATATCCAACCAAAACAGGTGGTGGCATAAGTCGCCTGTTTGAAATATTTATTATACTATTTCCCGTTATTTCCCAGAAAGTAGTTCAACAATAATTAACTCTTGTATGTAGTAATTAGCATATACTTGATACTTGATAGTTGGTTAATTGATTTACTACTTGATAAATATGGGCCAGTCTTGTTACATATAGTACAGATCTAATGGTTAGTTGGTATTTCACTTTCCATTTGGTTACAACGCATGATTTGTAAGCACATATTGGCCATACTTCTTTTTACAGCTCAACTACTCTCTCCGTAGATTTTATTCTCACTTATTAGTACTCATCCAAATATGTTTTTACTGATAGAAATGGAAACTAAGTCAACAATTGGACTTTCTTGGGCTCCAAAATTACCTCCCATGCTAACTGATGCAGAAAAGAGCTCAGAGAAAGGGAAAGATAAGGTTGATTCTTTTGCATTTGCATCTTTTTGTTATGTGATGCAAATTATTTTGTACACAGGTTTGACATGCCTGCTCCGACTATGACTCCTGAGTTGAAGAAGGATCTTGAAGTTCTCCAGGTATATCATCTAAGTGTTTATATTTTATTTCAATGAAGTATGCAGGTGCAGTAAACAAAGAGATAGAGGATGAGTTTGTTGGTGGTGGGGGTATTGCAGTGTAACATAAGGTTGGGTGTTTGTGGTTTGGTGGTGGATGATGTAGTAATGGCAGCAGAAGGGAAGTGACGTGGAAGTTTGCAAAATGCAGAAGGCAGTTTGAATGTGAAGAAGTCTGGTAGATTGTTGAAGGGCAGCCTATGTGCAGTGGTAACAAAGGCTATGGTGGAATATGCAGAACAAGGCACTGTTCTGTGATTCAGTGAGGAGTGTTCGACAGTGCAATATGGTTGAAGGAGAATGAAGGAACTGTAGAGATTTAATAATGGTTGTAATTGTTTGGTGAGTAGGCTATTTGAATGGTTGTAATTGTTTGGTGAGTAGGCTATTTGAACTGTAGAGATTTGATAATGGTTGTAATTGCAAAATGCAGAAGGCTCATTTATGTAATTATTGTGACCAATAACCGATTTTGATTAAATGGACGTTTTTTTTCCAGATGTGGACTAATCTGATTCAAAAGGCAAAAGATGGTGGTTTGGATGTTATACAAAAAGTGGAAGACAATATTGGTATGCATCTTTATTTATGCACTATTCTTTATTGTTTAATTGGATTTGTTTCATTGGTATTTTCTTAATTTGGTTAAGAATAAGTGTGATGTATATAACTACATACATATTAATTTGTCATTCAATTCATCACAGGTTGAGAAGACTTTTTGGACAAAAGTTTAATTGGAAAGGTTGCTAAAATAAGCAGATCTTGACATCTAGTTGCTAGGGGAGAATATATATTTACAGGTTTCTTCCACTCTTCATGATGATTTAAAGAATTCAATTTATTTGAATTGCAAAATTTTAATTGATTATTGCTGGCAGGTCACTTTCTAGGAATCGTCTTTATGGAAGAATACCAGATGAAATAGGAAACATATCAACTCTACAATCTCTGTAATTCTCTTATACCAAAGTTTTATTCAGTCCATTACGCTGCTTGTACTTTTCCTTATTCCTTATTGAGAAATGAGGGTGACAACTATTCACACACTCTTATAATTGTATCCTTGTCTATATTCATTTCACTTCACTTCACTTCTTGCATTTCATTTAAAAAAATAGTCACGGTGCCTTTTCATTTTGTTAAACTTTCTTTAGTTTCTTTTTCTTAGTAATACCACTTGATTATGACAGTGTGATCAAAGAAAACCAATTAGAAGGTCCAATTCCCGTAACTCTGGGCAAACTTACCAAGTTAACTCGACTGTCAATATACCGTAAAGAAAATTTTATTCCAATAATGTGAAATATTATTGATTGTGGTTGCATTCAGGATTTTATCATACTATTCATATAGGTATATTGCTTCCAATAATTTCTCTGGTGAGTTACCAGAGTCACTGGGGAATCTTAAGAAATTGTCCACCTTGTAAGTTAACAAGTATATTGTATTTTTGGTATTTTTATTTATTTATGGATTCACTATTTATACATTGCATCATTGATCCACTGGTTGGTATTGCTGATACGCATGTTAAAATGGTTGTCCAAGGCATAGTTTGGTGTTCAGTATTTTTAATATAGCTTAAAATATCCACGAGTGGGTGTGCTTAGGATTTAAATTCACAACTGGTGGAAACCTACTAATTTGTTTTCATCTCGTTTCAAGCCTTTCCAAATATATGCATATTGATATTATATATAAAACTTGTATGTAATGGAAAATGCTGTTATGTGCTTACACCTTTCTTATTAATGTAATAATGTTGTTGCTACATGTTAATAACTTTATTTAACTTTATTTATTTATAAATTAATCTGCAGTATTATGGATGGAAATCCAATCTCTGGAAAAATTCCTGATTTTATCGGTAATTGGACCCAACTCAAGCGATTGTGAGTGTAAATCGTTACTTCATGTAGACTTTCTCCATTATAATTAATTTCATTCTAGAAGACTATAATTCTCAACTTATACTTTAACTTTTGCAACCTATTTACAGAGATATGCAAGGAACATCCTTGGAAGGCCCATTTCCTCCTATTTTTGCTAACTTGAGCTCAGTCGATGAACTGTAAGACCGTTCGTTTGAAAATGACTTGAATTCTGTAGTTATAACAAACTGTCCTTTTTATACTACCTTTTCTTCTTCTTTTTATTTTTGTTTTATGTTTTTTTTGATGAAATATAGGAGAGTCAGTGATATGAGAGGGTTCACAAATTTTCCACCACTTCAGAAAATGAAAGAGATGCACCATTTGTAAGTTTCATCAGGTGTTAAACCAAAAATTGCAGGCACATGTCTTTATTCTGGGTTTCTATAATGCATGATATGATATAGGGTTTTGAGAAATTTGTTAATATCTGATCGGATCCATGAGTATATAGGTGGATTTTCTAATTGGTATTTTCTTAATTTGGTTAAGAATAAGTGTGATGTATATAACTACATACATATTAATTTGTCATTCAATTCATCACAGGTTGAGAAGACTTTGTGGACAAAAGTTTAATTGGAAAACTCCATCAAACTGGAAAGTGCAGTTTTGCTATATCAGTGGAGATCGCGGCAATGAGTTGGAGGATGACGTGGTTCGTGCTAGGAGGAGTTCGAGGTGGTTTCGAATTAAAGGTTTGATTTTTGCGGTAGGGAAATGAAGTCGATGAGGTCACGGGTGAATTGCAGTGAAGTACAACAGTGGATAGGGTGTGTACTAGATTGTAAGGCAAGTTTCTGGTGAATAGGAGAAGAACTGCTGTGGTTGTTTGATGAAGGGGTTGTGGGTATTGGATGCCGTAGAGCAGCAGTGAGAGAAGTTGGACTGTGTGAAGTAGACTGGTGGTTGGATTGGTTTTCAAGTGGTGCGGAGTGGATGTAGGAGTGGATGATGATGTTTGTTGCTGTGAATATGGGTTTGACAGTGGAGGTGTTGATATTGATGACAGTGGAGTTATGGAGTTCAGGTGGAATGAATGGGCAGAGATGTATATGGATATTTGCAGAGTAGATCAGTTGGATAAGGAAGAAGATGGTTTAGTGATATTGATGAACTGTGTTGTATGTATGGCTGGTGGTAGCAAGTTGGAGGAGGGGTGAGAATGAAGTTGAACTACAGTTGTGAGTGTGAAGTTGAACAAGGTTATGTGAGGATGGTGGCAGATGCGTTGGAAAAGTCAGTGGCAGGTGGGTGGTTGTTGTTCAGGCTGATGGCAGCGGTTTGTTGGGCAGTTGTATGGTGATGGAGATGCACACAGTTGTGTGGACAGTTGAAGGTGATATGTGTTGTCGGATATGTGTTGTCTGATATGCTTATATGCGAACAGTTGAAGGTGATATGTTTGAAGGGTTGTTATACTGAATGTATATATTTGTAATTGTAATATACTGAACGTATATATCATGTAAACGTTTATGTATCTGATTAATAGTTATTAGAACATGTTATATATGCTAGTTGCTTCAATATACTCAAAATATAATTCTGGAATATTCAAAAATAGAGTGGAATATTAAAGCTGTTATATAAATAGAAGACAGCGTTTGATTAATGTTGTCAATGAAGAAACAACAGCGTTTAATTTGTGTTGTAATTATCTTGAAATTGTCAATAACAGCGTTTTTACATGCTGTCGAAAATAGTTGATGATTTAATAACAGCGTTTAGAAAACATAATACAGCACGTTATAAACGCTGTTGAAAACATTATTGACAGCTCGTAATAAACGCTGTCACAGAGATATTTCAACAGCGTTTATAGAAACGCTGTTGTAAGTTATGTATATACGACAGCATGTCGTTATACAGCGTTTCTAATAACGCTGTTGTATCATATTACAGCGTTTATCAAACGCTGTTAAAAGCCTTTTGTTGTGTAGTGTATATCATGATGTTGAAAGACATGGTAGAAGGGATATGCATGGTCATAGAGATGTAGATGGATGAGATCGATATCGACGTACATATGATTTTGAGGAATATGGTGATAGAGGCAGTATTCATTATCGAGATCGAGACCAAGTGCGAAATCGATATCTTGAATCAGAGAATGATCGTAAATGGGAATCAGCTATGAGGATGGAAATTCCAGAATTCAAGGGTAGTATGCAAGCAGAAGAATTTCTTGATTGGTTGTCTAATGTTGAAGAAATTTTGGAATTGAAGGAGGTGCCTGATAATCGAAGAGTTCAATTAGTTGCTACAAGACTAAGGGGAAGAGCTATGGCATGGTGGCAGCAAACTAAACTAACATGGGAGAGAATGGAAAAATCTAAAGTTGTCACTTGAGAGAAGATGAGAAAGATGATGAAAGCGACTTTCTTGCTGTATAATTATCAATCTCTTATGTATCAACGTTTGTAGAATTTGAGACAAGGGACGAGGACGGTGAATGATTACGCAGATGAATTCTATCAATTAATTGCAAGGAATGATATTATGGAGACAGAGGAATAGCTAACGGCTAGATATATTGGAGGGCTACGAATGAAAATTCAAGACATGGTGAATATGTTTAATCCAATGTCTTTTGCTGAAGCACATCAGAAAGCCTTAGCTTGGGAGAAACAAGGGAGACGAGGAGGTGGTGTGTTTACAAGTTCTAACAACCAGAATAAGGGTGCTAGTAGCAGTGCTAATATTTCCAAGGCAGTCAGTAAGCCACTTGTCAAAGAAGCCGCTATACCAAAGGTCAATGACAGTATCAAGCGCTACAATTGTTAGGAGTTTGGCCACAAAAGTAATGAATGTACAAAACCAAATAAGAGAGCATTAGTTGCAGAGGAATGTGAGTATGAGAATGAGGAAGCTGAAGTTAACTATTCTCAACCATCGAAGTTTGATGATGATGAAGAAGTTGTGTCAGGAGATGAAGGATGTAATTTGATGACGAGGAGGTCATGTTTAGTGCCAAAGCATGAGAATGATTCTAGTTGGCTAAGAAGAAATATTTTTCAATCTACATGTACTATCTTGGGGAAGGTTTGTCGGTTTGTTATCGATGCGGGAAGCTGTGATAACATTATTTCTGAAGAAGCCGTTACGAAGTTAAGGTTGAAGACTGAAAAGCATCCTAGATCTTATAAACTGGCATGGCTAAAGAAAGGTGGAGAAGTTACAGTGGGAAGGCGAGCTTTTGTTACATTTTCTATTGGAAAGAAATACAAAGATGATATATAGTGTGATGTTGTTGACATGGATGTTTGTCACTTACTATTGGGAAGACCATGGCAATATGATAGAGCTGTACAACATAATGGTCGCACCAACACTACAGTTTCATGTTCGAAGGTACTCAAATTACTTTGGTTCCTAAGAAGCGTGAACAAAGTGAAAGCAAGGTAGAAAAGAAGGTGGAATCAAATAGCCTATTATCTTCGAAAGAATTTGTTGAAGAGGTGAAAGATAGTGCTGAAATGTTTATGTTGATTGGGTATGAAGCAAGTGAAGATGTTGAAATTCCTGAGAAGGTTAGACCAGTGTTGAATGAATTTGAAGATGTCTTTCCTGCAGAATTGCCCAAGGAATTACCGCCGCTGAGAGATATACAACATCAGATTGATTTAGCGCCAGGTGTTGTTTTACCGCATGGGCCACATTATCGTATGAGTCCAAAGGAACATGAAGAGTTGAGAAGACAGGTTGAGGAATTGTTTGAGCAAGGGCATGTTCGAAAGAGTCTCAGTCCTTGTGTTGTACCAGCTTTGTTAGTGCCAAAGAAAGATGGTTCATGGAGGATGTGTACGGATAGTAGGGCACTCAACATAATAAATGTCAGACACAGATTTCCTATGCCAAGACTTGATGATCTATTGTATCAACCTAGTGGGTCTGTAATCTTTTCGAAGATTGATCTTAAGAGTGGTTATCATCAGATTCGCATTAGACCAGGTGATGAATGGAAGACCGCATTCAAGACACGGGAAGGATTATATGAATGGCTGATTATGCTGTTTGGTCTATCTAATGCACCAAGTACATTTATGAGAGTGATGAATCAAATTTTCAGACCTTACATTGGGAAGTTTGTTGTTGTTTACTTTGATGATATCTTGATCTATAGTGCGAGCACAGAGGAGCATATTCAACACTTGCGGAAGGTGTTAATTTTTCTTCGTCAGGAAAAGTTCTATGCAGCAACGAAGAAATGCGTGTTCATGACGCCAAGTGTTTTATTTTTGGGTTTTGTTGTGTCTGAGGAAGGGATACAGGTGGATCAGAGTAAAGTTACAGCAATCAGAAATTGGCCACAGCCCAAAACTATCACAGAAGTCAGAAGTTTTCATGGGTTAGCTTCATTTTACCGAATGTTTATACCGCACTTCAGTAGCATAATGGCTCCTGTTACTGATTGTATGAAAGGAAAGAAGTTTTCATGGACGGAAGAGGCAGGATTTGCTTTTGAACGAATCAATGAACTTTTAACCTCAGCACCGATTCTAGTGTTGTCAGATTTTCAGTTGCTATTTGAGTTACATACGGATGCATTTAAAGTTGGAATTGGAGGAGTGTTGAGTCAAAAGGGTCATCCAATTGCTTATTTCAGTGAAAAACTTTCTGGAGCAAAGATGAGATACAATACTTATGATGTGGAGTTTTATGCTATTGTGCAAGTTGTGAAGCATTGGAGACATTACTTGTTCCATAAAGAATTTGTTCTGTATACAGATCATGAAGAGTTGAAGCATTTACAAGGGCAGGATAAAATTACAGCCAGGCATGCATCGTGGATAGCTTATTTGCAGCAATTTACATTCGTCATGAAGCACAAATCTGGAGTAACTAATCGCGTTGCCGATGCATTGAGTCGAAGGAGTAGTTTACTAACAACTATGCGAGTAGAGGTGATGGGTTTTGACTTACTTCCAGATTTGCTTACATCATATTCTTATTTTTCCAAGATCTTAGACAAAGTCAAACAGGGAAGCATGGATGGATATATGCTGGTTGATGGTTTTCTATTCAAAGAAAATCAATTGTGTATTCCAGATTGCAGTTTACGAATGAAGATTATCAAAGAATTGCATGAGGAAGGACATGTGGGCTGCAACCGTACTATGCAGTTGATTTCAAAGTCTTATTTTTTGCCGTCAATGAGAAAAGAGGTTGAAAAGTTTGTTCAGAGGTGCCATATTTTTCAAGTTTCAAAGAGGACCGCGACAAATGCATGTTTATATTTGTCGTTGCCTATACCTACTAAACCATGGGTGGAAGTTAGCATGGACTTTGTATTGGGATTGCCGAGAACGCAACATGGCAATGATTCTATCTATGTGGTGGTTGATCGTTTTTCGAGAATGATACATTTTATTACATGCAAGAAGACGGCAGATGTAGTCAATGTTGCACAGTTATACTTCAGAGAGATCTATCGTCTTCATGGGTTGCCTGAATCTATTGTTTCAGATAGAGACACTCGTTTTCTGAGTCATTTTTGGATGAGTCTATGAAGAATGGTCGGGACAAAGCTGAAATTTAGTAGTGCTGATCATCCACAGACGGATGGACAGACATAAGTTGTGAACAGATCCCTAGGTAATCTATTGCGATGCTTCGTGAATGATAATTTGAAGAGTTGGGATACCAAGCTGTGTCAAGCTGAGTTTGCACACAACCATGCAGTTAATCGTAGCATTGGGTTCAGTCCATTTCAGGTTGTTTATTCAACTATTCCTAAAGGACCGTTAGATATATCTACAGTACCACATCAGAAATGAGTGATCAAACGAGCTAGTAATTTTGTGAATGAGTTGCAAGAATGCCACAAAGTTGTGCAGGAACGATTGCTTAAGGCGAATGAGAAATATAAGCAATCCGCAGATAGTAAACGGCGAAATGTTGAATTCAAAGAAGGAGATTTTGTGTATGCAGTGTTGACTAAGAATCGATTTCCTGTTGGAACTTACAATAAGCTAGCTGCTAGAAGGATTGGTCCTTTGGAAGTCGTAAAGAAGATTAATGAGAATGCTTATCAGTTGAGATTGTCGGATCATATCCATATTGCTGACGTCTTCAACATCAAACACTTGATCTCATATTATGAGAATGAGTATGTCGAAGAAGAGGAAAGTGTGAATTCAGGGTCGAATTCTTTTCAACCAGGGGAGGATAATGCAGCGCACCATGATAAGTCGCTCACTACAATCATCTTAGGTCGCTCACAAGCTATAAGCGACCTAGCGAGTCATATTGACCGACCTAGCGAGTTAAGCGATCCAACACGCATATCCTTAGGTCGCTCACATCCAACGCGCATTTCCTTAGGTCGTTACGACCTAACGAGTTCCGACCTAGTGGGTCGCTCATCTACCTTAAGTCTCCCAGAAGTTTAGGTCGCTGAAGCTTAAGTTGTAAGTCGCTAAGTCGCAACCTGAAGCAGATTGTCCTTATGCCGCCTTGAAGCTTAAGTCGCCATCTTTTAAGCCGCAAGTTGCTGAAGCTACTTAGGCCATATCTTCTTAAGTCGCTCCTGTTATGTCGTTCCAGAAACCATTTCCTTAAGTCGCTGTTCTTTTAAGTCGCTCAACTGTGCTATCTTCTTATGTCGCTCCAGTGTTATGTCCCTCAAGATTCTTGAAGCCGTGCTATGTCGTTAATTCGCATATGGTGTTATGTCGAATATGTTGTAATTTCTTAAGTCGTATGTCGTTGTACTTATATCATTGTTGTATGTGTTGTAACTCGTACATTGTTATGTTGTTAAGTAGCATGGAGTTATAAGTCGCTTGATGATAGGTCGTGTGTTGTTGTGCTTAGGTCGTTGGTCGCCTGTGTGCGCCAGTGCTGGGTGTTGTAACTTCTATAAATAGGGGTGTTAGTCATTGGTAAAAAGAGTTGATTTTTGAATAAAATTTTTCTGTGCTTTTTGCCACTTTTGTTAAAGTTGAGTGCGATCTCCTTCTTCTTCCATCTTCGAATATTCGAGTGCGCTCGAATCAACGAATTTGAAGCCGATTCATGGAAACTCGTGCGCGAGATCAACGTTGAAGAATCGTAGATCTTCTAACGCGGAATCGTGCACGATCAACGTGTTGAAGATAGATAGAATCCGGTATCTCGAGAGATCAACGGATTTGGGCATTTATCGTTCTACCAGGTTTACTTGACACGAATTCAGTTCATGAGGAAGAAAGTTTGCGTCAATTTGTATCAAACATCAATAGCACGTCAAGTTTGTTATTTCCGCTGCGTCAATTAGTATCAATATTTGGGGGTCGAAAGGGCGAGTCGTTACACTTGGTACCAAAGCTGAAGTTTAAACGAGAACCTTAGCTTCAGTTAGGTATGACTCACTAAGAGATGAGGTAATGGAATGCCCTAGTATAAGTTGGGTGTATTATACACATGAGAGTATATTTTTTAGTACTATGAAAATGTTTTATATTATGTTTATTAGTCTATTGAATGGTTCATGAATTCTGATCGGTACATGGGACGCCATAATATCGATAGAGATTCCTAAACACTTAAACATTGCAAACTAACACAATATTGCTTTCGAAATTAATAAATGAAATAATTTTGCCTCGAATAATTTTTGTGATATAGAAGGAAAACTATTCAAAGGAAAATTTATATAGTTATTTACAGTGTGTTTATGTGTTAGGAAATGATAATATTTAAGTATTATCATTTATTGTTCGATTAGTTCTGCTCGGCCAGTTTATGAGCATTTACCATAGTTTGTTGATCAATAAGAGATTTACCTTTTTACAAAATGGGTTAGGTATATAGTAACTTATGAGAACATTAAATACAAAAACCTAGTGAATAATGTTTCACGGTTTGACTATAAGGTGTTCAATGATAATGTTGGATCAAAATTGAATTTTAACAAGAGTTGTGTATTATAATCTGAACAAAGATTTACATTGGTGAAATGATTTAGATAAGGAAGAAACATTATATAAGAAAATGATGTAATATAAGTAAGATTTATAAAACATTGTTTCTAAATCATGAGGATTTAAACATATAATTTGAGAATATAATCCCCGTATCTTCGAAAATGTTTTTTCGAAGGTTTTGAAGAAAATGGTAGTAGTATTATTAGACAGTAAGTACTTGGGAAATTGGTTTATATAATCGAGATCATTGTATTAAGTAACATTTACGAAGTATTTGATACCTTTTTGAAAGGATTTTGGTTAAGTTCGAAAGATATCAACTGGATGCATCGAACTCATTCCTATCACTTGAAAAAAAATTCATGTGACGACTTCAACATCATCATCATTCATTTTTGAGTTTCTAAGTGTAGGATGCTACAAAGTTGTTTTGGTAAATTAGATTTTGATTTAATCCTAATGTATGATTTGATATACAAAAGGTATATGTATATATTATTTCCAAATGATTTGAAATGAAAACCGGTGTTTAGTTCTAAAGTTTTCTTGTTAAGTTATTTCATGTACACATATGGCTTATGCATTAGGAATGTATGGATGGTCATAATGATATGATATGTGTTTGGTAGTTTCCATTTGTTAAAATGTAATGGAATTTTCCAATGATTTTGGATAGTCAGGAACTTTCAGATTGTTATAGAACTTGTACTTAAGTGTTTTGAAGATATAAAGTTCAATTTATATAACACTTGAATTAAGAAAGTAGTAAATTAAAACAAGTTCTAAATTCGTTAAACATACTTGTTAAAAATTTTATGTTTTTTTATATACTCATAGGATGTAATGGAGTATTATATGAGTATGGAACTTAAGTTATAAAATATTGATAAACTTAAACTTATGATTTATGAAATGCGACATAAATAATTTAGTATTGAAGAGATATACTATTTGGATAGATGAATGGGATTAAAAAGGAATTGGAGTATTTAAGAAACCAATACGATAAATATGTAAGTTGTATGTAAATCGTTTTATTCACATACTGTTCTTGATCCGGTATTCGAGTGTATTATTTTGTGGTGGTTTACACTGGTCCAAACAAGGATTTCTCACTCGATTCTTAACAACGAATACTTGATACGGATTCTTGACAAGATTCCAAAGTTTTCTATCATGTTATACGATTATATAAGGAGAATAGAGGTTTCTAATCAGGGAACATGATCGGTGTCCACATTAGAGAGGTCTAATCTATATTAGTTGGAAGTATATGATCAAGCAAGTGATCAAAATTGATATTGCGTACGGATAGTAAATGTGCATCGTACGGGCATAAGTATGTTTGTATACCATGTTTTTTTGCTTAGGGAGAGTTCAAGGAACGAGTCTTCGATTTGTTTTAGGGTGGCATGAATAATCATCCAAGTAATAACATGAGGCAGTTGAGCATAACATACACTTAGTAGATTGATTATCATTCTTATGCAATGAGAGGGTTTGGACTTGAGCAAACCATGAGTTTTGTTTGCTAGTGATTGAACACTATTAAGTATTGATGTGTTATTCTTTTTCTTTGGTTTCTTGTGTTGGAATTTCTAAGACAAAATATTATAAGTGGAGGAGAATGCAACGATCCGGAATTTCGGACACTTCGTATTTAAATATCTAAATTATTGAAATATTTAAATCTTTGGCTAAATTTTATTAAAATAATTATAATAAGATCTTTTACTCCTTTTGAATTATAACTAATTATTGTAAACTTGTTTTGGAAAAATGTTACAAAAATATATTCTTTGAAAAAATATCGATAATGTGACCGTAAATCGTTTTATCGATAAATAGTTTTTTTCTCAACAAAAGTTGTTTAAACTTTTTGTGCATGTTTAATCAATAATTATAGAGATAATTAGTAGGTAGAAATATTTTATTTTTATGGCTAACGAAATAATGTTTGAGATGTTTGTGTGAATTTTGTTTAGATATTTCTAAATGTGTTTTTATGGTATTTCTAAAAAGTTAAGTAAAAGAAATTAAAGTGTAAAGCTAAAGGATCATGCAAGGCACATGTGGAGAGTCTTAGCCATGTATAAGAGAGGGAGGGAGGGTTTTTTTAACATATGTATTCATTCATTATCTCAAAAGCTTCAAAAAGAATCAAAAGATCGAAAATGGTGGAAGTGATTAGCATTATTCCACTTGTTTCTTCTCTAACATTTTCAAATCCAAATCAAATCAACATCTGTCTCTTCCAGACATTCACCAACTCCTTTGAACAAATTAGGAATCTTTGATACAAAGTCAAAGTGGAAGAAAAGTGAAGGATATGGGGGATCTTGGTGATGCCATGAGAAAAAGAGGAAAGGGAGTGCTTGGTTTTTTGGTTTCGATGCACAAGTTTGGATCTTTATGCGTTTAAAGATGGTAGGGAATGATTCTTTAGTCTTGGTGTTTTTGCATGGTTTATTCATGGGTTTGTTGTGTTATCCCACTATCTCTTAAGTATATATTGTGTGTATATGTTGTGTGACTGAAATAAGAACTTAAAATGACATTGACTAATTAAAGTTATTGGATTCCTCTTGCTTTTGAAAGCAAATAAAAACTTATTTCATATCACATCACTTCTATTACTCTGTTAGACATATAGTGTGGCATTGACTTGATGTTTAGATGGTAGTTTGGTTCATATGTTGACTTAAAGTATGTTTGTAAGTGATTGAAGCAATAATAGTCACTATAAGTGCACTTCGATATCCTTTAACTTTATCTTATGTAAATAGAAGATTTATGATATTAACACAGGAATATATGATTTTTTTTTTGTTATCTGTTCATATTTTGGTGTGTTGGATAGTAAAGAATTAGTTTGGAAAGTTATAGAAATTATGAACTAAAGTTGTGAAAGTTAGAAGTGAAAAGGTCACCGTGGATGCACTTTGAAAATGCCTTATGTTCGGCGATTTTCAAAGTCAACTTTAAGAGACATCCTAGGGGCTTCTTTGAAATCCTAATAAGTTTTATATGTGTACTTGCTACTAGAAAAAAAATTGTATTTTAAAAGATTATGAGTCTAGTTGAACCAAGTGGCTAAAGTTGGTGTAAATTATGGTTATAAATGCACTTTGAAAATATAACTTGTTTTTGGGGATTTTTTTAAATAAGCGGGAAGATATTCTTAAGGATTTATTTTTATGATATTTTAGTATCCTAAGGGTAGTACATACTGTAAAAATTTCAAGTCATAAATCATTTGTTAAGCGGTTAAAATTAGTCATAAAGATTGTGCTTTTCAATGTTCTTTTCAATAAGGACTTTTAACTGCATTTATAAATGTTGTAGTAAGTCGCTTATGATTTTTAAGTGTTCAAAAATGATATTTAAATTTACTATTTTTCTCCAATCATTTTTAGAGATATTTTTCTAACCCACTTTTAAGTATCTTAAAGTTTGTTTGAATTTTAAATATACTTATAATAATTACACACACACACACACACACACAAAGTAAAGAGGTTTATAATATTGAACATGTTTTTATCAAATTATAATTTAATTATTTTCAAGTAATATCTTACATAGGTATTTAAAACCTATTTAAAGTATTTGAAGATTGTGAAAAAGGTAATTGGCTTTGCTTAGCGGTAAAAGCCGACGAGGTAGGTTTATCTATTTTCGAGGGTTAAAGATTGATGTCGAGTATGGATGGAGTAATATAGCTCTAACTTACCAGTTTCAATCTTGAATGGGGACAATTAAGTCTGTAATATCGAAAATGGGTTAATCATGTTGTTTCTTACTGTTTTATGGAAATCATTAATGCTATACTTAACAGTAAAAGCTGATGAGTAGACTTATCTGTTTTGGAGATTCAAGAATGAATTTCTAGGCAAGGCTTTCGTATGCAACCACTCTAACTTACTTAGCTTCACTCTTGAACGAGGAATAGTTAAGTTGAAATGTCGAAAATGAGCTAAGTATATGAACATTTATTAGTATAAATAATTGTTTTAACTAGATAATCGATTCGTTGGCTATCGAGCTTAACTTATTATTGAACTTGGATCTTTAGAAATATTGTTTTTAAAGATAATGCAAGTATGAAATGGTTTTGGGTATGTTTTGACCATATGCTAATAACATTCATCTTTAACTGTTAGTATACTTGTGGATGTAAATAGAACTTTAGAAGAATGTTTTAAGGATAAACATAAGCAAAATGGTTTTGGGCTTATACTGACAATGTTTAAGTAACATCAGTCATAAACCTTCTGAATGGATTTGTGAAAGTATATAGGTCCTTAAAATGAATAATTTTGTAGGAATTTATAAGTATGGCATCTTTTGGAAAGGTAGAGAAAGTAGAAGTTTTATTAGGTAAAAGAAGTTTTACTAATAAAAGAGGTTTTAATTAATAAAATTATTAATTAAATTAGAAGGGGATTAGAAGTCGCTTATGCGACTTTATCATGCTTATGTGTTTATTTATATTGATAAGAAAATGAGGTCTGGCTTTCATATGCGATCGTTCTCATTATCTTTGAGTTAACCGGAAATTCATCGATTGCTTTTGAAGAGATTGGGATCGATAAGCGTTTTACTTATCGAATACCATTTCAAAACTAGTATATGAGTTCTATGTTTTGGAAGTGGTTGTAAAATGGAATGCTATAGAGTTAAACTATCTATCCCAAGGTTATATCCAAGGGTGAGGTCAGCGTTAACATTTTGAACGATGTTATCGTATGAGACTGTCCATCTTGAGGAGTACTCCAAGAGAGAAAACAGCGTTAGCATTCGTCGGAGGATTTATGTGGAGAATCTATATAAATGTTATGATCTTTTCAAGATACTCGAATCCATGTAGTGATTCGTGATCTGTTCGAGGTGAAGGAATCCAATTGGGGATTCACGTTCCGTTCGAGTGGTGAAGGCCCGAGTGAAAGATGTCAAACATAGTCTCGATATCAGAAATGACTAAAACTAAAGACAGGATGCATAGCCAAAGGGAATGTACATTTTAGCAATCCTATGGGAACGTAGCATTTTAGCAATCACAAGGGTGCATATGACTCCATCTAGTATTACTTACGGATAGGCATAGGGGAGCGATACATTCAGAACCATGAATGTTTTGAGCGTGGTCTAGTTATGCATTTGTTGTAATACATTCCCTAGAAGTATACGTTGCTCGGAAGGATATCCCTAATCCTTATGCAAGAGTTCGTATTTGGCCAGAATCGAGGAGATCTCCATGGAAAATCAATTATGCGAACGCACCTTAGCGATATTGATTGTATATCTATTGTTGTTGCGGAATTCACACTGCAGCTACTTGATATGATTTATATGCTACACTCTAAACATTATCTATCGTATTGCTATATATTAAACATGATGAATGGTTGGTTTCTTTGAGGGGAAAACCATTACAGAAATCCATACGGTCTCAATGGTTGCTATTTCATGTTACATATTTCTTGAGATTCTTATGCTGGTTTACCAGACCGATTTAGGTGTTATTTTACTATAATGCTTGGGGGAAGCCCTGTGTATATTTCCAGATTTAGCAGTGGACACTTTGGAGCTTATGGAGATGATACAGATGATTTCCTACTGTACTACTTATTTCAAGCTGCATTACTATGGTATTATCAGCATTTACGAGGATATGTTATTATAACCGTCTAAGCTAATTATTGTAACTCTGGAAAACTTTGTACCTTAGAATGACAGTTTATACTATCTTTTTAAAATATATGTTATCGTTCAATTGTGAAATTATGATATTGTGTTCTCTTCTTTTTATTACATTTTCTTTTCTTTTTACCCTAACAATTCTTCTTTCTGACAGTTGGGTGCTCGGTACATGAATACCGTGGAAGTATTAGTGTCGACAATTGAGGGTTGAAAAGAGAGTCATTACAACCAATACATATAGTTATCTTACATTATCCATTTAATATATTAATGATACTACACATAACATCCCACCAGCTTGAGTCTGCTCAATGACTAAGGAGTATGCAGGTAATTTATTAATATATATAGTAGAGGACAAGATTGTATTGCAGATTCATAATCTTTAATATTTAATATCGAATGATATCAACTTATGGAATAATATAATTCCTACGAATTACTCTCATAATTCAACTGTCGGACACATCTGAAATCATGGTATATGTACATTTATGTATATATTTACTCCTTAAGTCTATTTCAGATTTTGTATATTCCACCTTTAATTCCTTTAATTTATACATTCATATTATATAAGTTTTATTATTATATAAGTTTTATATTTTATATTACTTATATAATAGTCTTATGTGTAATATTATGTTAATTAAATTTTACTTAATTAATTTCAATAAATTGACAATTTAATTAGTTTTATATTAACTTCATATAAAATTCATAGTTAATTTTATTATATACTATAACTTTTATAGTATAACACGTATATCATATATACATATATTATTTAACCAATTAACCTTTTAAACTACCAACAGGCGATTCAGGTTTCGAGGAAAATTCTTTCAATCTTGTAATAATTTCTTATAATCAACGTTGGATGTGAGGGATTTGGAAAGCATTTTATTATCGTATTCTCGAAGTAAGTATGATGGCAAAACCGATTTTCTGGCTATAAAATCAAATGTCGATTCAAGTAATTATAATGGCTCCGAACAATAATCAATCAAACTCTTCGATCCAAAGGATCTTTTGTCAGTTCTTCGCATCTCCGTGCCCACCTTTTTCGATTCGAAGTTAGGTTATCCTAATGAAATGGTGAACCAATTCTATGCAAACCCTAAGAGATGATTACAAAATCGACACCGACTTCTGTCTTTGAAGGGATTAACTACCGCGACACCAACAACCTAATCATTAGTGAAACTTGAAGTCTTCCGGTATGAGTTTTTAGGTCTACATGAACCCTTATTTGTAAATCTAACGCGAGGAATACCATTCATGCTCAATGATTGCTTAATAATTGGGCTGTTTGATATATGAATGTCTTGCCAAGCATGGGGTATATGTTGGACTTCATACCAAAGGCTGGTGTAAGGAATGAGTTGATGTTGGTAGAGTAACTTTTTGGTACAATTGCATTAGAAGTCTATGTGTTAGAAATGGATATCTCGACGATGATACAAGTTTGATCTGTGCTCGTGGCTGCAACGGGGAAGAAAGAAACATGTGACTCGCTACGGTTACGTTGGGGAAACACGTGAACGAGTCATGTTTTTATTTGCAGTTATTGGGCGTAACTGGACTAGAAGCGATATATACAACTGCACAAGAGATCTTTATAGGCTAAGTTTTGAAGCTCTATAGTATTTGTATTACATTTGTATTATGAAGCTGCTACGTATTGTAATTAGTGTATGTATCTTATTGTACTTATTTTTCCTTCTCAAAGGAAATTAATAAAGAAACCATTAAAAAAAAAGCTAATTCACTTTTAATTAATTTATTCAATTAAACTATTTTAGTTAAATTATTTTAATTTCAAAAATCATTGTTTCTTCATACTTGTACATTTATGATATCTTAAACATTTTAAAATATCACAACATAATCTTAATATATTATACATACACATATTTTTCATTAATTAATTTGTTTAATTTATTAGTCTTATTAATGTATATAAAAATATATTTTTCAAAATTATTTTATATTATTTTCAACATTGTGAAAATTTTATTATATTATACCTTTTATAATATATGTAAATTTCATTTTAAATTTAAAATCAATTATTTTTACATTTTCAAAAGAATTTGAAAATTAGCCCAAGACCCAATTCAAATTTGGGTATTTTCTATTAGGGACAACCTTTGGGTTGTGAGCTTAATAGTTAACCCTTATATGACTAATTTGGACTGTATATGCTATTAGGTTCTTATACCATTGTTGGAACTGGGCCAACCTGCAGTTAGGCCTGTCAAATGGGTTGAGTTGGGTCAAAATGGGTTGGGTTGAGTTTGACCCAACCCATTTATGACCCATTCTTTTTTACCCACTCATGACCCTAGCCATATATGACCCAACCCGTTTAATAAGCGGGTTACCCATTTAACCCATTTAAAGATTTAGGGGCCGTTTGTATTACAATAAATAAGTTGTTTTTTGCTTATAAAATGAAAAAATTAAAAAGTCAATATGGATAAACAAAATCTACCGACTTTTAAAAGTCATTTTTCAACTTATTGCAAAAGCATTTTTTTTTTGCTTTTCGACTCACATAAGTCGATTTTTTATATGAAAAAATTCTAAACAAATGTATTTTCAAATTTCAAAATTTCACATTTCAAAATTCAAATTTAAAATTTTCAAATTTCGAAAATTAAAAATTTAAAAATTTCAGTACAAGATTCAAATTTCAAATATCAAAATTTCAAATTTCAAATTTTGAATTTTCGAATTTTGAATTTTAAAATTTGAAATTTCAAAATTTTGAACTTTAAAAATTCAAATTCCAATTTTCAAATTAAAATTTCAAAATTCAAAATTCGAATTTTGAAAATTTGAATTTTAAAATTCGATATTTTAAATTTTCAATTTTGAATTTAAAATTTTAAAATTTAAATTTTGAAATTCGAAGTTCGAAATTTGAAATTTCGAAATTTAAATTAGGAAATTTCGAATTTTGAAATTTTGAAAATTTTAAATTTGAAATTTTTGGAAATTTTGAAATTTGAAATTTTTGGAAATTTTGGATTTTGAAATTTTTGGAAATTTCGGATTTTGAAATTTTAAATTTTGAACTTTTTGGAAATTTCGAATTTTGATATTTAAATTTTCAAATTTTTGATTTTGAAATTTTGAATTTTGAATTTTAAATTTTCAATTTTGTATTTAAAAATTGAAAATTTTGTATTTAAAAATTGAAAATTTTGAAATTCGAAGTTTGAAATTTGAAATTTCGAAATTTAAATTTGGAAATTTCGAAAATTTGAAATATCGAATTTTTTGGAAATTTCGAATTTAAAAATTTTTAAATTTGAAATTTAAATTTTGAAATTTTTGGAAATTTTGGATTTTGAAATTTTTAATTTTGAAATTTTTGGAAATTTCGAATTCTGAAATTTTGATATTTAAATATTCAAATTTTTTATTTTGAATTTTGAAATTTCGAATTTTGAAAATTTGAATTTTAAAATTCGAAATTTTATATTTTGTATTTTAAAATTGAAAATTTTAAAATTTAAAATTTGAAATTCGAAGTTCTAAATTTGAAATTTCGAAATTTACATTTGGAAATTTCGAATTTTGAAATTTCGAAAATTTTAAATTTGAAATTTTTGGAAATTTCGAATTTTGAAATTCGAAAATTTTAAATTTGAAATTTAAATTTTGAAATTTTTGGAAATTTTGGATTTTGAAATTTTTGGAAATTTCGGATTTTGAAATTTTTGGAAATTTCGGATTTTGAAATTTCGAATTTTGAAATTTTAAATTTTCAATTTTGAATTTAAAAATTGAAAATTTTAAAATTTAAATTTTGAAATTCGAAATTTGAAATTCCGAATTTTAAATTTGAAATTTCGAATTTTGAAAATTTTAAATTTGAAATTTTTGGAAATTTCAAATTTTGAAATTCGACATTTTTAAATTTTTAAATTTGAAATTTAAATTTTGAAATTTTTGGAAATTTTGGATTTTGAAATTTTTGGAAATTTCGAATTTTGATATTTAAATTTTCAAAATTTTGGAAATATCGAATTTGAAATTTGGAATATGAAAATTTGAAATTTGAAATTTAAATTTTGAAATTTTTGGAAATTTCGAATTTATAACTTGGAATTAGAAATTTTAATTGCAGTCTGAACAGAAAAAATAGCGGCTTCTACAGTCGGTGAAGTTCGAATATGAAGATGCAGTGGCCTGTTATTTTTTAAGTACAACTGTCAATTTTCATGAAAACTACATTGTATGTTTAAAATTCTTATTTTTCAAATTTATATTAAAATTTAATGTTTTTAATAAATGGGTAAATGGGTTACCCACTTATAACCCTTTTAAAAATGGGTCGACCCAACCCATAACTCATTTAATAAAATTCATAAATGGGTTGACCCAACCCACTTAAAAGTAGGGTAATGGGTTGGGTCATATTTTGACAGGTCTACCTGCAGTGGATGTCATGAGTGAATTTCAAAAAATATTATCCTATTGGATCTTTATTGGGCCTATGAGTTTAATTTGTTTAAAACATTCTAAATTTAATTTGAATAAAATCTCTTATATCATTTAAATTTAAAAATTATAAATAGAATTCTATTTAATTTATATTTAATTAAATATAATAGTATACATATGTATCATGTACATATATATATATGTGTGTGAATGTGAAATATAATGTATAAGGTATAACATGCCCGTATATAGATGTTGGGATTTACATCCCAACGGACATGTTAGCTCATCCTGTATGTATTGTATGTTGTCCGAGTATGTATGTATGTAAACTTGTTATTTATATAAATATTAAAAATACACACACACACAAATATATATATATATATATATATAATATTTATTACATATATATAAAATATCAATGATTTATGTGGTGGATCCTCGAACTATAAACCTTTGACTATCCAATAGTTGTTGCCTTTTGAATTGATTCGAGTTGAATTTTTGGGAGCTTTTAAACGAAGAATTCAGCCAGCAATGGGAGAAGAGAGACAGCCTAAAAGTGCTAAATCAATTAGGGTAAGAGGCCTTTATATAGTGGATAAAATAGAAACAAATATGGACCACATCTCATACCAAGTCTCACTAGACCTAAGCCGTCCATCTCAAATATGCCTCTAGCTTTTAGCCTTCCCCTATAGTCTATGTTGCTACCAAATTAACATCATAATGTCATGGGCTAATAGTCCATATAAGCCCAAATAAATATTATTAATTAAATCAGATTGAATTGCTTGTCGATATCACATATTGATTGATATATTTATAACTATTATATATATATATATATAATATTTATTCCTCAAATCATATTCAAAATTTTATATTTAATAGTTTATAAATATTAGTTAATTTATAACAATTATAAACTAATTAAATTGTTTGGTCTAAAGAGAATTCATTATTTTGGTTGTGTGACTCGTCATGTGTAAATTTGGTTAGCAATTGACATCGAACCATTCTAATGTTAGTGTCACATGTCACTTAGCAGATGGTGTGACATTTGGGCTAAATTTATCACATACTTAGTTTTAGTAAAATTCAATTTTACTTTATTAAGCGTTGTCCGGTTGTGAGATTTATTTACACCAATTCTCTTCATCAAATATATCACTTTGGACTTACAGAATTTGGTAATGGTTAAAATTCCAAAATCATCCATATTCAACTCTACGATCCAAACACATAGTCTTTGGTTCAATTATAACAATTATTATTAGTTGAAATGCTTTGGCTAGAAACTTTGACTTTGAGTTGACCATGATACTTACCCCATATAACCGAGACGAATCCTCTCCTGAATGGTGCTTCACTTCCAATACTTCTATTTGACCCAACATAGTCACTGATGGATGTTATTCCATGATTTGACTATAATCAAAGTGGAGCTTTCATATTGAAGACCTATAGTATTCTCAAGTCGAGAGAAATGTATAAATCAGTCACATCGATATTTTCTGTTTGACCTTGGTTATATTAACCAACTGAAGATTATCGAGTGATTCATTCCATATTTATCCAATAACTATCCGTACATAACCTCTTGGTGCCGCCAAGCAATCATGAGTATACACTGCCAAACATTTGAAGAGCATTATGCACTATAGTCTCAACGGATACATCGATATTCAGTCTCGATGCATCTTGAATTGAAACATTTAAAATGATATATTTATATTTATTGTGATAATTCACTCACTATTACAACACATTGTAACTACTATCACAAAATATGCCATTTGTGGATTTTCTATTAAATATATTTTTAATTAAATTTATTAATCAATATTACACATTATATCAAGTATATTGTAGAAAGAAAATACCTTTTATTTAGAATAAGATTAGTCAATGAGTTAGATTTATGTAACAAATTACATAATGGCCACTAGAGCATATACCTAACTCTATCAATTTCTCTCATAGACGGTAGTCATAAGTATTATAATCGGGCTCATTACAAAAATAGTAAACATCTTTCTTTTTATCTTTCCGAGTATGTCATTTCTTCTTAAATTGTGTCTCATTGTTTGGCTTAACTTATTTGTTATTTCAAACATCAGTAGTTTTAGAATGAAACTTAATTCGTGGACTGTCATTTAATTATCATTACGAGAGCTCTCTTTCATGTGAAGGTGGCACTATAAACTCTCTAAATCATAGTATATTTTTGCATGCTCAATTTTTCTTCCAGCCGTTACAAGAATGTAGGAGTCTAGAAATTATGACTCTAACTATAAATGATTTAGGGAGATCAACCCTTTTTAATTGATTTATTATATATAATATTTTATTAACTTATCCAGGAATGGATATTTTCGGTCATTTTAAAATCCACAAAATTGCATAATAGGATTTTGTTACTACTTGTCTCAGGTATATAATACTGTTTTCCAGTGTTGTCCAAAGCGCTTTTGTTGTTTTCAGGCATCTATATGCATTATAAACAGAAGTAGATCGTGCATTCAGAATGTGTCCTCTATACAGAAAGTCATATTCTTTATGGTTTGCATATTTCATCTTAAGTGCATCATTATTCATATGAGTTTCTTTGGGAATTTCGTCCCAGCTACCTTCTAGTAAGTAGAATAGTTTGATGGTGGTCGGAAAGAATTTCATATTCTCTTGTCGTCGAGTGAAATTATCTCCATCAAACTAGTTCAATCGAGTAAGGTGTTGATTTATCACTTCAGGGTGATAATGTTGCTTGAATCTTCCATAGTTAGGATTACTGTCAGTATGTTAGAAATATTTGGTGGTTCGAGTAAGATGGCAATGTTTACTCGACTTCGGATTTTAGAGACCTTTATAAAAGATTTTTTAAACAATAACTCAACACTCTGAAGTATAAACAGGTTAATGGATTATTAACTTCAATATTTAATAAAGTCATTTAACAATGCAATCACATTCAAAGTTTGTGCTACTTTGATACGAATAAGAACACTCTTTTGATCTGGGGCTGATGATGCAAAATAGAGGAATCGCTGCACCGTATAGGTAATTTTTCAACATAGATTTGTGTCAAATTTATAATGGATCCGAGTCACTGCAAAAGGTTTGACGACAATTAGAGGGCCTTATAATTTTGCAATGGCCCTAGGACCATTGCAAACCTTCACAGTGTTAGCTAAAAGTTTGGGACCCCATGAATGAGCCTTGTACCTAAGATAATACACCCGCCAACCCTCGGAAATTTCCCATATATTGAATCTTTAATTCCACTCCTCTCTTGCCTTCGGCCTCAAAGCCACTAGCGTCCTCTTTCTACCTCAAAATCTTCCGCTTACCATCGACTGCCCCACACATCAGCTGCCGTTTACAGAATAATTCGCTTGTCATTTGTAATATCAACTTTAGTCATCATTTATAGATACCAACTTCAAGCTTAATCTAGATATTAAGGTAAAGAAAGTAATTGCGGTTTTGATTAAATTTTTTTTCTTTCATATATGCACTAAAATAAGATGATCTGATTTAATGTATTAGTGGTAATTTGGGTAATGGTTAATTTGAAATGTGCTTCCTTTTTGGGTTTTGGATTATTGTAATGGTAATGAAGCTCATTGCTGCTTGGAAATTAGAAAATCTATTTCATCATTTAGAAGCTTCTTTTTGTCTATACTTTTTAATGTTATTAGAAATTACATAAAGGGTATCAATTTTGTTTCTCCCCATTTTTTCCTAAAATTGGTAATAATTATGTACTTCATGAATTTCTTTTAAATTCTTACCACCAATAGCTGCAGCTATTGCCCAATTTCAATGACATGACCCATGTAAACTATACTTTCTGATGATTGGAAGATTTGTTTTAGGTTCGACATTAAACATATTGATCTCATATTTATGTTGCTCATACATCAAGAAAGTACAAAAAAACGAAAAATATATCAATTTTTTTAAATTATTATTCATCAAGTTTTAAAATTTGATCAATATTTTGTTAATTGTTTTGAATTTGTATATGTCTATACTTGGTAAACCGGTAAAAGAAGAAAGCGCCTGTGAGTGGAATCGTTTACCGCTTGATATTTGATTCACGTAACATGCCTTTGTGTCTGGATTGCTAAATATTTTATATAGGCTAGAATTCTGTGTTAATCATGTAACAATGCAAGTATCAAATTTCAAACTTGTAGAATCATTGATCATTCCTTTTAATTTTTCATAGGATTTAAAGGAATGTCAGTGCGGTGATCTATAGAATGATTATGTTTGTGTAAAGATTTTCAATATACTTTTGTGATTGAAAGTGACCACAACTTAAGTGTTTAAAAAACTGTTGAATTCAATTGATTTGCAGAGTCAATAGTTGTAGTTGATTGAGCATTATTTGGTATCGTATTTAGTACTGCATTTTATGATGCATATTGCGTGCATGTAGGTCCATACTAGAAGTTAGATATATAAACCAAACAAGTCGGATAATTTTTTACACAAAATTTCTTGTATCATTGTAACATGCATATATTTGTTTATCAAGCCTTCATATTACTTCCACGGTCCATTTTTTTCTTTGCAATATATCAAAAATGAGTTCATTTTTATTGTTTAAGGTCAATGTTACAAGAAAATGTATAGCTAAGTGTGATCAACCAGAAACCAATAAATGAAGTATGTTGTGTTGTTAAGGACCATTTATAGACAAGCTGAATTTTCAAGTACTCGTCGTTGAGTAACACAAGAAAGGAGTTCAAGTTTAAGTTATTTTTGAGTTTTCATCATTTAGCAACATAAGAAAGAGTTCAAGTTCCAAATATTTTGGAATTAACTTGATATGAATGGTGTGTCACCCAGGGTCTCTTCTGCTGTCATTGCCAATGTCACTTTTTATATAACAAATGTTGTTTTTCTACGAGGAATATAATAGCTTTGAAGTGCTGGTCGAGGATTATATAAGCGGTCCGCTGCATCCAAGTGATTTAATGCCTGCACTGGCTAAGGCGATTTGCAAAATCATGTAGGCAAACATATCCCATTTGTTGAATGATTGTAAATCAACCCAAATAAATGTTGAAGCAGTGCGATCGTATGAATTAAGATGCTAGTTGTTATTTTTCAGGCTTCAACTGCTTCTGGTTTAAAAGCAACTCAATATGCTTGAGCAACTGAAGGTATCCATCAAGTTGTAGCATTGTACAATAATAAAGGTACATATACAGTTCTATAGAATTTGTTACTTTTTCATTATTTATTCATATTCATTTTTGGGTAAGTATTTGTTACTTTATTCATAATTTACTGGTTGGATTATTTTCCAAGGAACGATAGAAATTAATTTTTTTTTTTTTATAGAAATTCAAATTTTTATAAAATATAACCAAGTTCTATAAAATTTAAAGTTACTAAATTTATAAAAATCAAACAGTTTATAAAACTTATCCAAATTTTATAAAAATTAACTAAATTTATATGAATTACTGAGTTTGCAAAAATTAATTTAACTAAGCTATATAAAAATTAATTAGTTTTATAAAAGTTTAACAAAGTCGACTAAGTTTTATAAAGATTAAATAAATTTATAAAAGTAATTATTTTTTCATAAAAACTAACTAGGTTGACGATGTTTTTATAAAAATTAAATAAGTTTATAAAAACAACTAAGTTTTTTAAAATTAACCAAGTCTTAAAAAAATCAACTAAGTTTATAAAGATAACAAGTTCAAAGCATTTAACTAAGTTTTGTAAAAATCAACTAAGTTTTATAAACATTTACTGAAAAATAAAATAAACAAACTTATTTTCATTCGACCTCATCTCCACCTTCTTTTCTCTTTCATAATTATAGGTTAACTTATATCTTACCTTTTTCCCTAAGATGAATCTCTTCTTGAGATGAATCTCTTCCTACCTATATAAGCATTGCAATTATATGCAAATCCCATTCTTTAACGCAAGCAAACACACACACTGTTTTACTATCTTATCATTTTCCATTTTCATCAAATAGCAGCAGCAATCAAGTGAGTATATTCTTCTCTCCTTCATTACCATATTTTGATTCCTCTAACATGTATTCATTCTATTACCTTAATTCTTTTTGTGTCCATCACCGATGAGTATACTAACTCCCCTCCTAGCTTGCCTTGCTAAAGTTACTGTAAAATTTGTGGCTCATCATTTTACCGTAAATATGTGTTGTTAAACATTGTCCACTTCATGCCTTATGGACACAATCAGTGAGTACAATCTCTGCTCTACCCCCGTCATTTTTAAAGCAAGAACTTGAAAAGCTGCTTCTTCCATGGCCTATTGAAAATAATTTAATCTGTTATGCTGGTACTAGTTGCTCATATGAATTAAGAGTAATGATACCATTCTCCTTTGTATCATTTGCCATCAAAATTTATTTTGATTAATATGTACACATGAAATGGACATAGCCACATAGTCCCTACGTATATTTAATATTTATAAACTTGCATATAAGCATGCATAACTATAGGATTAATAAATATGTGTCCACTTATATTTATATATACACACATCTCTACACAAAACGTCAATCCTCTATAACTCAAAATCTAAGATGAATTGTATAATTTATCTAACCATTTACCTCACAAAAATGAAAAATACAACATATTCATCACATGTGAATCATTAAGCTCTTGAACCTAGGAGTGTTAATATAGGTAGCAAATTCATTACGCCTATGGAATCTCCATCCTCACTATCACTTAGAACAACACTATCATTCTTCTCTTTTTGTAGTAAAAAAAAATGTTATAAATGTTAATTGTGTGAGTAACATGTTTTCTTGCTTAATGTGATGTATTAGGAACTTTGCTCGTTTATGACACCCAGGAGGAGAAAGGTAAAAGCTAATGACAAATTACTTAACATTATTTTCAGATTTTTATGTGTTCATACAACTACTTATATATGCATTCATGATTGAGTGTGATTATTGAAAGCTGTTATGTAAATCTGTATTTTTAAATTATGCTTCATAGCTTGGACAAGTGTAACAACAGTAGAGCAATGTACCTTCATAGATATAACAACGTTTCCCACCATATTTTACTAACTATCCAGGTGTGCATCAGCACTTATACTGGACCCAACGGTCGCTCAGCTAGTTTAACCACCATTTAACATGGAGGTGTCAATAGTGAGCCCCAGCAAGGATATTATTGCACAAGCAAGCAATCTGGAATCTCTTAGATGCTTTGACACCTCAAACAAGTTTATGTTGTTGGAAAATCTAAATGTCGAAGATGCTCGCCAAGGTGACGTTATGAAGTTAACTTAGTTCTGGATAGTGAAGGAGGTGAAAGCATGGCTGCGGACATGGGACTTGAAGTGGCAGTGCATGAATCTTCCTTGGGGGAAGATTTTAATATTGAACTAACAGAGGGAAATGGGGAAACGTATAAGGGAGGAAGCATGTTGGTAATTTAGGGCGGAAATATATTCAAAAGCAGGGGTACTTGACTCTGTATGCATGGGCAGTCCAGCTAACGAGTCGGTGCGTGATGTGGGGCAGTTGGAGGCATCTGAAATGGGGTAGCAATTGGACTTGGTGGTGAGGGTAAACAAAGAGACACCGTGTTTGGATTTACAATAACTTGCCAAAACTTCGGAAACTGTCATTTTTTAAGTGAAAGGTCATAATATACATGCATTGTAAACAAAGAGACACCGTGTTTGGATTTACAAAATGGATGAATGAAACATATGTTCCCACTTGCAACAAAAATATACAAGTCGGTCGGCTTGTGATAGTGGAATGAACTGATGCAAACTGAGCAGAACTGAAGCAGCATGTGGTCATTATAGCAGTCTTGTGGAAACTAAATACAATTTAAATCCTGAATGTTTATTAAATAAAATGTACAAGCATAGAAATGTAGGGACGAAATGAAGCATCGACAAGCGCTGAAATGCAGGAACATGCTTTAAACTTTATCACAAAGTATGGAGATGTAGTGCATCACGGAATATGAGAATGCAGGCGATGAGTTGCTGTGTAACTGTCGCTAAGTGACAAAAATTGAGTTGATGCCGTTTGGCAGAAATATATAGTAGAGAGGTTGAAGCTATACAGGAACAAAATGATGTATTGCGGTAGAGTCTAAGAATAAAGAAGTGAGACTGGAAAACTGCAACCGTTGCAATAAATTAAAATGCATACCGAGGAATGTAGCAGCGTAGTCACAACAAAAAGTTGATTAGCATCATAGTGTAAACAGTAGCACAGCGTGTTAGTATGTAAGACATTATTAATTACAGAAACTAATACATGACTTTTTATATTTGCAACTCAACATTGATATGTACTTGGCAGGCTCTGTAGGTGGAATATGGATGCAAGCTTAGCTTCAGACCATACACAACAAGAGGCGAGGTAATATTATATGATTGTTTATGCATTTTATATAACACATTTTTTAATCTATGATGTTAAATTTTATTTTAACATGATTTTCCTTATATGATTTGGTTTGGTCAAAAATCATCTTGCAAATTTTTGTTAACTATACATGTTGACATTGATTTATCTTTGTTATCAAGTATGCCCTTATGATTTAATGTTTCAGTTCTCATGGGTATGTATATATGCATGTAGTGGTGAAACAATATCTGATCAAAATGAGTAACTCTACTGAGTGTTATTTTCGCTTCAAAATATAATAAAAGAAGAAAATACATTATTTATTGTAAATGTACATAAAGGAAACTTCCCCTTACCTTATCAATTGATGTAAAAATGATTAACTTATCAATCTTGTATGTATTTTTAACTTGCTTGCAATTTCATTCTCATTCAATGATCATCATTCTTTAACTACGTATATTGATATATACTTTACTAACCTTCTTTTAACACCACATCCTATAAAAGAAATTACTTACATTAATTGGAAGGCTTAATTATGTTTTATAATAAAATAATTAAATGTATAAAAATTAACTATGTTAAATAAGTTTCATAAATATTAATTAAAATTTTAAAAATAACTAAGATTTTAAAAGTTAACTATTTTTTATAAAAAATTAGCCAAGTTAACCAAGTTTAAAAAAAAAATATTAACTAAGTTTATGTAATTTAACTATGTTTATAAAAAATAACTAAGTTTTATAAAAATTAATTAAGTTTATGAAGAACATTTAAATTATATAAAATTTGACCAAGTTAACGAAGATTTATAAAAATTAATTATGTTTATAAGAATTAACTAAGTTTTGTGAAAATTAACAAGATTTTATAAAGTTAATAAACATTAAATAAGTCATATAAAAATTAACTAAGATTTATAAAAAATTTAAATAAGATCTATAAAAATTAAATTAGCATTAAAAAATTAACTAAGTCAACTTAGTTTTATAAAAATCAATTAAGTTTTATAAAATTAACCAAGTTTTACAAAATTTTACTAAATATTATAAACATTTACTAAGTAAACTAAATTTTATAGAAATTAACCTAGTTTATAAAAATTAACTAAATTGTTTAAAAAATAACCATGTTAATAAAAATTAATTTTTTTATATAGTTTAACTAATTTTTATAAAAATTTAACTAATTTAACTAAATTTTATAAAAATTAATCTAGTTTATAAAACTTAAACATTTTTTATAAAAATCAACTAAATCTTATAAGAATTAACCTATCTATAAAATTAACCAAGATAACTAAATTTTATAATAATTAAATAAGTTTATGAAAATTAACCTATCTGTAAAACTGACCAAGTTAACTAAATTTTATAATAATTAAATAAGTTTATAAAAATTAACTAAGTTAATTTATTTTTATAATAACTAATAAGTTTATAAAATTTAACTAAAGTCATAAAAATCAATTAAGTTAACTAAGTTTTATAATAATTAAATAAGTTCATAAAAATTAGTTAAGTTCAACAATAAAACACGACTGTTAAGTATATATGGTCATCATGTATTTATTCTAATTTGTGTTTGAATTGCGAATACAAGTAATATAAACAATCCTTAACTGTGACAACATTATATATCTGACATAAGATTATGTAGGATGTGTATCGACATTAAACATGTCAATATTTTTAATATGTATGTTTTGTTTATGCCTTATTCATACATCCTTTTATGTATGTTTTCATACATATGTTTTAAATGCTCTCTCGTTTTCTTTTAGAGAATTGGATGTTTGAAGATGACAAACATGGACATTTTACGATCATGATATTGGGGTATTCCTTTTATAGAGTTCTAATGGTACTATTATCATGTAATTTTAAAAATAACGATTATGCAATTTTATATACAATATTGAATTTGGTGTAATTCTATTTGTGTATACTATATAATATGTTCTGATTATCAAAAGTTTTATATTATTATTGTTTGAGTTGATTGAATTTTTCATTAATTAAGGTACATACATCTTGTTGTTAGAAGTTCTAATGTATAGATAGACTATTGTAAACTCAAAGCGGGTTAAAGAAAATAGTATTTTTGAATGGTATAGAAAATTTATAATGATGTTTTTTATATGCTATAGAAAACCTATAATAGCATTTTTGATGTGTTGTAGAAAATATGCAATAGCGTTTCCTTTATGCTATAATAGGCCATGAATCTACCTTAACATGTTGTATAGCATACATAAAATCGTTGTTGGATCCTTTAACATTCTTTAAATGCTGTTAAAAATGGACGGCTGTAAACGCTATAAAAAGTATTCTCAACATTGATCAAAATGCTATAAAAAGTACTCTTAGCTTGAAAAAACGCTCTGAAAAAGTTTTTAATAGCATATCATAAATGTTATTGAAAGCTTTGATTTTAAACGTTTCATCGAATGCTATGTTAGATCCCTGACTTTTAATGGCATGTTGGTATGCAACGTCATGAAAAGCACTATTAAAACCTTTTATAGCATTTTTTGAACACTGTTAAAGGCCCTGAATGTTGTGGTACACTATCACGAGATAGCGTACAACCACTTTGGGGAGAGAAAATTTTATTATTTCTAAGAAAAGAGAATTTTACAAGATTGATAATGGAGGCTAAGAAGAAGAATAAGAAATACAACTTGAGATGATGATTCTGCTCATGCTATTCTTTGCATCTATAGAAAGAATATTAGTTAGGGTTAAAGTATTGATTTATGGTCATAAATTAATGCCTCGTCAATTTTTCTATTCATACGAGAAACGATTATCCATTTAATTTTCCGATTTCCCCTAATTTATATACGCTTGATAAGATTCCTTCTTTAATAAGCTAATTAGGGAATTAGTTGATTACTTTAATTTTCTAAAATAATTCTTCTTCTCGTGTAGGCAATTTATTGCTTTCTTTAATGCTATAAAAGATGCAATATATTTAAGTAATCATCTTAAATATCTTTCGAATCTTTTGCAATTAGAAATATTGTATCATCGAAATCAACAATATCTTATGAATCTTCTTTAGTATGTAAATATTGTATCATCAAATCTAACAATCTCTATCTTAATGCTATATTTCCTAAGCCTACCAACTCCACTTACAACCTCTTAATCCAAGCAGCTCTCGGACAAGATACCACAGATACTTCCCCAACGGGCTTCAACATGGCGATCACTCCGTAAACTTTATCAATGAAATTCATCAAGGCCACCGCCTGCCTATAAAGTGTTGAAAGTTCCCTCTCCATGTATGACCTATCAATCTCCAAAACAAACATTTCCATCTGCTAACTCACTCTCCCTCTATGCCACCAAGTGACACCTAAAACTTCAGCAAGCGAATCAAGTTTGAGCAATGCTCAAACTTTGCAACAGACAAGGACTTAGTGAACATGTCTGATGCATTCTTCTCGGGTGAATCTTCTAAAGGTGTACCTGCTTTTCTTCATTCATAAAGACAATGAAAGACTCCCTTTCCTCCATGTGCTTTGTCCTTGAACTAAATACCAGACTCTCAACTAGATGTATTGTGCTTTGGCTGTCGCAATTTACTACTATACTTCCATGAACAAAGCCTAAATCACACAACAACCGCTTAAAGTAAAGTGCTTCATTGGCTTCTTCCACAATAGCCATCAATTCCACCTCTGTAGTAGACAAGGCAACTACAGTATGCAACCTCGGTCTCCAACTAAAAGAAGTCTTTCCAAGTATAAATATGTAACCTGAATTTGACTTCCTTCGATCTCTATCTTCGGCATAATCAGAATCATAAAATTCGACCAAGCTGAAATCTTTCTCGCTGCCGTCAAAAACAAGCCTGTTATCCGTTGTTCCTTTAAGATACCTCAAAATGTACTTCACTACTTCCCAGTGTGATTTCCCTGAATTAGCCATATAGCGACTAATCAAACCAACCACCTATGCAATATTCGATCACGTGAAGACCATAAAATACATCAAGCTTCCAACCGCACTAGCATAAGGTAGCTTCTCCATAAAAGCTTTATCTTCCTCTAAGATTGGAGCGCTCTTCTCTGAAAGATGTACGTGCAAAGGCATGATAGTACTGATTTCCTTTGCCTTCTCCGTGCTAAACCAAGCAAGCACTTTCTGGATATATTCTTTCTATGTTAATCTCAACACCTTCAACTTTCTCTTTTTAGATTTCCATTTCTAAAATCTTCTTTGCTTCACCAAAGTTTTTCATCTCGAATTCTGCTTTTTTCTTCAGTTTTAACCTATCAATTTCAGCTTTGTCCCTGAAAGCGATTAGCATATCATCCATATACAGGAGTAAACATATCCAGTTACCATCATTCATATGCTGAAAATAAACACAAGCATCTTTAATGCTTCTATCAAAACTAAGAGTAAGAAAAAAGAGTCAAACCTCTTGTACCATTGCCTAGGCAACTGCTTCAAACCATATAGAGACTTCTTCAGCTTGCAAACCTATTCATTTCCATCCTCTACAAATCCTTCTGGCTGCTTCATATAGACGGTCTCTTCTAAGCCTCCATGCAAAAAGCTGTCTTTACGTCTAATCATTCTAACTCTATGTCGTGAGTTGCAACTATAACTAGCAATATCCGGATAGAAGCATGTCTAACAATCGGAAAAAACACCTCATCATACTCCTTCCCTTCCTCTGTGTAACCATTTTGCAACAAGTCTAGCCTTGTATCTCTCATTGTCCTTCACTTAATTTACCCACTTGCATCCTATGGCTCGACTTTCTTATGGAGATAGTACCAATTCCTAAGTCTGATTCTTCTTCAATGGATCCATCTTCTCCTCCATAGCATGCACCAACTCTGTGTTGGCGCTCGAACTCATAGCTTCTTTAAGATTGAAAGGCTCATCTTAAACTATATGAAGTGCATAGTCAAACTGATCATCAAGGCTAAGATATACATAATTTCAGTATCCATACCTATTTGGTAGCCTTCTAACTCCAAACTAGCCCAAATAGATGTAACTTCATCAAAGCTTCTATCAACTCCACCTTGAGTTGAATCATCTCTGGCTTCATGACTATCACCATCTTATTAGAGTGATTTTTTGGACCTTTATGTAATGTGTTAACGATTAAATTACTTTGTCTTATTTTGCAGCTTTGACTTTACTACTAGGCTGATATATGGGAATAGTTTAAATCTCCTTAGGCCTTTCAACTTCTAAATCTACAGAACTAAGTGGATTCCCCTTCAGCTTGAACATAGCGGACTCATTGAATGTGACATGTCTAGAGTGCACTACCTTCCTATCAACATGGTTCGAAACGAGATACTTTGATACCTTTTGTATTGCCTAAAAATATTCATCTATAGGCTCTAGACTCAAACTTCTCATTCCCTGTATGGTGAACATATAGGGCTACCCAACATATGAAAATAACCGATATGTACAGATGTACCTTTCCACCTTTTCTTTGGAATATTCCCATCAATGGATGAGCAAGGAATTCGATGTATAACATACGCCATAGTCGTTAAGGCTTCAGCTTAAAAGCCTCTAGATAAAACCGACGTCAATTTCAAACTACGAGCTTTCTCCAGTACAACCATATTCATCTTTTCAGCGAATCTGTTTGATTATGGGTCATCGAGTGTAGTGAAGTATCTTCGAATTCCATGCTACTTATAGAAATTTATGAATTCCTTAGAAACAAACTCATTGCCATTATCGGACCTCGGCACCTTCAACTTTCTTCCAACTTCATTCTCTACCATGCCTTCAAAGTTCTGAACTTATTAAACAACTCCGACTTAGCTTTCATAACAAATACCCAATCCTTTCGAGAGTAGTCATCGATATAAGAGATAAAATACATAGCTCCTCTAATAGAAGCTGTAGCCTCTGGTCCCCAAATATCTGTATGGACATACTTTAGTGCCCCTTTGGGTTCTTGTCTACTGACATCGAAAGAAACCTTTGTCTATTTACCCAATACACACTTCTAGAAGAATTCTAAATGGTTGAAGATTTCACCCTTAATCATCTTCCTTCCGCGAAGCAGCTCCAAGCTCTTCTCCAAAACATGATCCAATCTAAGATGCCAAAGTCCGGTGGCATCCAAAACTCGTGAACTATCAACTTCAACATATGACTCTCTAAGAACTATAGATCCTTTCAGCAAATAAAGATTCGAGACCATTACTCATTTCATTAATAGAAGAGCACAACGTGTCACCTTCAAGCATCCGACGACTCTATCGTAATCCTGCAACACAAAGATGCTAGCTGATCCAAAGATAGAATAGATTTCCTTAAACCTGGAACACAACGGACTTCGGTTATAATGCGTATCACACCATCATGCATGCGAATACGCACGGATCCTTCTCCTAATGACTTGAAAGTAGCATCATTCTCCCTCAATATAGCACTTCCCTTCTTATCTCTATAAGAATAGAAATACTCCTTCCTAGGCATCATGTGGAAAGATGCCTTTGAATCCAGCACCCAAAGTCAGATACATCGGAAACAATAGTAGTCAACACATCATCAGAAACGACATTCTCCACCATAATAGACGAAGAACTATCCGCTTCATTTCTCTTCCTCAAATATGGACAATCGTTCTTCCAGTGGTCATGCTTCTTACAATGATGACACATGTTGTCTCTATACTTGCCTCTCCAACCACTTCCAGGCTTTCCTGACATAGAACGCCCTTTGAAATCAATCTCCTTCTTCTTCTTTCTTCCTCTTTCTACGAACAGTCCTTGACTTCTACTAGCTTATCCACTTTCCCTCATAAGCTTCGTTTGATCTTTTATCTCTTCACTTAGGAGTCCCGTCTTCCAACTTCTAATGTCAGTGTGCCTCTGACATAGATCAAGCTGTTAGAGAAAAACTGCGCATCGTTGTAGAAGAGAGCATGATATCATCATTGCCTTTTGCTCCTCGTCGACATTTAAATCAATAACTTTCACCTTCATCATCAAGTTATCAAAGAAGTTAAGATGTGCTTTCAATGATGTACCATCCCGCATCTTGTAAGTGAAGAAGTCTTTAACAAAATCAACCTATTTGTGGGTGAATTCTTCATGTAGAGGTCCTCTAATTTCTTTCTTGAGCCTCTAGCAGTAGTTTCTCTGCTAATCTTCGAGATAATGTTCTTACCCATAGCCAGTTGTAGGGTAGTAAAGGCCCATTCTTTCGTCTCCTTCCATTCCAATTATGAGATATCTACTAGCAACGATTTTGCGTCAAACACGACCTAATGAACATAATTTCTTCTCAACACGGCCTTCACCTTGCATTGCAACTTCTCAAAATCATTATCTTTGTTCCACTTCTTTATAGCTAGCTGCGTATCGAATGCTATATATGAACCCCTAGTGTAGGGTGCATACTCCTCGGTAGGACTAACATCACTTCCATCTCCAGATCCTACCATTTTATTGATCACCTTCTAGCCATGGGCTTCAATAACAACCCTCAAAGCTTTGATACCAAACTGTTGGGGTATATTTTCACACAAATGACTGTAAACCAATCCAAATAAATGCGGAGGTAATAAGACCATGTTGTGGTACGATAATATAAACAAAAATAAGAGAATAAAACAGCAAATCGCAGAAGAAAGTAAATAAAGAGTTCACGTATATATTATAATGTTTCCACTGTCATGAGATAATCATATAGACTTGGGGAAAGAAGATTTTATTATTTCTAAGAAAAGAGAATTTTACAAGGTTGATAATGGAGGCTAATAAAAAGTATAAGAAATACAACTTGAGATGATCATTCTACTCATGCTAATATCTGCCCTTATATAGAGATTATTGCTTGGGGTTAAAGTACTTGATTTATGGTCATAAATCAATGCCTCGTCAATTCTCCTATTCAAACGGGAAAGTTTATCCATTTGATTTTCTAGTTTCCCCAACTTACATGTACGTGATAAGATTCATTCTTTCATCAGATAATTAGGGAATTAATTGATTGCTTCAATCTCCCAAAATAATTTTTCTTCTCATATGGGTAATTTATTGCTCTCTTTAATATTATAGAAGAAGCAATAAATTTGAGTAATTATCTTAAATATTTTTCAAATCTTCTACAATTGAAAATATTATGTAACGACCCAGAATTTTAGTCATTTGAAATTCTTATATTTAATTGATTTTAAATATTCAAAAGTAAATTTTATAAGTCGAATAGATTTTATTTCAAATATCTAGATTTAATTAGATAATTAAATTGATAAGTTAATATTTGAAATTGCAGAAATAATTAGAATTTGAATTTAATATGAATGAAAATGATTTATAAAGTTGAATTAAACCATATTTGAAATAGAATGATGTTGGTAAACTTTTAAAATCGAATTAAAAGTTAATTTGTGGAAATTGAATATTTTAATATTTAATTGACGTGTAAAAATAGTCATTTGTCAAACAGTTTCAGATTTTGACGAAACTAGTTTCATTGAATCCGTAATGTAATATTATTATAAGATTTTAAATTTTGTGTCAATCGGATTTACAGTTTGTCCGTGACAAGCTAAAACGCGTAGAAATCGGTTTAAGTGAATTTTAAATTTAAATAATTGATTTGAAAACCTATCTTTCAAATACGATCAAATTGGCTCCCGATATATATTCCATTGCGTTCGGAATAGGGGTAAACATTATAAATACCAGGCGGCACGCTTCGTTTGGAGTTCGAAAATTTTTCGGATGAATAGTGCGCGTAAATTTTCTATAAAAGGACCTCGCTTTTTCCTTTTTTCACAAATCTAGGTTTAGAAACCCTAGCTGCCATTTTCTGTTTAATGGCCAGAAACTTCCAATCTTTCTTCCTTAATTTCTTCCAATCCATAAATCAATTCAAGAAACTTTCAACTACAAAATGATAGAACTTTACGAGATCTATAAATCCATATGGATCACAATTTTAGCGCTACGGATTGGCGTGGATCTCGAGGGTAGGGCTACGCATTTGGGTTCATTTATCACGAGGATATGAAGGCCGAGTTGGACCGAATTTCGACCAATGGTGGAGGTGAGTGCGTGCTTTGCAACGGCGGTCCCTAATCAACATCTCGACGTTTGTATGTGGCTCGAAAATTGATGAAAGAAGGCGACAAGATGGGTTATTTTCGCTGAAGCCAGATGGGGGAGGAAGAAGGGAACAAGAAGCCAGATCTGGATCAAACAAAATCGCACGGCTGTGATAAATATTAGGTTAAAAAATAAATAAAAGTTGTAAATTTATATAATATATATTCGTACAAACTTTAAAACCTTATAACGTTTTCATATGAGGTCCATTTTGCACGAAACGAATTACGTTGGGTTCGTATTAACGAGCGCTATATTATGAAGCTAGATTGACTAGTGAAAATTTTGGTTGAAATTAAATGCTTGTTTAATTTTAATCGGAATTTACCGCTAACGCAATGACTGCAATGTGAGTACAACTCACTCTTTCTGACTCACTGATATTTTTATATAAGCGAGAAATTATATTATTTATGATGATTGATGATTGTTTGGATGATATATGATATATTGATTGGTACTTGGATATATATACCTGCCTAGTGGAGCAGATTACCCTATACGTTCCCGTGCACGAGCGAATGACCCTTTGTACGCGCGTATGCCTTGATGCGGACACTGTACACATATTCTAATATGTATATTTGTTGTAAGTGACAGGTTTAAGTGATCCAACAGGATTCCTCAACAATATTAATTTATTTACAGATATTGTGATATATGATGTTACCATATGATATATGATGTTTTGGATGCCGTGATTGTGGTATTTAGTGCCGTTGCAGCATTGGGCCATATTTTGCAAATTTAAAAATGTTAAAGTGATGAATTTCCAAATTTAAAAGGATTTTCAAGTGATTTTGAAAATAGACGCTTTGTTGAGTTTGGAAGTGTTAAAGTAAATTGATTTATTTTAAATAAATAAATCTTATAATTTTTATTGTTATTAAAGTTATGATTTTTATGAAATATAACCGAAATGTGATTTTTGAAATAAGTAGTTGACTATTTTCTAAAATAGTTTAAATGGAGATTTTTGAAATTTATTATAAACGGTTTATATATAAGATTAATAAAATTGAATTTTCGTAAATCGAAGCAATGCAATTATAAACGAATTTTATAAGTGTTAAAATGAAGGTAGAAATGAAGTTTATAAGTGAATAAGATTTATAATTGTGAAGTTATAAGATAAATGAATTTGAAAAATAAACGATTTACAATAACTAACTTATAAATTAGATTTTGGCATTTAAATGAGATATAAATAGAAGTTGTTAATTAAGGGATTTTATAAGTTGAAGTTCTTATAAAATAATAAATGGAATTTGATTTATACATGGAATTTATAAACGTTGTTTTATAAATGTGAAATCAACTTATTTTGAAAATTTAAATATAGTAATGAATTTGGTAAAGAGATATATCCACGATTTTAGGCAGTGAATTATCCTTTAAAATAAAATGTAGAGAAATAATAAATTTGGGTTAGAGAATTATATTCATGATTTTGGACAGTGAATAATATATTGAATAAAATGGATATGCTTTGGAAAGTGAATAACCTTTTGAATTAAATAAATGTTTTGGGAAGTGATATTTTAAATGGAGTTAAATGATTTGAAGTTGTTTTAAAATGTGTCAAATATCAAAACCATAGATTTCAACATTCATTGTTGAAATAGACGTTTTCGAGAAATAAGGAAATGATGGACTATAACACTGTTGTTATACTAAATGATTTCTTAAAGGAAATATTTTGTATAGTATTGGGATTTATATATCTATCTTAATTTCGAATCCCTATACTATTGATTTTGGGTTGTCGTAACGATGTTTTATGCAACATTCGTTTTGTCCCAAACAAATGTGTTTAAGAGAATATTTTCCTTAAAAGAATAAATATATACTTAATCCTGATTTAAGTATATGCAGTATTTTCTAAGTGTTGAAAATAAATTGAATTGTGAATTAATTATTATTAAACAATTATATGGAAATGTTTTCCAATATGAAGTGAAATGTTTTGAGATTATTTCATTTTAACGATAAATTGAAGTGGATATTTGGCAAGTGATTTAATTAATAAAAGATTAATTAAAACGCCTAGTGATTGTTATGGTGCTGAGTATTTGTTTGTTTGCCTTGATAGTTAAATAACCGGCTATCAACTTTGCCAAATTTTTGTTCCTCGACTTGATGTGGGAACTATTTAAACGTACACTTAGTACATATCCTTCTGTGCAGGCTTGATTATCGTTTGTGTTGAGAATGTTGATTCGTATAGTGCAGAGTGATACTCCAATCTATCGAGCTTCCTTCTTGGCCCAAAGGATAACAAGTTGAAAGTTGGAGACGTGATAAGTCTATGAGAGTTAGTTTCTGTGTGAGGTTGAGAAACGCTTTTGCGTTGTTGGTGCGAAGAGATCGGAATCAGATTTATCTGAAAACCACTTTGGACCAACGTATATGCGACAATTGTGCAGGTTGCTTGTGATGATATTGATATTCCGGAGTTTCATAGTGGGGGATTGCTTATTGATCGTTTGGGGTTAAAATCCCAATATACATCCAGTAGCAGTGGTCTCTTCATTTATGAAATATCCAATGCGAGTACTATTCGCTACTAATCCAAGGGATTTCCCAATTGGATGTGGTAGGTAAGTACCTTCAGTTTGTCCTGTTCCTGGACAACTTGTATGGATGTTTGTCTGACAATGCATTTCTATAGATTACGTACATTGTCTTTTACAAACATACATCAGTGGTGGCGGAAAAGACAAATTCTCTTAGCTTAACACCCTCCTTGAGAGGTATGAGCTTAAGGGTTGTATTTTTGTGGAAGGCAATTAGTAGTCAATGGAAATGGCCGTGTGGCATTTTAAGTGATGTGATTGTGGTTATAAAAGGTAATCGTTACCTCTAGCCTCAACAACCGGAAATGACCAGAACAGGGTTAGATGTGGAAAGGCTAAGTGGGTCATTCCCAATTAGGATATGATCATCATCTTCTGGATATATCTTTACACGCTATGACGTCGTGTATCTGATTATTGTGGTTTGTATGCTAGAGGGCCCTTGGTAAAGGTCGGTACGACCGGAGGATGATATATTCGGTACCATCTAGTTATAGAGGTGGGCCGGTCTTGTGTTGGCAGAGGATCTTTTGTGATGGTCCTCGGTGCATTCTTCTAGAGATGTACTACCAGAAGGTAGTCCCTTCACCTGGTCATTTGTATGGAAATCCAAACTCTACTACGTACCTGCTATTTTATTTGTAGAGCCTAGTATGCTGGAATTTAATAATGGTACCAGTTTTGGCTATTTTGAATATTATTTGTATATTAGAAGCTAGTATAATATCACATGAGTTTGATATGAAATGATTTAGTTATCACAGGATAAAAACAAAACCGTGTTTATGTTTGGGCCGCGGGAGGAGCTAGGGCTGGCATACGTATCGATGGTGTTTGATCGGCCTCTAGGGCAGCGTGGTGGTCGCGACAATTGGTGGTAGGTGGTGGCTCAATGGGTTATATGGTTGTGGCTTTCATGTAAGGGAGAAGAAGGGAAAACGTGGTGTAGATCTGACGGTAAGAAAGCAATGGCTAAGATTGCAAAAGGTTTTAAAAAAATTAACAAGAAATAGTAAATTAATTTATATTAATTCGTACGATCTTTAAAATGCTATAACTTTTTGATCCGAGGACCATTTCGCACGAAACGAATTGCGTCAGGTCCATATTAACGAGCACCACGCGATTGATCTGGTTTGGATTTGATTAGAGCTAGTGTGAATTTTAGGTAAAATTAAACACTCGTTTAATTTTATTCGGAGTAAAACACTAAAACTGCTATTGGACGCAATGTGAGTACAACTCACTCTTTCCGACTCACTGATATTTTTATATAAGTGAGAAATAATTTATTATATGATGATTGATGATTGTTTGGATGATATATGATATATTGATTGATATTTGGATATATACCTACCTAGTGGAGCAGATGACCCTATACGTTCCCGTGTATATGAGCGGATGACCCTTTGTACGCGCATTTGCATTGAAGCGGACATTGTACACATATTCTAATATGTATATTTGTTGCAGGTGACAGGTTGGAGGGATCCAACTGGATTCCTCACCCGTACTGATTTATTTACAGGTATTGTAATATATGTTGTTATCATATTATGTATGATGTTTTGGATGCAGTGATTGATGTATTCAGTGCTGTTGCAGCATTGGGCCTATTTTTGAAAATTTAAAATGTTAAAGTGATGATTTCCAAATTTAAAAGGATTTTAAAGTGATTTTAAAAGTATATGTTTATTGAATTTTGGAATTGATTTATATTAAATAAATAAATGTTATAATTTTTATCGTTATAAAAATTATGATATTTATGAAATATAATTGAAATTACGGTTTTTGTGAAATATAGTTTAAATGTGATTTTTGGAAATGTAAAGTTGATTTTTGTAAAATAGTTAAATGGTGATTTTTGAATTTATTATAAAAGGTTTATACATAAGATTTATAAAAATTGGATTTTTATAAATCAAAGTGATGAAATTATAAAGGAGTTTTGAAAGTGTTTTAAATGATGTTATAAACGGATTTTATAAGTAATAAGATTTATAATTTGTGAAGTTATAAAAATGAATGAAAATTGTAAATAAATAATTTATAAGGAATTAACTTATAATTTGGATTTTTGGCATATAATTGAGTTATAAATGAAATTGATTAGTAAAGGAATTTTGTATATTGAAGTTTTTGTTAAATATAAATGGAATTATAAACATTGTTTTATAAATTCGAAATCAACTATATTTTGATAAAAAGAATATAGAAGTTTATTAAAGGAACTATACTCACGATTTTGGACAGTGGGTAATCCTTTAATTTAAATGTGCAATAGTAATGAATTTGGTGAATGAACTATATTCACGATTTTGGACAGTGAATATATTGTTAAATTAAATAAATGTTTTGGGAAGTGGTTTTGTAATTAAAATAAAGTGGTTTAAAGATGGTTTTAAAATGTGTTACATATTTAATACATAGATTTCTATATTCATTGTTGAAATAGACGTTTTCGAGAAGTAAGAAAACGATGGACTATAACACTCTTGTTATAGTAAATGATTTTCGAAAGGAAATGTTTTTATATAATATTGGCGTTTATTATCTATCTTATTTTCGAATCCCTATACTAGTGATTTTGGGTTGTCGTAACGATGTTTTACGCAACATTAGTTTTGAACCAAATAAATGTGTTAAGAGAATGTTTTTCTTAAAGAATAAAATATATACTCAATTGTGATTTAAATCTATGTAATATTTTCTAAGTGTTGAAAATAAATATTTTTGTGAATTACTTATTATTAAATAAGTATATGAAAATGTTTTCCAATATAGAAGTTGAAATGATTTGAAATATATCTTTTTAAAGATAATTTGAAGTGAATATTTGGCAAATAAATAAATTAATAAAAGATTAATTAAAAAGGGCCCAGTGATTGTTATGGTGCCGAATATTTGTTTGTTTGCTTTGATAGTTAAATAACCGACTATCAGACTTGGCCAAAATTTTAGTTCCTCAACTTGATGTGGGAACTATTTAGTCGTACACTTAGTACGTAGCCTTCTATGTAGGCTTGATTATTCTTTGTGTTGAGGATGTTGATTCGTATAGTGCGGAGTATTACTCCAATCTATCGAGCTTCCTTCTTGGCCCGATGGATACCAAGTTGAAAGTTGGAAACGTGATAAGTCTATGAGACTTAGTTGCTGTATGAGGTTGAGAAACATTTTTGCGTTGTTGGTGCGAAGAGACCGGGATCAGATTTATCTGAAAACCACTTCGGACCAACGTATATGCGACAATTGTGCAGGTTGCTTGTGATGATATTGATATTCCGAATTTTCTTAGTGGGGGACTACTTGTTGATAGTTTGGGGTTAAAATTCCAATATACATCCAGTAGCAGTGTTCTTTTCATTTATGAAATATCTAATGCGAGGACTATTCGCTACTAATCCTAAGGATTTCCCGATAGGATGTGGTAGGAAAGTACCTTTGGTTTGTCCTGTTCCTGGACAACTTTTATGGATGTTTGTCTAACATTGCATTTCTATAGATTACGTACATTGGTCTTTACAAACGTACATCAGTGGTGGCGGAGAAGGCAACTTCTCTTAGCTTAACACCCTCCTTGAGACGTATGAGCTTAAGGGTTGTATTTTTGTGGAAGGCAATTAGTAGTCAACGGAAATGGCCATGTGGCATTCTAAGTGATGTGATTTTGCTTTTTGAAAGGTAATCGTTACCTCTAGCCTCATCAACCGAAAATGACCAAAACATGCTTAGATGCAGCAGGACTAAGTGGGTCAATCCCATTAGGATATGATCGTCCTCTTCTAAATGTATATTTACACGCTATGCCGTCGTATATCTGATTATTGTGGTTTGTATGCTATGAGGGCCCTCGGTAAAGGTCGGTAACAACCGGAGGATGATATGTTCCGTACCTTCTAGTCATAGAGGTGGGCTGGTCTTGTGTTGGTAGAGGATCCTTGGTGATGGTCCTCGGTACATTTTTCTAGAGATGTACTACCGGAAGGTAGTCCCTTCACCTGGTCATTTGTATGGAAATCCAAACTCCACTACGTGTTTTCCATTTTAATTGTATTACCCAATTGGGCTATATGCTGGAATTTAATCAATGTAACAATTTCGGCTATGATTAATATTATTTGTATATAATAGACACTACTATAATATAAGAGGATTTGATATGAAATGTTTTAGTTATAGTAAGGTAAAAACATGTCTGTGTTTATGTGTGGACTTGTCTTACGTGATACTTTTGTTTTGAAAACTAAGGAAAAGTTTGGTAATTTAATAAATTCAGTTGAGTGTGTTTCTCACGCTGGTTTACTAGACTGATCCGGGCATTCTTCCCTTTCAATGCTCGGGTCAGACCGAGTATATTTACAGGTCTAGATTTGATGCCTTTGGAGCTTTAGCAGGAGAGCTGGAGATCTTCATTTCGTATACGCGTATCTATTTTGATTATTGATTATCCGATGTGCTTTGTTTGTTATAGTATATTATCAGCAATTGTGAGGACGGGTTATTATAACTGTCCGAGCTAATAACTACTGATTGATTATTGAACTTCGATTGATGTGTGTATATGTACAGTTTCTGTTTTGTAAAGATCATTGATATGATATTATATATTTTCCGCTGCGATGTGAGATTCTGTATTGTTCTGTTGGTTCTATCTTCTCTCTTTCTTCTCTTCTCTTCTTCTCTCTTCTTTTCTTTCTCTTGACTTTCCGTCAGTTTGTGCTTTTTGGGTCGGACATGTGTGGTTTATTGTCGATTAAGAGGGTATGGATTTGCGGGTCATCATAAGTGGTATCAGAGCTTAGATTTCGTATATTCCTAAGCTTTGATGGGTACTCAGTATAGATAGGGACAGTAGCACCCTAAATTGAGTTTGAGTGTATTATATATATGAACGCGTATCTGTTAGTGAATATAAAATGTTTTATATTGTGTTTGCTTATCCGTTGAGCTATTTCACTCATATTTGTTAGTGAATATAAAATGTTTTATATTGTGTTTGCTTAGCCGTTGAGCTGTTTGTGAATTCTGGTCAGTGTGTGGGATGCCATATTATCGATAGGGATTTCCAAACACTTAAACGAGATAAGTCGACATAGTATTATTTTAAATTGGGCAAATGAAGTAATTTTACCTCGATTATATTTTATATATAAAGAAATGATTTTTCAGGAATTATTAAAGTGTAAATAAATTGATTGTTTGGTTGTTTGGAAATGTAAATATATATAAGATAAATAAAAGAAGTTTGAATAATCTAAATAAAAACAATAATTGTAAAAGAATAAATTGTATAAGCAAATGAATTATAAAGTATGGAATTATAATTAATATGATTTGCGATTGTGAAATAATCTTATGTATAAGAGATGAAATTGTATGAATATATTTATAAATATAAGTTGTAAATGAAAATGCATTTAAATTAAGAAATGGGAAAATTTGAATCCCGTTTATTTTGAAAGTTGTTTTTCAAGGTTAAAGATGTTATACTATTATAAATCTAGATAAAATAAGTGAATTTGAAATGATCTTATATAAGTAAAGTGAACAATGAAATTATATAAGTAAAAAGATTTGCAAATGTGATTTGTAAATATAAAAAAGAATATAAAGCACTGAATTCACTGCTGTTGCTGGGAAATAATAAGGGTGATGACTGCAACATCATCAGTATCATTTTCGAATTTCTATGTGATGGATTTGCTACCAATAGTAAAGTGAAATTTAAGTTATGTTATGATAAAAAAATTCGATTTAAAATCCGAGTTGAAATTGATAAATATAAGCAAAATAAGTTTTGGACTTATAATATATGAGATAGTAAAATTTTAGCTTTGGTAAAGTTGAAATAAATTTGAGTTAGTAAGTGAATTATATGATTTGAAATTTAACTAAAGTAAAGTTAATAAAGTGAATTGGATTTGAAATTATAAAGAATGAGTTTAGTGAATGGAAGTGAACTTAGGTAGATGTTCACGGAATTATAACTAAATAAGTTGTGTAACTTATAAAATGAGATAAGGTACGTAAAACAAATTGTTAAAATGGTTAAGTAATTTTGTTAAGAAAAACAAAATCTGAATTTAAATAGTGATAGGGAATTTGACTTAAGTAAAAGTTAAATAAAATAGAATTTGAAATGAATTAGAGTGAACTTAAGTTGTATAGTGAAAGTAAATGTAAATGAAGTTGAAATGAAATATAACTTAAGTAATGTTGAATGAAGCTGATTTTGGTATCGAAGTAAATTACTAATGTGAATTAATAAAGTAAAGTGACGAATACGAACTTGAGTTATATTATGAAATTCAACTTTAATTGTAAAAGTGAATTAGGAAATAAACATGGATTAGAAAATGTTGTTGTTAAGAATTGAATAAAACTTAAGTTAAGAAGTTGTGAATCAATAATAATATTGAAAGTGTTGTATAAAAATGTGATTACAGTGAATACTAGAATTCAATCTAAAATTTAATGTTAAACCAATTGGAAATTAAAAGTGTTGAACCAAATTGAATGAATGTAAAGTAAATTAATTTGGTAATGTTGGATATGCATGGATTGTTAGATGGATGTTAATTGATTGTATAGAAAATCCATATGAAATTGAACTCATGAAATGGAAAGCTAAGTAATTGAATTCAAATTGGAAGTAAGTGAATTTGAATAGAACTGAATTTGATGTACTTTGGAAGTGAACCAACTTGAATGTAAATTAGTGAATGTAAACTAATTGAATACGAATGAATGAATATTAGTAAAATCCAATGTAAATGAATCAAATATGATTAATTGAAAAGTCAATTCAATGAATATTAATGAGAAGTGAAACAATATTGATTTGGTTATGGATGTTAGTTGGATGATAGTTGGTTGATGGTTGGATTTGTTGCTTATTGATGGCATTGCTATATTGGCATATATAGTTGTTGGTATATGTTGTATATTGACATTACTTTCTATATACATTTCTCATTTGTGTATTGAGTATATAGTAGGTGCGGATGACGCTTTCTTCGCATTTGGAGCTCGCTTTCGCGCTATATTAGCCGTATATGCTCGCTAATAATATGTAAGGAACATATCTTGGATTACATGTCGTACTTTTACACTTTTTTCCCTTTGGGATGCCTCATCCTTGATGATGAAATGTATATTTGTGATATATTTATATATATATATATATATTGTTATTTTTTTCGGTCGAACCCGCAAAGGAGGCTATGGCTAATTTTTTGAAAATTTAAGGCATTAGAAACATTTGGGAAAATTGGGAAAAATTTGTGATAACTAAAATTTTGGATTTTAAGTTAAAAAGTTAAACGATATTAGTTGGATTCGAAAAGATAACTATATATGGATTTGAAACTTAGAAAAGTTTTTATAAGAAGTTTAACTATTGAATTTTGGTAAAGTTAAACACTTAAGAGATTTGGTAATCTAATTTGAACGAATTGTTTTGAAAAGTAAATGGATTGTGTGAATTTTTCTTGCTTGGTAATTTCGAGGACGAAATTCTTTTGAGTAGAGGAGAATGTAACGATCCAGAATTTCAGTCATTCGAAATTCGTTTATTTAATTAATTTTAAATATGCACAAAATAATTTTATAAGCTGAATAGATTTTATTTCGAATCTCTTGATTTAATTGGATAATTAAATTGTTAATTTAATATTTGAAATTGCTAAAATAATTGTAATTTGGATTAAATGTGAATAAAAATGATTTATAAAGTTGAATTAAATCATATTTTAATTAGAATGATGTTAGTAAAATTTTGATATTGAACTAAAAGTTAATTTGTAGAAATTGAATATTTTAATATTTAATTAACATGTAAAAATAGCCATTTTTCAAATAGTCTCAGATTTTTACGAAACTAGTTTCATTAGATCCGTAATGTTATATTATTGTAAGATTTCAAACTTCGTGTCAATCGGATTTACTGTTTGTCCGGGGCAAGCTAAAACGCGTAGAAATCGGGTTTAGTGAATTTTAAATTTTATTAGTCGATTCGAAAACCTATCTTTCAAATACGATTGAATTGGCTCCCAATATATATTACACTGCGTTCGGAATAGGGGTAAAACATTATAAACGCTAGGCGGCACGCTTCGTTTCGAGTTCGAAAAATTTTCGGATGAATAGTGCGCGTAAATTTGCTATAAAATGACCTCACTTTTTCCATTTTGCACAAATCCTAGGGTTAGAAACCCGAGTCGACACTTCTATTTTAATGGCCAGATTTTCCTTTCGTTCCCCTTCAATTATCTTCCAATCCACAAATCGATTCAAGAAACTTCCAATTGCAACCTGTAGAGCACGTTGCGAACTTCAAATCCAACGATGGATTTTCGTTAAAGCAGCTTCAATTTGCCCAAATTTTGCGATGAAGGGAGGATGTTCATGCACGAATTTCGAAGCTAATAAACGACCGAGCTTCATGTTGTTTGGGCCGTGGGAGGAGCTAGGGTTGGCGTACGTATCGATGGTGTTTGATCGGCCTCTAGGGCGGTGTGGTAGTCGCGATAATTGGGGGTGGGTGGCGGCTCAATGGGTTATGCGGTTGTGGTTTTCATGTAAGGGAGAAGAAGGGAAAACGTGGTCTAGATCTGATGGTAAGAAAGCAACGGCTAAGATTGCAAAAGGTTTAAAAAAAACAAGAAATAGTAAATTAATTTATATTAATTCGTACGATCTTTAAAATGCTATAACTTTTTGATCCGAGGACCATTTCGCACGAAACGAATTGCGTCAGGTCCATATTAACGAGCACCACGCGATTGATCTGGTTTGGATTTGATTAGAGCTAGTGTGAATTTTAGGTAAAATTAAACACTCGTTTAATTTTATTCGGAGTAAAACACTAAAACTGCTATTGGACGCAATGTGAGTACAACTCACTCTTTCCGACTCACTGATATTTTTATATAAGTGAGAAATAATTTATTATATGATGATTGATGATTGTTTGGATGATATATGATATATTGATTGATATTTGGATATATACCTACCTAGTGGAGCAGATGACCCTATACGTTCCCGTGTATATGAGCGGATGACCCTTTGTACGCGCATCTGCATTGAAGCGGACATTGTACACATATTCTAATATGTATATTTGTTGCAGGTGACAGGTTGGAGGGATCCAACTGGATTCCTCACCCGTACTGATTTATTTACAGGTATTGTAATATATGTTGTTATCATATTATGTATGATGTTTTGGATGCAGTGATTGATGTATTCAGTGCTGTTGCAGCATTGGGCCTATTTTTGAAAATTTAAAATGTTAAAGTGATGATTTCCAAATTTAAAAGGATTTTAAAGTGATTTTAAAAGTATACTTTTATTGAATTTTGGAATTGATTTATATTAAATAAATAAATGTTATAATTTTTATCGTTATAAAAATTATGATATTTATGAAATATAATTGAAATTACGGTTTTTGTGAAATATAGTTTAAATGTGATTTTTGGAAATGTAAAGTTGATTTTTGTAAAATAGTTAAATGGTGATTTTTGAATTTATTATAAAAGGTTTATACATAAGATTTATAAAAATTGGATTTTTATAAATCAAAGTGATGAAATTATAAAGGAGTTTTGAAAGTGTTTTAAATGAGTTATAAACGGATTTTATAAGTAATAAGATTTATAATTTGTGAAGTTATAAAAATGAATGAAAACTGTAAATAAATAATTTATAAGGAATTAACTTATAATTTAGATTTTTGGTATATAATTGAGTTATAAATGAAATTGATTAGTAAAGGAATTTTGTATATTGAAGTTTTGTAAAATATAAATGGAATTATAAACATTGTTTTATAAATTCGAAATCAACTATATTTTGATAAAAAAATATAGAAGTTTATTAAAGGAACTATACTCACGATTTTGGACAGTGGGTAATCCTTTAATTTAAATGTGCAATAGTAATGAATTTGGTGAATGAACTATATTCACGATTTTGGACAGCGAATATATTGTTAAATTAAATAAATGTTTTGGGAAGTGATTTTGTAATTAAAGTAAAGTGGTTTAAAGATGGTTTTAAAATGTGTTACATATCAAATACATTGATTTCTACATTCATTGTTGAAATAGACGTTTTCGAGAAGTAAGGAAACGATGGAGTATAACACTGTTGTTATAGTAAATAATTTTCGAAAGGAAATGTTTTTATATAATATTGGGGTTTATTATCTATCTTATTTTCGAATCCCTATACTAGTGATTTTGGGTTGTCATAACGATGTTTTACGCAACATTAGTTTTGACCCAAATAAATGTGTTAAGAGAATGTTTTCCTTAAAGAATAAAATATATACTTAATCGTGATTTAAATATATGTAATATTTTCTAAGTGTTGAAAATAATTTTTTTTGTGAATTACTTATTATTAAATAAGTATATAGAAATGTTTTTCAATATAAAAGTTAAAATGGTTTGAAATATACCTTTTTAAAGATAATTTGAAGTGAATATTGGGCAAATAAATTAATTAATAAAAGATTAATTAAAAAGGGCCCAGTGATTGTTATGGTGCTGAATATTTGTTTGTTTGCTTTGGTAGTTAAATAACCGACTATCAGACTTGGCCAAAATTTTAGCTCCTCAACTTGATGTGGGAACTATTTAGTCGTACACTTAGTACGTAGCCTTCTATGTAGGCTTGATTATCCTTTATGTTGAGGATGTTGATTCGTATAGTGCGGAGTATTACTCCAATCTATCGAGCTTCCTTCTTGGCCCGAAGGATAGCAAGTTGAAAGTTGGAAACGTGATAAGTCTATGAGACTTAGTTGCTGTGTGAGGTTGAGAAACGCTTTTGCATTGTTGGTGCAAAGAGACCGGGATCAGATTTATCTGAAAACCACTTCGGACCAACGTATATGCAACGATTGTGCAGGTTGCTTGTGATGATATTGATATTTCGAATTTTCATAGTGGGGGACTACTTGTTGATCGTTTAGGGTTAAAATCTCAATATACATCCAGTAGCAGTGGTCTCTTCATTTATGAAATATCCATTGCGAGGACTATTCGCTACTAATCCTAGGGATTTCCCGATAGGATGTGGTAGGAAAGTACCTTCAATTTATCCTATTCCTGGATAACTAGTATGGTTGTTTGTCGACATTGCATTTCTATAGATTACGTACATTGTTTTTTACAAACGTACATCAGTGGTGGCGGAGAAGGCAATTTCTCTCAGCTTAGCACCCTCCTTGAGACATATGAGCTTAAGGGTTGTATTTTTGTGGAAGACAACTAGTAGTCAAAGGAAATGGCCATGTGGCATTCTAAGTGATGTTATTGTGCTTTGTGAAAGGAATCGTTACCTCTAGCCTTATCAACCGAAAATGACCAAAACATGGTTAGAAGCAACAGGGCTAAGTGGGTCATTCTCATTAGGATATGATCATACTCTTCTAGATATATCTTTACACGCTATGACGTCGTGTATCTGATTATCGTGGTTTGTATGCTATGAGGGCCCTCTGTAAAGGTCGGTAACAACCGGAGGATGATATATTCGATACCATCTAGTTATAGAGGTGGACCGGTCTTGTGTTGGTAGAGGATCCTTAGTGATGGTCCTCGGTACATTTTCCTAGAAATGTACTGCCGGAAGGTAGTCCCTTCACCTGGTCATTTGTATGGAAATCCAAACTCCACTACTGTTTACCACTTTGATTGTATTACCCAATTGGGCTATATGCTGGAATTTAATCAATGTAACAATTTCGGTTATGATTAATATTATTTGTGTATATTAGACACTACTAAAATATAAGAGGATTTGATATGAAATGTTTTAGTTATTGTAAGGTGAAAACATGTCCGTGTTTATGTGTGGACTTGTCTCACGAGATACTTTTGTTTTGAAAACTAAGGAAAAGTTTGGTAATTTAATAAATTCAGTTGAGTGTGTTTCTCACGCTGGTTTACCAGTCTGATCCGGGCGTTATTCCCTTCCAATGCTCGGGTCAGACCGAGTATATTTACAGGTTTAGATTTGATGCCTTTGGAGATTTAGCAGGAGAGCTGGAGGTCTTCATTTCGTATACGCGTATCTGTTTTGATTATTGATTATCCATTGTGCTCTGTTTGTTGTTGTATATTATCGGCAATTGTGAGGATGGATTATTATAACTGTCCAAGCTAATAACTATTGATTGATTATTGTACTCTGATTGATGTGTATATATATACAGTTTTGTTTTGTAAAGATCATTGATACGATATTATATATTTTCCGCCGCGATGTGAGATTCTGTATTGTTCAGTTGGTTCTATCTTCTCTCTTTCATCTCTTCTCTTCTTCTCTCTTCTTTTCTTTCTCTTGAATTTCCGTCAGTTTGTGCTTTTTGGGTCGGACATGTGTCGTTTATTGTCGATTCAGAGGGTACGGATTTGCGGGTCATCACAATCTTCATTTTCGTATATTTGTATCTGTTTTGATTATTGATTATCTACTGTGCTTAGTTGTTTAAATTATCGACATTTGTAAGGACAAGTTATTATAACTGTTCAGGCTGATAGCTATTGATTGATTGTTGAACTCTGATTGATGTGTGTGTATATACAGTTTTTATTTTGTAAAGATCATTGATATGATATTATATATTTTCTGTTGCGATGTGAGATTCTCTATTGTTCTGTTTGGTTCTATCTTCTCTCTTTCTTCTCTTCTCTTCTTCTCACTTCTTTTCTTTCTCTTGACCTTCCATCAGTCTGTGTTTTTTGGTTGGACATGTGTGGATTATTGTCGATTCAAAGTGTATAGATTTTCAGGTCATCACATTTGGTATCGGAGCTTAGATTTTGTATTCCTAAGCTTTGACGTGTACTCAGTATAGAAAGGGATAGTAGCACCCTAGATTGAGTTGAGTGTATTATATATATGAGCATGTATTTGTTAATGAATATAAAATATTTTATATTGTGTTTGCTTATCCGTTGAGTTGTTTGTGAATTCTGGTCGGTATGCGGGACGCTATATTATTGATAGAGATTTTCAAACACTTAAACGAGGCAAGTCGACATAGTATCATTTTAAATTGGGTAAATAATTAATTTTACCTCGATTATATTTTATATATAAAGGAATAATTTTTCAGAATTATTAAAGTGTATATAAAATGATTGTTTGGTTGTTTGAAAATGTAAATGTGTGTGTGTGTGTGTGTGTATGTATATATATATATGTTAATAAAAGATGTTTGAATAATCTAAATAAAAGCAACAATTGTAAAAGAATAATTATATAAGCAATGAATTATTAAGTATGGAATTATAGTTAATGTGATTTACAATTGTGAAATAATCTTATATATAAGAAATGAAACTAAGTGAAACTATATGAGTATATTTGTAAACATAAATTGTAAATAAAATTGGATTTAACTAAGATTTTGAAAATTTTGAATCCGTTTATTTTGGAAGTTGTTTTTCAAAGTGAAAAGATGTTATATTGTTATAACTCTAGATAAGATAAATAAAATGTGGAATGATCTTATATAAGTAAGTGAATAGTGAAATTATATAAGAAATATTTGTGAATGTGATTTGTAAATATAAAAGAATATAAAGCACTGAATTCACTACTGTTATTGGAAAAAAATAAGGGTGATGACTGCAACATCATCAATATCATTTTGAGTTTCTGTGTGATGGATTTGCTACCAGTCATAAATTGAAAAGTTAAGTTTTGTTTTGATAAACAAATTTGATTTAAAATCCAAGTTGTAATTGATAAATATAAGTAAAATAAGCTTTGGACTTATAATATATGAGACAATAAAATTTTAACTTTGGTTAAGTTGAAATAAATTTGAGTTAGCATAGATTTGAAATTTAACTAAGGCAAGGTTAAATAAATTGAATTGGATTTTAACCAGATTATATAAGTTGTATAACTTATAAAATGAGATAAGGTAAGTAAAACCAATTGTTAAAATGGTAAAAACTATTTTGTTAAGTAAAAAAAAAAAAATCTGAAATTGAATAGTGATGTGAATTTGATTTAGTAAAAGTTAAATAAAATTGACTTTAGAATTGAAATATGACTTGGATTTATAAGTTGAAATTTAAGTTAAGTGAAACAAAGTGATGTTTATAAAAAAGGAACATAACTTAAGTGATGTTAAATGATGTTGATTTTGGTATTAAAGTAAATTAATAAAGTGAATTAAATGAATGTGAACTTGAGTAATATAAAGAAATTCAACTTTAATTGTAAAATGAATCAACATTAGAAATGATGTTGTTAAGAATTGAATAAAACTTAAGTTAAGAAGCTATGAATCGAATAATTGAATGAAAGTCAATTGAATGTTAAACCAATTTGAAATTAAAAGTGTTGAACCAAATTGAATGAATGTAAACTAAATTAATTTGGTAATGTTGGATATGCATTGATTGTTGATAGATGTTAATTGATTGTATAGAAAATCCACATGAAGTTGAATTAATGAAATTGAAAGCTAAATAATTGAATCCAAATTGGAAATGAAAGTGAACAGAATAAAATTTAATTTGAATTGGAAGAGAACGAATTTGAATGTAAATTTGTGAATGTAATTTGAATAAATGAATGATAGAAAAAAATCCAATGTAAATGAATCAAATGTGATTAATTGAAAAGCCAATTCAATGAATATTAATAAGAAGTGAATGTATATTGATTTGGTTATTGATTGATTGGATGAATATTGCTTTGTTCGATGATAGATGTTTGATGGTTGGATTTATTTTCTTTTGATTGCATTTGCTATATTGGCATATGTAGTAGTTGTGTTGGTATATATTGTATATTGATATTACTTTCACATATACACATTTCTCATTTGTTTGTTGAGTGTTTAGTAGGTGCGGATGGCGCTTGCTTCGCTTTTGGAGCTCGCTTTCGCACTATGTTAGCCGTATATGCTCGCTAATAATATATAAGGTACATATATTGGATTACATATCGTACTTTTACACCTTTTTCCCTTCGGGATGCCTCATCCTTGATGATGAGATGTATATTTGTGATATATATATATATTGCTATTTTTTTCGGATCAAACCGCGCAAAGGAGGCGCTGGGGATTTTTTTTGAAAATTTAAGGTGTTAGAAAATTTTTGGAAAAATTGAAAAACTTTAGGTAACTAAAGTTTTGATTTTTGAATTGAAAGTTAAACGATATTAGTTGGTTTTAAAAGATAAGTATGTATGATTTGAAAACTTAGAAAAGTATTTGTAAGTTTAACTATTGGATTTTGGCAAAGTTAAACTCTTAGAGATTTGGTAAATCTAATTTTAATGAATTATTTTGAAAAGTTAATAGACTTTGTGACTTTTTCTTACTTAGTAATTTCGAGGATGAAATTCTTTTAAGTAGGGGAGAATGTAACGACCTAGAATTTCAGTCATTTGAAATTCGTATATTTTAATTAATTTTAAATATTCAAAAGTAAATTTTATAAGTCGAATAGATTTTATTTCACATCTAGATTTAATTGGATAATTAAATTGATAATTTAATACTTGAAATTGCAGGAATAATTAGAATTTGAATTTAATGTGAATGAAAATGATTTATAAATTTGAATTAAATCATATTTGAATTAGAATGATGTTGTTAATCTTTTAAAATCGAATTAAAAGTTAACTTGTAGAAATTGAGTATTTTAATATTTAATTGACGGGTAAAAATAGTCATTTTTCAAACAGTCTCGGATTTGGACAAAATCAGTTTCATTGGATCCGTAATATAATATTATTATAAGATTTTAAATTTTGTGTCAATCGGATTTACGGTTTGTCTGGGGCAAGTTAAAACGCTTAGAAATTGGTTTAAGTGAATTTTAAATTTAAATTGTCGATTTGAAAACCTATTTTTCAAATACGATCGAATTGGCTCCCGATATATATTCCATTTCTTTCGGAATAGAGGTAAAATATTATAAACGCCAGGCGGCACGCTTCATTTGGAGTTCTAAATATTTTCGGATGAATAGTGCGCGTAAATTTTCTATAAAAGGACCTCACTTTTTTTCTTTTTTCACAAATCTAGATTTAGAAACCATAGCCGCCTTTTTCACTTTAATGGCCAGAAACTTCCAATCTTTCTTCCTTAATTTCTTCCAATTCATAAATCAATTCAAGAAACTTTCAACTACAAAATGATAGAGCTTCACGAGATCTATAAACCCATACGGATGTGATCGATTTTAGAGCTACGGATTGGCGTGGATCTCGAGGGAAGGGCTGCGCATTTGGGTTCATTTATCACGAGGAGATGAAGGCCGAGTTGGACCGTGTTTCGACCAATGGTGGAGGTGAGTGAGAGCTTTGCAACGGCGGTCCCTGATCAACATCTCGACGTTCGTAGGTGGCTCGAAAATTAATGAAAGTGGGCGGCAAGATGGGTTATTTTCGTTGAACCTCATGGGGGAGGAAGAAGGGCACAAGCGGAAAAATCTGGATCAAGCAAAATCATATGGCTGTGATGAATATTAGGTTAAAAAAAAAGTTGTAAATTTATATAATATAAATTCGTGCAAACTTTAAAACATTATAACTTTTTCATACGAGGTTCATTTCGCACAAAACGAATTGCATTGGGTTCGTATTGACGAGCACTACATTATAGAGCTAGATTGGGATTTATTTGAGCTAGTAAAAATTTTGGTTGAAATTAAACGCTTGTTTAATATTAATCGGACTTTATCGCTGACGCGACGACTGCAAGCAATGTGAGTACAACTCACTCTTTCTGGCTCAATGATATTTTCATATAAGTAAGAAATAATATTATTTATGATGATAGATGATTGTTTGAATGATATATGATATGTCGATTGGTATTTGGATATATATACCTGCCTAGTGGAGCAGATTACCCTATACGTTGCCGTGTATGAGCGGATGACCCTTTGTACGCGCGTATGTCTTGAAGCGGACATTGTACACATATTCTAATATGTATATATGTTGCAGGTGACAGGTTGGAGGGATCCAACTGGATTCCTCAACGGTATTGATTTATTTACAGATATTGTGATATATGCTGTTATCATATGATATATGATGTTTTGGATGCCGTGATTGTGGTATTTAGTGCTGTTGCGGCATTGGGCCATATTTTGCAAATTTAAAAATGTTAAAGTGACGATTTTCAAATTTAAAAGGATTTTCAAGTGATTTTGAAAATATACATTTTGTTGAATTTGGAAGTGTTAAAGTAAATTGATTTATTTTAAATAAATAAATGTTATAATTTTTATTGTTATAAAAATTATGATTTTTATGAAATATAACTGAAATGTGATTTTTGAAATAAGTAATTAACTATTTTGTAAAATAGTTTAAATGGAAATTTTTGAAATTTATTATAAACGGTTTATGTATAAGATTTATAAAATTGATTTTTTATAAATCGAAATAATGGAATTATAAACGAATTTTATAAGTGTTAAAATGAAGTTATAAATGGAGTTTACAAGTGAATAAGATTTATAATTGTGAAGTTATAAAATAAATGAATTTGTAAAATAAACATTTTATAAGTAACTGACTAATAAATTGGATTTTGGCATTTAAATGAGATATAAATAGAAGTTGTTAATTAAGGGATTTTATAAGTTGAAGTTCTTATAAAATAATAAATGGAATTTGATTTATAAATGGAATTTATAAACGTTGTTTTATAAAGTGAAATCAACTTATTTTGATAAGTTAAATATAGTAATGAATTTGGTAAAGGAGATATATCCACGATTTTGGACAGTGGATTATCCTTTAAAATAAAATGTGTAGAAATAATGAATTTGGGTTAGAGAATTATATTCACGATTTTGGACAGTGAATAATGTATTGAATAAAATGGATATGTTTTGGAAAGTGAATAACTTTTTGAATTAAATAAATGTTTTGGGAAGTGATATTTTAAATGGAGTTAAACGATTTGAAGTTGTTTTAAAATGTGCCAAATATCGAAACCATAGATTTCAACATTCATTGTTGAAATAGACGTTTTCGAGAAATAAGGAAAGGATGGACTATAACACTGTTGTTATAGTAAATGATTTCCAAAAGGAAATATTTTGTATAGTATTGGGATTTATATATCTATCTTAATTTCGAATCCCTATACTTGATTTTGGGTTGTCGTAACAATGTTTTACGCAACATTCGTTTTGACTCAAATAAATGTGTTTAAGAGAATATTTTCCTTAAAGGGATAAATATATACTTAATCCTAATTTAAGTATATGCAATATTTTCTAAGTGTTGAAAATAAATTAAATTGTGAATTAATTATTATTAAACAATTATATGGAAATGTTATCCAATATGAAGTGAAATGTTTTGAGATTATATCTTTTAAAGATAAATTGAAGTGGATATTTGGCAAGTGATTTAATAAATAAAAGATTAATTAAAAGGCCTAGTGATTGTTATGGTGCTGAATATTTGTTTGTTTGCCTTGATAGTTAAATAACCGATTATCAAAATTTGCCAAATTTTAGTTCCTCGACTTGATGTGGGAACTATTTAGTCATACACTTAGTAGGTAGCCTTCTGTGTAGGCTTGATTATCATTTGTGTTGAGGATGTTGATTCGTATAGTGTGGAGATATACTCCAATCTATCGAGCTTCCTTCTTGGCCCGAAGGATAGCAAGTTGAAAGTTGGAGACGTGATAAGCCTATGTGACTAGTTGCTGTGTGAGGTCGAGAAACGCTTTTGTGTTGTTGGTGCTAAGAGACCGGGATTAGATTTATCTGAAAACCACTTTGGACCAACGTATATGCGACGATTGTGCAAGTTGCTTGTGATGATATTGATATTCCAGAGTTTCATAGTGGGGGATTGCTTGTTGATCGTTTGGGGTTAAAATCCCAATATACATCCAGTAGCAGTGGTCTCTTCATTTATAAAATATCCAATTCGAGGACTATTCGCTACTAATCCTAGGGATTTCCTGACATGATGTGGTAGGAAAGTGCCTTCGATTTGTCCTGTCCCTAGACAACTTGCATGGATGTTTGTGTGACATTGCATTTCTACAGATTACATACATTGTTTTTTACAAACGTACATCAGTGGTGGCAGAGAAGGCAAATTCTCTTATCTTAACACCCTCCTTGAGATGTATGAGCTTAAGGGTTGTATTTTTGTGGAAGGCAATTAGTAGTCAACGAAAACGGCCGTGTGGCATTCTAAGTGACGTGATTGTGATTATGAAAGGTAATCGTTACCTCTAGCCTCATCAACCGAAAATGACCAAAACAGGGTTAGATGCAGCAAGGCTAAGTGGGTCATTCCCAATTGGGATATGATCATCCTCTTCTAGATATATCTTTACACGCTATGACGTCATGTATCTAATTATTGTGGTTTGTATGCTAGAGGGCCCTCGGTAAAGGTCGGTAACGACCGGAGGATGATATATTCGGTACCATCTAGTTATAGAGGTGGGCCGGTCTTGTGTTGGTAGAGAATCCTTTGTTATGGTTCTCGGTGCATTCTTCTAGAGATGTACTGTCGGAAATCGGTCCCTTCATCTGGTCATTTGTATGGAAATCCAAACTCCACTACGTTCCTGCCATTTTATTTATTGGGCCTGGTATGCTGGAATTTAATAATGGTAACAATTTCGGCTATGTTGAATATTATTTGTATACCACACACTAGTATAATATCACATGAGTTTGATATGAAATGATTTAGTTACCGTAATGTAAAAACATATCCGTGTTTATGTATGGACTTGTCTTACGAGATACTTTTGTTTTTATAAAGAAAAAGTTTTTGTAACTTAATAAATTCATTTGAGTGTGTTTCTCACGCTGGTTTACCAGATTGATCCGGGCGTTCTTCCCTTTCAATGCTCGGGTCAGACCAAGTATATTTACAGGTCTAGATTTGATGCCTTTGGAGCTTCAGTAGGTGAGCTGGAGATCTTCATTTTCGTATATACGTATCCGTTTTGATTATTGATTATCCGCCGTGCTTAGTTGTTTAAATTATCGACATTTGTAAGGACAGGTTATTATAACTGTTCAGGCTGGTAACTATTGATTGATTGTTGAACTCTGATTGATGTGTGTATATACAGTTTCTGTTTTGTAAAGATCATTGATATGATATTATATATTTTCCACTTCGATGTGAGATTCTATATTATTCTGTTTGGTTCTATCTTCTCTCTTTCTTCTCTTCTCTTCTTCTCTTTTCTTTTCTTTCTCTTGACTTTCGGTCAGTCTGTGCTTTTTGGGTCGGACATGTGTGGATTATTGTCGATTCAAAGGGTATGGATTTTCGTGTCGTCGCATATTATATCCTTAAAATTAACAATATCTTCCAAATCTTCTTTAGTATGAAAATATTGTATCACCAAATCTAACAGATGTATCGCTTGTATTTTGTACATATGAGATGCATACCAATTGTTATAGCTTATTACAAGTTAAAAATGTTATTTATCATCAATATTTGCCTTATGTTGTCAAATAGCACACTACGTTTGTATGCATGTTTTATCCATAGAAATGCTAAATACTCAATAATTTAATAATGTGGGTTTATTTACTATCTATCATATGAATTTCAGGATCCATCTTTCAATGTTATTAATATTATACAAAATGAGATGTTCACATTTTAATATTCAAAGGTGTCATATGTGTATAAAAATCTGGACATGCAATTGATATGTTTTTAAGTATCTACAATACTATTATGAATATATATTGGTATTATGTGTCGTTTTATAGGTTTAATAGTTGATCCAGTAATGATTGTTTTCTGACATTATTTAAAGTATCATTTAACATTTCAAAACAAGTATATATAGAATTTTATTGGCTTACCTAGGTAATGGGTTTTGAATTTTTAGGCGGGGATTGTGGTAAATATGTTGCATACCGTGGAATGTAAAATAACTGTTGATTGTGTTGTTCAGCTACATGCACATATAATAGATCCACTTCATCTCTTATGCATTATGTTTGTTAAAAACTTGCCCTACAGTTCTTGTGTACCCTGTTCGAAATCACTTTGAAACTATTAGAATGGCTAAAGAGCTATTAAAAGCTTTAAAGGTATTTATTTAAAAAACAAAAAATACTTGCTCATTGTGGAGAGCTAATGTGGTTGGGTTAACACACATGCGTTGTTTATTTGTTATTGCATGACCAACAAGATTTATATACGAAAAAGTAACGAAAAAACCAAAGGAAAAAGGGACAAAAGTACTTTCAAGCTTGTTCAAACCTTCCTATGAACAAACTTTGCTTTATTCGGTTAACAAGCTACTACAAGAAAAGCTAACTATTTCACAACTTAGTTAAGTAGATTTTTTACTTGAACACAATTAAAAAGTCTGTATGGTAATAGAAAATTAAATACGAAAGTATATAAGTAACTAATTATGGAATGTAGTCAAATTAGTGAAAATAGTTCATTAAGCTCATAGAAATAGCATCACAGACACAAATATTTTTAAAAGAAAAACCTTATATATGGCTATATAATCTACGATCATAAACTGGATACATGAAGAATATGTTATTATTGGCATCTCATATTCTGTTAAAGTGATAATTTTTTGGTAGAGATGGGTTCCCTTTTATAAAGACTGTTGCTGAATATTGCTTAGTTTCTTCAGTACTACCTAAGTACTTCTTCATGCTAATACACTATTAAGCACCTTTTTTAGATGCTCTTTATATGTCTATTCTTTTGTTACTTGTGTACATAACTTGATATTTTTACAAATTCACTTTAATTTTTCTCTGATGAAATAACTATTTATTTTCTATTGAAAGTGATTGTTATTGATATTTATATCGTTATTGTTTGCACTAAAAATTGGCACAAACACCTAATAGAGATCTTTTAGAGCAATAAATAAAGAATATTAAATGTAAATAGAGAGAATATAGCAATAAAGCGATAAGAAATAAGAAAATAACAGAGACATAGCAGTTTATAGTGGATCGATGTTGTTTACCTACGTCCTCTTTGAAGAGGTAGCTTTATTAATCACTTTGTAAACTAAGTACAATAGAGATTAGATTAAAATCCTTAGTCACAAAAGAGTATAAAGCAACAAGCAGCGTAAAGATTTCAAAAATGAACAATCAAGTCTGTATTTATAGAGAAAGCTGGTGAAATATCTCCCTAAAAATTTGGCAGAAGGATCTCCAAAACCAAAGAGGCCCACAAGAGGATTGCGTGGCCAAAATCCAAAGAAATAAGGATCGGGGTTGATCCTTATTTTGGAGGAGTTTGAGAGTGTGATCCCTATGCGAGCTTCTTCATGTTGAATTATTTATAGCCTCCTAGTTTCATGCCAATTGGATTAGTAGAACTTGAGTTATTGATCAATCTTTATTGCAACATGTTGTATAACCTGATTCTAGCCGATCCTTATGAAGGAAAGAGGGTTGATCCCTCTTGCTTGCACCTTTTGGGGTGAGAATCCTTGGGTGGCATCCCTAGGGTCTCCATATCTTGTTTCCAAAGTTTTTATGCATTGGACTTTTGGATTTTGAGATATCGATTGATTTCCATTAAGTTGAACATGTTTGGTTGAAGTAAACCAATCCCTTTGGTTGAGAGGAATCATACCCAATCCATTTTCTAGATTAGACTATATTCCATACTTAAAACATTCTATATAACATATCTCTTAATTTGGTTTGATCACGACTTTATATTATCATCTATACTTGATCTCTGGACTCCAAAATTATTGCTCTGGGTTTTTGGCCTTGATGATAGTCGAGTCTAACTTGGCATGTTAGTTCGGGTATAGCCGGGTCAAAATGCTAGATAACACTTTCCCTCTAAAGTACGTCTTATGTCGAAAATGATATGCGTTGAATCTGAAGTAGTTAAAGTCGCTGGAAATGGATCCGTCCATTTTTCTGAATAGCCGCTATCCTTCCGTTGAATTACTTTCCCAAAGTGTTGTATCTCTCTGTGATCGTCTTGACACTTGGTCGATCTCCAATAGTATAAATTCAGGATTATATTCTGTCAGTTGCTATCTTTGTTCGGTTCTACGACGCTAGTAAGCATTGGCTATTTGATCCAGTCTCGACCTTGAAAGCTTCAGGTGAGAATTCAATTTCTATCGATTCCAAAATTTGAATTTTTAGAATATTCACATGCATGTTCTGGCACACGTTCTTGTCGTTGGTTTCCGGATGCGTTTGCATGCTCATGAGCCATCGCTAGTTATTGTTAAACTAAATGCAATTTCATTGCATTTATATTTATTTACTTTACATAAACACACAAATATTGTATATGTTTGTATGTGCATAGGGGTCAGAATTCTCTTTTCATTTAGGGTTTGTACCTAATCCCTTTCTTCTCTTTTCTTTTTATGTTTATAAGGATCAAAATTCCTTAAGCCGGTCCCTTTCTCTCCCATTTTCTCTCTTTCCCCCTTTTTCGTTAATAAGGATCGAATAGATCCCCCTTGGGTAGGGATTATAAACGATCCCTCTCAACAATAGAAACTCAATGTTTCCAGCTTTGTGGAGAAGCTAAAGCAGGTCGATCCCCACCAGCCCTCGTATATAAGCCGATACTCCATCCATCCATCCCTTCACTTATTCACTTTAGTCCTATTTGCTTTTATTTCCTTCAATACTAAACCCTTTTTCCCTTACCTTAGAGATGAACCCCCTCTTTCTCTCTTCGAAACTATCATCTCCATCACTCAACCCACCACCCTCTTAAATTCAAGAACTTCACCTAGCCCTCAACTTGAACTGAAACTCACTCCATCTTGCACGCGACAATCCATACTCATATACATATAGGCAGGCTTTGATTTGCATACGATTTTGATTCATGACGAGATGATGGGTTCGATCTTGCGATGGGTTGAATTAGGTGAAGAAGGGGAGCAGGTGGCGATGTTGGATTTGGTGAAGCGATAGGAGAGGAGAAGGTATGGAGTGAGGAGATTCGTTCATGGAAATTTTTTAAGTAGTGGAATTGGTATTACTCAAGTTTAGAGGGATCAGTGTAAAAGGTTGAGGTAGAGGACGAGAGAGGCTAAGTATATGGATCAGTGCAATGGCTGTGAGAGGGATTGGTTGTGGTTAGGTGTAAGAAGGGATTGGCCATGTACCGATGTGGAGAGGGATCAGTTATTTTCATAACTAGGATGGAGGTTTGAGGAGGGACCAATGTTGTTGTAGCATAAAGGGACTGGTCAAGTTGACTTTTGGCATATGGATCAGCTATGTTGACGTATAGGAATAGGGATCAGTCATGTTGGCTAAGAGGGATTGGTTGTTTTCTTTATGAGAAGGATCGACTATGGGGACTTAGCTGATTTTAGGCCCTTGAACCGAGCTTAAACACTTAAACAAACAAATCCATGTAAACTTGTACAAATAACTAGAACCAGTCTCATCATAATGAACTTGAATGTATGAAGTTTGACAGACAACAGAACTTGCATATCCAACATTGGACATGAAATCAAACGATTAAACTTCTAGGAATATGAACTAAAATCCAACAGATAAACATGAATAATGAACTTCACGCTCTGATATTCCGATGGTTGAGCCCAGAGTACCTACAATCAATCTATGTGAAAGTCGGTTGGGATGGTCTGCGACGATGGTCACTCTGGTCGAAATTCAAAGTCTCATTTCTACTTTTGCTTTTAATTCAAAATTGTATATCTTTGCATCACACAACACTGCACCACTCTAATTCACACTTAGCATAGGGGGACAAGTAAAATTTTCTAATCTTGATTATTATCTATCGAGTTTAGTTGATATGGGCTCTAGAAGTTCATGGCGTTTAGCCGTAATGTCTTCTGGACAATTTTCACAGCATAGCAATCCAGGTGCCGAGTTGAGTTCTGAGCCGTATCCAGTGGGCTTTATCCTGAAAACTAAATTGAGAAACCAGAGAGTTTCAGTCCGTTGGTTGACCTTTTCTTTTATGTTCCCATCCTTCCGGTGGAAGATATAAATCATGTACCCGATACTTTAGACGGTGCTATATTTCAGGCTAACCTAGTGGTTTCCCAGGCCTCTAGAATTGGTGAGGCCACTCTCCATAGGCTGTGCTCCAAACATGGGATCCCATTTGGAGATGTTTAAGTCCCTTCAGGGAATGACTGGGCCCGCTTGTCCCTAGAGGGGTATACGACATGTAATAAATTTATGTGTTGGGCCGGATGTGTGCTGCATTTTAATTCTTCTATCCGAGAGAAGCTAAATTATCTAGGAATAGTTCCTGCTCAGCTGCATCCGAACAGCCATGCCTTTCTTCATGACACTTTCTTGCTATTTATGGATGTTCTTTTCCTCCCTTCATCTCCTGAAGACATCAGGTTCATATATGATTTTAAGCGACCAACGAAAAATATTTCTTATACTTTCCTCGAGCCCACGCCCAACTGTCAAGTTAATACTGGTGCTTGGAACAAGCTCAATGTCTTTAAACACGAATGGTTTTACGTTCATTGTCTACCTTGCTTCGCTAGGCAATAGTTGGAAGGACGCAAGTGTTCTCAAATTCTTAATCCCAAGTCGCATCCTAAACTAATGAATATTTTGAAAATTTATAGGTGTCCTCTATGACCTGAAGGCAATAAATTTTCAAGGGCGGTTTTCGCAAGCCTCGCCACCCAAGTTGACGATAGGGACATCAGATCCCTTGTAACCAACGAGTGGTTATCTTTTTTTGGGTTTTCAAAAGAAGGTCGCAAAATCGGGCTTCCAGGAAACGTTGTATTGTGAAGAAACGAGGTTGAACAGGAAGGTGGCACCGATTGCCCTGTCATGCCCCCAATTAAGGAGGCTCAAGAGAATGTCGAAGAAGGAGAAATTAGAGGTGATGACATTAATGAGCCTGGCAATGATGATGTGGGTCAGGGCAACACGCTCGTGGTCGAATCATCACAACGCATGCAATCTCATGCCCCAATAAGAAAAGGTAAAAAGCTCGCTTACAAACTCCTTAGGAGAAAAACTGCCAAAAAGCCCAAGTTTATTATCACCTTTGTTGAAAGTTCGATGGAACTATTTTCAAGTCCATCGATTCCTGATGACATCGAGACTTTTGACTTTCCCAACGTAAGTATCGAGAGGCTTAATTCTCCCACCATGACTGGTGATGACATTCCTCCTACTAGAAAAGGAGAAATCACACCTATGGGAAAGGCCACAGTAAGTGGTCCATCGGGGTGACACTAGAAAACTCACAATCACGTGCACTTCACTGCATGATTTTTGTTTGTCTTTTATGTGATGGTTACTTATACGCTCTTGTTTGGTTTGCAGGTGTTATGTCCCATTCTCGTGCCTTTGATTGCTTAAGGAGCTCCTTAACATAGTATGGATCCAATCATGGTCCAGGCTGGAGCGAGCATCGAGAAAAGGTGACAGCCGAGAAAAAATTCATCGTTCAAGGGAGTCTTCATTCTCTAAGAATAAGTCCAAATCTCAATTATAGAAGTTCAGCCCAATCCTCCTACACATAGCGACAATCAGACCTCTTCTTATGTTTCCCAAACAGCTATGCCACCCGAGCATCATTTGGGCTCATCTGGTTGTCGATAGCCTTGTGATCGCTGGTCGAGCAAACGTTCTATTGTTACTTCTGATCCAGCTTTGACTACTACAGCTGCCGAGGCCTCTACAGCAAATAGGTTGGCCAAACTTAAGGTCAATTTTCTAAAAATATACTTTAATGGGCTAAAGCTTCTTCCTTCTATCCATACAATTCCAGGGAGTGCTAAAGCGAGTTCACTAGCATGTGTCAATGATATTTTTGTACAGCATGAATCATTCCAGCATTTAACCGAGAAAATATTTGAGGTGTCTACTGAAATGTAGCATGAAAACGATCGCCTTAATCTAGAGATGACCCATGAAAAAGAGATAATCAAATACCAAGATGATGAGACCACAAAGTTGACCACGATAGTAGTCACGATAGAGAAGAGTGCTAAAGAAATATCTGAAGCGGTTAATCGTCTGGAAGTGGGAGCTAGACGCTGCCCTTAGTCACAGCGGTGCACTTGCTTTAGAGAAGGACATGATGAAAAAAGAGAAAGACACTCTAGCCCACCACATCAAGGAACTTGAAGAGCTTTTTTAAAAAAAGAAAGAAGAAAAACTTGAGGCTCAAGTGGAATCTCTAACCGTCGACGCTCGGGAGCAGAAAGATAAACTTGACGAGCTACTCGGTTAAATAGAAGTCCTCAAGGAAGAGGCAAGGGAAGCTGGCTGTAATGAAGTTAGAGAATAAACTGAGGCCTAGTTGGAGGATACTAAATAGACTGGCTGGAATGAGATTAAGGACATGTACGGTCCTTTGATTGTTGATTACAATGCTAAGGTCCTAATCCATCATGACTTGAGCTTTCTTTGAGAGGGCTATCTCGAATTGCTTGCGGAGGCTTGGGAATATATCGTTGAAATGAGGAAGAAAGCCCTTGGCGAAACTGATTTGGATGAGGAGAAACTGGTATTGGAGATCCTTCATGGGAATGAACCTTTTCAACTTACCACCGTAAGGCTCCGATACTTTGATATTTTAGCATCCTCTAGAAAAGGGAAAAACATCGCTGAAGCTTCGGAGTTCGATCCCAAAGGTCCCCCTTCAATTCAAACAACCAGAGCATCGGTTTCACTTGGCTAGGGGAAGGATCCCAGCTTGATATGGATAGACCCTGTTATAAATCAAAGGTGCCGACTTCTATTCAAGAAGGGAGCACTTCGATGACAACTAAACGTCAGCCTAACACAAGTATCCCATTTTATTCTACATTATTCGAGAGGTTTCGTTCTTCAAGCCCAATAGTTATGGGCTTATTTTCATGTTCTCGTGAATTTGTAGGTACTACAACTCCCAATCATACTCTTGAAAGTGGTGCATCTATGAAGTAACAACCGACATTTACTGATGTTCCAGCGGTTACTGACATTCTAGGGTCTAATGCTCAAGTTATTGGAGATCTTGCCGATGAAAAGGTAGACGATCAACCACTGCAAGATGAATATGATGATTTTATGATTGTGGGTGCCTCAAGAACACATAGATGAGCTTGGCTTGAAGGAGCGCATCCAGAGGGAGAAGTTATTTAAGAAGAAAGCTAAAACTGAATTCGTTGAGGCGGATGTCGATGATCCAAAGCTTATTCCTCTTCAACTAATTCCGCATAGTGAGTGGTTTCCGAAGGACTCCCGCTAACATCTGAAAGCCCTCTTGCCAAAGGTGGTATGGGTGGTGGTAAAGGATTGAAGAGAGGAACGGGTGGAGGCTCGGGTGTTTCCACTCCCATGAAACTCAAAAGGGAATAAAAGAAAAAGAAGTAGTCGTCACATCATCTTAGTTTGTATGTAGCTTATGTGGCTATTTTTTTTGGCTGTGTACGTGCGGGTATGACCCGCTTTTAGATAAATTTGTACTACGATCTCCACATTTAATGCGTAAATAAAAGTTCTTTATTTTCTATTGAACTCTTTTGCGAACTTATCTAAATAGTCGAGCTATTACTTTACCATTCAGTATACTTGTAATTCATTGCTCGTTAATTCAAATAACAATCCGTTAAATTTTACTCAAGACCTTCATGTGGTCATGGTCTCAAGTTGTATTAATCACTGGGCTCGAGCCTAGTCTTACACTATCGGATTCAGTGGTTTAAGTGCTTATACTCCTGCACTCAGTCTGGGGTTAGAGGTTAGATAGTGGATTGTTGAACTCCATCCTTGGCGAATTTATACTCCTCCTGACGGTTTAAGGTCAGAGTTTATGGAATAGTGAGTGGTTGAACCGCACTCATCTATTTGTTTATACTCATATCAGCACTTTGGGGATAAGATTTAGTTGGAGGGTGATCGAATCGCATCCACTTTTTGTTTATACTCTAGTCCATACTCTGGGGATTTAGAGTTATTTCAAAAAATAGTCGGACCATACTTACATTAATTTTTGACTTTCCCCCAAGTCTGGGGTTTGACTTAGTGAGTGATCGACCGTGTCATGATTGCTTTTGATTCATGCATGTCCCATTGCTTGTTGGGATTAATTTGATTATCGGATGGTCAAGTCACGTCCATTCCTTATTAGGTACTCCGTCGATAGGGTTGTGAGCAAGAATCATCAAATGAACGGTCAAACCACGTTCATTTCTTTTAGTTGAATCGTGAACTTGTGTAATTGGCTGGCTCTAAACTTTAGGAACCTATTCTAACATATCAATATTAGTTAGTTGGAAACATAACTAATACGTAATGCTACAGCAATCACAGATACGAAGGAAATTTCAAACTTTATTTGCCAAATGGAAAGAAATGACATTATTTGTCTTATTACATGTCTGGAAAACCAAATGTTAAAGAAAACTCAAAAATTAGATACCGAATGAAAATGAATTAACTAAGTGAAATAGCATCGTAAATGCTCGGTATTCCACGCCCTTGGGAGTGTGACGCTATCAACAGTTGCTAGCATGAAAGTACCTTATCCAAGCCTCTTTTCAATGACATATGATTCTTCCTAAGTAGGATTCATGTTTGATGGGACAGGAAATGAGATTGCCTATTTCAAAGGTTCTAGGTCGAACTTTACAATTGTAGTATCGGGCGACTCGGTGTCGATGTGTAGTTACCCTCAAATCAACTTCTTCATACTTCCCATCTACGAAGTTTAAAGATTCTAAGAGGAGATATCTATTCATTTTGGGGTCATAGTAAGTCACTCTATGAGAAGGGACTTCGAGTTCAATAGGAATGACAACTTCAGAGCCATAAGCAAGGGAAAATGGAGTATGACCAGTCGTGGACTTGTTGGTAAACAACCATGGACTGGCCATTTAAGTAATTTATGTCAGCGGAGCTCTCGAAACTTTGCATACATCTGGAACTTGTCGCACTGCTTAGCATAATCAACAGCATTTCGGTTGACAGTTGGCTAATAATAGCCATAACAGAATTTTTTCTTTGCTAAGGTCTGCCTCCAATGTGATCACCACATTCTCCTTCATGAACTTCCTTTAGAACTCGTTTTATTTAATCATGAGCGATACACCAAAGAAGGGGAATGGAAAAACCCTTTTATACATGACTGTTTCCTGCATGATATATTGCAAAGCTTTACGGAGGATTGTCGTCTTTAATTTCTCTATTCGGGAAGGACTCCCTGTAGCAAATAATCTTTCTTCGGAGTCACCCACAACTCCTTCTCAGGCTCTGTCTCTAGTAGCCGATCAATTTTCACCTAGTTTATGCTTGGAGTATCTAGTACTTCGATTAGAACCAAGCCCATTTGTTGTGCATCCCCGATGGTAGCAAAATTTTCCAATGAGTTGGCCTCTTTGTTTTGATCTCGAGGAATGTGCGTAATGTCATAATACTCAAAGTCAGTTAATAGCTCTTAGACTCGTATTAGATATAGGGCGAGTCATTGTCCTTTAGCCTAGTAATATCCCCTAACTTGGAATACCAGCAATTGGGAATTGCAAAAGATTTAAAGAGATTTTATTCCCAGTTCTCTAGCAAGCTTGAGTCCAACGATTAGATCTTAATATTTGGATTCGTTATTCTTTATAGGGAAGTCAAGCTTCAACGCTTAGCAAATTGATCAATCCTCTAAAGTTACTAGTACGACTCCGACTCTAGAATAGTAATCGTCGGAGGTTCCATCCATATACATTTTCCATCGAATGGTAGGGGCTTCCTCGCTCTCTGAGAGATCAACCTATATAGTGAAGCCAACTATACAGTGCGCCAGTGCCTATTCCTAGATGGTTCTCCGAGGGAGATAGGTAATGTCAAACTGGCTCAGCTTGATGTTCCACTTGAGTAATCTTCTAGACGTCTTAGGTCATTGTCGGACTTGTCATGACATATGATTAGGGCAAACATTGATGGGATGAGCCAAAAAATAGGGGTGGAGCTTTTGTAAAGCAATCAACAAGCAGTACACCAATTTATCCATCTTCGGATAATTCCTTTCAGCTCCCATTAATCGCTTGCTAACATTATAGACCGGTCTTTGGATTCGGTTCTCCTTGTGAAGCAGTGTGGCACTTATAGCATGTACCGACGTGGCCAAGTAGATATACGTCTTCGTGATCCATCGACTTTGACAAAATAAGAGGCCACTCTAAGTGGATCACCGAAGCTTGGAATATTTCTTCACAATCCTATGTCCATTCAAAGTTACTTTTCCCCCTTCTAATCAAGTTGAAGAAAGGAATGCATTTATTGGTGGCTCTGGAAATAAATCAACTTAGGGTGGCAACCTTCCCGTTTAGGCTCTGTACTTGTTTGATGATCTTTGGTGCTTGGATCTTGCGAATTACTCGAATCTTCTCGAGATTATCTTCGATTCCGCAAACGTTGACTATGAAACCCAAGAACTTTCCTGATGCAATGCGAAAAGAACATTTCAGAGGATTGATCTACATTTTTTAAAACCAGAGGATATCGAACATTTGTGCTAAGTCTCTAATGTGGTCGCTCGATCGTCGTGACTTCACAAGCATATCATCTACATATACCTAAATTGTCTTCCCAATCTGATCTTTAAACATTCGGTTGACCAGGTGTTTATAAGTTGCTCCAGTATTCTTCAATTCGAATGGCATTACCACATAGCAGTACAATCCTACGTCCGTAATAAAACTGGTATGCTCTTGGTCGGGGATGTGCATTGGGATTTGATTGTATCCGGAGTACGTATGCATGAGAGATAACAACTCATATCCTATGGCTGAGTCCACCAGCTGGTCGATCCTTGGAAGGTTAAAGCTGTCTTTTGGACATGCCTTGTTAAATTTGAATAGTCGACGCACCTTCTTCACTTTCTATTCACCTTTCTCACAAATACAGGATTGGATACCCATTCATGGTAGAGGGCGTCATGAATAAACCATTGCTTTTGAGCTTTTCCACCTCCTCTTTAAGGGCGGCGGAGCTCTCTGGATCAATTCCATGCCTTTTCTATTTCATTGGTACATGCCTCGGGTGGATATTTAATGTGTGGCTTGCAATGGTAGGTGAGATCCCACACATATCAGAATGAGTCTAAGCGAACACATCAAGATTCGCTCGAAGAAATCCAGCAATTTCTTTCACCATCGAGGGCCTGAGCTGTGATCCTATATTTAGGACCCATGATAGATTGTCGTGGATGACCATGATGTCAATCGTTAGCTCAGTCGGTTCAGCCTTGGCTACTTTGGGCTCATCCTCATCATCCTTGGATCTATGTCTATATTGAACCGACTGTGGCGCCCGAGCTAAGACCCATGCGTTGGTTGTCAATCTTCGATGGCTTGAATGCGGAGAGACTTGTCCACTCTCTTACCTTTATCTCTTCTCTGGGCCTTTATCAACTCAGTTACATAGCAGGCACGCCCAACTGCTTGATCACTATGCACAACCCCAACGCCGTTATCAGTTGGGAACTTCAAATTCAAACACCATGGGGCAAGGGCTGCTCGGAATTCAGCTAGGGCTGGTTATCCCAGAAATGCATTGCATGGAGAATCAACATCCAAGACAACAAATGGTAACATCCATTATCTCCTGCGGTCACCTTCTCCAACTCCACGAACAATTCGACATTACCGACAGCTTCGGTTGCAACTCCGTTAAATCCATGAATGCGGACTTTAGACGATTCAAGTCCTTGTCTTCCATCCTCACTTAATCGTAGCCTTTTTGAAAATTATATTCGTGAAACTACCACAATCCACTAAGATCCTCCTCACTAAGGAGGATCAATCATGGCCGAAATGACCATTGGGTCAATCGTCGGTGCCTCCACCTTATCTGCATCTCTATTTCTGAATACAACGTCATTTGCCATTGTACACTGGTGTTATGCTGGATCCCCATCTTCTGTATTTGAACAACACTCAAAATTCATACGATTTATTGCTAGCATAGCGCTATATATCGTGCCAGCTCTTATCAGCTGGGTGTAGCCCTCCACCTATTATATTCATCACTATTCTTCCACTAGTCCGTGCAGGCTTCTCAGCCATGTGTGGTGTTTGTCCTCGGTTGGGGTTGGATGTCCCTTGACCACCATTATGTATGGCTTTAATAAACTACTACAGTTTTCTTTCCTGAATCAGTTTCTCGATAATATTTAGGAGATGCCTACATTCATTTGTGTTGTGACCATAACATTCTGGGAATCGACAATATTCTCCTGTTTGCTTTTGCTTCTCCATTGATTCTTTTAATGGTGGCTTCCCATACTGCATGGTATTGCACGTAGACAAGTAAACGTTCTCTATAGATGTATTCAGTGGTGTGTAGGTCTCGTACATTAGAATCCTAGGCTTTCCTCTTTCAGAATCCCTCTTTCATTCACAGTTCCTATCACCGCCTTTCTTTTGCTGATTCAGTTTACTTTGGACATTCACTTGAACATTCCTAAAACTCTCCCTACACCGTTTCACTGAAATGTTACTCCGAACTCCCTCTGGAATCAGCCCTACAACATTCTTCTTTGTAGAGCATCTATCTTCCTTTTTCCTCAAATACCGAGCTGCTTTTGCATAGAAATGCCCCAACGTCACGGGTGGTTTTCTATCTAACCAATAGCCAAAGTCAGATTCTGGGTGAATCCCTCTTGTTACCAGCATAAATATTGAACAGTCATTCGGATCATTTATTTCTATGATGGCTGTATGAAACCTCTTCAAATAGTCTTTCAACGATTCTCCTGGAGCCTGGATCACGCTTGATAGGGACATTACATCTTTGGGGTGAGTTGCATGCATACGAAACTGCTCCATAAATTTTATTGCCAAATCGTCAAATCTAGAGATTGACCATGGGGGTAATCTTGTAAACCACATCATTGCTATGCCAGGGAGAGTAATATAAAAGCATTTGCATTTTATGGCATCATCAGCTTGTGCAGAATCCACAAGCCATTCATATCTCATTATATATTGTTTGGAGTTGGTCTTTCCCTCGTAGGTAGGCATCGACGGTATGTTAAACCTCTTTGGATACTTCATGTCTAGGATATTATCAGTGAACAGGGTATGGCTTCTCAAGATCCCCGATCATAATTAGTTAAGCCTTGGCTTTCCCTTACTAGCTGCTTGATCATAGCCGTAAGTCTAACGTTTTGGATAATTAGAGCCATGGGATGGTCATGCTCCACCTCACATGAATGGTCCAGTCAATTTCTACGGGTCGTTCCACGCCTACTTGGCTCAACATCCTCTCGATGCATACCACATGCGTTCAGGTAACCAGTCTGCATCCACTTGAACTCCAACATTCAAATCAAACATGGCGGCTCTAGCTTGTGCTCTATCGGGAAGATGCAGATTTCCTCCTCTAAAGGAGGGATCGTCCCTAATCCCTCTAGAGGGATCGGGTCTGATCGGTCCTGGTAACCCAGTTAGGATTTTAAGTTAATGTCTAGATGCTTCTGCGTGATATCCGTTAATTCTGCAACATTTGTGTCTGTGATAATCATCCGATGAAGTAGAGCTCTTCAATGCTAAATGGGGAGTTGGCTCTCTCCTAGATTTCCAATGTTGTTGATCTCTGAGTTGATTCAATAGATCGATATTTACTTAAATCTGCTGGTTTAACTATCGACGGCTATCCATGAGCACTTTCATCGGGTTTTGGAAATCAGTTATCGTGATGGAATCAACTGGATTTTGGATATCGACCAGGTTGTTAGCATTAACATATACTGGTAGATTGCTCTGGAATCCTTGTTGGGGGCTAGCGTTCTCATTTTCTTCTGCTTAAGAGGTAGGTATGGCATTCCTAAACATTGTTAATAGTTTCCTTATAGATTTCTTCTTCAAATCTGAGTTGAAATGGAAGCTCGTCGGTAGAGAGCTGGATCTATCTCGCGAATATGAGAATCCATAAGAAGATGAAGGGATCCAGTCAACCTAAGAATTCTTCTCTTAATGAAAGCACCAAAATATTTGCACCAAAAATTGGCACAAACACCAATAGAGATTTTCTAGAGAAATAAATTAAGAATATTAAATGTAAATAGATAGAATATAGTGATAAAGAAATAATAAATAAGAAAATAACAGAGATACTGCAGTTTATAGTGGTTCAACATTATTTTCCAACGTCCACTTTGAAGAGATAATTTAATTAATCACTTTGTAAACCGAGTACAATCGGATTAAAATCCTTAGTTACAAAAGAGTAAAAAGTAACAAGCAGTGTAAAGATCCTAACAATGAGAAAACAAGTCTGTATTTGTAGAGGAAGACAGCGAAATATCTCCCTAAAAATTTAGCAGAAGGACCTCCAAACCATAAGGACCCACATGAGGGATAGCATGGCCCAAATACCAAGAAATAGAGATCGAGCCCGATCCCTATTTTGGAGGAATTTGGGGGTGTGATCCATATGGGAGCTTCTTCATGTTGTATAATGCTTAGACTTCAAGTTTCATGCCAATTGGATTAGCAAAACTTAAGTTATTGATCAATCTTTGTTGCAACATGTCGTGTACCCTGATTATGGCCGATCCCTATGGAGGGAAGAGGGTTGATCCCTCATTCTTGCACCTTTTGGGGTGTGATCTCTAGCATGTACTCCATAGGGTCTCCACATTCTCAAAGTTTCATATGCATTGGACTTCTGGATTTTGATATATCAGTAGTTTTTCATTGAGTTGAGGGATAATAGCCGATCCCTTTTCTAGATTAGACTACATTCCATACTTAGAACATTCTGTATAGAATATCCCTCAATTATGTTTGATCACGGCTTTATATTATCATTTGTACTTGATCTATGGACCACACAATCATCGCTTTGGATTTCTGGTCTTCATGACAGTTGTGTCTACTTGTCTAGTCAATTCGGATATAGCCGGGTCAAAATACTGGATAATAGTTATATACTTGAATAATTAGAATAAGAATTTTGAATTTCATTTGTTAAATTGCGATAGGTTTGTTGATTTTTATTTAATGGAGAATTATGTTTAATGGTAGATAAGTAGCCTATGCATAAGTTATCTAAAGCTCTACTCAGACTCCATATAGCTTTCAAAAGTATCCTTTGTGAATCTGGTTAGATCAATAAAACACAAAACTAATAATGTAACACTATTTGGCTACTAAGCTAACTACATCTAAATAAAGTGTTTAAAGCTTGTGAAATATTTAGCTTTGCTAGTATCGGGAAGGTTTCCCTTGTTCGTATACTGAGTGATTGCAAGTGTTTTAACAATTGGTTCATTATATGTAGTTGACAATGGAGACATACTTTAATTTAGACAGGTTAAATTGTTAAAAATATCATATTTATAGTGCACATGCTATGTAATGGTGTTGAAGTTTGAGTTGTGTTAAGTGTTTGTGTATGTGATAGTATAACATGATGAGACGGTAGAAAAATAATTGCCGACATATTATATATGATATAGTAGGGCAATATGCCTCTTAATATAGACAAATAGTAGATGAAAGAATCTAATCGAAGAACTACACAATATGTGGAAGAAGTGCAAAAATTCACTGACTTTGTTGTAGAAAATGGTAGTGATAAGGTAATCTATTATTGCCCTTACACATAGTGCAAAAATATGAATATAAAGGTTAAACTAGATGCATTCATTATCATTTTCTTAGATGGAAAATCTATTCATTGAAGTTGTTTTATCTTTTGAAGGTTTATAAGGTTGTTGTTTTCTGTTTGCAACATTAGTGGCTATTTTCCCTCCATGTTATCCTGTGTCATGTTAGACTTAAAAACAGAATAGGCCTTAAGTTATTGTGTGGACTTATTTGGTTAGTACTGATGCTATTAATGATTTTTTGGGGGAAAATAACCAAGTTAATTTAGTATTCATCTAAATGAATGAATGATTAAACCTAAGGGAGAATCATATGTGAGTAGAGAAATACCATAGAAAAATCTAAGGGAAATGACCATGAAAATGACTTGCAATTTTCCCATCCAAAAAATGTCTAATAACACACGTCAATCATTCCTCGAAATAAAGCATGTCAACTCGTACTTGTTGATCCTTTTCGATAGTTAAACATAGAGGCATGTTTAGCTTAAACATCATGTTTGTTAGTTAGTTGTGCTCCCTATGTGGTTGCCAGTATATCAGTCTTCTTCATTTCCTTTACCTACACTTGTGGATATATATAGTGACACCGAACATTGCCAATTTCAGTCTTGATCATTCCAATTTGAATGATATAACACATTAATTAATTACTTGATCACAAAAACTCGAATTCATATCAAAATGAAAAACCAGATACCTGCATCTACTGACTTCACTATAATCTTTCTCCTTGACATCCTTCACTTCACTCTTATCCTTAAACTCCTCTTCATACCTCCTCTTCGTTATTCAATAGTCTATATTCAGCATATGTGATTTATTTATAGTAATAGTTTTATTGATCTGTATGATTGATAAAATCTTTTAGTTTGGTAGCCTTGATTAAAATAGGCAGTCAATACAATTATGGACAAATGTTATATCATCTGACCACTTGACAGTAAATTTGTTATATATTCTCCACATATTATTTGCAGTAAACAATGTTAAAAGCCGCTGAAGCGTCCATCCATTCAATTTCGCAATCGTCCTCTACAAAATCCATGAAAGTTGAGGTTAACGCAGAAGGTGCTTCCATTTAAAAAAAAACTCTGGAAAATAGCCAGTCGAATCAGTAAATTCGTATGATTTCATATGCCAATCCCATATGAAAGTAGGGATAAATTATCCCAAAAATATAACAATGGAATTTAGACTAGATTGTTGGTAAGTTAAAATTGACTTATATCACTTTCAGCTTTCCTTATAACATTTTTTCTTCTACTTTGCTTCTCTTTTAAGTAAATAACTCCTAATTTTTACAAACATTTTTGAACTAGAATCACATGTAAGAGACCTTTTAAACAAAATTGCCCAAGTCATTTAGGAGACACACGAATGGATTAAGACATAATTATTTTGACAAATTTGACAATGATGAAGTTAGGTTGAAAAATTGTCCACTAACAATTAGTCAAGAAGATTGGGATAAGTTCTCGAAAAATGTAGCAAAACCTAGTGCAAGTGAAATAAAGAATCTAGGCAAAAAAATCACTATACAACTACAGTCAACATACAATTTGTATAAGTCACACTGCAATAGAACATGAAATGCTATGATTTTCATCTTTATTTTTGAAAATTTATATAAAATGAACGCTAAATTTTAATGACTACACATGGAGTTATCTTCTTTATTCATACATCATTTAAACTGTAAATAATTAATGTCGGTACATATAATTTGATGTTGATTTTCAATTACCTTTTCTTCTGTTATTGCCCTAACTTTTAGTGCCTCATTATTTCTGTTGTAGGTCAATGCAAATCCAACAAAAGAAATCATAACTCGTCATATATGAGAAAATATGCCAAAAAGGATGGTACTATGTCAGATGAAAATTCTACATACTTCGTAATTTTAACAACTAATAACTCAGATATTCTATGAAGGTTCATAATACATATACATGTCAAGTATTATCACAATTTAGGTAAAAATTGCAAAATCAAAGAAAATAATTAATGATGATGATGGAGAAGGTTTGACATTGGATGAATATATCTTATTACAAGTGTTTGGCAACGATAAAGGGACTCGGACTCGAAGTATTAGGACCAAGATATCAAGGACCTAGTTGCGGCTTCTACTATTGCATGTAAACAACTCAAAAGGCACAAGAATTGAAAATTAGGATGGAAAATGTGGACGGTACATTGAAGACATTGATCGACTTGTTTAAGGGATAGATGTATCAATAAAATCATATATGGGACACTGTTTCCAATGTAGGGAGAAGTAGTACACATCAGAAAAATGTTGGGAGAATGCTGAACAATAATGTTGCTAATCAATTTAATTCGCCTGGTTTGACCAATAAAAAATGTGAAACCCTAAACTATGACCTAGAGGTTATTGTGATATCTTATGTATGCAAAGATTCGACAATAGACATTATGAATGGGAAATTTATACCACCAACACATGAGAAGTTGGTGGTGGACATTATACTACTACCAAATGAGAAAACAAATAAACAAAATCATCCTCTTGCATTAACCTTTGCTTAAGTTGGAATCAATGGTTATATGTGCCATCCAAAAAATGTCATTCGATATTTTTTAGACCTAGGTGCAGGTATATTTTGATCAATTCATTAAAGTTTATTTTTAATGATGTACTTGTGCATTATGTAAATGACAACAATATATTTGGAACTAGTATGAACTAAATAAAACAGTCTATTTCCAAATCACATATGTAAACACATTAATCTTCTGACAAAATTTGTATTATTCTAGAATTTTACAAATTGCTAGATTATTCCATATAAATCATAGGTAGCAGTGTAATATTCTAAACAAAAATGCGTTTCTTGCATTTTATGGGTACCCATAGCTATAGGTTTGATACATTGTAATGGCTAGCTGTTGAGATTTGTGTGCTACATACATCATTGGAGTGTACATGTAACTTATTGGCAGGTACTCTATATATTTGTAAAAGATAATAATAATGTTTTGTAGAAACCCAAGTTAACAATAACATTAATATATATTTTTTGAAATCGGGTACTTAGATGTTAGTACATATTAGCACTACAAGTCTTAATTCGTGTACAACATACTACATGTCAACATATATTCAAATCAAACTACGCAAGTTTCGAACCTGTGACCTCTCGTAGCAAAGTCGAAGTGTCGGACCACTAAAACAATGGTGATGTTCAACATTAATACGTATTAATTACCATGGAACCCTCTAACCAACAACTAAGTATGTTGATGGAGTCCTCTTAACCAAATAAATCATCAGTGAGTGCACGAATGATGATGGATGAATTTAATTAAATTCTGATAATGGGAATAGCTTCAATTGATTTCTATCTACTTAAATTACATAGTATTGTAAGCCACCTAAATAATATTAACAGCATTAATATGTTATTAATGCCGCATTCCCAAATTGCTCACAAATAATTGTTATACGTCTTTTTGGCAAAGCAAGTCGATTTTTAAAGTGGATCGTCCACTGTTTAATATCAGTTAAAACAAGTGTTTGGTGGAAACGCCAAACAACTTACAATCCCCCACACACTTACATGCACAACTTACAAACAAGCTTATGCTAGTATCATGCAAGGTACACTAAGTTATACGATTACACAGTTTACACACGAGCAAAAGCCAAAATTGACCAGTTACAAGAAAGTAGCATGGCTACACAATTTCATCACAACAAGAGCTAAAACCATGACCAAAGATGCAACAATTTCATGACCACAAAAGCTAAAAGAAACCAAAAATCACTATAATGATCGAGCTTCCACCATCAACAAAACAAAACTTATATTCAACCAAACAAAAAATCCATTGCAAGCAATCTCTATGGTACTAGTTGAAGAGAAGGAATTAAAAGATGGTAGGAGAGCTCAACGTTCCTATGGCTAAGCATCGAAATAAAATATCACCACAAACTCTACAAAAGGCATAAATGTTGAAAATTTTCAACATGCGGGTCATATGTGTAAAATATAATGTATTATGCTATTTTGATGTAAACCCTAATTAAAGTAAATAAATTTTGAATTAAAGTTAAAAAGCTTAAAGATATGCTTGTCATGATTTTAATGTGTAGATACCGGGGCAATTCTAATTTGTTAAAGGGTCGAATTAGAAAATGACAGCATTAGAAATAAGTGTTTATGATCCTCAAATTACATAAGCTCTAGTTATTCTCCTAGTATCTTATTTGGAAATATTTCATATCTAAGGTTTATGTCTGTTTGGAAGATCGGATCCGACTCTTATCTTTTAGATTTGTCTCTTTCTTTTAATTAGTTTATGAAAGCAGCAATTATGGATTCAGATCTAATATAAGATCTAGAGCTTATGTCAATATGAAAAACCACAAGAAATTTACTTTTCCAATCAACACCTATGGATTCAGGTATGACGTCCACTAATTTATTCATCTTTCTTTGATTTCTTTTCAATCAAATCAATATGAGTCACCTATTAGGATCTAGGATTTCATGCTTAATCTATCCTAAAGTATATTGAAATTCTAACCAGTGGTATCAGTGCCACACTTCATAGATTTCATTGAGAAATATATTTTTATTATAAATAAATTTTGAACTAAATTTCATTTAGAAGTCATTACATTCCACTTAAGTTTCAGATCTGCTGGATTTATATATCAAAGATTTTTTGTGAAGATTTTGGATTTGATTTGGTAGTATAATTTGAAAGACTGATTTGGGAGACTATTTTAGTGTAGAAATATATATCTAAATGATTGTACGTTATTTATGAAATAAGTTAGAATTTTGAAATCATTGAATAATAGGAAATAATCTAAATTCCTCTAAATTTTGAAAACAACTTATGTTGGTTAAAGCATCCATATGTTTATTATTTTATATTTTGTAAATAAATTGTGAATTTTAATGTAAGCAATACATTATTATCTGATATGTATAGTCATTCTCTTTAATGTTTATAAGTGGTATGGATATATGTATGTGTGTATGTATGTATGTATGTATATAATTAGAAACATTTATGTAAGTAATATAGATCCGGTTCTATGATTATTTTACATTAATCATCTTTTGATTGAGTAATTTGGATATATATAAGGTATTTTGGTTATTTCAGAAATTGGATTAATTAGAAATAAAGTATGCTCCTTTAAAGTGTTTATGTTATTATTGAAATAAATTTTAACATGACACTAATTTACATTTTGAACTATAAAATGGTCAATTGCATTTATTTATATCATAAATGTATTAAACGTGGTTGTTATGTAAATGAATTAATTTGTTATCATAAATTATTAAATGCATCGATTACAGTTAATTTAATGATGCAACATGTTTGTATTTGAAATAAGAGAAGGCATACGGTTTATTATTTGATGTATTTATATTTAATAGTTATAGATATTTTATATGTTTGACACATGCTTGTTGAAAACATGTTTCACTTTCATGCTTTGGTTATCACAAAATAAAAGGAGCAGCAATTTTCATATTTTGCTAAAATGCGTGGTTACTGACCTTAATTAAGTATTCAAATAATAAACTAAAGATAAATTGATACAGTAGCATTATATATAGCTATATTATGGTTTAGATATAATTTTTAGCTACTACAATCATTCATGTTATTAGTACGACATTTACTATGTCATTTATATATAATTTTATGTAACATTTAGTTCTGACGTTCATCCATGACATTTATTATGTGATTTATTTGTGATGCCTTGTATCATATCTATTTAGAAGATGTCATAAATGTAAGCACATATTTAAAGCAAAAGATTATAACAACTTTAAAACATGTTGTGTCACGACTATAATTTTGAGTTTTTCAATGTCATACAAACCTAAGGCATTTTCAGGAGTGTTTTATAGTACCCAAAATATATTGTACATACAGTAAGAAATAAATTCAAATATATTTTTGGTGTTTTTTTTAAAATTAAATGTAGATATCCTACATTCTAAGTGAGCTAATGGAAATAATATATCACCAAAGTGACCTCTTATTTTAGTTATGCATGAAAATGTTTGATATTTTTGTATATTTATTCATATAGATATTATCCGGCTCAAAGGAAGACCGGTATTTGGCCGAATTATCTATGTGTGATGATAAATATGTGACAATTATAAGATTTTACAAGTGAATAACTAATCGGCCCAAAGGAAGATTGTTATTTGACTTGAATTTATTATCAGTATTTGATCATTACAACAGAGTACCACTTACCGTTAATATTACTATCCAAAAACTTGATATTAATGTTGTGCTAGGTATCTTGAGAAGAGACATACCAATTTTTTGAATTTACTATGGTTGACATTCGAATATGAGCATGTACAGTCAATCTTTAATTTTTATTCGATTTTCAACTAATTTGACTAAAGTGTCTACCAATTTTAGTAATGTTCTCATATGGTTTAGGACTAACTCTAAGGATTATTAAGATAACATATTGTATTTCTTGACTTCGTGGATCTAACTATTGCAATTAAGAGGATCATAACCACCCTTATTACAGTTGAATGTTCTTATAATGTTATGAGGAACATTGAAAGGTGGGATAATTCAAATTGCAAGAGTCCAATGATTATAAAGTATAATATTTCAAAATTTTCAAGGATGTGATATCCATAGGGATAACCAACTTTAAGGATTTCTTCACTACGAGTGAAAAGCATTTTATCAAAACGATAAGGGGAAACAAACACGCTTTGCCATGCTTGATTCAATAAACTCAAAATAAAGGAAACATAAATGGGTACTTTATGGAAAATATTGCTTCAAAAGTTAAACTCACTCAAGTTATCATTATTTTTTTGGTACTCTCTTTATTCACAATATAACCATTTTAAGATTATTATTAATTATGTTGTTTAAAAAATAAAATGACCTCTTATTGAGCTCATTTAGCATTGTGGTACGAAGAAGAGAGGTTGAAGCATGTAAGATTGAAAGTACACATTTAACATATATGGTAAATTAATATATAAATAAGGATAAAGAAGTTGCTAAGGATCTAGAAGAAGAAAAATAGCATAAAGATATATTTATAATTGTTTCTTTAATGAGATACACATACATATAATGTAAATTATTGTAGATGTTTTAAAAGTTATTATCGATATTTTCGTTATTCTGTTTGAATTTATTTAATATTTTTGTTACGTTATCATTTAGATAGATTTCAGTTTTCTATTTCTAATATGAAAAACATTAGGTTATTGTTGGTCATTCAGAAATAATAGATTGATATATGAATAAATTTAAACACTGTTGAAATTAAATCTCCTAATGGTTAAAATATAGTTTGTACATATATACTTATGCTAAATACCTTTTTATAATAAAGTCTCAAATTCTGGTTTAGTGATTTATATGATTATTTGTTTTAGCTTACTAAATAATTCTAAATTGAGGCTCTAAAGATAGAAAATACTTTATTGATATTTTGAACGATTTAAAATTTATAGTTTTATGAGCCCCAATAAGGAAAAGTTTTAAGAAGGGAAATGCAACAGTTTTTAAGGATGTTCATTTTGGGAGAGAAATAAAGTATAGATCATTGTCTTTAAAGAGAATCATTGTATTTGATTCAACTATAGTTACTTCTTTAGATGATGTATAAGATTTGTTTACTTTCATTAACAAGAAGTAAATTAGGAACCACAATAAAACAATGTTAAACAAAGTTTTCTTTAAAGTTAAGATTACTGCTTGAAGTAAGCAAACTCAACAACCTCAAAATGCAAGGTCACTAAGGAAATCCAGTTGAAAAGAAAGAAATACTATTCCGGATGATTACGTAGTATTTCTCCATAAATATAAATAAAAGATTGCTGAAGATGTTTCTGTCGGCTTACATCAATCCATACAAGATATTAATTTGAAATGTGGAATTAAGGTATGAGTATGTAGTATAAATCTATAAAGGACAATAAATTTTTAGATCTTTCCCCTTACCTTACGGTAATAAGATCATTGGTTATACTATTCAAAACCAAAAAGGATTAAGTGGTAATGTTGAAAAGTATTAGGCTCATTATAGAAAACACTATATACAAAAAGAAAACAATGTTTTTGTAATGACTTGGAATTTTATCACTTTGATTTCTTGAATATTTAATTAGTTTTAATATTTAATTAGAGGTTTTTATAATAAAATCTATATTTCAAATAACTGTTTTATTTTCAATGGCGTATCTTTAATTTGATTTATAGAATTTTTTCATAATTTTTAATTTGAAAAATAATTGAATTTTTGTTTGACATATTTTATGTCGGACGTCGGTATTTTCGGAATTTGATAGAAATTGATAACCGGTTTGTTTTACTTTTGTTTTGTGATCATGTCTCGGTATTATATGTAATAGTATTTTGTTTTTTTGTCAATTGTGGCTCGTACACGGATGTGATACGGTGTGGCAGGAAGCCGTAATGTAATCTATTCAAATTTAAACCCAAAAACATAGATAGGCAAATTATACACGGTACATTTCCATCTTCCACATAGTCCCCTTTTTCCTTTAACATACATAGACAAGCTGTGCCCAGCAACCATTGTGTCTCCCATATTCCCTTGCTTTTAGCCTTATTTAGATGGAATTTGGTTTGGAAAATTTATCATTGTGTTCCCTATCTATCCATGCTACCTAGTGCAGCATCTTGTTCTCCTTACTAACATTGATTTTTCTTTTCCATCCCACTATAAATAGAAATAACCATGAAAACAAACTCCATCCCAAACTTCAAAAATCTACTGCTCCCAAACCATCGATGTAGCAAAATGTTCCAACATGAAAGTCATTCATATCGGCCTCTAGTATTTTTATAAATTCATCGCTTGAGATTACACAAAGTAACGATCGAGAAATCGTTAATAATCAGCAAGCAGGAAAAATATGCTCAAAGTTTCAAAAAAAAATTCCCTTGATCCAAGATGAATTTGATTACGCCGCTAGTTTCGTTAGTTTTGTAAGGAGGTGTAGTTTTTTTCGTGGAGTTACGGCGGAGTTTGGCATCGACAGTTGGCAGGCGTTCAAAACTAGGGTTTGATTTTTCTTGGGCTATGGTGGTCAATTAGGGATTCGGAGAGTTCGATAGGGTTTGTGGAGGAGAGAGGCTCCTTGCAACAAAATTTAGGTAGGTATGAAGGTGTGTGGTGATGGAGAGCTGGGAAATGTCATGATTTTGAGATGAAGGTTTTTGAACAAGGGGCGTTCGATCGGATTTCAATGGGGTGGTTTGACAAGCGAGGCGGTGATGCTATTGAAATGAGAAGGCGAAGTAGGATGTGATGGTGGGATCAGATCATTGATTTGGTGGCTAGATTGCTTGTGCACGTGCACCATGCATTTCGTCAATGGCGGTCTGTATTTCGAATTGAGGGAGAGAAGAAGAAAGGGAGGGGAAAGAAGTGGACTTGCATGATATGGACCTTGGCATGTTTGCTATTGGGCGAGGATCTATTATTTAATTCAATTAGTTAAGTTTAAAAATATTAAAAATTTATATCTTGCCCGTGTTAAATTTTTTTAACCGGGGATTTTTGCTTTATGTTCGTATCAGCGAATATAACATTTTGACATAACATGTTGGTTCGTTTGTGCAACATAATTTAATAATAAACTAATACTACATGATTTTCAAATTGGATAATTACGCAATTAAATTAATTATACTTTATGGGTGTTACCTATTTGGCCAAATAAACATCGTATTGTTAAAGTAAATTGAACAGGGTAATTTGGATACCTGTTTAACGGAATAAAGCACTGTTTTGCTAATTAAATTAATTGGTCATTTAATTAGCAGAATAAATCCTCGTTCTGTTATTTTATAGATCTGGACATCTAATTATGTGTCATTAATTGATATGCCACTTTGAATATGTGATATTTTAACTAATGATGGTTAAGTACTGAATTTATATACATAGCCGCTGATTATGTATTTATTAACCTGGGAAGTTAAATTGAATGGCAGGGAAGCTTATTTAAGTATCATTGTGATCGTTAAGCCTCTTCCAAATTTGAAAAGTTAATTATTGATTTCAGAGTTATTTTAGGAATAATTATTATCTATTATACGGTTTTAAAGATAATTATTAGTTAGTAATAAGATTTAAAAGGTAATGATTATTTATTAATAAAATTTTAAAGATAATTTATAATTGTTTTTAATAATGATTTAAAGTTAAATTATTTTATCAATATGATTCTTAAAGGATATTTTTTAAATTTATTAAATACCAATTAATTTTTATTTTAAATGTTTATTTAATTATTTTAAAAAAAAATTATTTATTTATTTATTTAAAGTTAGTTATATATAAATATTGTTTTGAAGTTAACTTATTAATACAACCAGTACGTTTGGTACGTCCGTTGGACATGTGTGAGAAAACCAGGAGAAAGCTTATGCACTCTGAAAAAATTGGTCGTAGACATAGATGCTATTTGACATGTATAAATATGTGAGTTAATTTCTTTTGTTGTCATATAGTACCTTCGACATGTCTGTTGGACGCGTGCAAAGGGACATATTAAAAAAATAACAATATGTATCGTCGTTGTTGCATGATATTTTTTCCCTTAGTTTATGAACTTTATTTAGATGTGATATCTCAGTAATTAAATGATTTTATGCGGTCTTTGTAGTTTGTTGCATGATATGTGTTTTTTCTTCCTAATTTATGAACTTTTTCTAGATATAATATATATGTAATTATTGTATATTAATATTATGAAATGTGTGTGGTAAAGGAAGAAGTCGGCAAATGGAAAGCAAAGATGTAAGAATACGTCAATTGGGGCACTGGTATAATATGAGGGTAGTCTCCACTATCCAAAACTAAACCGAATCTATTTTTTAAGCATTTATAAATTTCAGTTTTGTAAGTTTAGCATTTTGAATGTTTTATAAATCAAGAATGTTCACAGAAAGGAATAATGTATATGGTCATTGATGTAATCAACTATGTTACTTTCGGAACGAATCAATAGAACTTAAAAAATGATAGTTTAAAACATCCAAATAAGAATATGCTCTACTGATAACTGAACTAAAGGCTGTATCTAGATCATATCTTTCTTATCATCATTTGATGCACATTGTATTATTAACATGAAGCTAAAATCAATGTCATACATTTAAGATAGAGACCATTAAATTTTATTTTACAGTTACAACCACAGCATGCATGTATAATGGCTTAAGCATATTGTCAAATGCATGTGCTTCTTTATTATTATCCATCTCTAGAGGATGAAGTATCTCATATGCAAGCTTTCGTAATTTTGTGGAAGTTATTGTTATTTTACCTATAATGCTTTCCAAAGTCATTCTCAAACAACATGGCCATCATTGTGCTTGAAGAGTCAATGCTTTCAACTACATAGAACGTATTGCTTATGAGAAAAGGTTGACATAGTGAAAAACCTATCTTTTATACTTATTAAAATAAGACTCTTGACATGCCACTAATTCTACTTCTAACTTACAACCAAGAACAAATCTCACTGGCAACGATTCTTTGTTTCCTTCGTTGAACAAAAAAACATAAACATAGAAAACAGCTTGTGTAGTTTGGTGAACTTCGCATGTGAAAATTTCATCTCAGTTTCCAAACTTTACCATGGAAACTTAATTTACATTAACTTTTACTATGGAAAATATTAATCGCTTTATATTTTAAACCCATTCAGATTACTAATTTATCAAAAATGTAGCAGTAAAAGAAATCTCATGTTTCTTTGCATTTTCCATTATAAGTGTGGGGTTTAAATACTCTTAAGGAAGGTTATACAGTCATAAATCGAGTTTAAAGAAATAAAAACATTTAGTAACCTTATGTTGGATAAATATTGACTAAAATGCACTTTACAAAAACAAATAAATGAAGTTATTGATGTGCACAGTACTATGACGTTTCTTACATGAGTGCTAGAAGCTACAACTTCTCTATGAATAAGCTTGCACTTCTAGGTATGAATTGAAAGTACTAACAATATATATCAGTAAATTACTCACCAAGTTCACATAGAATTTTAGTTGCATCAGTGATGAAAGTCACGTAACATCAAATAGTGACGGAAATATGCAGTGTTCAAGATGAAGAACATGACATCAGCTAATTTACTCAAGATTATTCTTAAACAATGGGTAGAAGAATTAGTGAACAATGTTAGATTTGAAATGTACCAATAGCACTATAGTAGTGGTCGTTTTATAGTGTTATCCATTTAGACAGCATCTAAAGCTAGTTGGCGCGGTTTGAACTATAGCTGTTACAATAGTTCCAAACATGCCCAATAAAAACCTAATCCACACCGTGATATAAGCATAGAAATATAATATATGCCTTCAAAATTTCCACTTCAAGCACCAAAAGATAGAAAAAGTAATGGTAGCCACGTTTGATGCAAATGTCATCATTTCAAATTCATCCTTGCACATAATGGAGATTTAAATACAGAAGTAAAATCTGTTTATTATTTTACTCGCCGCACCTTAAACTTTCACAAACATTTTTTAATTATTGCATACACTCTCTTCCATTGTAGAATTGTGCTTTGCTACACGGTTCTACCTAAATTGGGCTAATAAATAATATTCAATTTCATTTTGCTAAATAGGACAATGCAATGTGCTGGTTCTACTTGGAACAATCATTTAAACAAACTATACACAACTTGTAAATTTTAAATATGGAAACCTTTTGACCATATTCAAGAATTGGATGTCGGAAGAGTAAATGGATATTGTAACTGTTAAAGGGCGTCATCCATTATTTTTATACGATCTATTATTATAGACAAACAAAATGCATGCATACAAAAAAAAATATTATTATTCACTATATATCGTTTGATTTTGACATATAGAGATATGCCAATATTATATGAAGGTTTAAAAGTTAAAGCATATAAATGGTAACGTGATACAACTATGATAATTTTTTTTAAAAGATATGAGAAGCAATAAGTTAAAAGTGGCGGTATGTTAACTATTAATTGGATCAAGAGTATATGATGTAACATAGGTAATAATGAGATTGGCGAATAATAAAAATAATAGTAGTAGTAACAACAATGACAGTAATAATTTAAACATAACAATAATGCAGAAGCATCAGGTAAGCTCTTTGTAATCTTAATTTTAGCATGTTGAAAGAGGTCGAAGCAATGAATGATTCCTTAAAAGATGCATAAGAGCACGCATGTTTCTTCTTTATCAGTAATAACAATTCGATGAATTGAAATTTCTTTTTCATCAAGATGTAAAATAAACTAACTAATAATAATATATGGATTGCCAATCCTGTCAAGTAGGAAGAATGCATTCCTCAATCCTTTAAGGTGATTTCAATGTGATATGAAATGTTATTGCGATATCTTCTTCTTTCCTAAAAAGTACAGCCCAAATTAACTAAAATTGAGATATTAATCTAAAATCAAATTAAAAAGAGGAACCTCCAATAGTGCATTTTAGGGCTTCAGTTCATTCAAATCTTTATTGATTGGCTATTCTCTTCGATCGACTTCGTGATGATGCATAATTTTATCGAATTCTATGAAGGGAGCTATATGTCATCCGGATCCATAGTGGTTGCTCTGTGCATCTTCAGTAGATACCATTGACAGTTGTGTAGGGAGTTATATAGCGGCCGATCCACAGTAAGGTCTATGGAGTAGCAGGCCGATCAAAATGGGTAGAATTAGGGTCACATCCTAATTACAGGGTTAGAAATTCAGCCTAATTAAAGAAGAAATCAAGAACAATTGCAAACAATCAAAGTTAACCTATCTTATAAATTGAGCAATATTTAATCGTATTTATTTTCAATTTATCTCTTTCCTATTTCCTTTATTATCCTTATTTATGCTAGAACTATTGCAGAGTCTATTACTTTATCTTGCTTAAAGACTCTAGTAATTACTATCATTCACCAGACTTTTAGTCTGACCAACTCCTCTATTTTCCCCTCCCCCTTAGGCAATCAAGGGAGAAGTCAATAGATTGTTGCGGCTTGGAGTTCTCTTGGAGGAGATTTCTTCTATGTATTTCTTTTAATTCAGCTTTTGTTCTTTCTATGTACTAGCTTATTCTAAGGGATATTATGTATTCTGATTTTAAGACTATGATTTTTTTTTCATAAGACATGATGGGTTTTGAGTTATAGATGTTGTATTTGGTATTTGACTTACTTATGAAGTAATTATGAAGCTTTCTTTTAGTTAAGTTATTTTTTAGTTTCCACTGTTTTTACCTATTTTTGCCTTGTGAATCTTAGTCTCTGTTAGTTTCAGTTATACCTACAACGCACCATGCCTTTTAATGTGTCCTTTTGGGTATATTTAGGGGTGTAGGGCGTTTCACTTGGTATCAGAGCCTAAGGTTACAGGATTCAAAAAAATATTAAAAAGTAAAGTATCTTTTTTCCAAATAACTTGTTTTAGAGGTATTTTTTAGAAAAGAACATTTAGGAATGATTTTTAAGTATAAAAGAATTTTTGTAAAAATTCCCTCATAAGTCCTATTCAATTTCCCTTTGACTCTTTCCTAAAATACCCTTTTCTTTATAGAATGGATGATTCCCCGAATCTTCCCGAGGGCATTCCAGTTCCAAGCTGATTTCGTAGGTACTTACAATCCACGACTCTAGAGGTGCACGAGCCTACACCAATCCTCCACCAATGGGTGGGAATCCCATCAACCCATATACTGCCATTAAACTCTTTAAGCTTTGTAAAGATTTTGCAAGTTTGGGCGGGAAGACTTTTTTCCGGCAAGGAGACTTTCGAAGAGGCGAGTGCATGGTTTAGGGACACTGAGAGGATTTCGGTCTTTTGGGCTTGGATCGACAGTAGAGAGTTCAGTTGGCCGCTTGGCATCTGAAGGAGGAGGCATTTTATTGGTAGGAGGTTTGATCGAGTTGGAGGGAAGGAATATTTCCTGGGATGGATTTTGGAAGCGATTTGATAGGAAGTTTCTATCTCGGGCAGAAGAGAGTGTTCAGTTGGAGAGTTTATCAATTTGAAGCAAGAGAGTTTGTCTGCTAAGGAATATATCAATTAGTTCAATGAGCTGTCGCAGTTTGGTATGGATTTGGTGAACACACAGGATAAGAAAGCTATGAAGTTTACAAAACGATTGAATCAACCCCTTCAGGGATTATTAATGACTCATGTACCGATGGGAGCTATTTATGACTCTTTGGTCGATATGGTGCTTATGTCGGATACGGTCAAGGAGAGAAAGTCTAAAGAGGAGGTTAAGTCAGAAGGTCCAAAGAAGAAGTGGTGGAAAAATAATAAGAAGAAGAAGAGAGGTGATGGTCCTTAGAAGCAGAATAAGAAAGGAATAAAGTGTCATGGTTTTAGGAAGGTTGGACAAATGGCCAAAGATTGCTGGAAGGAGAAGATGAAGTGTAAGTGCTATACTTGCGGTCAGCCCGGTCATATGAGTAAGAGTTGTCCTCAGGGAGCGAGTGCACCAGCTGTGCAGATTCAGGTATTAGACACAACACCTTCCTGTAGCATTCCAGAGAGAGGTAGGAAAGTCACAGTTGAATGTTCGATTTCTATATCTGATTTTCCCATTCAAACTTTATTTGATTCTAAAGCATCACACTCTTTCATCTCTAGCTCTCTAGTATATTGTTTGCACTTGGACATATCATTAGTCGTAGACCTCATTATTTGTTTCAAACTCCATAGAAGGATCAGCACACTTATCTTGATTTGTAGGGGTTTGGAAATCTTTAACCTAGGCGTAGAGTTGACTGCTACGTCTATGTTTTAGGATTCTCGGGGTATGGGGTGATCTTAGGGATGGATTGGCTATCCACATATAGAGCTATCTTAGACTGCGAGAGGAGAGTCGTTGGACTTAAAACTTTTAGTGGTAGGACTCTAAAGGTACCTTGTGACCCGCAAGGGTCAGCCATGTTGAATTTTCTCTATTCCCTCGATTCATCATCATCAGAGTTGCATTCGGTTCCTATCTTCGGATAGTTTGCAGACATCTTTGAGAAATTTAGGGGACTGCCCCTAAGAGAGAGATTAACTTCAGGATTTATTTGACCGAGAATGCTAAGCCAGTAGCATTAGCTGTGAGGCACATGACACTTAGGGAGAGGAAAGAATTGAGCAAGAAAATTCATGAGATTTTAGAGAAGGGATTCATAAGAAGGAGCATATCAGAGTGGGGAGCGCCAGTCGTCTTCTCCACTAAGGCAGATGGTTCTCTCGACTTTGCATGGACTAAAGAGAATTAAATAAGCTCACCAACAATAACCTATAGCCATTTCCTAGGATTGACGAACTTTTCGACCAGTTGGTAGGTTCTTCAGTTTTCTCTCAGCTTGATTTTACCACGAGATTCCACTAGCTTAGAGTCGTTGATGATAGCATAGATAAGACTGCCTTTAGGACACTGGACGGATATTTCGATTGGTTGGTTATGCCTTTTGGGCTAACTAATGCCCTAGCCTATTTCATTGATTTGATGAGCCACGACTTTAGGGATGTCCTAAATAAGTTTGTGGTGGTATTCGTGGATGATATCTTGCTATTTTTCAAGAATATGGAGGAGCATGTTGTTCATTTGGAAGAAGTTCTTCGCACACTTCGTAGTCATCTTTTAAGAGCAAAGTTTTCAAAGTATCATTTTTGAAGAGAAGAAGTTCATTTCTTGGGGCTCGTAGTCTCGAAGTAAGGTTTGGCTGTTGACCCCGCCAAGGTTATTGCAAGGCAAGATTGGAAGGCCCCCAAGAACGTTACCATGGTTAAGAGCTTTCTAAAATTGGCCGGCTACTATAAGAAGTTCATTAGAGACTTTGCCAAGATTTCGGCACCACTCACGCGCCTTACTAAGAAGAATAAAGCTTTCGTGTGGGACGTCGATTGTGAGGATTCCTTCACGAAGCTTAAAAGAGTCCTTACTAGTGCACCGGTGTTAGTTTTACCCGACGGAGCTAAGCCTTTAACAGTATACACTGATGCATGCAGAACATATTTAGGAGCGGTGTTGATCCGAGAAGGGAGGGTAGTGTGTTATGGTAGTAAACAGTTGAGGACGCATGAGAATAACTACCCAACCCACGATTTAGAGTTAGCTGTCATAATTTTTGCAAATAATTCTTTGAGGCACTATTTGCTTGGAAAGAGGTTCGAGTGTTTTACCAACCACAAGTCATTAAAGTACTTATTCTCGTAGAAAGACTTGAACTTGAGACAACAAAGGTGGATGGATTTTTTAGCCTCGTATGATTCTGAGATAGCTTATATCCTTGGAAAGGGTAATGTGGTTGCGGATGCATTGAGTAGAAAGAAAGCAACCCTTAGTCCTTTGTTCGTATAGTATAGGAACTTAGAGTTTATTTCTACCTTTGATTTTAAGCCCTCTATGTACATTACTCCTGGATTGTTAGCAATATTAGTGGTGAGGCCTACCCTTATGGAGCGGATTGGCTTGAGGTAGCAGGAGGATTCAAAGCTCATGGACATTATGGATAGGATTAGCCGAGTAGATGTCTCGAGTCATCTCCAATGCTATTCCATTGATAGCAGAGGGTGCCTTAGGAGAGATCGGAGGCTTTGTGTCCGACACACCAATGACTTCGTGAAAGCAGTTTTGAAGGAGGCGCACCATTTCTGAATTACTATTCATCCGGGTGGTGACAAAATGTATCGGGATATAAAGAGGATGTTCTATTGGGGTGGTATGAAGAAGGGCGAGGCGGAATTCGTTGCCAACTGTCTCATAAAGGGTAAAAGCAGAGCAGTTGAATCCCAATGGATTACTTCAGCACTTAGATGTGCCAGAGTAGAAGTGGGACAGTATTTCTATGGATTTCATTGATGGTTTACCCCACTCTAGGAAGGGGAACACTAGCATTTGGGCGATTGTTGATAGATTGACCAAGAATGCTCACTTCATCCCAGTTAAGAGTAAGCATATGGCTTTATATTTGGCATACTTGTATATTCGGGAGACAATCCATCTACACGGAGTTCCTTCTAGCGTTGTTGGTGATAGAGATCCCATTTTCACTAGTGAGTTTTGGAGAAGATTGCGGGAGGTGCTAAGGATGCAACTTAGGTTGGGTACAGCCTATTACCCCCAGACTGATGGCCAAACGGAGAGGGTGAATAGGGTGCTTAAGGGTTTGCCAAGGATGTGCATTTTGGACTTTGGAGGTACTTGGGAGGAGCATCTTCCATTAGTTGAGTTCGTATACAATATAGTTACCAAACAAGTATAGGAATGGCACCATTTGAGGCATTATATTGGAGACCTTGCAAGTCCATATAATGTTAGGTAGATCCTACAGAGAAGTTATTACTTGGACCAGATATGGTTAGGGAGACCTTCGAGAGGGTGGATTTGATTCAGCGAAGGATGAAGATGGCTCAAGATAGACAGAAGTCGTATGTAGATAAGCGGAGGATATATTAGAGCTTGAGGTTGGGGACTTAGTTTTTACTAAATTATCTCCCTTAGAAAGGTGGTAAGATTCGGATCAAATGGAAATTTATCCCCTAGATTTGTCAGACCATTTCCTATCACAGAGAGAGTTGGGAAGATGTCTTATCGAGTAAGGCTACCTGATAGGCTCATAGGAGTGCACGATGTTTTCCATGTTTTGCACTTGCGAAAGTGCTTAGATGACTCGACGGAGGTTGTGGAGCCTAGTCAGTTGGAGGAGGTGGAGGTAGAAAGGGAAGCTTCTGTTTGGCGTATCACCAAGAAGATTGTTGGGAGAGACATCAAGTGGCTAAGGAATAAGGAGTTCCACTAGTGAAGGTGCACTGGGAAGATGATGTTGCAGACACCACTTGGGAAGTAAAAGAGAAGATTCGTACTTTCTATCCTCATCTTTTTGATGGTAAGTTTTATAATTCTTTTTCCATCTTTAGATTTGAATAGTTATTTCCTTTATTATCCTTTAGGAGGGTAGAACTTAGGATTTAACCCATGGATGGGAGGATTTGATGTAAACTTGTTAATAGAACATGTTATGAATGACGTATGCTAGTGGCTCCAATTGTTTTATAGTGGATGCTATGGATGCATATAGGTACACTAGGCACTATTATGCCGTAGGGATTGGCCTAATTAGGACACTAGAGCATATGCATATGGATGTGTGTGCATTTTTATTTCATTTCCATAGTTGCTATAAATGGATGTTTATCACTTAATTATTGCATTTAGGTGATGTTTATAGCACGCATATAGAACTATCAGTTATCATTAGGAAATTTTTGCATTCATTGAGATACATGGCACGGACATGATTGCATAAAAGGAGGTTAACTAAATCAGTGGACCGCCTAATCTTTTGCATTAGTTAGGAATATTTACACTACACTAATTGCATAAGTATCATAAATTGCATTATAAAAACTTAAGGACAACGAATGAATGGTTAATGATTGAGTAGTTGGTTGTGGAATTGGATGAAAACATTTAGTATATTCTTTTATCGTTAGAGATTTTGGGGACGAAATCCTTTAAGATGGAGAGAATGTAACATCCCAAAATTTATCCGGTAATAATTAATTTTCTAATTAATTAAATAATAAAATAACTTGGTGAAATTATCAGAATCAAGCCATGGAAGTTGCACTATTGTGTCCGTGGTAATTTTATTGTCATTATATAGAACGTCGGAATCCGAGTTAAGTTGAGCAAAGAACGAAATAATAAAAAAAACGAATATATATAGGCAGGTTGACCGGCTAGTCAACCCACCTTTACTAATTTCGAAAGAACGAACTTTCGTTCGAACGTTCTAGAGCTCTTAGCCGACCTGTATTGCATCGTTTAAACCGATCTGGTCCGTTTCTACATCCGAAGGCCCCTATTCAGCCTATGACGTGGTAGCAACCTACTCAATCTCCAAATACAACAATTTGAGATCCACTTCTACACCTATAAATAGACCCCTAGACATGACACTTTTTCCCATTTTAGATTTTCTCCAATTGGGTTCACCTTTTTAGGAAGGACGCTATATTCCAAAGAAGAACATCGTTATAAATTAAATTATTTTACAACTCCAAGTGGATCCGGGGAGACCAAAGGAAGAGCTTAGGACTGGAGATGAGTGATTTTAATTATTTTAAGATTTCTTTAAGTAATTTAAAATAATAGGGTTTCCAATGGTTGTAGCTTTACTACGATCTTTGGTATAGCCTTTTTCAGTAATTTATTTACAGTTTTTAGAATTATTTTTCAGTCTATTTCCTTTCAGCTATTCTTTCCAGTAATTTTGGTTCATTTTTGTTAAGCATGGCTTTTTATTGATTACAGTATTTAAGTTTATTTGCTGTTATTTACATCTTTATCGACATTTTGGATTTTATGAAAGTGTCTATTCTCTTTATCCCCTTTTTTCGCATATGGATTAGAATAAATTAAACGCGAATATGGATTACATAAGTAAGAATATTGAATGAAGAAAATAAGATGTAATTTTAAGACTGTAATAAACAATGGAATTGAACTGAAATTACGTCTAATTATAATTAGATTTGGACTAATTAAAGATAATTGGCATTGTTATAACTTAGAATTATAACTAAATCTAGTAAAAGATGAAAGAGGCTTATTTTCACACTTAGACCTTAGGTTAAGTAATAAGCATGATTATAACGTAGGTTATAACATAATGAGGCTTATTTTAAGACTAGGGATAAATTAATAAGCGTAAAAAGTAAAAATGATAATAAATGCTTATTTATATACTTTATCTAAGTTAATAATCAAAGATGAAAGTAGGACCTATACCAAATAGCATTCCCTATGGAACGCTTATGCTAAGAATGGTAGTAATTGGTCAAATAGAAGTTCAAGTCACGGGGGATTTGGATACGGGGCGCAACTAGATATTGTTTGGATAAAGGGCCAGTACCAACGACATTTCCCCTATAGATTTTGTGGACACACGGTGATCTCACATTAGCCTAAAGTAGGATGAGGCGTATGCTTATGATGAAAGTTGGAGGTAATAAGAAGACCCAATAGGTGGAGCAACAGATAGCTTAGGCATGGTGGCAGTACGCATGCGATTTCCATTGCAGGTGCTCAGTAATAGCTATGAGTTCCAAGTGCTTAGTATGAATGTCTTTCGTAGACATCATTACCTTCTTATAGGGAGCTACATATGTCATATGGATCCATAGTGGTTGCTCTATGCATCTTCAGTAGATACCATTGGCTGCTATATAGGGAGTTATATAGCGGTTGGTCCACAGTAACGTCTATGGAGTAGCAGGCCGATCAAAAAGGTTAGAGTTATGGTCACATCCTAATTACATGGTTAAGAATTCATCTTAATTAAAGAAAAAATCAAGGACAAGTGCAAACTATCAAAGTTAACATATCTTATAAATTAAGCAATATTTAATCGTACTTATTTCCAATTTATCTCTTTCATATTTCCTTTATTATCCTTATTTATGTTAGAACTGTTGTAGAGTCTATTACTTTATCTTGCTTAAAGACTTTAGTAATTACTATCATTCACCGGACTTTTAGTCTGACCGACTCCTCTATTTTTCCCCTTCCTCCCCTCCTTAGGCAATCAAGGGAGAATTCATCAGATTGCTACAGCTTGGAGTTCTCTTGGAGGAGATTTCTTTAATGTATTTCTTTTAATTCAGCTTTTATTCTTTCTATGTATTGGCTTATTATGAGAGATATTATGTACTCGGATTTTGACACTATGAATTTTTATTTCATAAGATACGAAGGTTTTGAGATATGGATGTTGTATTCGGTATTTGACTTAATTATGAAGTAATTATGAAGCTTTGTTTTAATTAAGTTATTTTTTTAGTTTCTGTTGTTTTTACCTATTTTTGCCTTGTGAGTCACTGTTAGTTTTAGTTATATCTATAACGCACCACGCCTTTTAATGTATCCTTTTGGGTATATTAAGGGGTGTGAGGTGTTTCACTTGGTATCAGAGCCTAAGGTTATAGGATTCCAAGATTTTTTTAAAAAGCAAAATATTTTTTTTCAGAAAACTTGTTTCAAAGGTATTTTTCAGAAAAGAACTTTTAGGAATGATTTTTAAGTACAAAAGAATTTTTATAAAAATCCCCTCATAAGTCCAGTTCAATTTCCCGTTGACTATTTCCTAAACTATCCTTTTCTTTTCGTAGAATGGCCGATGCCCCGAACCTTCCCTAGGGCATTCCAGTCCCAGCCTATTTTCGTAGGTACTTGCAAGCCATGACTCCAGAGGTACATGAGGCTCCACCAAATCCTGCATCAACGGGTGGGAATCCCATCAACCCACTTGCTGCCATCAATTTCTCTAACCTTTGTAAACATTTTGCGAGTTTGGGCGGGAAAACTTTTTCCGACAAGGAGACTTTTGTGGAGGCGAGATTATGGTTTAGGGACACGGAGAGGAATTTTGGTCTTTTGGGATTGGATGGATAGTAGTGAGTTCAGCTGGCCACTTTGCAGTTGAAGGAGGAAGCATCTTATTGGTGGGAGGCGATTGAGTTGGAGGGAAGGAATATTACTTGGGATGGATTCTGGGAGCGATTCGATAGGAAATTCCTATCCCAAGCAGAATAGAGTGTTCAGTTGGAGAGGTTCATCAATTTGAAGCAAGGTACGAAGGTGTATGGTGATGGAGGGCGGGGAAATGTCATAATTTTTAGGTGAAGGTATTTGAACAAGGGGTGTTCGGTCGGATTTCATTAGGGTGGTTAGACAAACGAGGCGTTGATGTTGTTGAAATGAGAAGGCGAAGTAGGACGTGATGGTGGGATCAGATCATTGATTTGGTTTCCAGATTGCTTGTGCACGTGCACCACGCATTTCGTTGATGGCGGTCTGGGTTTCGAATTGAGGGAGGGAAGAAGAAGAAGGGGAGGGGAAAGAAGCAGGCTTGCATGATGACGGGCCTTGGCCTATTTGCTATTGGGCGAGGATTTATAATTTAATTCAATTAGTTAAGTTTAAAAATGTTTAAAACTTTTCAAAATTCATATCTCGCCTCTCTTAAATCTGTTTAACCCGTGGATTTTTGCTTTGTGTTCATATTAACGAATACAACATTTTGACAAAACTTATAGGTTAATTTATGTAGTATAATTTAATAATAAACTAATACTACCTGATTTGAATTACGTCAAATTGGATAATTACATAATTAAATTAATTATACTTAATGGGTGTTACATATTTGGCTAAATAAATACCGTACTGTTAAACTAAATTGAATAGAGCAATTTGGATACCTGTTTAGCGGAATAAAGCACTGTTTTACTAATTAAATTAGTTGGTCGTTTAATTAGCAAAATAAATCCTTGTTTTGCTATTTCATAGATCTGGACATCTAATTATGTATCGTTAATTGATATGCCACTTAGAATATGTGATATTTTGACCAATGATGGTTGAGTACTGAATTTATGTACATAGTCATTGATTATATATTTATTAACTTGGGAAGTTAAATTGAATGGTATGATAGCTTGTTTAAGTATCATTGTGAACGTTAAGCCCCTTTAAAATTTGAAAAGTTAATTATTGATTTGAGAGTTATTTTAAGAATAATTATTATCTATTATAAGGTTTTAAAGATAATTATTATTTAGTAATAAGATTTAAAAGGTAATAATTACTTATTGATAATGTTTTAAAGATAATTTATAACTAATGATTTAAAGTTAATTATTTTATTAATATGATTCTTAAAGGATACTTTTTAAAGTTATTAAAGACCATTTAATTTTTATTTTAAAATGTTATTTAATTATTATTTTTAAATATTTTAATTTATTTTAATTATTTATTTAAAGTGATTTAACTATACTTTAATTTTTAATCAAAGTTATTTTATTATATTATAGGTTAATTAATCACCATTTTAATATTGGTCAAAAGTTAACTGATTATTGTATTAATAACGTTTTAAAGTTAATTAATTATTATATTAATATCGTTTTGAAATTAGCTTATTAATACAATCAGTATGTTTGGCACGTACGTTGGACGTGTGCAAGAAAAAGGAAGAAAGCCTATATATTCTAAAAAATATGGTCGTAGACATAGATATTATTTGAAATGTATAAATATGCGAGTCAATTTTTTTAATTGTGATAGTACCTTCGACATGTCCGTTGGACGTGTGCAAAGGAAAATATTAAAAAAAATAACAATGTGTATCGTCGTTGTTGCATGATATTTTTTCCTCTTAGTTTGTGAACTTTGTTTAGATGTAATATCTCAGTAATTAAATGATTTTGTGCGGTCTTGTAGTTTGTTGCATGATATGTGTTTTTTCTTCCTAATTTATGAACTTTTTCTAGCTATAATATTTATGTAATTATTTCATATTAATATTGTGAAATGTGTGTGGTAAAGGAAGAAGTCGGCAAATGGAAAGCAAAGATGTAAGAATACGTCAATTGGAGCACTGGTATAAAATGAGGGTAATCTCCACTATCCACAACTAAACCAAATCTATTTTTTAAGCATTTATAAATTTTTGTTTTGTAAGTTTAGCATTTTGAATGTTTTATAAATCAAGAATATTCACAGAAAGGAATAATGTATATGGTCATTGATGTAGTCAACTATGATACTTTCAAAAGGAATCAATAGAACATAAAAAAAATGATAGTTGAAACATCCAAATAAGAATATGCTCTACTGATAATTGAACTAAAGGTCGTATCTAGATCATATCTTTCTTATCATCATTGGGTGCACATTGCATTATTAACATGAAGCTAAAATCAATGTCATACATTTAAGATAGAAACCATTAAATTTTATTTTATAATTACAACCATAGCGTGCATGAATAATGGTTTAAGCATATTGTTAAATGCAATTGCTTCTTTGTTATTATCCATCTCTAGAGGATGAAGTATCTCATTTGCAAGCTTTGGTAATTTTATGGAAAGTTATTGTTATTTTTCCTATAATGCTTTCCAAAGTCTAACTCAGACAACATGGCTATCATTGTGCTTGAAAGGTCGATGCTTTCAACTACATAGAACGTATTGCTCATGAGAAAAGGTTGACATAGTGAAAAACCTATTTTTATACCTATTGAAAAAAGACTCTTGAAATGCTACTAATTCTCCTTCTAACTTAAAATCAAGAACAAATATCACTGGCAACAATTCTTTATGTCCTCCATTGAATAAAAAACTTAAACAAAGAAAACAGCTTGTGCGGTTTAGTGAACTTTGCAAATGAAAATTTCATCTCAGTTTCCAAATTTTACCATGGAAACATAATTTACTTTAACTTTAACTATGAAAAAAATTACTCTCTTTATATTTTAAACCCATTCAAATCCCTAAAAAAGTATATACTAATTTATCAAAAATGTGGCAGTAAAAGAAATCTCATGTCCCTTTGCATTTTCCATTATAAGTATGGGGTATAAATACTCTCAAGGAAGGGTATAGAGCTATAAATCAGGTTTAAAGAAATAAAACCATCTAGTAATTTATGTTGGATAAATATTTACTAAAATGCACTTAACAAAAACAAATAAATGAAGTTATTGATGTGCACAGTACTATGACGTCTCTTACATGAGTGCTAGGAGCTACAACTTCTCTATGAATAAGCTTGCTCTTCTAGGTATGAGCTGAAGATATTAATAATGTATGTCGGTAAAATACTCACCAAGTTCACATAGAATTTGAGTTGCATCGGTGATGAAAGTCACATAACGTCAAATAGTGAAGGTAATATGCAATGTTCAAGATGAAGAACATGACATCAGTTAATTTACTCAAGATTATCCTTATACAATGGGTAGAAGAATTATTGAACAATGTTAGATTTCGAATGTACTAATAACACTAAAGTAGTGGTCGTTTTCTAGTGTTATCCATTTAGACAGCATCTAAAGCTAATCGGTACAGTTTGAACTATAGCTGTTAGAATAGTTCCAAACATGCCCAATAAAAACCTAATCCACACCATGATATAAGCATAGAAATATAATATATGCCTTCAAAATTTCCACTTCAAGCACCAAAAGATAGAAAAAATAACAGTAGCCACATTTGATGCAAAATTCATCATGTTAAACTCATCCTGCACATAACGAAGATTTAAATATAGAAGAAAAGCCTGTTCATTATTTTACTCACAACACCTTAAACTTTCACAAACATTTTTCTGTACTGCATACATTCTCTTCCGTTGTAGAATTGTGCTTTGTTATATGGTTCTGCCTAAATTGGGCTAATAAATAATATTTCAATTTGATTTTTCTAAATAGGACGATGCAATGTGCTAGTTCTACTTGGAAAAATCCTTTAAACGAACTATACACAACCTGTAAATTTTAAAAATGGAAACCTTTTGACCATATTCAAGAAAAGGAAGTTGGAAGGGTAAATGGATAGTAACTGTTAAAGGGCATCATCCATTATTTTTGTACCATCTATTATTATAGACAAACAAAATGCATGCATGTAAAAAAATATTATTATTCACTATATATCATTTGATTTTGACAAATAGAGATATGCCAATATTATATGGTGGTTTATAAGTCAAAGCATTATAAATGGTAACATGACACAACTATGATAAATTTTGTTAAAAGATATGAGAAGAAATAAGTTAAAGTGGTGGTATGCTAACTATTAATTGGACTGAGAGTATATAATTTAACAAAGATAATAATGAGATTGGCAAATGATAAAAATAATAGTAGTAACAACAATAACAATAATAATTTAAGCATAACAATAGTGCAGAAGCATCAGATAAGCTTTTTATAATCTTAATTTTAGCATGTTGAAAGAGGTCGAAGCAATGAACAATTTCTTTAAAGCTACATAAGAGCGTGCATGTTTATTCTTTATCAGTAATAACAATTCGATGAATTGAAATTTCTTTTTCATAAAGATGTAAAATAAACTAACTAATAATAATATATTGATTTCCAATCCTGTCAAGTGGGAAGAATGCATTTCTCAATCCTTTAACGTGATTTCAGTGTGGTATGGAATGTTATTGCGATATCTTATTCTTTCCTAAAAAGTATAACCCAAATTAGCTAAAATTGTGATATTGATCTAAAATCAAATTAAAAAGAGGAACCTCCAGTAGTGCAATTTAGGGCTTCAGTTCATTCAAATCTTTGTTGGTTGGCTATTCCGTCGATCGACTTCGTGATGATGCACAATTTTATCGACTTAGATGCTCAAGATGATTAATGGCTTGCTTTACCATAATTTGTTCTTTTTTCTATCTGCTTGATTCTGTAATGGTTGATTGTAACAACTCGAAATTTGACCCATAATAATTAACTTTTTAATGAATTAAATAATAAAATAACTTTGTGAAATTATAACAAAATTATTACGATCTTTGGATTGGCCTTTTTCAGTAATTTATTTATTGCTTTTAGAATTATTTTCATTCTATTTCCTTTCAGCTATTCTTTTCAGTAATTTTGGTTCATTTCTGTAAAGCATAGCTTTTTAATGATTTACAGTATTTAAGTTTATGTACTGTTATTTACATCTTTTTCGACATTTTGGATTTTATGAAAGCGTCTATTCTCTTCATCCCCGTTTTTCTTCGCGTATAGATTAGAATAAATTAAACATGAATATGGATTATATAAGTAAGAATATTGAATGAAGAAAATAAGATGTAAATTGTAAAGACTGTAATAAACTATGAAATTGAAATGAATTTAAGCCTAATTAAAATTAGAATTGGACTAATTAAAGATAATTGCCATAGTTATAACTTAGAATTATAACTAAATAGAGTAAAAGATGAAAGAAGCTTATTTTCACACTTAGACCTTGGGTTAAGTAATAAGCATGATTATAACGTAGGTTATAATAAGAAATGGAACAAAATGAGGCTTATTTGAAGACTAGGGATAAAGTAATAAGCGTAGAAAGTAAAAATGATAATAAAGACTTATTTAAATAATTTATCTAAGTTAATAAACAAAGATGACAGTAGGATCTGTATCAAATAACATTGCTTAGGGCATGCTTATGCTAAAAATGGTAGTAACTGGCCAAATATAAGTCCAAATCATGGGGGATTTGGCTAAGGGGCGCAACTAGATATTATTTGGCTAAAGGGCCAATACCAACGGCATTTCCCCTATAGATTTTATGGACACACGGTGATATCACATTAACCTGAAGTGGGATGTGGGGAATGCTTATGCTGAAAGTTGGAGGTAATAAGAAGACCCAATAGGTGGAGCAAAATGTAGCATGGGCAATGGTGGCAATACGCGTGCGACTTCCATTGTGGGTGCTCGTTAATAGCTATGAGTTCCAAGCGCTTAGTATGAATGTCTTTCGTAGACATCAGTTGTAACGACACAGAATTTCTGTCATTTGAAATTCGTATATTTAATTGATTTTTAAATATGCACAAGTAAAATTTGTAAGTCGAATAAATTTTATTTTGAATATCTAGATTAATTGGATAATTAAATCGATAATTTAATATTTGAAATTACAGAACTAATTAGAAATTGGGTTTAATGTGATTAAATTTGATTCGTAAAGTTGTATTAAATCATATTGGAGTTAGAATGATGTTAAAGAACTTTTAAAATTGAATTAAAAGTTAAATTGCAGAAATTGAATATTTTAATATTTAATTGACGAGTAAAAATAGCCATTTTTCAAACAGTCTTAGATTTTTACGAGACCAGTTTCATCGGATTTGTAATATTAAATTATTATAAGATTTCAAATTTCGTGTCAATCGGGTTTACGGTTTGTCCGGAGCAAGCTAAAACGCACTAAAATCGGTTTGAGTGAATTTTAAATTTAAATAATTCAATTTGAAAACCTATCTTCCAAAATTGATCGAATTGGCTCCCGATATATATTCCATTGCATTCAGAACAGGGGTAAAACATTACAAACGCCAGGCGGCACGCTTCGTTTGGAGTTCGAAAAAAATCGGGTGAATAGTGTCGCGTAATTTTTCTATAAAAGGACGTCACAATTTCATTTTTGCATCAAAACCCTGGCTAGGGTTATAGCCGCCACCTCTATATTATCAATGGCTGAAATTTTCATTTCTTCTCCTCTCGATTTCTTCAAATCCGTTAACAATTACAAGAAACTCTCAATGACAATATAGTAGACAACAACGAGAACCACATATCCAACGGTTGTGATCGGAAACTGAGCTACAGATTGGCGGCAATCAACGTTCGAACAGCCAAAGTTCGAGCACATTGTTCGAGAAGCAGGGACGACCAAGCTACTCACGGTTCTAGGAGATGATGGCTCGCGTGATGGGCTTCGACGTGGTATACTTTAATCAACATCTCGATGTTCAAATTTGGTGCAAAAATGATGAGAAGACGGCGGCTATGGGTGTTCGTTCGCGTGAATTAACTGGAGAGGGAGAAGATGATGCGCACGGCTCTGATCTTTGGGTTGTAAATGAACGGCCGAGATTTTAAGGTTTAAAAATATAAAAATAAATTTGTAAATTATTTTTATTTAAATTCATTTAAACTTTAAACTATCGTAACTTGTTCTAGGAGGTCGAAAATTGACGAAACGAATTGCGTTGGGATTGTATTGTCGAATACTACGCGATGGAGCTGGATTGGAGTCATTTGGTGATAGTTTGAATTTTGGATAAAATTAAACGCGTGTTTAATTTTATTCGAAATAAAACACTGCAACTGTATTTAAAACAAGGTGAGAACTTCTCACTCAATCGAATCGTGTTTCGATTTTAAATTTTAAATAGTTAGATTTAAAATTGCTTTATTGTGTTGATTGTATGCTTGGATGATAAATTGCTATATGTTGTATTGAAATAGACCCTATACGCCGTATATTAAGCGGAGGTTATTATATTAAACACATATAACGCGATATTCCACCTCGAAGTGGAATTGGTATTATATATGTACTTGGAGTTGATTTTCCCGCATTATATAGCGGATGAGACCCTATTGCGCCTCATAATAGCGGATAATATTTTATATAAACCAATGTACCGCAATATTCCGTCTTGAAATGGGATTGGTATTGTGCTAACATCTGTGGATGCAGGGAAACAGGTTAGAGGGATCCAACTGGATTCCTCAACGGTATTGATATATTTACAGATATTTGCGATATATTCTGTTATCATATTGATATATGATGTTTTGGATGCCCTGGTTGAGGTATTCGTGTTGTTGTAGCATTGGGCCTATTTTTGGAGTTTTAAAAATGTTATAGTAACGATTTCGAACTTAAAAGGTTTTTCAAGTGATTTTTGAAAGTATACACTTTATTGAATTTTGGAATTGATTCCTTTTAAATAAATAAACGTTATAATTTTTATGTTATAAAAATTATGATTTTTGTGAAATATAACCGATATGTGATTTTTGAAATAAGTAGTTGATTAATTTGTAAAATGGTTTAAATTGGGATTTTTGAATTATTGTAAACGGTTTATATAAAAGATTTATAAAATTGATATTTATAAATTAAAATATTGGAATTATAAAACGAGTTTTTATAAGTGTTAAAATGAAGTATAAATGGATTTCATAAGTGAATGAAATTTATGGATTTATAAATTGTGAAGTTATAAAATGAATAGATTTTGCAAAATAAAAGATTTATAAGTAATTAACATATAAATTGAATTTTGGCTTTTAAATGAGATATAAATAGAATTTGCTAATAAACTGATTTTATAAGTTGAAGTTTGTATAAAATATATAAATGTGAATTTATAAACGTTGTTTTATAAATCCAAAACCAATTGAATTTGATAAGTATGTATGAAAGCTTATTAAAGGAGATTTATTCACAATTTTGGACGGTGGATAATATATTAAAGAAATGTTTTAGGAAGTGATCTTTTAAATAGAATTAAAACGATTTGAAGTTATTTTAAAATGTGTTAAGGATCGAAACCATAGATTTCAACATTCATTGTTGAAATAGACGTTTTCGAGAAATAAGGAAAAGACGTACTATAACACTGTTGTTATAGTAAATGATTTTCGAGAGGAAATGTTTTTGTATAGTATTGGGATTTATATATATCTATCGTATTCTTGAATCCCTATGCTATTGATTTTGGGTTGTCGTAACGATGTTTTTACGCAACATTCGTTTTGACCCAAATAAATGTGTTTAAAGAGAACGTTTTCCTTAAAAGAATAAAATATATACTTAATCGTGTTTTAAGTATATTGAATATTTTCTAAGTATTGAAAATAAATAGATTTGTGAATTACTTATTGTTAAATAAGTAATTGGAAATGTTTTCCAATGTAGAAATTGAAATTGTTTTTCAAATGGTTGAAGTGTGAAAATATACCTTGCGAAGATATTTTGAAAATAAATAATTGTGAAAATTATTTAAATCTGGAAATGTAGTGAATGTTGATTGATAGTTAAATAACTGACTATCAATATTTGCCTTTGAATAGCGTTTGAATTTCGATGCGACCAAGGGTTGGATTCCAAATGGATATCCGGAAACCACATCGAATCTTTGTGATTGTGATGGATCTTTTATTTAAAGATCAAAGTGAAAATTGTTGTGATTTGTTGAAATTTAAATGAACACTTATTTTTAAAAATAAGCGCTCGTTATTCGGTATAGTCGGGAGAGGACCTTTGGGTCATAAATACCATTCCGAGTAGTGATTCGTCGTAATGGATAGCATTTGAAGACTGATGGTGAAGACCGGGTATTTGCGAGAATGATAAGATGGCCTATCGATTGTCTCTGCACCGATATCTGCAGTATGGAGATTTCTTTTATGATGGGAAATTCGATCGGGATTGTGAATACCCAGATTGCAAGGGCTTCTTTGGACGTACCTTCGGTTCTGTTCGAACCCAAAACAGACTTGTATGGATTGTATGTCTGACATTACATTTTGAGATATAAAGCAGATTTCTTTCAAATACATTTCTGTTGGTGGCGGAGAATTTATTCTCTTAGCTTAACACCCTTCTCTGAGACGTACGAGCTCAGAGGTTATGTAAAGTTATCAGTGATATACTCCCAATTTGGTAATGTGGCATGCTGAGTGTTGTTGATCATTTGTTGATCAAAGCGTGACTTTTGTGAAAAGCGTAGCTTTGTGGACGAGACTTCGTCGAACCTCACAACCCGGTTATGGTCGAAACAGGAATCGTAGCAGCAAGGTTATTTGAGGATAGCGCCCTCTGAGGGTATGTCATTTCCTTCTGGATTATGAGTGGTATGATGGTATGGAGATCAGATACTTACTTTGTGGTTGCTGCAAACTTATTACTTTGTGGTTATTGGTTGAGAGGATCCTTGGATAAAGGTTGTTTACAACCGGGGGATGGCATACTCGTGTCAGTCGTTACCTATTACAGAGGTAACCCGGCCTTGTTTAGCAGAGATCCGGTTAGGATCCGGGGACGTCCCTCCAGAGGCTTTCCATTTTACTTGGGAAGTTCCTTTGCCCGACCATTTGTTGGAAATCCAATTAAAACAATACGAGCCATGTACGGTTTTAGTTGTATAACCTGCCATGGAATGTGGCGGTAATCTGCTATTGAACATGGTAGCTATAGTAGGCATACGATAATGGTCGTATGTTGGCTAAGATTTATATCATACTTTCGAAATTTTTTCCTACACTTTGCACTTATAGTAATAATATCAAAGAAATTTGCGTATCAAGCATGTTTGACTATCATAAGGAGAAATCTCCTCCGGTTCTGCGTTTGCATTGTGTGTGTGTGCGGGAGGCCTTATGGTAGTCACATTTTCTAAAAGCATTGCGGATCTATTTTAAAATATTTCTTTGTTTATATTTAAAGATAAACTGTTTTAAGTTCTCACACCAGTCCCATGACTGACTTGGAGTTTATTGTTCCCTTCCTAAACTCTGGGTGCCCATCATTTTCCACATGGGCAGCCTAAAGTCAGGTTATCTGGTCATTCTGGAATTCAGGAGATGTTGTGGAGCTCCGGAGGCGAGCTGGATGGCGAAGCGTATCACCTGTATATGATATTATCTTTTCCGCTGTGTATTCACTTGTAAGGACAGGTTTATATAAGTGTCCATTATTGTGTTGTGTTGTATATTGACTCTGATGATGTAATGTATAGAATGTACAGTTCTTTTGATTTAAAGATTATTCATTTATCTATTATATGTTGTTCCGCTGCGATTGTGAGATTCTGTTATTGTTTCTGTTGCTTCTTCTATCTTCTACCTCTTCTTTAACCCTGACAATTAGGTTTTCCGGCCATCGATTACTCGGCAGTTGATACGGTGAACGTATTAATGTCGATTTCGGAAGTCGAAAATTCCTAATCGTTATAGTTGGTATCAGAGCATTTGGTTAAGCGACAACCTTGGCTCTGTTGTGAATTACTCATTAGAGATAGTGTTAGTAGTACCCTAGAATGAGTGTGAGTGTAATAATAGATACGAGCGCGTATTTGTTAGTGAATATGAAATCGTTTTGTATTGTGTTGACTTATCGGTTGTTTGTTTATGGATTCTGGTCGGTGCAGTCTAGCTAACTGTATCGATAGGGGTTTCTAAACTCTTAAACGACATAAACCGACATAGTATCATTTTAAATGGGTAAATGAAATAATTTCACCTCGATTATATTATACATATAAAGGAAATAATTTTTCAAAAATTATTAAAGTGTATATAAATTGATTGTTTGGTTGTTGAAAATGTAACAATATGTATAAGTTAATTAAAAGATGTTTGAATAATCTAAATAAAAGAATAATTGTATAAGCAAGGGAATTATTAAGTATGGAATTATAATTAATGTGATTTACAATTGTTAAATAATCTTATGTATAAGAAGTGAAACCATGTGAATATATTTATAAATATGAGTTGTAAATAAAAATGAATTTGAACTATGAATTGAAAATGTTGAATCCTGTTTATTTTGGAAATTATTTTCCAAAATTAAAAGTTAAATAGAATTTACTTTAGAATTGGAATCTGAATTGGATTTATAAGTGGAAATTTAAGTTAAGTTAAACAAATGATGTTTCAAATGGAATATAACTTAAGTAATGTTGAATGAAGTTGATTTTGGTATCGAAGTATAATAATAAAGTGAAGTGATGAATATGAACTTGAGTTATATAAATAAAATTCAACCTTATTTGTTAAATGAATTAATAAATGGATTGAATGTTAATCAATCTAATGTAAATGAATTAATATAGAATAATGAATGCAAGTGTTAATTCATTAGAAGCTAATGAAGTTGAAAAAAATTGAATAATCGAAGAGAAGTCAATTTAATATCAACCAATTGGAATTAAAAGAGGATAACCAAATTGAAGTTAGACAAAGTGAATATGAATTGTTGAATGTGAATTTAATAATTATGATTTGGTTGTTATATGATTGTTAGTTAATTGTATAAAACTCATTAAGTGTTAATGAAATTGAATTGATAAATGGAAAGCTATGTAATTGAATTTGAATTGAAAGTGAACTAATGTGAATTGGTTGTAAGCAATTTATAAGGTTTCGATACAAATTTTAGCTTATGGGAATTATTTTGATTGCATTGCTTATGAAAACTATATGTTTTCTATTGAAAATTAGTGAATATAAACTAATTGAAAATGAATAAATGAATGTTAGTAAAGTCCAATGTTAATGAATCAAATGTGATTAAATGAAAAACCAATTCATTGAATATTAATGAGAAGTGAATGTATATTGATTTGATAGGGATTTGTTGGATAAGTTGTTGGATGATAGTTGTTTGGTTGTTGCATTTGTTGCTTTTTGTTGCATTTTCCATATTGGCACATATTGTTGTTTCTTCTGGTATATGTTGTATATTGATATTATTTTCTATATACATGTTTCTCATTGTTGTTGAGTGTTTAGTAGGTGCGGAGTGCGCTTGCTTCGCATTTGGAGCTCGCTTTCGCGCTATATTAGCCGTATATGCTCGCTAATAATATATAAGGTACATATCTCGGATTACATATCGTACTTTTACACTTTTTTCCCTGCGGGATGCCTCATTACTTTGATGAGATGTATATTTGTGATATATATATTGCCCTTTTTTTGGATCGAGCCGCGCAAAGGAGGTTATGGCGAAATTTTCTGAAAAATTAAGGCGTTAGAAATTTTTTGAGAAAATTGAATTTTTTTGAAAAGATAACTTTGATTTTGGAGTGAAAAGTTAAACGACATAGTTGGTCCTGAAAAGATAACTAAGTATGATTTGAAAACTTAGTAAAGTTATTGTAAGAAGTTTAACTATGAATTTTGGAAAAGTTAAAATGTTTAAATGAATTTGAAATTTAATTTGAACAAATGGTTTTGAAAAGATTAATGGATTCTGTAACTTTTTCTTACTTGGTAATTTTGAGGACGAAATTCTTTTAAGGGGGAAAGATTGTAACGATCCAGAATTTTTGTCATTTCAAATTCGTATATTTAATTGATTTTTAAATATGTACAGGTAAAATTTGTAAGTCGAGTAAATTTTATTTTGAATATCTAGATTAATTGGACAATTAAATCGATAATTTAATATTTGAAATTACAGAACTAATTAGACATTGGATTTAATGTGATTAAATTTGATTCGTAAAGTTGTATTAAATCATATTGGAGTTAGAATGATGTTAAAGAACTTTTAAAATTGAATTAAAAGTTAAATTGCAGAAATTGAATATTTTGATATTTAATTGACGAGTAAAAATAGCCATTTTTCAAACAGTCTTAGATTTTTACGAGACCAGTTTCATCGGATTTGTAATATTAAATTATTATAAGATTTCAAATTTCGTGTCAATCGGGTTTACGGTTTGTCCGGAGCAAGCTAAAACGCACTAAAATCGGTTTGAGTGAATTTTAAATTTAAATAATTCAATTTGAAAACCTATCGTCCAAAATTGATCGAATTGGCTCCCGATATATATTCCATTGCATTCAGAACAGGGGTAAAACATTACAAACGCCAGGCGGCACGCTTCGTTTGGAGTTCGAAAAAAATCGGGTGAATAGTGTCGCGTAATTTTTCTATAAAAGGACGTCACAATTTCATTTTTGCATCAAAACCCTGGCTAGGGTTACATCCGCCGCCTCTATTTCATCAATGGCCGAAATTTTCATTGCTTCTCCTCTCGATTTCTTCAAATCCGTTAACAATTATAAGAAACTCTCGACTACAATATTGTAGACAACAACGAGAACCACATATCCAACGGTTGTTATCGGAAACGGAGCTACGGATTGGCGACAATCGAAGTTCGAACAACCAACTTTCGAGCACGTTGTTCGAGAAGCAGGGACGACCGAGCTGCTCACGGATCTAGGAGATGATGGCTCGCGTGATGGGCTTCGACGTGACATACTTTGATCAACATCTCAATGTTCAAATTTGGTGCGAAAAATGATGAGAAGACGGCGGCTATGGGCGTTCGTTCGCATGAATTAACTGAAGAGGGAGAAGATGATGCGCATGGCTCTGATCTTTGGGTTTTAAATGAACGGACGAGATTTTAAGGTTTAAAAATATAAAAAGAAAATTTTAAATTATTTATATTTAAATTCGTTTAAACTTTAAACTATCGTAACTTGTTCATAGGAGGTCGAAAATTGATGAAACGAATTGCGTCGGGATCGTATTGTCGAATACTACGCGATGGAGCTGGATTGGAGTCGTTTGGTGATAGTTTGAATTTTGGGTAAAATTAAACGCGTGTTCAATTTTATTCGAAATAAAACACTGCAACTGTGTTTGAAACAAGGTGAGAACTTCTCACTCAATCGAACCGTGTTTCGATTTTAAATTTTAAATAGTTAGATTTAAAATTGCTTGATTGTGATGATTGTATGCTTGGATGATAAATTGCTATATGTTGCATTGAAATAGACCCTATACGCCGTATATTAAGCGGAGGTTATTATATTTAACACATATACCGCGATATTCCACCTTGAAGTGGAATTGGTATTATATATGTACTTGGAGTTGATTTTCTCGCATTATATAGCGGATGAGACCCTATTGCGCCGCATAATAGCGGATAATATTTTATATAAACCAATGTACCGCAATATTCCGTCTTGAAACGGGATTGGTATTGTGCTAACATTTATGGATGCAGAGAAACTGGTTGAAGGGATCCAACTGGATTCCTCAACTGTATTGATTTATTTACAGATATTTGCGATATATTCTGTTATCATATTGATATATGATGTTTTGGGTGCCATGGTTGAGATATTGGTGTTGTTGCAGCATTGGCCCTATTTTTGGAGCTTTAAAAATGTTAAAGTAACGATTTTGAACTTAAAAGGATGTTCAAGCGATTTTTGAAAGTATACACTTTATTGAATTTTGGAATTGATTCATTTTAAATAAATAAACGTTATAATTTTTAGGTTATAAAAATTACGATTTTTGTGAAATATAACCGAAATGTGATTTTTGAAATTAGTAGTTGATTAATTTGTAAAATGATTTAAATTGGGATTTTTGAACTATTATGAACGGTTTATATAAAAGATTTATAAAATTGATATTTATAAATTAAAATATTGGAATTATAAAACGAGCTTTTATAAATGTTAAAATGAAGTATAAATGGATTTCATAAGTGAATGAAATTTATAGATTTATAAATTGTGAAGTTATAAAATGAATAGATTTTGCAAAATAAAAGATTTATAAGTAATTAACATATAAATTGAATTTTGGCTTTTAAATGAGATATAAATAGAATTTGTTGATAAAGTGATTTTATAAGTTGAAGTTTTTATAAAATATATAAATGTGAATTTATAAACGTTGTTTTATAAATCCAAAACCAATTGAATTTGATAAGTAAATATGAAAGCTTATTAAAGGAGATTTATTCACGATTTTGGACGGTGGATAATATATTAAAGAAATGTTTTAGGAAGTGATCTTTTAAATAGAATTAAAACAATTTGAAGTTGTTTTAAAATGTGTTAAGGATCGAAACCATAGATTTCAACATTCATTGTTGAAATAGACGTTTTCGAGAAATAAGGAAAAGATGGACTATAACACTGTTGTTATAGTAAATGATTTTCGAAAGGAAATGTTTTTGTATAATATTGGGATTTATATATATCTATCGTATTCTCGAATCCCTATGCTATTGATTTTGGGTTGTCGTAACGATGTTTTTACGCGGCATTCGTTTTGACCCAAATAAATGTATTTAAAGAGAACGTTTTCCTTAAAAGAATAAAAGATATACTTAATCGTGTTTTAAGTATATTGAATATTTTTTAAGTATTGAAAATAAATAGATTTGTGAATTACTTATTGTTAAATAAGTAATTGGAAATTTTTTCCAATGTAGAAATTGAAATTGGTTTTCAAATGGTTGAAGTGTGAAAATATATCTTGCGGAGATATTTTGAAAATAAATAACTGTGAAAATTATTTAAATCTGGAAATTGTAGTGAATGTTGATTGATAGTTAAATAACCGACTGTCAATATTTGCCTTTGAATGGCGTTTGAATTTCGATGCGACCAGGGGTCGGATTCCAAGTAGATATCCGGAAACCACATCGAATTTTTGTGAATGTGATGGATCTTTTATTTATAAGATCAAAGTGAAAATTGTTGTGATTCGTTGAAATCTGAATGAACGCTTATTTTTAAAAATAAGCGCTTGTTATTCGGTTAGCCAGGAGAGGACCTTTGGGTCGTAAATCCCATTCCGAATCGTGATTCGTCGTAATGGATAGCATTTGAAGACCGGTGGTGAAGACCGGCTATTTGCGAAAATGATAGGATGACCTATCGATTGTCTCTGCACCGATAGCTACGGTATGGAGATTTCCTTTGTGATGGGAAATTCAATCGGGATTGTGAATACCCGGATTGCAAGGGCTTCTTTGGAAGTGCATTCGGTTCTGTTCGAACCTAAAACAGACTTGTATGGATTATATGTCTGACATTACATTTTGAGATATAAAGCAGATTTCTTTCAAATACATTTCTGTTGGTGGCGGAGAATTTATTCTCTTAGCTTAACACCCTTCTCTGAAACGTACGAGCTCAGAGGTTATGTAGTTGAAAGTTATCGGTGATATACTCCCAATTTGGTAATGTGGCATGCTGAGTGTTGCTGATCATTTGTTGATCAAAGCGTGTCTTTTGTGAAAAGCATAGCTTTGTGGACGAGACTTCGTCGAACCCCACAATCCGATTATGGTCGAAACAGGAATCGTAGCAGCAAGGTTATTTGAGGATAGCGCCCTCTGAGGGTATGTCATTTCCTTCTGGATTATGAGTGGTATCATGGTATGGAGCTCAGATACTTACTTCGTGGTTGCTGCAAACTTATTACTTTGTGGTTGTTGGCTGAGAGGATCCTCGGATAAAGGTTGTTTACAACCGGAGAATGGCATACTCATGTCAGTCGTTACCTATTACAGAGGTAAGCCGACCTTGTCTAGCAGAGATCCGGTTAGGATCCGGGGACGTCCCTCCAGAGGCGTTCCATTTTACTTGGGAAGTTTCTTTACCCGACCATTTGTTGGAAATCAAATCAAAACAATACGAGCCATATACAGTTTTAGTTGTATAACCTGCCATGGAATGTGGCGGTAACCTGCTATTGAACATGGTAGCTATAGTAGGCATACGATAATGGTCGTATGTTGGCTAAGATTTATATCATACTTTCGAAATGTTTTCCTACACTTTGCACTTATAGTAATAATATCAAAGAAATTTGCGTATCAAGCATGTTTGACTATCATAAGGAGAAATCTCCTCCGATTCTGGGTTTGCATTGTGTGTGCGTGCGGAAGGCCTTTTGGTAGTCACATTTTACAAAAGCATTGCGGATCTATTTTAAAATATTTATTTGTTTATATTTAAAGATAAACTGTTTTAAGTTCTCACACCAGTCTCATGGCTGACTTGGAGTTTATTGTTCTCTTCCTAAACTCTAGGTGCCCATCATTTTCTACACGGGCAGCCTAAAGTCAGGTTATCAGGTCATTCTGGAATTCAGGAGATACTGTGGAGCTCCGGAGGCGAGCTGGATGGCGAAGCGTATCACTTGTATATGATATTATCTTTTCCGCTGTGTATTCACTTATAAGGACAGGTTTATATAACTGTCCATTATTGTGTTGCATTGTTTATTGACTCTGATGATGTAATGTATAGAATGTACAGTTCTTTTAATTTAAGATTATTCATTTATCTATTATATGTTGTTCCGCTGCGATTGTGAGATTCTGCTATTGTTTCTGTTGCTTCTTCTATCTTCTACCTCTTCTTTAACCCTAACAATTAGGTTTTCCGGCCTTTGATTGCTCGGCATTTGATACAGTGGACGTATTAATGTCGATTTTTGAAAGTCGAAAATTCCTAGTCGTTACATCATTGCCTGCTGTGTAGGGAGCTATGTATGTCATCCGGATCCACAGTGGTTGCTCTGTGCATCTTCAAAATACATCATTGGCTGCTGTAGAGAGTTATATAGTGGTTGGCCCACAATAAAGTTTATGGAGTAGCAGGACGATCAAAAAGGGTAAAGTTAAGGTCACATCCTAATTATAGGGTTATGAATTCAGCCTAAGTAAAGCAGAAATCAAGGACAAGTGCAAACAATCAAAGTTAACATATCTTACAAATTAAGCAATATTTACTCGTACTTATTTCCAGTTTGTCTCTTTCATATTTCCTTTATTATCCTTATTTATGCTAGAACTGTTGTAGTGTCTATTACTTTATCTTGCTTAAAGACTTTAGTAATTATTATCATTCACCAGACTTTAGTCTGACCCACTTCTCTATTTCCCCCCTTTCCCCCTCTTAAGCAATCAAGGGAGAAGTCAATAGTATGTTACAGCTTGGAGTTCTCTTGGAGGAGTTTCTTTTATGTATTTCTTTTAATTCAGCTTTTATCTTTTTATGCATTATCTTATTCTTAGGGATATCATGTACTCTGATTTGAGACTATGAATTTTTATTTCATAAGACATGATGGGTTTTGAGATATGGATGATGTATTTGGTATTTGACTTACTTATGAAGTAATTATGAAGCTTTGTTTTAGTTAAGTTATTTTTCTAGTTTCCACCGTTTTTACCTATTTTTGTCTTATGAATCTTAGTATCTGTTAGTTTCAATTATGCCACAATGCACCACGCCTATTAATATGTCCTTTTGGGTATATTAAGGGGTGTGTGGTGCTTCATTGATCGTCCTTAAAACCCAAAAGGGTTTCATCTTAAAAGGCCAATTCTCATTAGCATCCTCATCAAATTCAATACACAGGCAAAGGAAAGAAAGGAATTTAGCATACAACCTTCCCAAGCATCCATTCAACCTTGCAACAAACAGAGTGCATCACCATCTCCATAGAAGGAATATCACATGTCTCGGGTATCGATTTTCCAAGCATAACAACCAAATTTCAAGCACAATAATACCTGGCTGACACGAGGCAGTATGTTTCATTTTCCGAATCATTGGCTTCAACCTTTAGGCAATTTTGTTCAACTTTGTCGAGATCCAGGTATGTTAGAAAACACCCGGAGTTGCAGCAGAATTTGTCTCAAATTCGAGCAAGCTAGGCAATAAAAGTTGAGAGCCACTATAGGCACGACTTCATCTTTGAGTTTAGGGTCAAAACATATCTGACATTCCTTCAGTACTGTCTTCAGTCCAGGCTTTGTTAGAACTTGCAATGGCATATGAACTGTGGCAGAAATGAGATCTAGTCAGCAGCGGAGTTATTATCAATGATGGTAACCCTTCCAATCGGCGGATACATAAATCTAAAGCAAAGCGATCACCTCTCCAGCAAAGTGATCACCTCCCCAGCATAAGTAGTGATTGTCTCAACATCAACATCACAACAAAATCAACTAAGGAATCAGGCAATAATTGGCTGAAAGCATAGCAGTATCACGACTACAGATCCAAGCAAAGGCCATTTTTTGGAGTGGAGATCAATTTGAATTTAATTGTGGTGTTATGAATTTCATGAAGGAAAAGAACAATAGCAGTGGATGTTTGGTAAATAAAAAAAGGAAGGCTGCGTAATTTTTTTAAGAGAAAGAAATTTTGGAGCACAGGAAGACGTATTGGATTTTGTCAAAAGGAGATAAATAAGGATTTTCATAAGCTCCACTAATTGATTACAGTGAAGATCTATCTAGTTTTTGGAGAATCTTCAAATTATTTTAGGGAAAATTATGTGAAGTGAGGATGAGGAAGAAATGTATTTACCGCAGTTGTAGATGTGAGATAACAAAACGAACGTGGGAAAGAATAATTAAAAAAATGACCTCAAATGAGCTATAAATTAGAAAGGATAAATTAGACAATTCCAAAGCTTCAAAACCAAGTATTCCAACTATATGTAGATAATAGTGCTTAATATTAATTCAATATATTATTAATGAGATTCTAAAGTTATTATTTTGAATGAGATTTAATTAAAATGAAATAGAAGGATGTTTTAAATAATAACTTGTTAATTAAAGTTATTTTAAATAATTTATGGTTTATCAAGGGAACCTTATTGACTTAAAGAGTTTATTGAATAAGTTTGTTTAAATATGGAAAGAGCTTTATAAATGGTTCTGGATATTTATAAAAGAATTTATAAATGCGTTTTAAAGATCTGAAAAGGAGAAGTATTATAAATGGGGTTTTGAGATTTATAAAGAATGTTTATAAATAGATTGGAGATCTATGAAGAAACTTTATAAATGTAACGACCCGCTATTTTGGACCATTCAAATCGACAATAAAACCATACATATCGGACTTGAATAATTCAAAATACCGAATTGTTAATTAAAATTTGGCAAAACTTAAAATATACAGTAAATAAATCAATCACAGATCACAAAGTAATATAATGCAGCGGAATAGATAAAGAATAGTAGTTCATGAAGCTACTATATACATCAGAGTTAGAAAAATACAACCGAATAGTTCAAATGCAGTGAAGTCTCCAACGCAACAGATGACTTCTCTGAACCAATCAACTGGAAAGGCTGGAATCTGAATCGATAGTTGGATTTCCAAATGAAGCTCCAAACTCCAAAGGTGAGTCTCAAATTCTGTATCACTCAGTCTGACCCGAGCGTAAAGCAAAACACAAAACACTCGAGTCAGGATTAACATTCTTATATCAATAAATCCAACTCAAGTGAAATATCAACTGAAATACAAATAACTTAAAGGATGTTTGGGATAACCATCCTCTAAGGGTCCATGGAACTTTCTACAAGGTAGAAATATACACTATAACACCGTGGTCATTTTAGCTTAATTTATACTTCAAAACCAAATCTCATTTTCACTTCAAATATCTCTATATATCCCAAAATAGTATTTAAATATATATTAAATAATTTATACAGTAAAGTATTTTCAATTTTCTCAACTTAACAAATCGTTCCAACATCAACCCGACCTTCCCATTCAAATTAAATTAAATCTCAATTTATCAATTTAAATTCAAATCAATTTATAAAATAACCAATTAAATTTTATCGATCTCAAATTCGGATTTATAATCACAAATACCCCTTTATATTTCCATATATTTCAAAACTTTAAGTATTCAACGTTTCATCTAAATTTTCATTCAATTTAGTTTCCTAAATAATAAATTCAAATTTAGTTCAACCTAAATTTTCATTTTAATTCAATTTAGTTGCTAAATAACAAAATCAACTACGTTGATTTCAAATACAGATCCGAATCTCAACATAAACCATTTAAATTCCAATATTGATCAAGGCTCTAATATTTAAATGTTCTATATAACAGTTTCATAGATTTAACCTCATTATTATTTAGTCTTGAAATACTCCCTTATTTGATTCAATATCATTTAAGTAACCTTAAATTACATTTTACTCCATATTTTCTTTAATTTATTTAAATGTGAAATATTCATTGAATCACTTACATCAAAAATCCAGTTATAAAATCATACACATTAAATTTCCCATTCAAAAATTTCAAATCGATTTACTTAAATAAATCCTTATTTAAATACCATTTTTATAAACCCAAATTTATCTCCCAATCTTAATTATTCAATTTATTATAAGAGAATCTATTTGAAATATAGATTTACATAAATACTTAACCGTATTATATGTATTAAATCAATCTAATTTAAATCAAATATTACTACTAAATCTATATATACAATTTTCATTTATATAATATCTTAAGAATCAAATTTATTAAACCATATATTTCTTTCCAAAATTATAGAAATTATTTTCAAAATATTTATATGGACCAGCGGTGTCTGTATATATTTCCTATCATATAGTCAAGTGCTACGGTTATTTCTCATTTCAATCCGCATACTAAATATATACGGGTGGATATCATTTCAACCTGTAATCCCAAATTCAATTAAATAAAAATCGCTTGGGTTTATCATTTCAACCCATAACGATTTTCTCCTATTCTAAAGTCTGTTCGGGAATGTATCATTTCAACCCATAGTGATTTCTAAACTATAGGGAACTTGCAGAGTGATAATAGAAAATACAATAAAATAACAGGCATATATCATTAATAACAATATAATATAAACAACAGGATATGGTGTCATATCCCGCAGGTGAACAGTTACAGATAATAGCATATATAACAAATTTAAATAACTACAGCAGCATATTTCAATTGTCGTTTCAATTGAAATCAAATTTAATGAATAAAAATATGTTAATCGTGAGTGATTGCTCACCTTCCGAGGTTAGAGAAATAGACAATGAGGTTGAGTTACGAAATGCAAGCACGACTTCCAAAGCAAAGTTAGATGGTACGATTACGATGGAAAAGCTGATAGATAGAAATTGATGAGAACGGATCACATTAGCTTGATAAAATTGAAACGAAGATTATATTATTAATTTATTACTTTCTTTCAAAGTGAACGTTAAATCAAAACACGCATTTCAAAAAATGATATATATATATATATATGCATACCCATGAAAACCATATAACTTTAAAATGCTTCCATTTCATATTAATGTTAAATAATAAATATATAATGATTCAAAATGTCACATATATAGTATATTCATTTTATGGTTGTCGTTTCCAAGTAATAAATATTCATTTTAAACCAATATTAAAATAATATATATGTATAGTTAAAAATCAATGTTCTAACATAAACACATATATTAAAGATCAACACACACATATATAATATCTTTTGAAATGGATACTTATGTATATATATAATTATTATAGTTTATTACTTTCCTTTTCAAAATATCAACAGGAAATCAAACAAACTTATGCACATATATATGCAGATAAACAATATTCTTTATAATACATTGTTAACTTACTCCTTTTTTTCTTTTTTCTTTTTAAAGAGTATATATGCAGTACAGTTTATAAGAATTTTGTTTTTATAAAACCTTCATATATAACAAAATATATGTATAAAATAAAATATTTGTATATATAAAAATCAAAACGTTTCAAACATATATTCAAAAACTGGATCATATAAATAACAATGTATTTAGTTAACACATAGTATAAAATTCATTAATATAACTCTCTTATATATTCATTATAACTATAATCGAAACGGTTATATATACTTTTATATAAATTAACCAAATATACACGTTACTTAACCTATCTGTACCCGATCAATAGATTTATTATTAAAGCACGCACATCATAACAGTATGAAGATATACAATGCTTTAGGCTTATTAAACAATATATTGTAACTTATGTATACTAATATGTGAATATAAATAAGCTTACATACTTATTATATAAAAATCAAAATTAAAAAAAACAATATAACAAAATATATATAAACTCAGAAATTGATATATAAGTTTATGCTGTTATATAGAGATTTTTTTTTTTATTAAGTACAGCCATACATATATATATCTTTGGGTACTACAATTTGTATTATTTGCCTTTTATAAAGAAAATTGCGGTTGCACTAAGTTTGTACATATAGCTTACTTTATGTATATAAATAACATAAGCTGTCATACATATATGCACTAAAATATATAAATTTATGGCAGTATACTACTAGCAAATATATATAATATAATACAATGTATAGACATACCCTATGTAAACTCGAGTCACTGATGGGTGGGCAAAAGGAATAAATAAGAAACTACAGACAATGGGGAAAATGTTGATGCCACCTATGTGCTGTCAGAAGTTATTACCTCTAGGCTATACACTCGGCTATGATGAGGCTGCCGATGTGGATAGGGAAGATGTTGGGTTCGGCTGGAAGGCAGGGTGTTTCTTAAGAGAAGAGGAGGGAAGAAGGAGTGGACAGACGCTTGGTGGAAAGAAAATTTGCAGAGAGAGGATGAAAAGAATGCAGATGTACTAGGTAAAAGAAAGGAGGAGCAGGCTAGAATAAATAGAATGTACGAAGAGAACAAGGAAGGTTATAAATCAGATTGGAATGAAAACGTAAAGAAAGAAAGAAAGAAAGAAATAAATAAAAGAAATCAATGAATGCGAAATAACGTATAGTATTTTATACGTTTCAAACTTTGAAATGGCAACGGTCATGAGTTGATTTAGCTACATTTAAAGCAATAACTTTTTTGTTTGTTTGGATAGTACGTAATAAGTTTGGGAAGGCAATGATATTTAAAATGGAACAAGGAATGGACGGAGAAATTTAAGCAAAGATAAAACGTACAGAGTAAATATAGAGTAACGGACAGTCACGATAATTCAGTGGATGATTAAAGCAACTTTTAATGCCACCAGCTGCACGTTCAAATCTGAAAAGGCAAAATAACAGACCATATAATAAATTGAAACGATGGATTGATAACAACTGCAAGTATATATTTAATAGAAAAGAACGGACAGAGAAAATTTTGTGAAACGTACTGAAAATAAATATGAAGTACTTAATATATTATACGTTTCTTTTTGAATGCAGAGTCCAAAATTTGAAAGCCAAGTAACGGTCAACCCTTGATTTGGTGAAAATAATTGCAGCAATTAATAAAAGAAATAAATAGCAACGGTCACGTTGCTTTGATTTAGCTGACCCATCAAAGCAAATTATTTATAATTTAACCGGTAGGAAACGTAAAGGAACATACCACCATAAAAATGAAATTGATAACATCTGTGCATTAGTTCTGCAATATTTATTAAAGAAATTGATTCTGCAATATTTATTAAAGCAATTTATTAGCTAGCTTGAATTAAATAGAATTTCACAATGGAATAAACTTTGATAAAATAAATTGAAAATTTAAAATCTGCTATGTTTAATTGGACGTAATCCAAATATTAAATTTTTATTTCAAAATATTATTATATAAAATTTCTCAAAAGTTTCAATTAATCACGTTAAATAAAACCATTTAAAACTATTAAAATCTACGGGTCGTTACACTCTCCCCCACACAAAACTTTTCGTCCCCGAAAATGTAGAAGGTAGGAGAATAGAGCAACCAGAAATAAAATAGAATGAAAGACAAGATAAACAATTAATTTAAAACTATATAAATTTTATTTGAAATGTTTATTTGATAACTTCATTTGAAATTTAATTTTCTTTAATACTTTAATACTTTTCAAACTCCTTTGAAAACAATTATTTACATTATTACTTCCATTTACAAAGAAGCTATTGAAATATTAAATCCAAAATTCATAATTTTTTATTTTGTTTCAAGATACCTTCCAAATATTATTATTAGATCACAAATCATTTTTTTTTTAAATATGTTTTAGTTTAGATACTTCTAAAATATTTATAACACTAAAATTTCTATTAAACCATGTAGTATATAATTAAACAATATTTTAAAGGATGTACCCAACAAGGAAGGAAGGTAGATTTGGAAAACAGAATCAAGGTGAATAACTAAACTGAGCAGATAAGGTAGGTGCAAGGAATAGTATCGGGCACGAATAATTAATATAGAACCATAAGAATTTAAATTTCAAATATTAATTCAAAATTTCTTTGTTGGGAAAAATACTTTTATAATAAAATACTATTATATCGAAATAAATTTTTCTTTCGAAAATACTTTTATAACTCGATGTTTCAACAAGTTTATCCTCGTTCTTGCAGCCTCTGGCCATGCGTTGATCAGGCGCAAAGCTAGAATTCTTCAAGTACTTAGTAGACTTGTTTCAACACCAAGTGAAACTACTTGAAAAACCTTTAAAACAGATATGGAAAGTACAATCCAAACAAAACAACCAAACCAAAACCTTTGTCCGACCATGGTTCACAGATACACAATGGTTACGCCTGAATCCCCCAGGAAACAATCTGTATCCGTAAGCTTTCTCAGCCCTGCGAGTTACGCCATGATGACTAGTAGAGTGCAGGATACACAATGGTTACGCCTGGATCTCTCAGGAAACAATCCGTACCCCTAGGCTATCTCAGCTAGGCAGTTTCGCTACTATTCGCGACCTACACAGATTACAGGATACATAATGGTTACGCCTGGATCCTCTAGGAAACAATCCGTACCCCTAGGCCAGACTCAGCCAGGCAATTGCGCTCTGCAGTCGCGAGAGAAAAAAAACCATGGGTTACGCCACGGTGGGAACACTCGAGTATTACATTCGAAAAACCAAAAATCAGAGAGAATAATATCGATAGAATGAATCCACGATGTGGCCACAAAGCGGATATCAAGCATAAGGCACTTTCCATATCTTTACTTCGAAAATATATATCATATAGTACCTTTTCAAAATCACTTTCAAATATCGTACTTATATAAAGTCCATATATATAGGATTCCATTTTTCCCAAATCGAATACTTTCCAAATCAGTAGATCAAATCATACTTATATAGACTTCGATTATATAAAATCTCTTTCCAAATTGAGTACCTTTCAAATTAATAGATCTCAAATCAACTTCTTACTTATGCAATCCATTTTATATAAATTCGACCACTCCCAAATCAAGTGCTTAGTAATCTAACGTTCTCAATTTCAAATCATTTCAATATCAATTCAGTTTCAAAATCATATATGATTTCACCAAATTTTCTTCCAAATTAAATATCTAAATTTCAAAGTTTCAAAAATAATAGGTTTAGAAAATTATCCCAGTTTCCAAATTAAAATAATTCAAGTCAAAAAAATTCATTTCCAAAATCACCATATAAGTACTGGTTTTTAATTTCAATTTAATTTTCAAAACCAAATATTTTCTCAAAATCAATTATACTTAAAATGGTTTCCAAATTTATAATTAACCCTTTAAAACTTTTAAACTATCCATTTCTATTTGAAATATCCAATTTACCTTTCTGAAAACCATTATTTAAAACTATTTTTTTTCAAAACATTTCAAAACTAAATTTTGTATTCTTTATCAAACATTTTATACTCTTCGAAATTTCTTAGCTTTGAAAATTTAATCTCGATTTGGAAGTATTCGAATATTCAAAATAGTTAGGGAAATCAAATTTTCAATTCAAGAGTTGAAAATCAACAATAAATCAATAAATCAATTCCGAAACTCGAGGACTGAACACCGGTCTCATTTTAAATTGTTTCAAATATACACTTATATCTTTCTAAAATATCAAATTATACTTCGGAATTTGAAATCAAAAACGGTTTTACAAAATCACCGCATAGCGAAGCTATTAAAGTGGCCTCTCCCCCACTCTGAAACTCGAAAATCAATGTCGATGAGGCATGCACTCATCACCGAAATTATTTTCCAGCGACATAAATGAGTTCTGGACTTCTATTTTCTTGAAAACTTCTTTGAAATTTTTTCAAAATTATTGGAATTCATTTGAACTCATTTGAAACATTTCCTATTCGGAAAAATACTTTTAAATCGTATTATTTTTATATATTTTCCAAAATATTAAAACCAATTTCAAAATACCGGAATTCAATTCTCGAATTTCAAATTTAACTCTACAGTTATAAATCATTTTTACATAAATCAATTTCTTATAATTTTTCAAAATTTCAAATTCTTTCAAAACCTTTTTATATAGAATAACATTTCTTATTTGCTTTATATATATAGGTATATAATCCTTATCGAAAACATTTTCACTTTTATATATAGAATAAAATCAAAGTTATCAAAATAATAATTTTGATATAAACAATTTCAAAAATACAAACAAAACCCGATTTTCAAAGGATGATTCAAGAATGGATTTCAAAACAAAGATAGAGATTTAATTTAGAGGAACTCCAATCAATAGAATCCTGATTCGAATATAGACTCGATCGAAGATGAGATAATTAAATTACAAAATAGAAGATGGATATACTTCTATAAATCGCGGGCGACCTTTACCGGTCAACCGTGATTCCAAAATTAGATCGGCGTAGAATTTTGAGGCAATTGGACATTCGATCGCCAGAGATATAGAATTCGGCATAACAAGATATAGCAGCATCGTAAACTGAGGATACAGAAATCTTCGGTGAGTCAATGCCAATTGAAAAGGAGTTTTCACCCCCTTTACAAATCATTCGGTGGAGTTATGGGATACTCCGGAATCAAACGAATATAAATAGGGAGAGACAGAATGAATTTCGGAACCGAGGGACATTCCAAAATTCAAAGAAAATCGAGTCAAAAGGAAAAGATTCAACTCGAGCGAAAGTGATTCTGTAAATAAATTTACCATATATGCTAAGTTTTGCCTAGAGCCAAAGCTCTGATACCAACTTTAACGACTCGCTATTTTGGACCATCCAAATCGACAATAAAACCATACATATCCGACTTGAATAATTCAAAATACTGAATTGTTAATTAAAATTTGGAAAAACTTAAAATATACAGTAAATAAATCAATCACAGATCACAGAGTAATATAATGCAGCGAAATAGATAAAGAATAGTAGTTCATGAAGCTACTATATACATCAGAGTTAGAAAAATACAACCGAATAGTTCAAATGTTGTGAAGTCTCCAACGCAACAGATGACTTCTCTGAACCAATCAACTGGAAAAGCTAGAATCTGAATCGATAGTTGGATTTCCAAATGAAGCTCCGAACTCCAAAGGTGAGTCTCAAATGCTGTATCACTCAGTCTGATCCGAGCGTAAAGCAAAACACAAAACACTCGAGTCAGGATTAACATTCTTATATCAATAAATCCAACTCAAGTGAAATATCAAGTGAAATACAAATAACTTAAAGGATGTTTGGGATAACCATCCTCTAAGGGTCCATGGAACTTCTACAAGGTAGAAATATACACTATAACAATGTGGTCATTTTAGCTTAATTTATACTTCAAAACCAAATCTCATTTTCAATTCAAATATCTCTATATTTCCCAAAATAGTATTTAAATATATATTAAATAATTTATACAGTAAAGTATTTTCAATTTCCTCAACTTAACAAATCGTTCCAACATCAACCCGACCTTCCCATTTAAATTAAATTCAATCTCAATTTATCAATTTAAATTCAACTCAATTTCTAAAATAACCACTTAAATTTTATCGATCTCAAATTCGGATTTATAATCACAAATACCCCTTTATATTTCCGTATATTTTAAAACTTTAAGTATTCATCGTTTCATCTAAATTTTCATTCAATTTAGTTTTCTAAATAATAAATTCAAATTTATTTCAGCCTAAATTTTCATTTTAATTCAATTTAGTTGCTAAATAACAAATTCAACTACGTTGATTTCAAATACAAATCCGAATCTCAACATAAACCATTTAAATTCCAATATAGTTCAAGGCTCTAATATTTAAATATTCTATATAACAGTTTCATATAGATCTCGATTTAACCTCATTATTATTTAGTCTTGAAATACTCCCTTATTAGATTCAATATCATTTAAGTAACCTTAAATTACATTTTACTCCATATTTTCTTTAATTTATTTAAACGTGAAATATTCATTAAATCACTTGCGTCAAAAATCCAGTTACAAAATCATACCCATTAAATTTCCCATTCAAAAATTTCAAATCGATTTAATTAAATAAATCCTTATTTAAATACCATTTTTATAAACCCAAATTTATCTCCCAATCTTAATTATTCAACTTATTACAAGAGAATCTATTTGAAATATAGATTTACATAAATACTTAACCATATTATATGTATTAAATCAGTCTAATTTAAATCAAATATTACTACTAAATCTATATATACAATTTTCATTTATATAATATCTTAAGAATCAAATTTATTAAACCATATATTTCTTTCCAAAATTGTAGAAATTATTTTCAAAATATTTATATGGACCAACGGTGTCTGTATATATTTCCTATCATATAGTCAAGTGCTACGGATATTTGTCATTTCAATCCGTATACTAAATATATACGGGTGGATATCATTTCAACCCGTAATCCCAAATTCAATTAAATGAAAATCGCTTGGGTTTATCATTTCAACCCATAACGATTTTCTCCTATTCTAAAGTCTGTTCGGGTATATATCATTTCAACCCATAGTGATTTCTAAACTACAGGGAACTTGCAGAGTGATAACAGAAAATACAATAAAATAACAGGCATATATCATCAATAACAATATAATATAAACAACAGGATATGGTGTCATATCCTGCAGGTGAACAGTTACAGATAATGACATATATAACAAATTTAAATAACTACAGCAGCATATTTCAATTGTCGTTTCAATTGAAATCAAATTTAATGAATAAAAATATGTTAATCGTGAGTGATTGCTCACCTTCCGAGGTTAGAGAGATAGACAATGAAGTTGAGTTACGAAATGCAAGCACGACTTCCAAAGCAAAGTTAGATGGTACGATTTCGATGGAAAAGCTGATAGATAGAAATTGATGAGAACGGATCACATTAGCTTGATAAAATTGAAACGAAGATTATATGATTAATTTATTACTTTCTTTCAAAATGAATGTTAAATCAAAACACGCATTTAAAAAAATGAAATATATATATATGCACACCCATGAAAACCATATAACTTTAAAACGCTTCCATTTCATATAATTGTTAAACAACAAATGTATAATTATTCAAAATGTCACATATATATTATATTCATTTTATGGTTGTCGTTTCCATGTAATAAATATTCATTTTAAACCAATATTAAAATAATATATATGTATAGTTAAAAATCAATGTTCTAACATAAAACACATATATTAAAGATCAACACACACATATATAATATCTTTTGAAATGAATACTTATGTATATATATAATTATTATAGTTTATTACTTTCCTTTTCAAAATATCCAGCAGGAAATCAAACAAACTTATGCACATATATATGCAGATAAACAATATTCTTTATAATACATTGTTAACTTACTCTTTTTTTCCCCTTTTTTTTAAAGAGTATATATGCAGTACAGTTTATAAGAAAAAAAAATTTCTTATAAAACCTTCATATATAACAAAATATATGTATAAAATAAAATATTTGTACATATAAAAATCAAAACGTTTCAAACATATATTCAAAAACTGGATCATATAAATAACAATGTATTTAGTTAACACATAGTATAAAATTCATTTACATAACTCTCTTATATATTCATTATAACTATAATCAAAACGGTTATATATACTTTTATATAAATTAACCAAATATACAAGTTACTTAGCCTATCTGTACCCGATCAATAGATTTATTATTAAAGCACGCACATCATAACAGTATGAAGATATACAATGCTTTAGGCTTATTAAACAATATATTGCAACTTATGTATACTAATTTGTGAATATAAATAAGCTTACATACTTATTATATAAAAATCAAAATTAAAAAAAAATATAACAAAATATATATAAACCCAGAAATTGATATATAAGTTTATACTGTTATATAGAGAATTTTTTTTTTATTAAGTACAGCCATACATATATATATCTTTGGGTACTACAATTTGTATTATTTGCCTTTTATAAAGAAAATTGCGGTTGCACTGAGTTTGTGCATATAGCTTACTTTATGTATATAAATAACATATGCTGTCATACATATATACACTAAAATATGTAAATTTAAGGCAGTATACTACTAGCAAATATAGATAATATAATACAATGTATAGACATACCCTGTGTAAACTCGAGTCGTTGATGGGTGGGCAAAAGGAATAAATAAGAAACTACAGACAATGGGGAAAATGTTGATGCCACATATGTGCTGTCAGAAGTTATTACCTCTAGGCTATACACTCGGCTATGATGAGGCTGCCGATGTGGATAGGGAAGATGTTGGGTTCGGTTGGAAAGCAGGGTGTTTCTTAAGAGAAGAGGAGGGGAAAAGGAGGGGACAGGCGCTTGGTGGAAATAAAATTTGCAGAGAGAGGATGAAAAGAATGCAGATGTACTAGGTAAAAGAAAGGAGGAGCAGGCTAGAATAAATAGAATGTACGAAGAGAACAAGGAAGGTTATAAATCAGATTGGAATGAAAACGTAAAGGAAGAAAGAAAGAAAGAAATAAAAGAAATCAATGAATGCGAAATAATGTATAGTATTTTATACGTTTCAAACTTTGAAATGGAAACGGTCATGAGTTGATTTAGCTACATTTAAAGTAGTAACTTTTTTGTCTGTTTAGATAGTACGTAATAAGTTTGGAAAGGCAATGATATCTAAAATGGAACAAGGAATGGACAGAGAAATTTAAGCAAAAATAAAACGTACATAATAAATATAGAGTAACGGGACAGTCACGATAATTCAGTGGATGACTAAAGCAACTTTTAATGTCTCCAGCTGCACGTTCAAATCTGAAAAAAGGCAGAGTAATGGACCATATAATAAATTGAAACGATGTATTGATAACAGCTGCAAGTATATATTTAATAGAAAAAACGGACAGAGAAAATTTTGTGAAACGTACTGAAAATAAATATGAAGTACTTATTATATTATACGTTTCTTTTTGAATGCAGAGTCCAAAATTTGAAAGCCAAGTAACGGTCAGCCCTTGATTTGGTGAAAATAATTATAGCAATTAATAAAAGAAATAAATAGCAACGGTCACGTTGCTTTGATTTAGCTGACCCATCAAAGCAAATTATTTATAATTTAACCGGTAGGAAACGTAAAGGAACGTAGCACCATAAAAATGAAATTGATAACATCTGTGCATTGATTCTGCAATATTTATTAAAGAAATTGATTATGCAATATTTATTAAAGCAATTTATTAGCTAGCTTGAATTAAATAGAATTTCACAATGGAATAAACTTTGATAAAATAAATTGAAAATTTAAAATCTGCTATGTTTAACTGGACGTAATCCAAATATTAAATTTTTATTTCAAAATATTATTATATAAAATTTCTCAAAAGTTTCAATTAATTACGTTAAATAAAACCATTTAAAACTATTAAAATCTACGGGTCGTTACAGAAGGGTTTGTGAATATACTTATTCCGGTGATATAAGTATATGAGTATTTTGATAAATAGATTCTACTTAATGGAAATTTAATTAAATGAGGTCAGTGATTTAAATGGGAAATGATATCTTTGTTTTGAATTTTATTTATCTGATAATTAAATAACATATTATCAAATCTTGGCCTAAATATGTAATCCTTCTTAATTTTGGTGGTAGGAAAACAATTCCCTACTTAATAAATATGGATTTTAACTTTGGAAATATCTTTGAGAAACACAGGGATTATATAGTACAGTTACGGTCGGTGGTGCTATATTTTATGTATAAACTCGTTTTGTTCTTTTAGGCCAAATGATAAGGAGATCCGTCCACCTAAATGTTTAGGGGGTGATCCCAGCTCTTATCTATTGTCGGGCTATTTTCTAAAGAACTGGTATTGAGCATTTCGAAAATCGACGATTAGTTTCTGGAGGACCTGGTAAGCGGGAAAAGTGTACTTATAAGAGATGAATCGTATCGAAACCACTCCAATAAACCATATATGGTTCGATGGAGGGGTTTCTTGATACACTGAGATGTTGGAATCCATGTGTGATTCCAAACCTATTGGGGTATGGGAATCTATGGATGATTCCAAAATCTATTTGAGATATGGAAATTCATGTGTGATTCCGAGACCCGTTGGGATATTGGAATCCATATGGGATTCCATGAGCAGTTTTGACGGAGGTGCATGAGCTGGAATGTCGGACGTACCCTCACCAGCCGTAATGACTAAAACCAGAGATAGAAGGCATGGCCAGTAGGGTTGGCAAACTCATAGAATGCGGTCGGCTCCACCTAGACGTTACCTACAGTTGTTATGCATGCATCGGCATGCACTTGGTCTTTGCGAGATCATCTATGTTTTTCCTATGGCACATCACTAGGGATGTATGCTGCTTCGAAAGGATAACTCTGATCCTTGTGCAGGAGGACCGTTCTCAAAGTACCGTGGGAACCTCCATAGAAATCCTACACAATTAGCGAACAAGCCTTACCAGTTTTTGATTATACACCTAGTATTGTTGTGATGTATACTCACAAGCATCATAGGTACTTGATTATTATTATTTTCAACCTTAAACATTATTATAATATCACTGGATTTTATGATGTAAATGTTTAAGTTATCGTAAGGTAAAACCCGTACGTGTTTGTATGCAACGCGGTCTTGCGAGATACCTTTGATTTTAAAGGATTTTATAATTTATAACTAATAAAATTCATTGTGATTTGAGTTTCTCATACTGGTTTTACCAGACCGACCATGACGTTGTTTTTCCTAAATGCTCGTGTCAACCTGAACATATTTACTAGATTTAGCTGGATACTTTGGATCTTTCAGGAGACGAGCTGGATTCTCCAATGCGTATTCACGTATCTTATATTTCCGTTGTTTGTTATTCTTAATTTCTGTATGTATTCATCAGCAATTGTAAGGATAGATGTTATAACTGTCTAAGCTAAAATAGGTGAGCTACTTTGATATTGTGCTATGTATGTATAAATAAGATGATTTCCTTTTGTAAAGAATCTTGTGTATATTACAAATTCTGCTCTTTCTTTCACTCCAATAATCTATCTTTTTAGCACTTGGATATTCGAAACGTGAATACCGTGGATGTATTAGCGTCAATTTCTAAGGGTCGAAAAGCCGGGTCATTGTAGTTTTATTTCTAAAGATAATTTATCTTTGGTTTTACGAAAGACTATTTAGAATTATTTTGGAACTTGTTGCTGATTATGATTTTAGGCAATATCGAAAGGATATTATAGTCATGTTTCTCAATGGAGACATTGATGAAACAACTTAAAAAAACCACTTTTGGATTACTCTTTTGTATGAGGGATTCAAATACACTATAATTATTTATAGGGTGATATTTGGATTATTACGAAAGGGCTAGACAGATGAGGTTTAAAAAATAAAAGGAGGTTTGGTATGAAAACTACGAAACAATTGATTTTCTTTTGCCAAAATAGACGAATGTTGTCTTATATAGTAATATAAGAACATCCTTAAAACTAAACAAATGCAAAAGATTCATCATGCATTTGCTTTATGGAGTCTAGTGCATGCTAAAGTATATACACATATGGATATTACGTGTATTATTTGGCAGATATCTTACTGACATTGAAAGTGAATCAATGGTTAGTAACCAAAATGGTTATGAGATATATTTAAGGAGCAAAAGGATTGTATGCTCAAGGTAAAAGATTGGATTGGTTGGAGATCATAAAGCCTTACAATCTGAATATTTTGGATGCCAAGAGTACAAAAGATCCACTTCAAAATAATTTTTTATTTTTATTTTTTTTGGATGAAGCTATATAAGGAAAGTTGTTATACAGACACTTATAGCTTTCTTTACTATTTTCAGTTATAGGGTATCCAACGATGGAAATAATTGTAAAATTTTGTTACAAAGTTATGGACTATTGAATAAAGAAATTCAAAGACCATTAAAGTAATATTGTTACAATAAACAACATATTATTTTATAATAAGGGGAGTGCAAAATAGATTGTAATTCATACAACGTATTGTGATGAGCTCCATTATGGCGAATCCACTTACAAAAAGACTATAACCCAAGGTTTTTCATAAGCATGTGGCTCAATTTATGTAATTGTTACGGAAGGATATTTTTTTTTTATGGGAGTTTATATCTGGTATATGTCGTTGCTCTATACTTCGGTTATGAATATATTCAGTATTTTGTTTTTTTGGACAGAATAAAGTTTTCTTCTTGCACTATGTTTAGTTCATCTAGTGAACTTTTGATCTCACTAAAGTAGGACAAGTTGGAAATAAACGTGTACATATCATATTTCATGTAATTTTCATGTTATACATCCATGATTGGTCTATATCATTTGATTATGTTGGTATACAAGACCATTGATGGGTTTAATTGCATTAATAGTAATGAAAGCCTCTTTGATCCTTTGTCTGTATAGTTAATGGACAAGATTATTTCAGAAACATCTTATGTAATAAGTAGTAAATTTTAGAGCTCATAAACTTAAACACATTTATAAGGTAATTACATATATGACCCGGGGGAGACAGTTGGAAATTTTCAACATTTGGGTTACATATGTAAAATAAAATGTGTTGTGATATTTTGGTGTAAAGCCTAATTAATATGATTAAATTTTGAATTAAAGTTAAAATGAGTAAGGATATATTTGTCATGGTTTTAATGTGTAGATACCGAGTCAATTCTAATTTTTGAAAGGGCAAAATTAGAAAATGCCAACTTTAGAAATATGAAGTTGTGGTTCTCAAATTACATAAGCTCTAGTTATTCTTCTAATCTGTTCTATGAAAATAATTCAGATCTAGGGTTTTTATCAGTTTGGAAGATCAGATCCAACTCTTATCTTTTAGATTTGTCTCTTTCTTTTAATATGTTCAAGAAAACAGCAAATCTAGAGCTCATGTCAATATGAAAATCAAACGAAGATTACTTTTTTAATCAGCAGCTATGAATTAAAGTATGACTTCTACCAATTTATTCATCTTCCTTTGCTTTCTTCTCAATTAAATCAATATATCACCTATTCAGATTTAGGCTTTCGTGGTTAATCAATAAGTATAAAATTCGAAAAAAATTATTCTACACACAAGATTTGAACACTGAATCTCATAAAGAACATCTCAATGCACAACCAACTAAGCTAATAAATTTTGATGAAATAAATAACATTAAGACGTATTTGTTTATAATCTATTATGCAGAACTAGCATATTACTAGTGATTGTTGCCCCGTCGAGGGGGGTTGCCCCAGGCGGCCGTCTGTTTAGCCTGGCTCCTGAGCCGGCCCTGCACACACTCATGCAAGGAATACATCAAGGCAGTTAAATTATACCCAACTATTTCAAGCAAGAATTAAGAAGGGAAGCAAGACCAGCCTCAAAATGTTCCGGTCCTATTAGAAAGTTGGTTCTGGGAGGCAAGGCAGAGCAAGACAACCACCAGCGATTTTTCCAGCTCTTGTTGGACATCTGGTCCTGAGGCAGTCCTGAGAAGCCAGAAAAGCACGGTAGAAGGCTACGGTGAACTAAATCTGAACCTTAAACGAGACAGCAGGAACGAGGAAGCACTAGATCTAAAGATAATGGGTTGAAAGCACAGGTTCGATGCTAGCAGATATTGCGGGAATAATTTTAATTCAATACTAGCTTTTGATCTTAGCATACTAGTTTTCATGCAAAATTTTCATGCAAATAGAAAAGTATCCGGTTATAGAAAAATATCACATCTCTGATATGGTGTACCTTGATGATATCGAATTTGGTAGCTCTGGAAGAAGTAAATATTACAGGTCTCTGTTTCAGTAGATGTGTTAGAACTCAGTTGTGTAAATTTATTTCTATTTTAGTAGATGTATCAGACTTCAACTGTGTAAATTTTATTTCTATTATGTAGTTTTTAAGTAAAATTGTCAAAGGTAATTTGTAGTTCATGTGAGATGTATATGTAGTGAAATTTCCAGAAAGCTTGTACATTTATTGGTAAACCATTACTATCAGATAAATTCTTGTTATGACTTTAAACGCTATGAATGTAAGGAAGTTCTTGTTAGTTCATGTATGGGGATGTTATTATTTCTTGTCTTTTCGAATTCTATCAACTCAAGTGCATCAAATATTATGTCTATGATATTAAGTGTACTGTATTTTTTATTGGTAGATATTGTAGGAGTGGAAGCAAAATAACAAAATTACTTTTAAGAATTTTTTAGAGTATTTAGCAACGACTTAGTACGTTGTTAATTTACATTTAGCAATGGCTATGGGCCATGGATAAATATAAGTTAGCAACGGCTTAAAGCCGTTGTTAAGTTCTAGAAAAACAATGGACGGAAGTTGTTGCAAAGTATAAATTAGCAACGGTTAAGGACCGTTGCTAAGTTTAAGTTCGCAAAAGTTATGAGCCGTTGCGAAATTTTAGTCACTCTCAATTTTACAATGACTTTGGATTGTTGTAAAATACTTTAACAGCGGTTCAAAGCCATTGCGAAGAAATAGTTTTTCCAACACGGTGTTACAAGCCTAGAAGTTCGAAATTTGAACTATTGCATATGGCAGGAGACATGACCGTTGTAACCACATACGCAACTTTTGAATCTAGAGCGTCTGTTGATCGATGCATCATTTCGCTACATATATGAAGGCATGGCCGAATTGGCATTTCATTACGGAAATTTCTTCTTTTTGCAAAGAAAAACCGTAAAATAATATATAATCTAGACTCCATCTGACAGACGGCGGTAACACGCATATTAAGATGTATGATTTCTTTTTATATTCTAGGGAATGTCAAAAAAAAAATATAGGACCTCATTTCTAATCATAACTCTCTTTAACTTTTAGTTTACATTTATGTCATTTTTTACTAACTTGCACTAATCATAAGTCTCTCAGTCATTCTTCATTTTACATTTCTAACCAACTTTTAACTAGTAATCTTTGTTAAAGTACACCTCTACTCGTAATTTCAAGGTTGATCAGAAATCTTCCTTAATATTCAATACTAAATTGATCAAATGACATAAACATAAACTAAAAGTAAAATATACCTTTCTTGATATCCAATTAAACATTAAAGAGGATTCAATATTTCATAATTATTTCATGCATGTCCCTGTCCTGATGGTTCCAGTACACCTGCGCTTACTTTTCTGGAGGGCCAGAGACCTTTTTGTGCTTTGGGCCTTCTCGTCCTTGCTGTTACTTATTCTGAGTTTCTGCGTTCGTTCTTTATGGTGTTGGGTATGAGCAGCCTTTAGTTTCAGTTGGGCTGTTTTCTTTTTATGCCGAAATTATCCTTTGTACATAGTTGACAATACCAGGGTGTTCGCACCGAATTAACCGACTAAACTAGTTCATTTCGCTTGATTCGGTTCTGTTACGAAACTGTATCGGTTTGAATTTCAATCGTAAATTAATTTTATTTTGGCTATTGATTTAACCGAATTAACCGAACTTTTATTATATTATCTAATGTTCGTAATAATTTGCTTAGTAATAAAAATCAAACTTTATCTATTGAAAATACAGGTAAATAGGTACAAAGAAGAAGTTGCAAAAAATTTAGTTTCAGGGACAACAGGTTTGTTTTTTTTGTCTGAAGGACACTTTTTATTATAAACTGAAAATGATAGTTACAACCATCATTCTGTGATTTACACTAGAAGCGTCTTTCAGCCTAAAAAACAAACTTTTTGTCACTGAAACTAAATTTTTTTTGCAACTTCTTATTTATGCCTAAAATCCCCTTGAAAATATATTAACTTTTCCTATAAACTTAAAAAGAATTCGAAATAGTTTCTCTAAATATAAATTTATGTTTTCTTTTGAGTAAATCGATCATTTGAATAATAACTCATGATAATTTATCCTACTTACCTTTTTAGTTCAGTTAAATCGGTTATCGATCGAAGTAACTGAAATTAATTTGTCCGCTCCGCTTCGGTTTGAGGTTTTTTTGTTTTAGTTCGGTTTGACATCTTTTACATTAAAACCAACCAAACCAACCGGACAGTCGCCTCTAAACAATACTTTGCTGCTTCTTAAGCAAAAAAGGTAGTTTTCTTTTGTACGATGTTTTGTGTTATTGCTAAAATGATGCATCCTTACGTGAGAATTGGAATGAGAGGTTGTTGTATTAGTTGCAAATGTGATGTGACTAGGGTGAGTTTGTATTCTTGTTGAATTAAATCATTGTAGTTACAATTCAATCCCATTTCTTTTATAATAAAAAAAAAATCAAAAAAAAAAAAAATTGTGAATGCGGTTTTGTTTTTCCCTTTGCTTTACCTTTGATAATTGATACTATATTCAAGCACAACACACTTTTTTATGTCTCGAGGCTTGAATCCATGACATTTAAATATTGTTTAATCATTTGAGCAAGAGGTTCTAGACTTTTTATTCCAATCACTATCCTTTTTTCTTCTTTTGCAATTTTTGGGATTTCCATTGCTTGGTCAAAAGTGTAAATTTGTTAGGAGTTCGAGGTCAAAACATCTGTTCACGTGTGTTCGATTTTCATTTACATGGGAACGAAAACAAGGAAAATTGCGAGCAATCATATCTGTTCGAATCGTTCATTGATTTTCAAATTGTCTATACATTATCCATATTGCATATAACTTGTACGAAATGTATTTGAATCTTAATCTCATTGGATCGACGGTATCTTTTATAAAACAAGATAAGAACTTCCGATCCAGTCTAACCTATTTATCCTGTTGCACTTATTTAATTTAGGAAAATATGAAGTAAAACTTCAACCATACTTTTGAACGAAGGACACAGGTTTCAAATTTTAGTCTAAATAACATTTATTGTTATATTAATATAGCATTCAGATGAAACAGAGATTATATAAAATATAAACTATAAAAATGAATGTTATATGAATATTACATTATACATGTATAATGATATATTAATTTGACATTTTTTTAACTGTAAAAATAAATGCTATTTTATTTAATTTAGTGTAGTTTATTTGATTTTAGTTTTATTTAATATTCTTTTCATTTGATGTCAGTTTAATATTAAATTCTGTTTTATTTGATACTATATTAATATAGCATTCGGTGTCCTTCAAATTAAATTTAAACCTATGTCAGATTTTTGTAACAAATCGTGGGAAAAGCTGGAAACTAATGGACTATGAAACTGTCCAAGATTCAATTTATGTTTCCATTTCAACTTTATAATCTCACGCCTACCTACAATTTTCCCCCATGTGCAATATTCCATTTTTTATTTTCAATCCTAAAAAAAAAAAACCATTCCCCGCATTCCTGCTTCTCATTCACAAAACACTAAAAGTCAAATCAACGAAAAAACAATACTCAATCAGTCAGAAGATAACTTAAGATAACTTAATTCCTCCCACCACATTCCACCGTCACAAGACATGTTGGTTCATTTTAAACCAAAAACGTTATTTAAAGAGAAAAGTGAGTGTAACAAATTAATAATATAGGAGTTTTTTTCAATTTGACCTCTTCTTTTAAAGTAATACAAATAGTTCACTTCAAGAATTAATATCATGGTTTGACCAATACATGACGTTATTATAAAAAAAAAAAAAAATTAATACACCTATCGACGACTTTTGAAAAATTGCTTCAGCGTATTGAACTAATAAAAAAAAATTGACGTTTTAGACGACTTTTCAAAACACGTCCACTTTTGAAAAGTTGCCTTAATATATCCTAATAAAAAAAGTTTAACGTACACTGACGCTATTTCAAACCAAAACGTTATTTAAAAAGATAAGCGAGTATAACAAATTAATAATAAAAGACTTTTTTTCTCAATTTGACCTTCTTTTTTCACAGTACGTTTCAAAAACTAAGGCCCCGATTGGTTTGTTTTTTTTTAGTTTTGTGTTTTCGTCATAAAACGTGTACAAGATGCATGATTTTTAAAAAAACAACCGATTTGAAAAATAAATCTAACATATAATATAAAAGAAATTTATTTTGTTTTCTGTTTTCAGAAATAACAAAAGAATGGAAAACAATTCATTCTCTCCGCTGTCCGTTCGTCGTTCCTCCATTGTCGTCATCATTATTTAAATTCTATATTTCTCTTCTGATATTCTCATTTTTAGTTATGAATGTAGAAAATGGAAAACACAAAACACAAAATGAAACCATACAGACCCTAATTTAATTTATAGCCCTTAGTGAACTAAGACACACCGACGTCATTTTAAATAGTACCAGTATAACTAAATTTTTTTATTAGGATACACTGAGGTGCATTTTCAAAAGTCGTCAGCCATAGCGTATCCAACTAAGAAAAATTAACGTTTTGAACGACTTTTCAAAACTCACGTACTGTCGACTTTAGAAAAGTCATCTTAGCCTATCCTAATAAAAAAAAACTAACGTACACCGACGCCATTTGAAATGACAGTGTGTTTTGGTCAGTTCAGCGTTGAGCTGGTCAAAGTGAGAATATAAATAGTATTAGTTTTAAAATCAGACTATTTGTGTAATTAGTTTATAAAATGAGGCTAAACCTAAAAAATTTTCTTTAAGTCAGTTATCTAATATATATATTGGTAGGACGGCTCACCAATATTATTTGGCAGGTAACGAGTGAGGTCATATGTGGACTCCAAAAAGCACATGCAAGACCGGTCAAGTTAGCTACGTATTAGGACACTTGTATCGGTCGTTGTATCTAACTTTTTTGTCTTATTTTATATCTGCACATGTTTAATCGGTTACTCTTCCAGTGCGGTTACACTCTTTTTCTCACTTTATTTGTATCATCGTTACTTTCTCTTTGTGGCGCTTTTCTTCCGTCACCTGTACTTTTTAGCCCCGACAGTTCACCAACCTACGTTAAGACATAAAAGGTTTAACTATTATTATTTAAAGAAAAAAAAATTATGAATCAAACTAAATGTCAGCCAATATTACTGAGCAAATAGTGATATAATATTTATCTTAAAGTATATGAAATAATTAAAAGATGTTACAAATACAACGGCATAACGACAAGGAACCGGTCGGTAGATTACATTATTTAAAAAAAAATTAGTCTGATTCTTCACTAATTTTTTTGAAGATCAAATGATAATATGCTTTAAAAAATTTAAAAATAGAAAAATTTGATAAATCATTAATGGAGAGAATAAAGTATCCAACAATGAGAAGATTTAAGGAGACGTGTTTTGCTTCAGACAATTTGATTTAGCAAGCCTATACTAGACAGACCTCGCTAACGGTCAGTTTGATTATATAATGCAAATACAACATGTTAGATGCGATATCTTAGCGACTACTAAATCATTTGCGAAAGTTAAATTGATTATATTTTTCGTCGTTAGTTCAATGTCCGTTTATTCAGGGTTGGCACTGAATTTGTATTCGTGAAATATTAAAACATTTAAATTTTATTTTATTTTTATCTGGATTTTATTTTATCTTTATGATATTAATAGTCGATTTTTTATAATTGATGTACCATGAAAAGGTAAAAAGATCAAGTGCATGAACCATTTCTAACAAAACATCTTCCCCGTCTAAGTTTTCTAAGTAGGATACAATTTTAGGTAAAAGAGTTATTAGAACAGTTTTCAAACAATTCTTTTATTTATTTATTTTGGAAGTATGTTATATTTGCTACTAGAAAATAAATAATATACTTACGAAGAGTTATCGACGACATGAGACATTGTCATCAATAACTGGTCAAAACAAATAGTTGTCGGTAGTCGTCGAAAATTTTGACGAGACCAACGACTTGTTGATAGAGTTAGGATATAGCATAGGGGGAAATCATGTAATTTGTCATATATATCCAACTCAATAACCAATCTTGCTCGTAATATATGTATTTGATTTCTAATATATGCTATGTTATATAATTATATAATTCATTAAGTAATTAATTTAAGATATATTGATTAGAAAATTCTTAAATAATATGTTATGTGATACAGTAACAAAATGTTGTAATCATGAAATATTTATCACATTGTATAGCAATATATTATTTTAAATATTTATGATCAAGATGTTTCAAGAAAGAATATTGATACATCTGTTAAGACCAGTATATGTAACGCTCTTAAAATGTGAGGCAACGAATTACTCATGCCTGTTGGGAGCACCAACAAGTTACGTATTGAGAGTAATTGAATAACTATGAAATGACTCATCCAAGAGTTTCATGTTAGTTAATGATAACTATGTCAAATAGGAAATATCAAGTGATGATATTACAGGGTTCTCTCAACTTAAGAATCCCTTGAACTTCGATGTGGAAACTCCATCTTGATTATAGTTAAACATGACATCATGTTCATCGAACGATTATAGATGGATTTCAGTTAAAACATTAAAAGTGAAGCACAATTCAATAATTTGTCTCCTCGATTATATGAAGTTAGTATTGCGATCAACTATAGTCAACTCATAATCAAAATCTCTTGCTAGAATAGGACAATTAATAATAAATATTAGTATTGAACCAAGGACTTTGTTTATGTACTGATCAAGTTGAACGTGGATTATATAGGAATTTTGGCCAGAACATAACTTATATAAGTCCTAATGTGATGTAGTGTTGACGAAGAGAATTAGTGTTATAAGTTGTTACCAAACGGTAGTGCTTAAATTTGCAAAATTGCTTATCGATGAGATTTATAAGCGATAAATTAAGTCAAACTGTCAAACCACTAGCTAAAATGACATGTCAGCATTAGTGTTTAAATTGTTTAAATATTAATCGTTAGCAAAATTCACCATCGTGAGTCACGCAACCGAATTTATTCAGTCTCTGAAACACCACTTGATTCAGTTTCTATATAATAGTTATGAATTAATGAAGTTAATTAATACTTATTAATTATTGTTTTATTTACTGTATGAGACGTGTTCAACAAAATGGAGTTGCCTTTAGAAATATTATGGGTGCCATTAGTAATTTACTCGATGCGTATATAAAAGTTGTATACGCGTATATCGATATATTGTATATATTGATAATAATTTAAATTAGATTTAAATTGAATAAATTTTTAATAGGTTAAGTGTGGTTTTTAGTCACCATGGACTCTAATCCATGCAGCAAGAAAGAGGGGCAACAATGATTATTTGGATTTTGAATTGGTAAGGGATATTGGTGCAAGATACTAATTCGTAGATCTCCCTATATATTCAAATCGATAGCCTCCACTTTCTTTTTGGTGATCTTTTTGCCTCCTTCCTCCTTGCTATTGGCCGTATGCTCCCTTCTCATCTCCATCATTTTATTACCACCAACACATGCAATTAATCAAATAAAAATAAAATCCAGTGTTTGCACACCCATCTCTTGCAAAAAAGGGTGTAAATTTGTAAGATCAAAAGGAACTTTTCAGATCAAAATTTGTTTCTACGACTTCATCTCTAGGTATAATTTGAATATATTTGGTATCATATTTGTGTATTGCTTATGATATATCAACTTTTTCATATATATTGTTGATAGTAGTTTATGTCAATTTGATTTATATGTGTATGCTATTTAATCCATTGTTTCATATAATCATTATAGTTAGCAATTGATAATATATATATATAGGTGTATGTATGTAATAAAATTTCGACCATTGGAAAAAAACCGTCTTAAATTATTTTGATCTTTTACGTATATGTGTACGCGCGCGTGCATGTGTATCTCCGTGTGTGTAATTAAAAACAATGTTTAGTGATTTTAAACATGTTATTGATAATTTAAATAAAAAGAAATTATTAAATGTTTATTTAAAGAAATTGTTTTCGAAAATTTAAGAATTGTTATGTTGGTCGAATAAATTTTATAAAATAAAATGTTTATATATTTCATATATATTTGTTCCCTTTTAACCCATGCAATTTCATAAATAATAAAAATATTTATTTATGTTTTAAAAAAAATCTATGTGGAGACATATATTTACATACATATACGTGTGTGTGTGTGTGTGCACACACAGAGACGCACACACATATTTACACAATTATACACATATACGTATATATTATTCAATCAATATAATTATTCATATGTATATTCTAATATATATTTGTTTCTGAATTATAAATTTATTTTTATGTATATATACACGTTAGTATCATAAATGTAGCGAACTCAAACTAAATGTTTTATTTTTAAACTCTAAATTATAGAATCTAGATTTAAATTTTAAATTATGGAATCTAGACTTAAATTTGAATCTTGCTTAATTAGTCAAACTAGATTTTTGTTTTCTAAAACTAAATTCAACAAATTACTCAAATTTTTGTTATATAATTTTATATGTTTTATTTGAAATTCTAAATTTTGAATTATAGATCTAGATTCAAATTTGAATCTTGTTAAATTAATAAAATTATATTTTAAATTTTAGTTTTGAATTTGAAAAATCAAATTTATGTTATACGATTTTTTTACAAAAAATAATGAAAACCTTTTAAAATTGATATATATATATATATATGTATGTATGTGTATATATATATATATATATATATATATATATATCTGTGTGTATTATGAAATATTTTATTTTGGCAATTAACATATATGAAAAAGCCATAAATATACATAATTGATGTAAATCCCATATATACTTTTGTATATATTTAAGTATGTACACTCTATGCTTTGTTGCAGTTGCACATTATGCACATACGATATACTCGTATACTACAAATAAAATGTTTTTGATTAAATCCATTGATTAATTAAATCGGTAAATCAAATAAAATATGGTTTTATTCAAATTAATTAGATTAAATCTAATTTTATATTTAGACTTCATAGGCCCAATGGATTCAAAATATGAAACTTTTTTGAAATCTATTATACTACCCCTTGCAACTCAGCCTAGTTTGTTTTAATGGTATCGGAGTCCAATGGACCATGCGCTCTAAATTAGCAATATTATAGCTGACTTATTAATGTCTATCCATTTAGTATAGTTTCTAGAAAGATAATGTCTAAGTTTAGGATTGCGTAATCAAGTACTCTGACCTACCTGGCTTCTGGTCTGCCCCGAAAGATGAAGTAGGCCCAAAGATTATCTTCAATATAAAGGCCCGTATTGATTTTGGGTCTTAGGCTAATTTTCAAAATATATTTAGAAAAATTTCAATAAAATTTTAAAATTTAAATTTAAGTTTAAAATATGAAAGAAGTTTTATAAATATTATATAAATTTTGAAATTTCTTTCAAAGTTAATTATTTTTTCGAAAATTTTATTATAATTAATTGGATTAAATAAATAAATAAAAGTTAATCTATTAAATTAAAAAGCATGCACATACACACATACATAATATGTATTTATATTTATCATAAAATGTCTAAGTAACTAATTATAAATTTTCAAAATTAATTGTACTTAATTAAAATTCTTTTAATTAATTAAATGTTAATTAATAAATAATGCACATGTATAGTGATATATGTATATTACTGTAAATGTTATGGTATATAAATATATTCAATTTTAAAATGTTTAAAATAAATAAAATTAAATTAATTAAACTGTTAATTAAATAAATAATCAAATTAATTAAATAAGCTTTAATTAATAAAATTAAAATGAAATTAAATATGATTTAATTGAATAGAATGGAACTGTAAGAAACCCAAATTAGATTTAAGGAATAAATTCATACGTATAGTACATATACTGTAATTTTAAATGTATATCACACTTGAATCATGAGCGTATTTCATAAGAAATACAATATTCAATAAATCTATATCACTCAAAAAAAAATATTGAACATTATGAATCTCTTATATAAATGTTATCCTCTATTATTCATACATTAACCGACCACTGACATACTATTTGGTTTTTGAAATTTCCTCAAGTGAGAGATGTTATGTATAGTGCAATTAATATATTGACTAGATGAGGTAAGGTACATGCACGTATTTGTTGAGCTTTCCTCAAGAAATGTGCATTATACTTGGGCCGTTACAAAATAGTTGGAACGGGTGAATAATATCTCTTGATTTGTTGAGCTTTCCTCACGGTTAAGATAAGATTAGGACAAATACCATATGTTAGCAGTTGTATATGATGCAACCGATAGGTTGCTATCCATCGCATGCAGGCCTATGATTTAGTGAGCTTTCCTCAAGATCATAATTCCAAGGCATGCGAGTCCTAACATGCACTAAAGAAATTAAAATATTTCTATGTATCAATTTAGGGTTTAGAGAAATATAAAATCTAGTGGGAGCCTTACTAGAAAAATGAAAAGAATACATTCACCCTTTCTATTATTGTAAGAATATATGCTACTAAATTTAAAATAATCTACTTTGATAAATCTTTGCAACTAATATAGTTGATCAAATGTTTATCGGTTAAAATATAAATGTACTAAATTAAGATTGACATAAAATATACTTGCCAATATTATTAGTTTTGCATGTTGTCATTTTAGCACTGATACAAGTGCCTAATTATACAACTACTAAATACATTCATAAATTGGTCACTTGCGTGTTTATTTTTCTGAGAATGTATGCTGTCTTTTATGGGTTTTGAACTTTTAACCAATATAATATTATGGATATTTGATCCATATTCGATCACATATGAATGTTACATGGTAAACAACCATGATTTATAATGTACAAAACCTCGATGGAATTAGTTCAATGGAAATGAGCAAGTAAAACATAACACGGGATTATGCATTAATGTGACTGATTGCAATAAGAACCTTATAGTGTTAGATATAGCGCAAGACCTAGAACTATATGATGAATCTCGAAATCCATTCACTAAAATGTCAATTTAATTAGTTTATATAAAGTGCTTAGTTGATATCTTTAAATGCTAAGGATAATTAGACGTATTTTTGTAAAGAATTCGTTAAAGTCTAGTGGTAAGAGTTTTCTTTTGAATGGTTTGACCATTTAAAAAAGAAAAGCGAATGTACGAGAGTGAAATGCATAACTATGATAAAGAGAGTGAATGGTGACCTTTTCTTCATAGAGAGACAATGAAAACAAAAATTGTATGACATACTAAAAGATACTTAATATGGAATGAGAAACATGATTTTTATTCCAAATATATTGTCGTATAGAAAATTGTTTTCTTTAAAAGTTATTTATTTGACTAAGCTACGGTTTTGAGAAATAATTTTTGGTCATATGATTATGAACCATATAATACTGGTTAACTATATCTCAAACCATTAAGGAAAAACCACCTACTTAGTGGAAGCGATATAAAAGCTAGTGAACTCATTGGATTGATACATATATATGTATGAAGTCGTAAGTCCGTTGATACCAAAATGGTTCCTCATACTTTGTTAAATTCATCGATGAACTACCACAGAGATGAACATGTGTATCAAAGTATGTCTGTGGTAAGTTTATAGAATATAAAATGGAAGTAAATAACATAACATGCAAAAGGAAAATAAAACAATTCGATTTGATCGAATGGGTGAGTATATTCGAAAGGATTCCAAAAACACCTAAAAAGAAATAAGGTTGAATCTCAAAAGTCACTTCTCCTTACGGTACATAATAATGTATCAATAAGGAGAAATCAGATTTTGTTGATTAAACTACGATTGATAATGAGTGAAATTGAATTGATTTCTTTATGTGAGGTTAAGTACATAAGGTAGAAATTAATTTCATCTAAAGCATGGTTTATGAAACCATACAATGTAAGAGTTTATAAGAAACCCAAACCTATCCTAGATCGATGAGTTTATAGATTGTGCTAGTCGAAATACTATACATCATAATTTCTCGTGAAGGATCTTGTGTGGACCACCCCAAAGGATTTCAGGACCAATCAATATTGATTGCTAATTTATCTTATGGACAAAAGTTTCGTAAGTTAAACACTAAATCGATTCTATATATATATAAGGAATTCACCAAATGTTTATGAATACCTATTTTGTTACACCGAGAAACATTTGTTGTTTCAAGAAACATCAAATTCATGGTGAAAGAAATTCTTTTCGAAATTATTAGTAGTAAATTGGATTTGGATATGATCCAAAGACAAAACTGATTATGAGGGATGGAGTGAAAAATACCAAATCTAATCAAACACAACATAGTAGAATGTCTAATAAGTATTCTTGCATATTAAAGAGAAACTTTGAGTTTCATATCAATGTCGAGAAAAGAACTTTCTATGTTGTCAATAAGCTATGAAGAGTATTGACTCTGCCATATTGCACAATGCACAAATCCAAAATGGATTCTGAGTACATTATCAAGATATGATTTTGATAGTTTTAACCGAAGGTTATGTGATCCATCGGCCGCAAATGTGTCTTTAAGAAGAAGACCGATGCAGTTGGAATATATTAAGCACCGTTGATAAGAATAGGAACGTAGATTTCAATTATTGAAATTAACATAATAGATTCATCATTCAACATGCTAGAATAAATTTGGAATTTTCTTGCAAAATTATCGTTGGGTATGCTTTTAAGTTTTGATACATATATGTTGAAACAAAAATTTTACATAATGGTTTAGAATATATTGTTTGCACATAACAACCAAAATATCTCGAACTCGGTGGGAATGTTACCGAGTTTGTGGGTTTCGTATATGATCCAAGAATTGATACGAAAGTATCATCCAGTAAGCATTGAAGTTGAACAACTATTTTGATAAAAATGTCAAATAGTTTGATTTTCTATCAAAATGCAGAGGAAGCATGTATCTATAAGAAAGAATTGTAAAACTATAAAGGTGTAAAATATTTCTAAAACTATTAGTAGACAACAAACTTATGATTGTTAATGATGTACTCGTGTTATAATCATTTTATTTTAGTTGTTTAATTCTCGATATTGGATTTGAAAATGGCATCTTTTCTAGTTAGTGTAAAAGGATATTGGGATAGTCCCATATGATATACATAGACACCATATTAAAATATTTGATATGGAGCATAAGAAATGCATTCCTTATGTATTGGCAATAGAAATTATCACTTATGTTGTGTAGTTTATTATCCCATTTCCCTTGTACACTTGGTACATTGAGCAAGTGTCAAATCCAAATTAAGATCGGTATATGGTAGTTTAGAGGGTACTCGAGTATTTACGAAGTATTAAAAATTATTTATAGCAACAACAAATTCCTTATGAAGGAGTGCTCATCCTTGAACTTCATAAGTGATATTAAACATAATATGCCAATCATAAAATTCATATTCAAAGCTTAGTGAAGAAGCTTTAAGTTGAAAATGTCCCAAACAATAAATCGTAGCTGATTTGACCCAAAAGTTGAGTACAACACCTTGAATAGCTCCGCTATAGAAGCAATGTATTTTAATGCAAAAATTTATAACTAAGCTGTGGATGATTCCTAATTTTGAGAATCTGATATCACTGTTATATGATAACAATATCATGATATTGATGATGAAATAGCCTAGAGATCACAAGAAGTCTAGAAACATACTTTGGAAAGTTCCACATGATAAAGGCATTTTATTAGCATCGGAGGGAGTTGATCGACACAATAGATGGTTAAAATAATATAACATATCTATTCACAAAGGAACCATCCCGGTCTGTTTTAAGAAAACTGATCGAAGGATGGGAATAAAATTCTGTGATTGACCCCAAGTGAAAGTGAGAGATTGATAGAGTTAAGGATAAGCGCTATAGGCAATTATGTAACTTATTATACATGTATATATCTAACATAATAACCAATCTTGCCCATAATAAACATATTTGATTTTTAATATATACTTTTTTATATAGTGATATAATTAATTAACAAATTAGTTTGAGCTGCATCGATTAAATCATCAAATAATATATTTTGTGATGGTGGTTATAAAACACTGTAATCGTGAGAAATTTATCACATTGTATAATAACATATTGTTTTAACTATTCCTGGTCGAGATGTTTTGAAAAAGGATATCGATAATTCAATTGAGATCGGAATAAAGCTCTCGAAATGTTGGGCAGAATATTACTCATGGCCACTGGGGCACCAAGGGTCTACATACTGATAGTTATTAGTTAACCGTGGAAAGACTCGTCTAAGAGTAATTTCCTATTAGTTAATAACAACTCTATCAAACATGAAATCTCATGTGATGATACCACACGGTTCTCTTGACTTAAGAATACCGTTGAACTTCAATGCGGAACTCCACTTTGATTATAGCTAAATGGTGGCATGGCATCCACCAAATGACTATAGATGAGTCTAAGTTAAAGCATTAGAAGTGAAACACTATTCAATAAAAAATTTGTCTCTTTAGTTGTATGAGGTTAGTATCGCGATCAAATCTAGTCGACTTAAAGTCAAAATCTCTGGCCAGAGTAAAATGTTGATAATATATGTTATTGTTGAACCAAGGATTTTGTTTACAAAATAGTTGATTTGAATATGAACGATATTGGAATTTTGACTAGAACCAAATTCCACAAGTCCTAGTGTGATATAGTGTTGACGTAGAGAATTGGTGTAATTAATCATTATTAAATGGCAACACATGAATTTGTATAATTGGATTTTACCGATGAGATTTCTAAGAGATGATTTAAGTCAAACTAACATAGTTGTAGCTATAGTGATGTGTGAACATTAGTATTAAATTGTTTAAATATTAATCGCTGGCTAAATTCACACCTTTGAGTCACACAACCAAATCTATTCAAACTTTGAAACACCGCTTGATTTAATTAATGTGTAATAGTTATAAATTAATTAAATTAATTAATATTTATGGAATATTAATTATTATTTCATTTATTGTATGGGATGTTTTTAGTAAAATGGAGTTGCCTCGAGAAATTCGAGGCACTATTGATAATTTATTGAATGTGAACAAAAAAGATATGTGTGTGTGTGTGTGTATCGATGCACGATATCAATAGTAATTTAAATTGAATAAATAGTAATGGGTTAAGTGGGGGTTTAATCCATTATGTGTAAGAACTACAGGTATTGACTTTGATGACAACAACCATATAAATATTACTACTAATGGTTGTATTAGTTGTGTAGCATTTAAGATATATTGTGGAGACAGTGTATAGAGATAAACTATAACTTAGTAAAAGGATATGTGTGCGTGTGTGTGTATGAAGATCAATCCGAGCAAATGAAAAAGCAAAATAGACTCAAGACGGATGGAACACAAGTGCTTCAACAACAAAGAGATTTGAAGAGTTTAATGAGTTAGTTTGAGTGTTCGAATTTTGTTAATGACCCCACAACAAATATCATTGAAAAAATTTCATTCATCTAACTCTATTAATATTCCTAACATTTTTATATTAACAAACAATTTGAGTTTTAAAAAGTGAAAGCTTCTGTTTGAACTTTAGGAAAGGAAAACCAAAATTTACTAAGTATGTTGACATACTCATGTGGACTATGTTATAAAAAACATGTCGACAAACATAAAATTATATGTCGACATATGCCAATGAGTACGTCACATACAAGCCGTTTGACAAACTTTCAAATTTAAACAAATGAACATGTCTATTCATCCTTTCGCCAGCAGTCATATCTTTTCATCATTAATATATAAAGGCTTTGAAAAACGAGATCTTAACAACAATTCTCTCATTTTCTCTTATTGCTTCATTTCTATATATTGTGAGAAAAGCTACATTAAGTATTCTTCCACTCTCTTTGCAAATTCATACTCATTCACTCATATTCTTCAATGATCTACAAAGCACACAATATAAGAGATTTTATACTTGAATTCTCAATCGTTCTCTCTCTGACCTAATCCTATTCCTCAAAGATTTCAAAATGTATTACTATTGGAGATCTATAGGATCATTATACCGAATCTATATTAAAGATACAACTACTTGTCGTAGTCCATGATTTATTGTAAAGAGGAAGATATTTTGCACCTGAAAAAGTGAAGAGGTTGGGTACCTTGCCACCCTTGAAACTACAAGACTACAAAGTTATGGTTGCTATCCATGAAAAATAATTTGTTATAGTGGAAATTCTATATAGCGAGTACAGGAACGGACGTAGGATTGAGAATCCGAACTAGTATAAAAATTCCTGGTGTCATTTATTTTACTGCTCTTATGTTTCCTTTGCTTTATATTTACTCTATGATTGTCTTCTTTATTTTTGATTTGATTACTATTATCTACATATTTTATAAAAGAGACAAGCTTGGACATGTCGAGTTGAAGTTGGAACAATGTTGATCTAGAGACAACATCACATTTGATAGCAATCAAGGACGTTAAGTTGAAAGCATAATGCCTCTCATGCCACCGGAGGGAAAAGGAATATCGCATGCACTACACTCCATCGTGGAAAAGATGGATGCCGTTACCCATTAATAACACCTCACTTTAATGTCATTTCTCTCCAATGCCACCTTCAAGCAATGTCGCATTCCTTTAAACCATATAATCAATGCCACATAGATTTAATGCCACAACTAATCAATGCCATACCTAATCAATGCCGCATAGATTCAATGCCACTTCTTATTGATGCCGCCTCTTATTCTATGCGGCTTATTACCAATGCCGCTGCTTATTTATGTCGCCTCTTATTCTATATCGCTAATTACCAACGCCGCATATTATCAAAGGAGGATACTGAATGTTATCTATGCTGCATACCAGTGGTATACAAGGGCTTATCGCATATCACCAATTCAATAGGAATATTGAATAGCAACGACATGATATCGATGCCATGTTCACGAGTATCACATGTTATCAATACCGCACAACATTAATGCTGTGAGAATGTCAAAGGCTATGTAAAGAAAGATGATTAAAATTATTCACAAGAGCAAATTCAGGAGGATTTAGCGTGTTTCCCTTCATAAAGCTTCAAAGGCATTCATGTTAAAGCCATGACCAAAATAACAATCAAAGTCCCACATTGCCAATGAAAATAAGCCCACCTCCTTCCAACCACTACAAATAAAGATTTATTCCCTCATGGAAAGGGGGCCTTAACCTCTTTTTCACTGTTATCATATGTTTCAGCTAGAATCTTCTCTAAGTTCTCTTTATTGAGAGGTCGAGTACAAACTAATGGTATAAAGGCAAATGAGGGAAAAGAGAATATTCAATGTTTGTAAACAAGTGCCTATGCAATTATTTAATTGCATATTTTCACATTTTCTAATATGTTCATATTGAATAAAGAATATGAATTGAGCCTATAGGCTATAGTTGTTTGGAATTGCCAATTTTATCTTTTGAACTTATGAAAAGAATTTCAAATAATCTTGTGAATTATCATAAAACAAAGGGTATTATTAAAATTTCTTTGAACATGGTTCCTTGTACACACATCTTGAACATTGAACCCTAAATTTTGGTTTAACATTTTGGCATTAGAAGGAGGGCTCGAGCCTTCGATTGTTCGAAAAATGACCCAAATACCCTAAGAGAATTTGAATCTCGTATTTTGGGAAATTTTAAAATTTGAACTTTGTTTACATCGAAAAATTATTAATGTTAAATAATTGTAGCGATAAACAGATTCTTCCTCATCCATTCGATGATGTTCAATCCATCTCAGCCATTCAGAACCCATAAATCATTCACCTTTAATTCAACATCAAATTTTTATCCCAACCATCTTCGACATTAATTCCCCTATTCATCCTTCCATTCAACTTTGATCTATATTCATCCTCCCTCATTCGACATTAGATCTAGATTTAGATCAAGTCGAGCTTCTTGATAGAGATGGCATCAAATTTATAAATCCAAATACTATTGAGCTAGAGGTATAAGATGATAGCATATTTTTTGGATTTGAATAATGATGAGTTTAGAAAACTAGAAGGTCTCTTATTTATAGACGGAATTGGGTGATGAAATGGCAAAAAAGGATTATACCGAAGTTCCAAGGTTCAAAGTTAATGCCGAAGGATACCTAATGCCATAAATAAATGATGCTAGTGAAGTGGACAATGGCATTGGTTCAAAGTTATGTCCTAAGATGAGTCATGCCATAAGGTTGTTATGCTAAATCAATGCTCCTAGGAGGACAATGACGTTACGAAATCAATACTGCGAGTAGGCGATAGCGAGGTATTCGATGCCGCAAGTAAGGCAATCCCATTAAACAAATGATGTTGTGGGCAAAGCAATGTCGCAAGTCAATGATGCTGGCTGCATCCTAATGTCATAAGGATAATTAATGGCATTGGGCTCTCAATGCCACAGTTATTGATGGCACAGGAAATTCAATGCTGCAAAAGTAATCAATGGTGCTAGGTTGCTTGTGCTACAAGAGAAATTGATGCCGTTGAGTTTTCTGCAAATGGTGTTTGATATAGGTGGTATGTGATGTTAGAGTTATCTAACGACGAATGGTATAAGGAGTTAATGCCACAAAGATGTTTGATGCCACAATTAAGTGGTGGCATAAGAAATCGATGCCATAGGTAATCAATATTGTAAGTAATTGATGACATAAGTAATTAATATCGCAAGTGAGCGATGTCGTGGGCAATCAATGTCGCAAGTTGGTGATTATGCAAGTGATCGATGTCGCAAGTAAGCTATGCCTCAGTTCCACATCAATGTCCAGATCCACGTCAATACCTAATTTCAACTCCATGTCGAAACACAACTTTATATAGAGAGTTTCCGGATCTAAGAAAATTTGAGTTTGCTTCCAAAATGATGAATTCAGATGATTCAAACCCCGTATCTAAATTCAAGGACTAAGGACAGAAATTCATGGATATGGAACTATAGTACTCATATTGAAGGTTAACTGTCTTTTGGGATATGGATTTAAATTTAAATCATATATCACCCGAATCCATGCCAAAACAGAGAGCTTGAAGTCCAGTTTCCTGCGGAGGTTAATGGTTTCATTTTAAAGATTACCGAAATTTAAAAATTAAGCAACTTTAAAATTAAATTTTTTTAAAAGAAAGTTTACTATAACAACCCGCATATTTTACGATTGTATATTTAAATATTTTATTTAAATATAGCATCGTTAGTCGAATTTAAGTCCGAAATGCTACTTTTTGCAAACAGTCAAATTGGGACTCGAGACAACTTCCATTGAGTTCAAAATGGCATTTTCGACCTTTTTGAGTATAAACATTGATATGTTTGGAGTTGAGTAGAATTTTGATGTTTTCATTTAGGGCTTTGGGTTTAGGTTCTAGCCTATTAACCTAACATATTAACCCAATTCCACTCAACTCCTCTTCATTCCTTCATAATATTTTCTAATACTCAAGATTTAGTAAAATGGGGGAAGTGAAAAGAAATTAGGAGTTCCTAAGCCTCACTTCTCTTAGGAATTATCAACTTCAAGCTAGAAATCAAGGAGAAGCTTAGATAGGCATTCTGTTCATCTTCTCCATCTCAGTTCCTCTTCAATTTCAGAAATTTCATAAACCATAACTTAGGAAATGTCTTTCTTACGAGCTTAGATTGAAGCTTCTTGGGTTAAAATTGAAGAGTGGTTGTTCTTGTCTTGCCTTATAGCTTTTCACTTGTGTTTTTGAGAAAAAGGTGAGTTTTTGAACTCACGTCTATGTCTATACCTTCGATAGTTGTTAGGTAGTGATTTTTAACATCTATTCCTTGTCCATTTTCGTTGGATTGAATTGATTTTATGAATATTCCAATTTTAGTGTTTTGAAGTCAAATCTTTAAAAATCCTAGCTTTGATGCTTGAACATGTTTTTGGTAGTGTATCGAAGAGCCTATAGGGCTGGGTTGCCGATTGACATAAACCACTAGCGCCCATCGATCGTCCGATCGCAATTCGCTTGGATTTTTGACCTTAGTAGGGTGGCTAAAAATACTGGAAATTCCAGTTCAGTCGACTGAACCAGGAAGTCAGTCGACTGAACCAGAACCCAGGAAATTTCCTGGGCCAGTATCAGTTGACTGACCACCCTGGGTCAGTCGACTGAGCCTGGAAACCAAAAGTTTCCAGGCATGTTTCAGTCGACTGACCACTCTGGTTCATTCGACTGAACCTGGAAACAGAAAGATTCCGAGAATTGTGTCAGTCGACTGACCAACAGAGTCTAGTCGACTGAATCTGTTATCTCAGCCAATTT